>CP106716.1:74723497-75333157 GCA_025503065.1 Gossypium bickii | reverse complement strand
GGACGTTGGCATTGTACGACTATTCTGAGCATTCTGAGTATCCTATTAGATTCCAAACTGTTCAACGGGCAAGTCCGAGAAATGAACGAATAAGTGAATGGCACATCTGTTTCAGGTACGTTGAAGTATATATATGCTTTATATAAGCATAAAAAGGTAAGCATGTATGTGCATTAATGCAAATGAAGCTTTGTGATATATGTGTATATTTGATGTAAGAGCAAATAAGATATTTGGGATGTGATGAATTGGAAAGCAATGGCAAATCAAGTGAGCCAAAGAGTTATATATGTGCTTGTATTGAAGAAATGTAAATGAAGACATATAGACATGTTTATGAATGATTTGTGTTAAGTTTATTTGTATATGGCTTACTAAACTTCTGAAAAGCTTACTTTGTGTGTGTGTGTTTACTCTGTTTTATAGGTCGTCAAAGCTACAAAAAGGCTCGGGACCGTTGAGGATTGTCATCACACTACCTAGCACATGCTGGTACATTTTGGATATGTATATAGCTAAATATGGCATGTATAGGCTAGTCGTTTTGGTTGATGTTTGAAATGTATATATATAGCCATGAGATGTGGCTAGATAAATGTTGGTTATATGCTTGAGTGGTTATGTTCTATAATGCATAGTTTTGGTATGGCTTGATAGCAAATGAAATGATCTAAGCTATGGTAAGCATATGAATGCATCATGAGTATGCTTGATTGATCAAAGAAATGGTTATAAGAAAGGTAAATATGGATGAATCATGTTTAAATGTATATGTGTTTTTAGTTGGGCAAAATGATAATGATTAGAATTGAGTGGAATATGAAGATTTCTTGATAGTTTGATATGTTTGTAAATGTCAATTGTGCATGAAATGAATTGGTAACTTGCTAGTAGGTATGACCCTAATGTAGGTGGCATTTTGGCCTTGTAAATGGCATGTTTTGCATACACGGTTGTGGCATACGGGCATGCCTAGTGACCATGGGACTAAGTCAGTAGTTAGCCCAAATGTACACGGCCTTGGCACACGGACGTGCCTAGAAGCTGTGTGAATAAGTCAGTATCTAGCCTAAGAGTACACGGCCATGGTACACGGGCGTGTCTAGTGGCCATGTGGTTAAGTTAGTATACATGCTCTGTTTTGGCACGACCAGGGCACATGGGGGTGTCTGGTAGCCGTGGGAGGCACACGGCCTGGCTGCACGAGCATGTGACCTTTACAGCTTTGAAAAATGTTGAAACCTTTGAAAATTTTTCTAAATGATCGGTTCAATCCTGACTTATTTATAAAGCATGTTTAAGGTCTCATTGACCTTTAAAAAGGACATTTTGATTGTAATTGATGAATTGTAATATGAAAGTCTGTATAAGTTTCCGATCTATCCGGTAACACCTTTAACCCTAATCCGGCGATGGGTACGGGTTAGGGGTGTTACAATTATTTTGGGTATAAGGGAATTCAAGTATTTTAAGTCTGTGGCATGTATAGGAACTTATTCATTTTGTTAAATGTGTCATTGACATTGTAGCCAATGTGTTGGCTTGTGATTGTCAAAGGTTTGTTTTGCCATTTGGCCATGTAAGTTGGCTCATATTGGCTAACATGGTTGTAAGCCTAAGTATATTCATATATGTGTCAATGTCTACGGTGATATGATTATGATATACTTAGTGAATGATAGGAATATGATTTATGAAAAGAATGTGAAATGTTTGTATATGTGGAATCTTACATGATTTGATGTGGAGAGTTTGATGTTCTAAGTATGATGAATAATGGCATGAGGATGACATGTTATTGTCTTGTTTGCGGTTGTAAGTTGCTTTTATATGCTTAAATTTATGCCATGTGATGTTGTATTGATGTGTGTAAGTGAGGGTGGCAGAATGGCTTGGTAAATAGCCTTGTTTTTGTCCATAAGGGCATGTGTCTAGGTTGTGTGTGACACATGGTCCACCCCATGGGCATGTGATCCGGCCGTGTGTCCCCTACACCTTGATTTTGAAAAAAAACAGAATATCCAAAATTGAGCACACGGGCAGAGACACGGGCATGTGTCTCAGCCGTGTCTGCTACATGGCCTAGCACACGGGAATGTGGCACGGCCGTATGGCACAAGTCAAAGAGCATCCTAATTTGAACACGACTTCTGGCACGGGCATGTCTAAGGGTCACACGGGCATGTCCCCTTGACCACACGGGCATGTGAGCCCTGTAACATTGAAAATTTTCTAATTTTTGTAAAAAATTTTAAAGTTCTCGATTTAGTCCCGAACTACTTGCAAAGCATGTTTTGAGCCTCGTAAGCTCGCTTTAGGGACGATATGAATGTATGTGAAAAGTTTTAAGTTTGGATGGAAATTACGTCTCAGTTTTGTATATTCACTTGTGTTTATGTCTAGTAATGCCTCGTACCCTATTTCGGCATTGAATACAGGTAAGAGGTGTTACTTTTAGTGGTATTAGAGCTATGGTTTATTAGATTCTCAGACTAACCTAGCATATGTGAGAGTTTAGCTATGCATGCCATATTATTACATGTGATAGTGTGATATCTCCCGACTCTGACAAAATTGTTTTGTTGAGACAGAGATGCTTTCCAACCGAGCTATTTTCGAAAACACTGAAAGTGATACTAAGATATTTGAAAATGTGTTTGTGATGAGTCAAAACTTGGAAAGGTATGAATAAGAGTTCATGATATATATGTGATGATGTACAAAATGAAATAACCATAAGTTGAGAAATATTGATAAAATGTCATTGTTCCGATTGAACGTTGTATTTCGATGGATTATGGTGATTTTATGAAACGGATAAAATGTTTTAAATGTTGCAAAAAGGATTTCGGCCCGGAAGGGTAATCCTAAATTAAGCCCTCTCGAGCATATGTTATGAAATAGATTTAGCCCAAACGAGTAATCTAGAGTAAGACTTTAGAGCGTATGTTATCGAAAGAATTTAGCCTAAATTGGCAATCCTGTTATGTCATATATGACTTGAGATTGTGCTCCATGAATATCTGTCAAAAGAACACTTTTGAATATGAATTGATGGATTGTTGACATGCATACCTTGAGTATACTACTCGAGTATCCATCGAAATAACAATAGTTCAATGGGAATTATTCTTGAATTATGGAAAAGTGACACGAAATGAGAGTTTATATTGTGATAAGCATCCATGTTGTTTGGCATTTATATGATATTATGTGCCTGACTTGTTTGATTAAGTGAATGCAATAAGTAAACTTTCTCAAATTTATGGAATGTATGTTTAAGTACACTTGTTTGAATAAAGATAATCGGAAAGTTTGTGTAGCATAAATATGTATGTTAATTAGCTTGCAGTGAATTATATGATTGTGAAGATATTATGTTGATGATGAATGCTAAGTTATATGTATGAATTTATGAGAGTCGAGTTAGAGGCTTTACAACCTCACCCCCTTAACAATGTAGTATTTTATAACGAAATTTCATGAGATTTAAGTTGAATGAGCTCATAAGTAAAAGACTAAAGAGTTCAGTAGCGGAATAACTAATAATGTGGTTAGAGTTAAGAATAGTTTGGCAAGTGAATTCAGTTCTGGAAAAGATGCTAGGTTATTTTAAAGATCATTTGGATTTCGCGATGTCACGGTTAAAGAAAAAGTTAATCTCAGCTAATCGACTCATTTAGTGAATGGAATAATACGAGACTAGTGATGACAGAATTAGTCAGAGAAATGATATTTGAATCGTAAAGATGTCAAAGTGTAACAGTTGTAATTGAATATATTATAATGATCTTTCTTGGGTATTTTATGTATTCATTTGTCCTCGAAGATATATGTGATTGTTCGTTTACTGATGAAATTCTTATCATACAGGAATACTAGCTGCTTATAATGTTAGATGAGAGCGTTGTTGATCTGGTTGGTTGATAAGCAGCATTTCTTATCTCTCACTGTGGGATTCTATTCTATTATGTTTGAAATAAGAGTTGTTGGTGAAAATTTATGTGAGGGTATTCTTCTGTTTCTACTGAATGTTGTTTTGTTTTATATTATATTTGGAGAATATCTTATCTCTGTTACAATGATTCCAGAGCATATAAGCATTGTTTTTCTTTTGGTTTTCTCTGAGGAATCATCAAGATCTTTGTTATTTTCTTATGAGTTATGTTCTCAGACTTCCAATATGATATCGCATCTTGGATTTCTTTGTCTCAGTTTTCTTATCATTCTTATTTCATAAATTATCAATCATGGCTCATCTTTAAAGTGTGTTCTTTGGCTTGTGATAACTATGTCTACTATGGTTGTATTTCTGGTTCGATCATAGGAACGCGGTGATTCTGGTATCAAGATTTCTCTAATTTTTGTGAAAGAAATTGACATCAGCAAAGGTATAGATAATGGAAGTTCAAGCTCAAATTGTACGATGGTTTTCTTTTCTTAGGTAATTTTGATTAAGGTTAATGAGTTCAATCAAAATATTTTGTTTCCTTAAGCTACTGCAGTTGTAAATATCTTTGACTAGCATGTGAGGAAATTTTGAAAGATTGTATGTTTGAGTTGTTTTAACAACATAAAGAAGATAGTATTTTGATATGATATTATTTGATATTTCAGATCAAATTAGTTGAAAGGTAATATGAATTATATGTATTTAAGTTTATCCTCATGTAAGAAGATAAAATCTTGTACATTCATGGGTAAATTGACGAACATTCTGAACTAAGAACTTATATTCAAAAAGGGTGTGATACAAGACGTACCTATTAGATCTGTCCTAATTGGATGATATTATTTTGAGTTAAAGCAGTTTTGAGTGATAAAGTCAGCACATTTGTGAAAGTTTGAATGGTCTGTTGCATGTTAGCAAAGTTGAAAATAGTTGAAGGTATTGTTAATGGGCGTGTGTCTAGGCCGTGTGTGACATAAGGTCCACCCCAAGGGCATGTGATCCGGCCGTGTGTCCCCTGCACCTTAATTTTGGAAAAATCGAATGTCCATAATTGAGCACACGGGCATGTGGCATGGTCGTGTGGCACAAGTCAGAGAGCACCCTAATTTGAACATGGCCTGCAGCACGGGCGTGTCCCTTTGACTACACGGGCTTGTGAGCCCTGTAGCATGGAAAATTTTCTAAGTTTTGTAAAATTTACTAAAGTACTCGGTTTAGTCCCGAACTACTTCCAATGTATGTTTTGGGCCTCGTAGGCTCGTTTTAGGGACGATATGAATGTATGTGTAAAGTTTTAAATTTGGATGGAAACTACATCTCGGTTTTGTATATTCACTTTTGTTTATGTCTGGTAATGCCTCGTACCCTGTTTCAGCGTTGAATACGGGTAAGGGGTGTTACACTTTTCTCACACATTTCTGAGCTGATATAGACAAAATAACAATAGGCAATTCACTCGATACATCTGATTCAATTCGAATGATTTTATTGTTCTAACATTTCAATTCAATAGTCTTTCGTCTACAATTCCCTACAACATCATGCAATGTCAACCAATCCATTCCCAGAATTACATCAAACTCATCAAATGGAAAAAGTATCAAATCAGCCGAAAAATAGTAACATTGAGTCATTAAAGGACAATTCTTGCAAACTTTATTAACTAGAACATATTTGCCTAAGGGGTTCGATACTTTACTCACAAACCCAGTAGACTCAACAGACAAACTTTTATTAGATACCAAATTCATACATATATATGAATGAGTCGATCTATGATCAATCAACGCAATAACATTAGTGTCATAAAGAGAAAATGTACCGGTGATGACATCTGGTGATGACGCATCTTTGCGAGCCCGAATAGCGTAAGCTCTAGCAGGTGCTCTGGCCTTAGATCTCACTATAGAATCTCTCGTAGCACCACTATTGCCACTCGCATTTCCCGCATTTCTTGGTGGCCTCCCTCTAGTAGTTATATTGCTTGATCTTGCGTTATGAGATTTATCTTTTCCATTTAACTCAAGACAATCTCGAATAAAGTGATCTTGTGAACCACATTTGAAACAAGCTCGGTTATTCATTCTACATTCACCAGGATGTCATCTCCTGCATTGCTGACATTCAGGTCTATAATCTCTCACATTGCCAACACTCGATACCGATGTAGCTTGAGCTTTAGGACTTGAGTATTGTTTTCCACGATCTCTGTTTGAATACCTGATTGAAGCATTTGGACAAGTGTACTTATTTCTAGATTTCTTTGATGAAGATTGATATGGCTTACTCATCGATCTTTTTCTTGAGTCTCTAGCCTCTGAATCTACTTTTATCTTTTCTTTGCTAAGCTCCTCGACTTTGCAAGCTCTATCAACCAGGATAACAAATTCTTTCAATTCTAGAATTCCAACTAGAAGTTTAATATCTTCGTTCAACTCATCAACAAACTATTTACACATAATTTCTTCGGTAGAAACATATTCCTGAGCATATTTACTCAATTGCACAAATTCTCTTTCGTACTCAGTCAAAGTCATATGGCCCTGTTTTAGTTCTAAAAACTCTTTGTGCTTTTGATCGAGGAATCTATGACTTATATATTTCTTCCAGAACTTCATCTAAAATAATTCACATGTAACTCTTTCTCTTGGCACCATAGACACTAAAGTATTCCACCACTGATACGCTGTATCTCTCAACAATGAAATAGCACACTTTAAACACTCATCTGGCGTGCATGACAATTCATCGAATACTCGAATAGTGTTTTCAAGCCAAAATTCAACTTTCCTGGGATCATCATCAATGATAGAACTGAACTCTTCGACCCCGTATTTTCATATTTTATCAACTAGCGGCTTATTCAGTCGTTGATGTTCCACAACTTGAAGAGCTACAGGAATAGGTTGCGGATTAAGTGGGGGTGGAGGTTGTTGAGCAGCTGGATTCATCTGAACAAATTGCGTGAACCATTCATTCATCATTTGGAAAAAGGCTTCTTTAGCCTCTCCTCCATGACTACTCAATACATTTCTAGATTCAGAAGGCCCTGCCCTTTGAGCAGGAGCTGGCACATTACTCTAAACATCATCAGCTACAGCTCAATCAAGATCCATTTGCTATACGAAAACACAGTTTAAATTGTGAGGAGTCATCACACTATCACAGGTTATATATGGCATATATAGCTAGACTCTCACACATGCTACGTTAGTCTAAGAATCGACTAAACCGTAGCTCTGATACCAATAAATGTAACACCCCTCACCTGTATTTAATGCCGGAATAGGGCTACCGAGTATTACCGGACTTATAAAACAAATGAACATACATTTCACATATAATTAATCAATACATATACAATTCATTCACAACAAATCATTTTGTCCATAATATGAGCCTGCGAGGCTTTGATAATGCTTCAAGAGTAGTTTGGGGCTAAACTGATAACTTTGAAAATTCTTAGAGCACTTAACAACTTTTCTCAAAAACAGGGGACACACGCCCGTGGGGCTCGCCCGTGTGTCTCACACGGCCAACAACCACGCCCGTGTCACAGGCTGTGTGGACATTCAAAAAAGGAACACATGGCCGTGTCCCAGCCCGTGTCTGACCCCGTGTAACTTTCTAACTTGGGTCACACGGCCAACACACATGCCCGTGTGCCCTAAAAATAGCCATACACGCCCGTGTTCCAGGCCATGGCAGTGTCAGACCTGTAGGGAATACTGACTTATGCCACACGGTCAGGTCACACACCCACGTGTGAGGTCGTGTGGAGCATACTGACTTGGTTTTAATTTCAAAACCAGCGGATACACATCCGTGTACGTGACTGTGTATCACACACGGCTGAGACACACGGTCATGTCTTTGCCAGTGTGGACAAAAATAGGCTATTTGCCAAGCCATTTTGCCACCCAACTTGCACAAACCTATACCAAATCAAATTGCACAATTCATGGCTTAAAATAGGCATCTAAATCAACCAATTCAAACATATTTCATGCACATTCTATACTTCTATTCTCCATACACACAAATCACATAACATGCTATATCACTTATGCCAACTTCACATTTATAATTCAACTAATTATACACTTCTAAACATACATCATTATGCACCAAAATTATAAGCATGTAGCTACTCTAATATCAACCATTTAATATCAACATTACAAACCATACATACACTCTTATATACATAACCAAACCAAACAAATTAAGCCAACTCTCATGGCTTTATATACAAACCAAAACATAAGCATTTACAAGCCAATTCAAATAGCACAACTCATTACCAAACTACATGACAAAATGACCATAATCCTATACATGCCATATAACCATAACATAAACTTAAAAGTACCAAAATGATAGTTGGATAGTATGATGTAGTTTTCGACGATTTCCAAATCCGAGCTAGCTTTAAAATCACTATAAAACATGGAAAATAAACAAAGTAAGCTTTATAGCTTAGTAAGCTCGTATGAAATAAACTTAATCTTAACAAGAATATATAACTATTAAATTTGAACATATCAACATGTAATTCATTTAACTAACAAACCTTTCACATTTTCAATCATAATCTCGTGTATGAATTCCACAACTTCTTTGATTTAATCTTATACAGTTCATATGCGTACCTGTACCATCTTGTATCAATCTCATATTCAACCACGTCTTTCATTTAACCGTTGAACCATTCGAAATACTATCGGATACATGGGAAATTCGCACCCAAAGTGCCACATATATAGCCGAAGCTATCTCAATCACATATCACATATATGCTCACTCTCGAGCTATCAACCGGCCTGCTCACACAAGCTGTAGGTCAAGATGTAGCTACGCCGTGCTGCCCACACAAGCTGCCAAGTAACCACAACACATGCTGGTATACTTAGCCACCGGTAGGACATACAAGACCAGAACCCGGATCACATAAATACAATAATCACCTAATGACATGTCATTCGTATCCTAATCTATTCCTAAGGTTCAACCGGGATTTCACACTTTCCGAATCTTCATCCAATCATTGTCGAGCATGTCCATAATCTCATATTCAATGTTTATGTAATATCAAAGCATTTAGAATACATTTATAATGTAACAACCCGATTTAGACCCCAGTTGGAACAGTGGTTTTGAGACCACAAATTTGATGTTGGAATAATATTTTAATATTATTTTTGGTTTTTACGATATGTGATATAGCCTGTGTGAAAATTCTGTGTGATAATTTTATCGACTATGTGTCAAATTATGAAAAAGGATTTAATTGCATAAAATGCAAAAGCTGTGTGCTGATTGTTAAGTGTTTAATTGTTGTTGACTTATTAATGTGCAGGCCTTATGAGATAATTAAGCCATTACATAGTTAGTGGATGGTGGATGGACAAAAATACCAATGGATAGTGGAAAATAAATGAAAATAAAAATGCTAGTTTAGTAAATAGTTAATTTTGTAAATAAAAATAAAACAAAACATGAAGTGTTCATCTTTTTACACCACCATTGCCGAAATTGAAGAACAAAAAGAGAAAGGAATAGGGCTTGAAATATTCGGCCATTGCTATCCCTGATTAAGGTATGAATTTTGATCGATTTTTGATAATTTCTACTTTTTCGTGATCGTTGCTTCGTGCTCTTTCAAACCCATGCTTAAATTTTGTGAATTGATGATGTTTTTAAAATGTACCATTGATGAACATGTGAGTTCTTGAATGTTTGATTGTGAAAAATGAAAGCTTAGTGTTGGGTTAACATAGTTTGTATTGGGATTTTTAGTGAAATTATTGGGATTTTTAGTGAAATTAAGTATTTTGGCCTTAATTGAAGAAATGAGAAGTTGGCGGACAAAATTGTGAAAAAAATGAAATGTGTGGGCTTGTATTAGCATGGGAAGAATTCGGTTAAGCATATGTGATGTGAGATTATGTGTATTTTGTTATTTTGTGAATTAAGGACTAAAGTGTCTAAATGTGAAAATGTGAGGCCTATTTTGTAAAATGCCTTACATATGTGTGTGTGGACTAAATTGAATGAATTTGTGAATGAACAGATTGAATTTGAATGTGTATAGACCAAGAAAGGAGAGGTTCAGATCGAGAACGAGGCAAAGACAAAGTGCTCGATAAATCGACCGTTTCGGTGTTTCGACGTCCGAGGTAAGTTCAGACATAATATGTGTATTTAACTATGTTTGATGTTATAAGATGAATGGTATGTTATTATTGAATGGTGAATGCTATGTGAGGGTTCTAGCTATATGGCACTAAGTGTGCGTAATCGGAAATGTAACAGAGATAGTTAGCACTCTTTGTGCAAAATAGTATAAGCTTCAACTTTGTAGTTGGCACTGTAACATCCCGAATTAATGGGCTTATGCGTTTAATGTGTAGACATGTTTAATGTGTTAATTTGAGAATTAGAGGTCCAGATTGGGCTCAAGGATTGGGCCGAGGCTTTGATTAAATATTCTGTTTAGACACTCTAGGGCTTAAAATATAGTAGTTATTGTTTAAGTTAGCAAATTGGGCTTCTGGCCCAATAACAAGGGGGCAGAAAAGTGGGGAGCTTTAAGCGACGTTTTGGGCAGGTGAGGAGGCCCAAGTGTGGCCGCATAGGGCCCAAGAAATTGGGCCAATTTTGGCGCTTAAAAGGGAGCAAGGGAGGTGACAGCAACAAGGCTAAATTTTAGGGATTTCTAATGTTTTATTTAAGGGGATAATCAGTAGAAAAAAAGGGGGGGAAGGAGTGGTGTGATGTAGGACTCTTTTGAATGTGAGTTCTGATAAGAATAAAGGAAAAGATGAGAGGCTATCTAGGAGGCTAGAGGTAGCCGAAACTTTCTGTAGAGGTAAGTGTCGATTCGTGTGATTTCAATCTTTTATTCTGGCTTTTGGAGACCATAGCCGAATGGCTACATGGTGGAGTGATCTTGTGCTTTCTTTTTTTTGCGGCATTCCAGGATTTGAAGGAGAGCTAATCGCTTAGGTTCCTAAATCAGTAGCACTCGAATCACCCTACTTCCGGGATTAATCGATTTAGGGGAAGCTTTATCTTCGCGTTCTTCCAGCTTTTGAGCAAAGTTGTAGACAAAGAGCAGTAGATCCGATTAGCGAGGGTATCGACATAGAGAGTAGTACTACATCTTATCAGGTGTGTAACTTCTCGCACCATTTAGATGGTCTGTTAGTATGTGTATATAAATCTATTTATATTCTGTTAAATGCTGAAATCCCGGCATAACGATTGAAAACTCGAGTAGGGTAAAGGCGAATCACCAGGTTAGTGATTTCTGTCATTCATAAGTGAATGTTTCTGTTGAGATGATATGTTTTATACGTATGCCAATTTCTATGTATGCATGGGGTTGGGTGATTGATGAAAGGGGAAGTGTTCTGTTGTAGTGGCTCTACCACGATTTGTTTTGGTGACTATGTCACAAATCTGACGACGAGCAGCTAACTGCAGCATGACTGCCATCGGTGGTGTGTAGCGATGAGGGTGATTGTAGAAATCCCCAATGGTGTGATTGGCAGGTAAGGGTGGTGTGTAGCCAATGGAAACCTAGGATTGGGTTGGGCTTTGCATAAATTCTATTATATGATATTCTGTTATTCTGATATGTAGGGCTAAGGCCCAATCTGATGGTGCATGAGGGTTGCGCACTGAGTCTCGTGACTCACCCTGCTGTTTAACAATTTACAGGTAACACTTAGTGCATCGGACCGGGCTGGAGAGGAGTGCAAGGTGGCCATGCAGGAGTTTATTTGATTTAGAAGAAGGGCTTGTTAAAATTATTTATTCTTAATATTTTAAGTTACCTTGGTTCATTATTTCATTGTAATAAGGCCACGGGCCATTAGCTTTATATTTTTGGTTTTTGGGCTTTACTTTCAGACACTTGAATTATCCGATAAAATTGAAACCAAGGCATGTACTAAGTTTGGGTTTTTAATTCATAAAGGCATCATATAGAATTTATATCTTATATAAATTAGCAAATTATTAAGTTTTTCGGTATAAATGTTTAGACTCAACCAACGTTTTTTTTTCTAAAAATGCGACATATTTTACTAAATTTTCTTAGTGACATGCCAGATCCGATCGTGGTGTTTGGGCCGGGTTTGGGGTGTTACAGGCACTGTGTGTGCGATACCGATATAAGATCGGTTTGGTATGGATGCACTAAGTGTGCAATGTTAATTGAGCTTCGGCTAACAATTTGAGCACTAAGTGTGCGATTAAATAGAAGAAAGGACGAAAGTTGTTCGAAATGAAATAGTGAGTAATAAGTAGAATATGTAATCAGCAACTAAGTGTTGGCTAAGGTTCGTTCGGAACCTATGTGGTTGATGAAACTATGAATGAGTTTATAGAAGGTTAATGAACATATTAGTTTTGGATGGTATGATATATGTGATTGTGAATTAATCTATGTGATGGTTTGTTTTGGTGTAATGTATTATGTTACAAACTTACTAAGCTTTGGAAAGCTTACAGTGTCATTTGTTTTTCTGCTTTGTAGTGTCAGTAAAGCTAGCTCGGATCCGAGGATCATCAGCATCTCTATCACACTATCGACAATCTACTTTGGTACTTTTGAGGATGTGAATATTTGAATATGGCATGTATAGGCTAGTTGTTTTGAAACATATTTGAGATGTGTAAATAGCCATGTGATGTGGCTAGATGTATGTTGGATATATACATGAGTGGATTTGGTATATGATGCATATTATGGTATGACTCAATAGTAATGAAAATGTATTATGAATGGTAAGCGTAGTGATGGTTTGACACTATTGTAATCTGGTGATATTGTGGGTGAATCATGCTTGATAATGCATGTGTTTTAGTTGTGAAATTGGTATATAGGTTGACATGATTAGAAATGAGATTGAATAAGATGATGTGTTTATCGTTTGACATGTTTTTGGTCGTCAATTGTATATGAAATGAATTGGTATATTGATTGTAGGGTGGACCCAAGTGTGGGTGGCATTTTGGCCTTACGAATGGCCTATTTTGCATCTATGGTTAAGGGACACGGGCTTGTATCTCCACCATGTGCTCAAGGACCACTTCGAAGTGTGCTTGGACAGGTTACATGGTCGTGGCACAAGGGCGTGCCTGGTGGCCGTGTGACCAAGTCAGTAGCTAGCATAAATTGAAACCAGGGCATGTACTAAGTTTGGGTTTTTAATTCATAAAGGCATCATATAGAATTTATATCTTATATAAATTATCAAATTATTAAGTTTTTTGGTATAAATATTTAAACTCAACCAACTTTTTTTTCCAAAAATGTGACATGTTTTACTAGATTTTCTTAGTGACATGCCAGATCCGGTCGTGGTGTTTGGGCCAGATTTGGGGTGTTACAAATTGGTACCAGAGCCAGGTTCAAAACTCAGCTTTGGGGTTTTGGGCTCAAAACATTTTCTAAATATGGGTTTTGGAAACATGCATGTTCATAAATAACACAGGATGGTTTTCTCGGCATGGCACCTACGTCTCCAGCCCAAGTCCGCCAGGTATTCAGAACTCACTGTGTGTTATATATGTATGTGGGCTTAAGGGACGTAGATTATTTTAATTAGAACTTGATGGACTTAGGCGTAGCTTAAACAACTTTTTAAATCTCATAAGACTTAATCTATCCAAACAAACCCATGAACAAAACGTTGGGTTAGGGTGTGGCAACAGGCATACGCATGTCTAGGATTGGATTCAGAGAGAGCTTGGTACTTAAGCAGTCCTAGTGACTCACCTCCTCTTCGCTGGAATCCTACCTGGTGCGTAGTGACTGTTCACCCTAGCCACGAGGATTTGATGACAGGCCAAAATCTATAACTAAAACCCGAAAGGGATCAACCACCTTATTTTCACAAAATTACTAGAATGCCCTAGTTTTGTAAAAATTTACCAAAACGCCCTTGGTTTGAAAAATTACCAAAACGCCATTGATTTGAAAAGAAAATTACCAAAAATCCCTTGATTTGGAAAAATTATCAAAACACCCTTGATTTGAAAATTTCCAAAAAAACACATACAAACGCATAACAACAACCAAAAACCACAAACACCTGAACGCCACTATTATTCTTTTGAAATTAAATTCTCCAAAATACTCCTGTTTTGAAAATACATATATATATATACCTCTATTTCAAAAATCCCCAAGATACTTTATTACAAAGAAACCCTGTAGGATGGAATTATGGAAAAAACCCCTGGGTAGTGAAATGATGAAAATACCCTTATGTGGTGAATGTGACTTCATAGATGTGATATGTATGTTGAGGTGTGAATGTATGTGGTTCCTAGAATTGGGAGGTAAACCTGATGCTAAAACTGTAGATAGGTTCGAATTCGAAAGATCACTCTTAAAACTACTTTTCATAAGATTGTTCGTGGATAATCAGTGGGAAGAGTTAATAATTCATAAAATTTCTAATCAGATTAACGTCAATCGGAAGAATGAGTACAAGGGGTCGAGGACGTCTGTCGCGTGGTCGTGGTAGGGGTAGGATGACCGTGTCAGAGCTAGTAGGGTCTGGCCATGGGTCAGGAAACGAGATATCGGATCCACCAGCTGTGGAGGGAGAATTTCGGGACCAGGCGCCCGGAGATGATGTGATATCTCAGGCAATGTTGCGAGTCCTCGAAAGAGTTTCTAGGGTAGGCACGGGTTTAGGAGCTCGAAAATCTGTGTCGGAACGACTCCGAGCCAACGGAGCAGAGATGTTTAGGGGTGTTTCTGGGGTAGCCCCTAATACAGCTGAGTATTAGTTAGAGGCAAGTGAGCGTATAATAGATGACCTTGACTTCACTGTAGAGGAGAAGTTGAAGGGGGTCATGTCTCTTTTTTGAGACGAGGCTTATCAGTGGTGGCTCACGGTAAAGGAGGGTACTGCCGCAGACCGAATTTTCTGGGATTTCTTTAAGGAGTCATTTCAGGGAAAGTACGTTAAGGCCAACTATGTGGATGCACAGAGGAAGGCATTCTTGAACTTGGTACAGGGAAGTAAGTCTGTATCTGAATATGAGGCGGAGTTTCTGCGATTGAGCCGTTACGCTCGAGGGATTGTGGCGACTGACTATGAACGTTGCGTACGGTTCGAGGATGGACTAAGGGATGAGCTAAGGGTATTAGTAGCACCGCAGCGGGAGAGAGACTTTGCCGTTCTGGTCGAGAAGGCTAAAATATCTGAAGAGGTGAAGCAGACTGAGAAGCAAAATAAGGATAAGGATTGGAATGGAATAAGAGAAATTTTGGGCCGTCGGAATCATCTGGGAGTTTTCAGAAAAGTCCTAGGTTTGATGGGCCAGCTCGTGCTCTGACATCTGCTACTGGGAGTCAAAATCGATCATGTAACTTGTGCGGGAAGGTACATTTTGAGGAGTGCAGGAGGAGAACTCGTGGATGCTTCAGGTGTGGGTCTATGAATCATATGGTGAAAGACTGTCCACAGGTGGATCAAGTACAGCCAGCTGGACGAGGTTCTGATCAGGTTAGGAGGGGTGATCAGCCATTACCGAGGGGTTGTGGCTCAGTCAGAGGAGGAAATGGGTCTGGTCGGGGTCGTGGAGCACCTGGTAGGGGTGCTAGTAATGTGGATGCAAGACAGCTGGGTCTGGTTTATGCAGCTCATCGACGGGAGGATGGTGACGCACCAGACGTCATAATCGGTACGTTTCTTATTGCTAATAAACCATTTCTTGCTCTGATTGATATTGGATCAACCCACTCTTACATTTCATGCTAGGTATTTGAGACCCTAAGTATAGACTCTGAAACAACTTCTAGGAAGATGATTGTTGTTAGTCCTTTAGGACAATCTAGGGTAGTGGACAAACTGTTTAGGAATGTACCTTTAGAGACGCAAGGGGTAGTGTTCCCGGCAGACTTAATGGAATTACTGTTTCGAGAGTTTGATCTGATCTTAGGAATGGATTGGTTGATGAAACATCGTGCTAAGTTGGATTGTGAGACTAAGCGCATGATGTTGAATACCCCGAAAGGCGGGGAGGTGGTTGTGTTAGGAGAAGGAAAGAATTATTTGTCCAACGTGGTATCTGCCTTGAAAGCTGTTAAGATGATTCGGAAAGGATGTAACGCATTTCTAGCTTTTATCAGTGCTTTGGATGCTAAAAAGGTGACTGTCGATGAGGTTCGAATAGTTAAAGATTTTACGGATGTCTTCCCTGAGGAACTGCCAGGGTTACCCTCGGATCACGAAGTGGAGTTTGGAATAGAGCTACTTCCGGGTACAGCTCCGGTGTCCATTGCTCCTTATAGAATAGCTCTAAAAGAGTTGGTGGAACTCAAAGTTCAGATCCAGGAACTGTTGGATCGTGGTTTTATCTGACCGAGTGTGTCTCCGTGGGGAGCGCCGGTTCTATTTGTGAAGAAGAAGGACGAATCCATGCGTATGTGTGTGGACTACCGACAGCTGAATAAGTTAACGATTAAGAACAAGTACCCACTGCCAAGAATCAACGACCTGTTCGATCAGCTCAAAGCAGTTTCAGTCTTTTTTAAGATTGACTTAAGGTCGAGATATCATCAATTAAGGGTAAAGGAAGGAGACATTCATAAGACGGCGTTTCGAACTCGCTATGATCAGTATGAGTTCTTTGTGATGCCGTTTGGGTTAACGAATGCACCAGCAGCATTTATGGATATGATGAACCTGGTGTTTCAACCATACCTTGATCAGTTCGTGGTGGTGTTCATCGACGATATTCTGGTTTATTCCAAGTCTGAGGAGGAGCATGATGCACATCTCCTTGTGGTGTTGCAAATTCTGTGGGAGAAGCAGTTGTACACAAAGTTCGATGAAATACGAGTTACGCTAAGGAAGTAACTTTCTTAGGCATATGGTTTCACAGAGGGAATTAGGGTGACCTCGAAGATAGAAGCTGTATTGGATTGGAAACCACTGAAGTCTGTGGCAGAGATTCGAAGTTTCTTAGGATTGGCAAGGTATTACAGAAAGTTTGTTGAGGGGTTCTCATTAATTGCGGCACCTCTAACTAAGTTTTTAAGGAAGGGAGTACCGTTTGTTTGGACCGACAAACAACAAGAGAGCTTTGAGAAGCTCAAGAGAATTTTGATTGAAGCACCGGTGTTAATTCAGCCAGAGGCAGAAAACGAGGTTACCGTCTACTGTGATGCGTCACACACGAGTTTAGGATGTGTATTGATGTAAGATGGAAAGGTTATTGCCTATGCGTCCCGACAGTTAAGACCGCATGAGTTGAACTACCCCACCATGATTTAGAATTGGCTGCAGTAGTGTTCGCTCTGAAGATCTAGAGACACAACCTGTACGGGGAGAAATAGATTATTTACACTGACCATAAGAGTCTGAAGTATCTCCTCACCCAGAAGGAGTTGAATCTAAGAGAACATAGGTGGATCAAACTTTTGAAAGGCTACGACTGCTCGATCCAATATCATCCAGGCAAGGCTAACGCGGTGGCAGATGCACTGAGTCGAAAGGCACTAGCGGAGTTGAGGGCGATGTTCGCTCATCTCAGTCTATATGAGGATGGCAGTCTGGTAGCTGAACTCCAAGTGAGACCAACGTGGGCTAGTCAGATCAAATAGAAGCAGCCTCTAGACGATGTCTTGAGTGCTCGCCTCCGGCAAGTGCAAAGGGGTGAAGGAGAGGACTATAGTTTGAATGGTGAAGGGGTTCTGTGTTTTCATAAGAGAGTTTGTATGCCAAAGGATGTGGAGTTAAGCCAGATGATTCTTCAGAAGGTGCATAGTAGCCCTTACGCTATGCATCCTGGAGGGGTTAAGATGTATCGGGATTTGCGAGAGGAATTCTGGTGGCCAGGTCTGAAGCGAGAGGTGACAAAATTCGTGGGTAAATGTTTGAAGTGTCAGCAGGTAGAGGTGGAACGCCAGTTGCCCTCGGGGTTGTTACAGCTGGTGAAGATTTCGCAGTGGAAATGGGAAAGAATCACGATGGATTTTGTTAGTGGGTTACCTCTTACGCCCACTAAGAAGGACTCGATTTGGGTGATAGTTGATCGGCTGACGAAATATGCTCACTTCATACCAGTTTGTGTTGACTATTCTCTGCAAAGGTTGGCTAAGCTGTACGTGGCTGAGGTTGTGAGACTGCATGGTGTGCCTATGTTGATCATATCGGATAGAGACCCTAGGTTTACGTCACGATTCTAGAAGGCTCTACATCGGGTAATGGGAACAAGGTTAGACTTTAGTACCGCTTTCCATCCGCAGACTGATAGTCAGTCCGAGAGGGTAATCCAGATCTTGGAGGATATGTTAAGAGGTTGCATCATTGATTTCAGGGGTAGTTGGGAGGAGTATTTACCTTTGGCAGAATTCGCATATAATAATAGTTATCAATCTAGTATTCAGATGGCGCCTTATGAAGCGTTGCATGGACGGAGATGTCGTACTCCTACTTGTTGGACAGAGTTGGGTGAACGTCAGGTGTTGGGTCTAGAACTAGTTTCAGAGACAGAGGAGAAAGTTAGGTTGATTCGGGCTCGGTTGAAAGAAGCGTCTGATCGATAGAAATCCTATGCGGATTTGAAACGTAAGGGGATGGAATTTGCAGTAAGAGACCAAGTCTTTTTGAAAGTATCTCCATGGAAGAAGGTAATGAGGTTTAGACGGAAGGGCAAACTAAGTCCAGGGTTTATTGGACCTTAGAACGTGTGGGACCAGTGGCGTATCGATTGGAGTTGCCCCCAGAGTTGACGTGTGGGACCAGTGGCGTATCGATTGGAGTTGCCCCCAGAGTTGGAGCAGATACATGACATGTTTCATGTCTCGATACTAAGACGTTATCATTCGGATCCATCGCATATTGTACCGGTAGAAGAGATTGAAGTAAGGCTAGAATTGTCTTTTGAGGAGGAACCAGTGGAAATCTTGGATCGAGATGTAAAAGTGTTGATAAGGAAGTCCGTCCCTTTTGTCAAGGTTTTGTGGCGAAACCACGGTCCGAAGGAAGCGACATGGGAACTAGAGGATGTTATGCGACAACAGTATCCCCATCTCTTCTGATCAGGTAAATTTCAAGGCCGAAATTTATTTTAAGGGGGGTAGAATTGTAACATCCCGAATTAATGGGCTTATGCGTTTAATGTGTAGACATGTTTAATGTGTTAATTTGAGAATTAGAGGTCCATATTGGGCTCAAGGATTGGGCCGAAGCTTTGACTAAATATTCTGTTTAGACACTCTAGGGCTTAAAATATAGTAGTTATTGTTTAAGTTAGCAATTTGGGCTTGTGGCCCAGTAACAAGAGGGCAGAAAAGGGGGGAGCTTTAAGTGACGTTTTGGATAGGTGAGGAGGCCCAAGTGTGGCCGAACGGGGCCCAAGAAATTGGGCCAATTTTGGCACTTAAAAGGGAGCAAGGGAGGGGACGACAAACAGGCTAAAATTTAGGGATTTTTAATGTTTTATTTAAGTGGATAATGAGCAGAAAAAAACGGGGGGAAGGAGTGGTATGATGTAGGACTCTTTTAGATGTGAGTTCTGATAAGAATAGGGGAAAAGATGAGAGGCTATCCAGGAGGCTAGAGGTGGCGGAAATTTGGACTCTGTGTGTAAAGGGGAGGGGACGGCTAGTTAGGGGGAGAAAATGCCGAACTTTTGTGAGTTTTTCTGAAAGCTTTCTCTCAGTTTTCTCTGCTGCCGAAATCTATTTCCATTCTTTCTCTTTCTAGCCGAAATCTCTAAGCCTCTTTTTGGTTTTCTTTTCTTCTTCTCTTTTTCTGCCAGAAACCGAAACTCCTCACTCAATTCTTCTAAAAACTGAAAAACACATCAGCCTTCTCTTGTTCATCTTTTCGGGATTTTCTTAAAAGTGGAAATTTCCTAGATCTCTAACCTTCTACGCTTTGATCTTCTTCTGTGATTGCCGAATCCTTCTGCAAGGGGTAGCTGAAACTTTCTATGGAGGTAACTGTCGATTTGTGTTATTTCAATCTTTTAGTCCGGCTTTTGGAGACCATAGCCGAATGGCTACATGGTGGACCGATCTTGTGCTTTCTTTTTTTTGCGACATTCCGAGATTTGAAGGAGAGCTAATCGCTTGGGTTCCTAAATCAGTAGCACTTGAATCATCCTACTTCCGGAATCTAATCGATTTAAGGGAAGCTTTATCTTCGCATTCTTCCGGCTTTTGAGCAAAGTTGTAGACAAAGAGCAGTAGATCCGATTAGCGAGAGTATCGACATAGAGAGTAGTACTACATCTTATCAGGTGCGTAACTTCTCGCACCATTTAGATGGTCTGTTAGTATGTGTATATAAATCTGTTTATATTCTGTTAAAAGCCGAAATCCCGGCATAACGGTTGAAAACCCAAGGAGGGTAAAGGCGAATCACCAGGTTAGTGATTTCTGTCATTCATAAGTGAATGTTTCTGTTGAGATGATATGTTTTATATGTATGCCAATTTCTATGTATGCACGGGGTTGGGTGATTGATGAAAGGGGAAGTGTTTTATTGTAGTGGCTCTACCACGATCTGTTGTAGTGGCTCGACCACGATTTGTTCTGGTGACTATATCACAAATCTGACGATGAGCAGCTAACTACAGCATGACTACCATCAGTGGTGTGTAGCGGTGAGGGTGATTGTAGAAATCCCCAATGGTGTGATTGGCAGGTAAGGGTGGTGTGTAGCGGATGGAAACTTAGGATTGGGTTGGGCTTTGCATAAATTCTGTTATATGATATTCTATTATTTTGATCTGTGGGGCTAAGGTCCAATTTGATGGTGCACGAGGGTTGCGCACTGAGTCTCGTGACTCACCCCGCTGTTTAACATTTTTCAGGTAACACTTAGTGCATCAGACCGGGCTATAGAGGAGCGCAAGGTGGCCATGCAGGAGTTTATTTGATTTAGAACAAGGGCTTGTTAAAATTATTTATTCTTAATATTTTAAGTTACCTTGATTCATTATTTCATTGTAATAAGGCCATGGGCCATTAGCTTTATATTTTTGGTTTTTGGGCTTTACTTTCAGACACTTGAATTATCCGATAAAATTAAAACCAGGGCATGTACTAAGTTTGGGTTTTTAATTTATAAAGGCATCATATAGAATTTATATCTTATATAAATTATCAAATTATTAAGTTTTTCATTATAAATGTTTAGACTCAATCAACATTTTTTTTTCCAAAAATGCGACATATTTTACTAAATTTTCTTAGTGACATGCCAGATCCGGTCGTGGTGTTTGGGCCGGGTTTAGGGTGTTACAGGCACTATGTGTGTGATACCGATATAAGATCGGTTTGGTATGGATGCACTAAGTGTGCGATGTTAATTGAGCTTCGGCTAACTATTTGAGGACTAAGTGTGCGATTAAATAGAAGAAAGGACGAAAGTTGTTCGAAATGAAATAGTGAGTAATGAGTAGAATATGTAATCGGCAACTAAGTGTTGGCTAAGGTACGTTCGGAACCTATGTGGCTGATGAAATTATGAATGAGTTTATGGAAGGTTAATGAACATATTAGTTTTGGTATGATATATGTGATTGTGAATTAATCTATGTGATGGTTTGTTTTGGTATAATGTATTATGTTACAAACTTACTAAGCTTTGGAAAGCTTACTGTGTCATTTGTTTTTCTTCTTTGTAGTGTCAGTAAAGCTAGCTCGGATTCGAGGATCATCAGCATCTCTATCACACTATCGACAATCTACTTTGGTACTTTTGAGGAAGTGAATATTTGAATATGGCATGTATAGGCTAGTTGTTTTGAAACATATTTGAGATGTGTAAATAGCCATGTGATGTGGCTAGATGTATGTTGGATATATACATGAGTGGATTTGGTATACGATGCATATTATGTTATGACTCAGTAGTAATGAAAATGTATTATGAATGGTAAGCGTAGTGATGGTTTGATACTATTGTAATCTGGTGATATCGTGGATGAATTATGTGTGATAATGCATGTGTTTTAGTTGTGAAATTGGTATATAGGTTGACATGATTAGAAGTGAGATTGAATAAGATGATGTGTTTATCGTTTGACATTTTTTGGTTGTCAATTGTATATGAAATGAATTGGTATATTGATTGTAGGGTGGACCCAAGTGTGGGTGGCATTTTGGCCTTACGAATGGCCTATTTTGCATCTATGGTTAAGGGCCACGGGCGTGTATCTCCACCATGTGCTCAAGGACCACTTCGAAGTGTGCTTGGTCAGGTTACATGGTCGTGGCACAAGGGCGTGCCTGGTGGCCGTGTGACCAAGTCAGTAGCTAGCATATTATCACACGGCCATGACACACGGGCGTGTCTGGTAGCCGTGTGGATAAGTCAGTATACATGCTCTGTTTTGGCACGGCCAGGACACATGGGTGTGTCTGGTAGTCGTGGGAGGCACACGGCCTGGTCACATGGGCGTGTGACCTCAACAGCTTTGAAAAAGTTAAATTTTTGAAAATTTTTGTAAGTGTTCGGTTTGGTCCCGACCTCTTTCTAGCATGTGATTAATGTCTCATGGACCTCAATAAGGGACTATATACTCGTGTTTGAATACATTTGATTGACGATTGGCTTTGTGTCATGAAATGGATGTGAAATTGTCTGATTGTTCAATAATGCCTCTTAACCTTATTCCGGCAATGGTTTCGGGTTAAGGTGTTACATTTTATTGGTATTATAGCTATGGTTTAGTCGATTCTCGAACTAACGTAGCGTGTGTGAGTCTAGCTATACATGCCATATATGAAATTGCGATAGCGTGATAAATTCTGACATATGAAAATGTGTTTTCATATAGTAATAGACCCCAATCGAGCAGTTGCTGACGATGTTGAGAGTAACGCGCCTGCTCCCGCTTAAGGGACAGCACCGACCACATCTAGGCCGAATGATAGTAGTAAGGGAGGAGAGGCTAAGCAAGCCTTCTTCCAAATGATGAGCGAGTGGTTTTCGGAGTTCGTTTGAATGAATCCGGCTACTCCACAACCTCCACCCCACAAGTACCTGTTGTGCCACAAGTTGTAGATCCGATCAGATTGAATAAACCTCATGTGGACAAGATTAGTAAGTACGGGGCCGAAGAGTTTAGGGCCACAGCTGATGATGATGCTGAGTGAGCTAAGTTTTAGCTCGAGAATACAATTCAGGTATTCAATGAGATGTCATTGACCCCTAATGAGTGTATTAAGTGTGCAATTTCTTTGTTAAAAGATACAGCTTATAACTGGTGGAAGACGTTGACATCCGTGGTTCCGAGAGAGAGAATCACCTCGGATTTCTTTCAAGTTGAGTTTAGAAAGAAGTATATCAGTCAACGATTCTTTGATCAGAAGCATAAAGAATTCCTCGAGTTGAAACAAGGTCGCATATATGTTACAGAGTACGAACGAGAATTTGTGAGATTGAGACAGTATGCACGAGAATGTGTTTCGACTGAAGCTATTATGTGTAAACGCTTCATAGAAGGGCTGAATGAAGATATTAAGTTGTTGGTTGGGATTCTTGATATAAACGAATTTGTTGTGTTAGTCGAAAAAGCCTGCAAAACTGAAGAGCTAAGCAAAGAAAAGAAGACTGGTTCTAAAGCTCGAGATGAAAGAAAAAAATCGATCAGTAAGTTTTCTCAACCTTTGACAAAGAGATTTAGAGATGCAAGCAACTGATCAGATGCTTCGTTTGGACATCTGAGTAGAGATCATCCGAGACAAAGTATGGGTCCAAAAGCTAAAGTCTCGATTGAATCAAGTGTTGGCAGTGCTAAAAGCAACAAGCCTGAGTGTAGGCAATGTGGGAGACGACATGTGGGAGAATGTTGGGGCAAATATAATAATCGAACTTCTTACAAATGTGGATCACGAAATCACTTTATTAAAGATTGCCTAAAGTTAGCTGAAGAAGAAAATGTTCAGAACATGAGATTGAGTAATATGACTGCTAGGGGTAGACCACCCAGAAATGCCAAAAATGTGAGTGGGAATCTAAGAGGAACTACCGATAGAACTATGAGATCAGAAGCGAGAGCACCTACCCGAGCTTATGCTATATGTGCACGAGAGGAAGTGCCATCTCCAGCTGTCATCAATGGTATTTTTATTCTATTTGATACTGATGTGATTGCATTGATAGATCTAGGTTCTACTCATTCCTATGTTTGTGTGAATCTAGTATCGAGTAAGGCTCTATCTGTTGAGTCTACTGAATTTGTGATTAGAGTATCGAACCCTTTAGGGAAGTGTGTCTTGGTGGATAAAGAGTGCAAGAACTGCCCATTGATGTTTTGGGATATATGGTTTCCGGTTAATTTGATGTTGCTACCATTCAATGAATTTGATATAATTCTGGGTATGGATTGGCTCACTCTGCATAATGCTATTGTGAATTGTAAAAGAAAAAGTATTTAATTGAGAAGTCAGAACAGTGAGATAGTTCGAATTGAATCCAGTGATTTGAAAGAGTTACCAGCTATCGTATCTGCAATAAATGCTTTGAACTATGTGAGAAAAGGTTGCGAAGCTTATCTGGCATATGTGATTGATACAAAAGTGTCAGAAAAGAAAGTTGAATCTATGCCTGTGGTTATTGAGTTTTCAGATGTGTTTCCTGAGGAACTACCGGGTTACCTCTGATTCGGGAAGTTGAATTTGGTATTGTGTTAGTGCCGGGAACTACTCCTATCTCAATAGCTCCGTATAGAATGGCACCAACAGAATTGAAAGAGTTAAAGTCTCAATTGCAAGAATTGATTGACAGAGGATTTGCACGATCGAGTTTCTCGCCTTGGGGTGCTCCGGTGCTATTTGTGAAAAAGAAAGATGGCACTATAAGGATGTGTATTGACTATAGACAATTGAACAAAGTGACAGTAAAGAATAAATATTAGTTGCCTCGTATTGATGATTTATTTGACCAGTTAAAAGGAGCTACAGTGTTTTCCAAGATAGATTTGAGATCAGGTTACTACCAGTTACGAGTCAAAGAGTCAGACGTACCGAAGACTGCTTTCAGAATAAGGTACAGACATTATGAATTCTTAGTGATGCCTTTCGGACTAACAAATGCTCTTACAGTGTTTATGGGCTTGATGAATTGAATATTCAAACTGTATTTGGATTGCTTTGTTGTCGTATTCATTGATGATATTTTTATTTATTCCCATGGTAAGACACAACATGCCGAACATTTGAGAATTGTGCAACAAACTCTGCGAGAGAAACAACTGTATTCTAAGTTTAGCAAATGTCAATTTTGGTTGCGAAAGGTTTGATTTCTGGGACATTTTATGTCAGCTGTGGGAATAAGAGTTGATCCGAGTAAAATCTCTACCATATTAGAATGGAAGCCTCTGAGAAATGTGTTTGAAGTCTGTAGTTTTCTGGGACTATCGGGATATTATAGACGATTTGTGAAAGGCTTCTCAATGATTGCGACTCCGTTGACGAAGTTGCTACAGAAAGATGTTAAATTCAAATGGTCAGAAAAATGCCATTAGAGTTTTGAGCAGTTGAAAGTATTGTTGACAGAGGCGCCATTGTTTGTTCAACCTGAATCGGGTAAAGAATTCATAGTTTATAGTGATGCATCATTGAATGGTTTGGGCTGTGTGCTGATGCAAGAAGGCAAAGTCATTGCTTATGCTTCGAGACAGTTAAAGCCGCATAAAAAGAACTATCTGACGCACGACCTTGAATTGGCCGTAATTGTGTCTGCATTAAAGATTTGGCGTCACTATCTATTTGGTGAGAAATGTCATATTTATACTGATCGCAAGAGCTTGAAGTATTTGATGACTCAGAAAGAATTGAATTTACGATAGAGAAGATGGTTAGAATTGCTGAAAGACTATGAACTTGTAATTGATTATCATCGGGGTAAAGCTAATGTTGTAGCTGATGCTTTAAGTCGAAAGTCTATGTGTGCTTTGCAAGCAATGAATGCTCAGAAAAATCTGTGTGATGATAGTGCAATTTTGGCTGAGTTGAAAGTAAAAATGATGTTTATACGTCAGATTTGTGATGCCCAGAAAAGTGATGTTGAAATGATGGCTAAACGAACTCAGTGTGAATTGAATGTTGATTTAGAATTTTGAGTTGATAGTGATGATTGTTTGAGATTTGGTGATCGGATTTGTGTTCTGAAGAAATCAAAGTTGATTCAGTTAATTTTGAATGAAGCTCATAATAGTCGTTTCACTGTTTATCCGGGGAGTACAAAAATGTACAATGATTTGAAACAGTTTTATTGGTGGCATGGTATGAAAAGAGACATTTCTGACTTTGTGTCAAAGTGCTTAGTTTGTCAGCAAGTTAAGGCTGAACATCAGGTTCCGTCCGGATTGTTACAACAGATTATGATTCCTGAGTGGAAATGGGAAAGGATTATAATGGACTTTGTGTCGAGATTGCCTTTAACTCTGGGGAAGAAAGATGCAATCTGGGTGATAGTTGATAGATTGATGAAATCAGCTCATTTTATTTCAATGAGAACCGACTATTCACTTGACAAGGAGCTGAGTTGTATATCGCTGAGATTGTGAGATTGCACAGGGTGCCACTATCTATTGTATCTGATAGAGATCCGAAATTTACCTCACGATTTTGGATGAAATTGCAAGAGGCTTTAAACTCAAAACTGCATTTCAGTACTGCTTTTCATCCGCAAACGGATGGTCAGTCCAAGCGGATCATTCAAGTTCTTAATGATTTGTTAAGATGCTGTATACTTGAATTTGAAAGTACGTGGGAAAGACATTTGTCATTGATTGAGATTAAGTATAATAATAGTTTTCAATCTAGCATTAAAATGGCACCATATGAGACTCTTTACGATCAGAAATGTCGAATTCCATTGTATTGGACTGAGTTGAGTGATAATAAGATTCACGGAGTTTATCTTATAAAAGAGGCTGAGTAGAAAGTAAAAGTGATTCGTGATAGCTTGAAAGTAGCCTCAGATCATCAGAAGTCTTACGCAGACTTGAAAAAAAAGGATATTGAGTTCGAGATTGGTGACAAAGTGTTTTAAAAGTGTCTTTGTGGAAGAAAATACTTCGATTTGGCCGAAAAGGCAAACTGAGTCCGAGGTTCATTGGGCCGTATGAGATCATTGAACGAGTTGGGTCGGTTGCTTATAGATTGATGTTGCCACTTGAGTTAGAAAAGATTCATAACGTTTTTTCATGTGTCGATGCTTAGACGGTACCGATCTAATCCGTCTCATGTGATTACTCCTACTGAGGTTGAGATTTAGTCAGACTTGAGTATAGTGAAGAACCGATTCGAATTTTGGCACGTGAAATCAAAGAGTTGAGAAATAAAAGAATTTCTTTAGTGAAAGTGTTATGGCAAATACACGGAGTAGAAGAGGCTACGTGGGAGCTTGAGAACATTATGAGAGAGCAATATCCACATCTATTCGCTGGTAAGATTTTCAGGGACGAAAATCCTTAAGGGGGGAGAGTTGTAATAGCCCGATTTAGACCCTAGTCAGAATAGTGGTTTCGAGACCGTAAATTTGAGGTAGAAATAATATTTTAATATTATTTTTGGTGTTTGTTATATGTGATATAGCCTGTGTGAAAATTTTGTGTGATAATTTTATCGACTATGTGTCGAATTATGAAAAACGATTTAATCGCATAAAATGCAAAAGCTGTGTGCTGATTGTTAAGTGTTTAATTGTTGTTTTCTTATTAATGTGCAGGCTTTATGAGGCAATTAAGCCATTATATAGTTAGTGGATGGTGGATGGACAAAAATACCAATGGATAGTGGAAAATGAATGAAAATAAAAAGGCTAGTTTAGTAAATAGTTAATTTAGTAAATAAAAATAAAACAAAACATGAAGTGTTCATCTTTTTACACCACTATTGCCGAAATTAAAGAAGAAAAAGATAAAGGAATAGGGCTTGAAATATTCGGCCATTGCTATCTTTGATTAAGGTATGAATTTTGATCGATTTTTGATAATTTCTACGTTTTCGTGATCGTTGCTTCGTGCTCTTTCAAACCCATGCTTAAATTTTGTGAATTGATGATGTTTTTGAAATGTACCATTGGTGAACATGTGAGTTCTTGAATGTTTGATTATGAAAAATGAAAGCTTAGTATTGGGTTAACATAGTTTGTATTGGGATTTTCAGTGAAATTGAGTATTTTAGGCTTAATTGAGGAAATGAGAAGTTGTAGGACTAAATTGTGAAACAAATGAAATGTGTGGGCTTGTATTAGCATGGGAAGAATTCGGATAAGTATATGTGATGTGAGATTATGTGTATTTTGTTATTTTGTGAATTAAGGACTAAAGTGTCGAAATGTGAAAATGTGAGGGCTATTTTGTAAAATGCCCTAAATATGTGTGTGTGGACTAAATTGAATGAATTAGTGAATGAACGGATTGAATTTGAATGTGTATAGACCAAGAAATGAGAGGCTCGGATCAAGTTTAGGGCAAAGACAACGTGCTTGATTAATCGACCGTTTCGGTGATTCGACGTCCGAGGTAAGTTCAGACATAATGTGTGTGTTTAACTATGTTTGATGTTATAAGATGAATGGTATGTTATTATTGAATGGTGAATGCTATGTGAGGGTTCGAGTTATATAGCACTAAGTGTGCGTAATCAGAAATGTAACAGAGATAGTTAGCACTGTGTGTGTAAAATAGTATAAGCTTCGGCTTTGTTGTTGGCACTGTGTGTGCGATAACGATATAAGATCGGTTTGGTATGGATGCACTAAGTGTGGTATGGAACCTATATGGTTGATGAAACTATGAATGAGTTTATGGAAGGTTAACTGAACATATTAGTTTTGGATGGTATGATATATGTGATTGTGAATTATTCTATTTGATGGTTTGTTTTGGTATAATGTATTATGTTACGAACTTACTACTCTTTGGAAAGCTTACTGTGTGATTTGTTTTTCTTCTTTACAGTGTCAGTAAAGCTAGCTCGGATCCGGGGATCGTCAGCATCTCTATCACACTATCGACAATCTACTTTGGTACTTTTGAGGATGTGAATATTTGAATATGGCATGTATAGGCTAGTTGTTTTGAAACATATTTGAGATGTGTAAATAGCCATGTGATGTGGATAGATGTATGTTGGATATATACATGAGTGGATTTTGTAAATGATGCATATAATGGTATGAGTCAATGGTAATGAAAATGTCTTATGAATGGTAAGCTTAGTGATGGTTTGATACTATTGTAATCTGGTGATATTGTGGATGAATCATGCTTGACAGTGCATGTGTTTTAGTTGTGAAATTGGTGTATAAGTTGACGTGATTAGAAGTGAGATTGAATAAGATGATGTGTTTATCATTTGACATGTTTTTGGTTGTCAATTGTACATGAAATGAATTGGTATATTGATTCTAGGGTGGACCCAAGTGTGGGTGGCATTTTGGCCTTGCAAATGGCCTATTTTGCATCTATGGTTAAGGGACACGGGTGTGTATCTCCACCGTGTGGCTCAAGGACCACTTCAAAGTGTGCCTGGACAGGTTACACGGTCGTGGCACACAGGCGTGCCTGGTGGCCGTGTGACCAAGTCAGTAGATAGCATATTATCACACGGCCATGACACACAGGCGTGTCTGGTAGCCATGTGGAAAAGTCAATATACATGCTCTGTTTTGGCACGGCCAGGACACATGGGTGTGTCTAGTAGCCGTGGGAGGCACACAGCCTGGTCACATGGGCATGTGACCTCGACAGCTTTGTAAAAGTTTTAAATTTTTGAAAATTTTCGTATGTGTTCGATTTGGTCCCGACCCCTTTCTAGCATGTGATTAAGGTCTCGTAGACCTCGATAAGGGACTCTATACTCGTGTTTGAATACGTTTGATTGACGATTGACTGTGTGTCATGAAATGGATGTGAAATTGTTCGATTGTTCGATAATGCCTCTTAACCCTATTCCGGCGATGATTTCGGGTTAGGGGTGTTATATATAATGTAATTTATTACATACGAACTTACCTCGGACGCAAAAACGACGAAACGAGTCGATTAGTCGAGAACTTTGTTTTTCCCTCGATCTAGATTCGAGTTTTGATTTTCTTGATCTATATGTAATCAAAATTTAACTTATTTAATCATCTCTCTATTCAATTTAGTCCGAAATTCACTTTAAGGCATTTTTACAAAATTGCCCCTAATGTTTCATATCTTTTACAGTTTAGGCCTTATTTCTTAAAATCACAAATTCATGAAAGTCAATACTAACCCATGCTAGTCGAATTACTATTAGGTCCCTAGCAGCCCATGTTTTCCATTTAATTCACATTTTAACCATGAATTTTACACTTTTCACAAATTAATCCCTAATTTGCATTTTCACTAAAAATCACTTAACAAAACTTATATAACTATCATCAAACATTCAAAACCTATCATTAAACATCAAAATACTCATGTATTCATCAATGGAAACATTCAAAATCTTTAACAATTTTTGCAAAATAGTCCCTAGGCTAGCTAGACCTAGTTGCAACGATCACAAAAACATAGAAATCATTAAAAAGGGGACAAAAATCATACCTTAATGAGCTATTAAACCATGACCAAATGAAAAACCTAAAAGAATGGCTTTCTTCTCTTTAAATCAGTTGAAGATGATGACATTAGGTGAAGATTTTATTTTGTTTTATTTATTTTAACTTAATTTCTAAATACCTAAATTAACCTTGGTTATATAACATAAAAATAACTTAATGCTTGTCCATACTTGTCCTCTTATATTTCAAATGGTCTATTTACAACATAAGGACCTCCACTATTTAATTTCATAGCTAATAACCCCTTTTAGCTTATAGAACTCCAATTTTTCACTTTATGCGATTTAGTCCTTTTTACAAATTAACTAATCAAATGATTAAATTTCTTTACAAAATTTCCACAAAAACATATTATCATGTTGTAGACATTAAAATAATAATAAAGTAATAATTTCAAATTTGGATTTGTGGTCTCAAAATCACTGTTCTGATTTGACTAAAAATGAGCTGTTACACACATGGACGTGTGTCACACACGGTTGAGACACACGCCCGTGTGTCTACCCATGTAGACGAAAATAGGCCAATTTTAAGGGCAGTTTTCTCACCCAATTATGCCTTTAATCTACAACAACATTTGAACACTTTCACCAACCAATTCAAGACATTATAACCAAGCCCAATTTCAATCTTATGCACGATATATCACCTCTCAAATACATTTATCAAATTTACTTATTTGGCCATATTAACATATATGTATATTTTATCAAATCATGCATTCTTAAACATACTTGTATAACTCCCATCATTTGTAATAGCCTGATTTTGAGGCTAGTCGGAACAGTGGTTTCTAGACCACTAAACCGAGGTTAGGGAAAACTATTTTGATGTTATTTTATGTGTTATATCATTAAAATATGGTTTTGTGGAAATTTTGGTGCTTTAATTTTAGAAATAACGTGTTTAATTGTGAAAAAGGAGTAAACCGTATAAAGTGCGAAAGTTCTATTTTTCAAGGTAGAGTTGTCAAGCCATAGAATATTAAATTGTAGCTCCTTAAAGTGTAATTAGGCCAATTGGGATATGTTGGCCGGCCATGTGCATAGGGGGGACAAGAGCATTTAATTTTTGGTCACTCACATCTTTCACTATTCATCTTTCACTATTCACTCAACTCTTTCCACTAAAAATTGAAGAAGAAATAGAGCATTCGGGGGTTCAAACTTTCAGCCAAGCTATCTCCTTTCTAGTAAGTGATTTAGGTGGTTTTAATTAATGATTTTTGCATTTTTGGAGTCCCCAAAGCTTAAGCTAGCTAATGAGGGGACCAATTTGCAATATGTTGAAAATCCAGGGACTTTTCATGAGAGTATTTATGTTGTTAGTTGAGTTTTTATGGAAGAAAATGAATATTAAGGAGATGAGAAACAACTTTTGTGAAAGGTGTTTGCATGAAAACACCTAAGTAGGACTTAAATGCAAAGATTGAGATTATGTCATAAATGCATTAAATAGTTGAAATTGTGAGTAGTTGTAAGAGAAATAAATGTTTAGCTAGGCTTGCTTATTGAGAAATGTGTTGAAAAATGATTTACGAGCCTAGGGACAAAACCATAATTTTGCCATAGAACAAGGGCAAAATGGTCATTTTCGTAATTTTACCATAGTACAAGGGCAAAATGGTCATTTTTGCCTAAGTGTAGATTTTGATGCATTATGATCATAGAATGATGAATGAATTTTATTTTGATAGATCAAGAAGAGGGCAGAATTAACCTTGACCAGGGAAAAGGCAAGGTTACGGATTAAATAGTTAGTTGACGCGTTTTGCACCGAGGTAAGTTTATGTGCAAACGATGCATTTTAAATATACATTGTTGTTGCTAATTAGTGCATGGCACAATTGAGAAAATATATGATTGAAGTGGATAGAATGTGGTAGTTATTGAATAACTCTGGTATGAATGATAGAATGGATATGTAAGTGTGTTATATCAATACTTGATGGTGGGCTAAGTGCGATACCACATTAATACTTAATAACGATGGGCTATGTGTGATACCATTGTCTATTTATCATTCGGTGTGCTATGGGTGATGCCACCTTAACTAACCTGTTTGGTGGGCTATGTGTGATACCACCCTATTATTGATTGACGGTGGACTGTGTTCGAAACCACCGAGTAAATTGATTATGAGTAGTTGATTAAGAGATTGTGATGTGCCGTATTATGTGACATTGTGGTGCTAAGTGCAGGGAATCATGCTAATGAATGTATACATTAAGCTTGTGATATTGCTGGAATGTGGAAATGGAAGAAATGAGTAAGCATGATTATGAACGTGAATTGTTTCTTGTTTAGAATGTAATGTTATATAATTGTTTAGCACATACTATAATGTTATATTATTTACATGTAAACTTACTAAGCTTAAAGCTTACTCCCCTTTCTTTTCCCTTGTTTTATAGAGTTTAAGAGCAGAGCCAGGATACGCAAATAACCAGAAGATCGCCCACACTATCAGCTCACCTCGGTATATCTAGACTTAGTGATTTTGTGTATGGCATGTGTAGGGGCGAAACCAGTTAGATTATTTTGTTCAAAAGTGTGTTGGCCCCTTTTAAGACAAACTATTTTGTATATTGCAATGGTTGATGGCTTACCTTGTCATTTATGAAAAGATATAGTCATTCATGGAAGTTTAGATTGTAAAATATGAATTGTTTGATGATATGTTGAATGGACCCATGTGGTGTGAGCTAGAAGCGTGAAAGGAGCTTGGCAAATAGCCTTGTTCTTGTCCACATGGATAGGCACACGGGTATGTGTCTAGGCCGTGTGTGACACGTGGTCAGCCCACGGGTATTTGACTTGGCCGTGTGTCCCCTGCATGTTGCTGTTGTAAGTCAGTGTTGACCACGGGCTAGCCACATGGGTGTGTGCCTAGGTTGTGTGACCCTTATAAGGTTGCTGATGTCACAAATAAAATACCCAGGTTTTTACACACGGGGCGAGGACACGGGCGTGTCTAGGCCATGTGGAGCACTTAGGCTAAGTATATGGGTGTGTTTAGGCCTTGTGAAAACCCCTGTATGTTCGTAATGAAAATAAATCCCACACGGGGTAGGGACATGTACGTGTGTGACCACACGGCCTGCCCACACGGGCGTGTCCCATTTCACACGGGCGTGTCGCCCCTATTTTGGTGGAAATTTTAAAAATAGTGATGGTTTCTGGTAAGGTTCAGAAACCCTCGTTTGAATGTTTAAGGCCTCGTAGGCCCTCAATGAGGTCGTTATGATGGCCATAGAGATCTGTCTAGTTGGTATTGGAAGCTATTGATTAAAGTCATATGGTTAAGGGTACTAAGTCCAGTAATGCCTCGTGCCTATTTCTGGCTTAGAATACGGGTTAGGGGTGTTACATTTAGTGGTATCAGAGTTATGGTTTAGTTGGTTCTCAGACTACAATAGCATGTATGGGAGTCTAGCTATACATGCCATAAGTGAATAATGATAGTGTGGTGGCTTCTGACAATTTTATACTTTATTTTATATAGTGAATGGATCCCGATCAAGTGGCTACTGATGACGCAACTAGTAATACGCTAGCTCCCATGCAAGGGACTACGCCTGTGCAGAGTGGACCCGAGACTAGAGGTCAAGAGGAAAAGGCTCAGGAAGCCTTTCTCCAAATGATGAGTAACTGGTAGACAGAGTATGTACGAGCAAACCCTAATGCTCAACCACCTCCACCCTTCCTATACCTTAGCTAGCTCCTGTGGCTCCTCAAGGTATAGATTTTGTGAGGACAACTAAGCCCCGGGTAGACAAAATTCAGAAGCAAGGGGCTGAGGACTTTCGAGCTAATATAGATGATGACCTTGAGAGGGCAGAGTTCTGGCTTGAGAACTCGATGAATGTATTTGATGAACTCTTCTGTACGCCTGAGGAGAGCTTAAAATGTGTAGTGTCTTTGCTAAGGGACTCGATATACCATTGGTGGAAAACGTTGACATCAGTGGTTCCTAATGAGAGAGTAACATGGGACTTCTTTCTAGAGGAGTTCTAAAAGAAGTATATATGTCAGTGATTTGTTGACCAGAAACGGAAGGAATTCCTTGAGTTAAAGCAAGGAAAAATGACTGTGGCTGAATATGAGTGTGAATTTGTTAGGCTCAGTAAGTATGCGCAAGAATGTGTGTCAACCGAAGCTATCTTATGCAAGAGGTTTGAAGATGGGCTGAATGAGGGTGTCAGACTTTTAGTCGGGATTTTAGAACTAAAAAAATTTGTGGTATTGGTGGATGGAGCCAGTAAGGCCGAAGAATTGAGCAAGTAAAAAAGGAAGGCCATGAGTAAGGCCTGGGATGCAAGAAAAAGGCCAATGCGTAAATCCTACCAAGCTCAATCGAAAAGGTCCAAGGAAGTGAACCCTCGGACGACTACATCAGTTGGGTATTCACAAAGAGAGCGACGGAATACGTACTTGGGTTCAAGAGTTCAAGCCACCTCGATGCCAAGTGTGGGCAAAGTCCAAACCGGAATGCCCAAGTTATGGTAGACATCACACTGGGGAGTGTTGGGGAAACAATCGGAGTTGTTATAAGTGTGGTTCCCCCGACCATTTCACCTAAAACTGCCCTGAGAGGGATGATAAGGAGAAGAAGCAAGAGATAAGATCAAAGAGTGTATCTTCTAGGGGTAGGCCAAAAAAGAACCCGAGAAGTGGGACTACTGGTAGAGGTGCATCATGAGACTCTGCCATGAGATCGAAAGGTTAGGCACCTGCAAGGACTTATGCCATTCGTGCTCGCGAAGAGGCATCATCTCCAGATATAATAACGGGTACTTTATCTCTTCATGACACCTCTGTTATTGCTTTGATTGATCCGGGTCTACCCATTCTTATATTTGTATGAAATTGGCATCTGGTATGAGCATGATTGTTGAGTCTACAGAATTTGTGGTAAAGTTGTCAAACCTGTTAGGTAAACAAGTGTTGGTTGACAAAGTGTGTAGGAAATGTCCTCTGACAATTAGGAGTCATTATTTTTCAGCAAACCTTATGTTGTTGTCGTTTGATGAATTTGATTTGATTCTTGGGATGGATTGCATACTATTTTAGTGAACTGTGGAAATAAATTTATTGAATTGAAATGTGAAAATGGAGATGTTATTCGGGTTGAATTAGGTGGGTCAGATGGTTTACCGATAATGATCTCTTTCTTGGTGGCTGAGAAATATTTTAGAAAGGGATGTGAGTCCTATCTTGCTTTCGTACTGAATACTCAAGAGTCTGGAGTAAAGATTGAAGCAGTGCTGGTGGTATGTGAGTATCTGGATGTATTCCCGAAAGAGTTACTTGGATTGCCTTCAGTTAGAAAGGTCGAGTTTGGAATTGAGTTAGTTCGGGAACGGCACCTATTTCAGTTTCTGCATATAGCATGGCACCCTTAGAGTTGAAAGATCTAAAGGTTCAGTTGCAAGAGTTGACGAATAAGGGTTTTTCGAGACCGAGCTATTCACCGTGGGGTGCTCCAGTACTATTTGTGAAGAAGAAAGATGGGTGGATGAGATTGTGCATAGACTACAAACAACTCAACAAGGTGACGATGAAAAATAAGTATCCTTTACAAAGGATAGATAATCTATTTGATCAACTAAAGGGAGCTACGGTGTTCTCCAAGATAGACCTGTGGCTATTACTAGTTGAGGGTTAAGGAGCAGGATGTGCCGAAAACTGCATTTCGGACGAGGTACGGCCATTATGAGTTTCTGGTCATGCTGTTCGGTTTAACAAATGCTCCTGCAATTTTTATAGATTTAATGAACCGTGTCTTCCGACTGTATTTGGACAAGTTCGTGGTTGTCTTCATTGATGACATATTGATTTATTCTCGGGATGAGAGTGAACATGCGGAGCATCTGAGAATTGTCTTACAGACATTAAGAGACAAGCAGTTATATGCTAAGTTTAGTAAAAGTGAGTTTTGGCTCAGAGAGGTCAGATTCCTAGGACACATTGTGTCAGGTGAGGGTATTAGAGTTGACGCGAGTAAGGTCTCGGCTGTTGTGGAGTGGAAACCGCCAAGAAATGTGTCAGAAGTCAGAAGCTTTTTGGGTTTGGCCGGATACTACAGATGATTCGTAAAGGGGTTTTCTATGATTGCTACCCCGATGACGAAACTGTTACATAAGGATGTTAAGTTTGAATGGACTGAAAAAATGTCAACAGAGTTTTGAGAGATTGAAAACATTGTTGACTGAGGCACCGATTTTAGTGCAACCTGAGTCAGGGAAAGAGTTTGTGGTCTACAGTGACACGTCGTTAAATGGTCTTGGTTGTGTGTTGATGTAAGAGGGTAAGGTAGTCGCTTACGCCTCGATGCAGCTAAAATCACACGAGAAGAATTATCCGACTCATGACTTAGAGTTGGTTGCGATTATTTTCGCATTAAAGATTTGGGGACATTATTTATATGGTGAAAAGTGCCGGATCTTCACGGGTCATAAGAGTTTGAAGTATTTGATGGATCAAAAGGATTTATATTTGTGGCAACGACGGTGGCTTAAATTATTAAAGGACTATGAACTAAAAATCGATTACCATCCGAAAAAAGCGAATGTAGTTGCGGATGCCTTGAGTAGGAAATCCCTTTATGCTTTGAAAGCTATGACCACGAGCTTAGCATTGTCTAACGATGGTACTATATTGGCTGAGTTGAGGGCTAGGCTGCTATTTATTCAACAGATATGTGAGGCTCAAAGGAATGATAGTGAGATACAAGCTAAGAGAGCTAAGTGTGAATCGGGAAATAATGTTGAATTTCGGGTGAGTTCAGATGGTTGTTTAATGTTCCATGACAGGATTTGTGTACCTAAGGATGGTGAGTTGATTCGGAAGATATTGACTAAAGCACACAGTGGTTATTTGTCAGTACATCCGGGCATTACTAAAATATACGACGATCTGAAGAAATTTTATTGGTTGCCGAGAATGAAAAGGGACATCTCGGAGTATGTAACAAGATGTCTGATTTGTCAACAAGTGAAAGCTAAGCATCAAGTACCTTCAGGATTGCTTCAGCCAGTGATGGTTCCTGAGTGGAAGTGGGATCGGATCACCATGGATTTTGTGATGGGGTTACTTATGACTCTGAAAAAGAAAGATGTTGTGTGGGTTGTCGTTGATAGGTTAACAAAGTCGGCTCACTTTATACCAGTGCTTGTTGATTATTCGCTGGATAAGTTAGCCGAGTTGTATATTGTGAAAGTGGTAAGATTACATGGAGTGCCTGTATCCATTATCTTGGATAGAGACTCGAGATTTACTTCGAGGTTTTGGAAGATGTTGCAAGAGGCCTTGGGCACAAGGTTAAATTTTAGTACTGCATTCCATCCGCAAACTGATGGTCAGTCCGAGAGAGTAATTCAAATTTTAGAGGATATGCTCCGATGCTGTGTACTAAAGTTCGAAGGTAGTTAGGAAAGATATTTACCTTTGGTCGAATTTGCTTACAACAATAGTTATCAGTCGAATATTCAGATGGCACCGTATGAAGCCTTGTATGGTCGTAAGTGTTTGACTCCTTTCTATTGGACTGAGCTTAGTGAGAAGCAAATTCATAGGGTCGACCTTGTTAAAGAGACTGAGGAAAAAGTGAAAGTGATCTAAGATAGTCTGAAAGCTGTTTCAGATCGACCAAAAGTCATATGCGGATTTGAAAAGAAAAGAGATCGAGTTTAAAGTGGGCGATAAGGTATTTTTGAAAGTGTCCCCGTGGACGAAAATATTGAGATTTGGTCGAAAGGGGAAATTGAGTCCGTGTTTCATAGGGCCATATGAGATTACCGAAAGGATTGGGCCAATGGCATACCGGTTGGCTTTACCGGTAGAGTTAGTGAAAATACACAATGTGTTCCATGTATCGATGTTAAGACGTTATCGCTCTGTTCCTTCACATGTGATTCCTCCAACAAAAATTGAGATACATCCGGATATGACATATGAGGAGGAGCCAATTAAAATCTTGGCTCGAGAGGTAAAATAGTTGAGGACAAGGACATAGCCTTAGTAAAAGTGTTATGGAAAAAACACGGTGTAGAAGAGGCTACATGGGAACCGGAAGAAGCCACAAAAGAGCAATATCCAAACCTCTTTACCGGTAAGATTTTTGAGGGCGAAAATCTCTAAAGGGGAGAGTTGTAACAACTCGATTTTGAGGCTAGTCGGAACAGTGGTTTCGAGACCACTGAACCGAGGTTAGGGAAAATTATTTTGATGTTATTTTATGTTTTATAGCATTAAAATATGGCTATGTTGAAATTTTGGTGATTTAATTTTAGCAATAGCATGCTTAATTGTGAAAAAGGACTAAATCGCATAAATTGCGAAAGTTTTATTTTTCAAGGTAGAGTTGTCAAATAGCCATAGAATATTAAATTGGAGGTCCCTAAAGTGCAATTAGGCCAATTGGGATGTGTTGGCCGGCCATGTGCATAGGGGGGACAAGAGCATTTAATTTTTGGTCAATTGGGGTGAAATTAGGTGAGAAAAGATTAATAAAATATGGTAAAAAGAAAAACTATCATCTTTCACTATTCACTCATCTCTTTCCACCAAAAATTGAAGAAGAAATAGAGCATTTGGGGGTTCAAACTTTCAGCTAAGTTATCTCCTTGCTAGTAAGTGATTTAGGTGGTTTTAACTGATGATTTTTGCATTTTTGGAGTCCCCAAAGCTTAAGCTAACTAATGAGGGGACCAATTTGTAATGAGGGGACCAATTTGCAATATGCTTGAAAGTCTAGGGACTTGCCATTAGAGTATTTATGTTGTTAGCTAAGTTTCTATGGAAGAAAATGAATGTTAGGGAGATGAGAAACAACTTTTGTGAAAGGTGTTTGCATGAAAACACCTAAGTAGGACTTAAATGCAAAGATTGAGATTATGTCATAAATGCATTAAATAGTTGGAATTGTGTGTAGTTGTAAGAGAAATAAATGTTCATCTAGGCTTTCTTAATGAGAAAATGTGTTAAAAAATGATTTACGAGCCTAGGGGCAAAATCGTAATTTTGCCATAATACAAGGGCAAGATGGTAATTTTTTCCTAAGTGTAGATTTTGATGCATTATGATAATAGAATGATCTAAATGAATGAATTTTATTGTTATAGATCAAGAAGAGCGCGGAATTAACCTTGACCGGGGAAAAGGCAAGGTTACAGATTAAACCGTTAGTTGACGCATTTTGCACCGAGGTAAGTTTATGTGTAAACGATGCATTTTAAATATACATTGTTGTTGCTAATTAGTGCATGGCACAATTGAGAACATGTATGATTCAAGTGGATAGAATGTGGTAGTTATTGAATAACTCTAGTATGAATGATAGAATGGATATGTAAATGTGTTATATCAATACTTAACGGTGGGCTAAGTGCGATACCACATTAATACTTAAGTGCGATGGGCTATGTGTGATACTATTGTCTATTTATCATTTGGTGGGCTATGTGCAGTGCCACCTTAACTAACCTCTTTGGTGGGCTATGTGCGATACCACCCTATTATTGATTGACGGTGGGCTGTGTGCGAAACCACCGAGTAAATTGATTATGAGTAGTTGATTAAGATATTGTGATGTGTCGTATTGTGTGACATAGTGGTGCTAAGTGTAGGGAGTCATGCTAATGAATGTATACATTAAGCTTGTGATATGATTGGAATGTGGAAATGGAAGAAATGAGTAAGCATGATTATGAACGTGAATTGTTTCTTGTTTAGAATGTAATGCTATATAATTGTTTAGCACATACTATAATGTTATATTGTTTACATGTAAACTTACTAAGCTTAAAGCTTACCCCCCCTTCTTTTCCCTTGTTTTATAGAGTTTAAGAGCCGAGCCGAGATATGCAAATAACCAGAAGATCGCCCACACTATCAGCTCACCTCGGTATATCTAGACTTAGTGATTTTGTGTATGGCATGTATAGGGGCTAAACTAGTTAGATTATTTTGTTATTTTGGCCAACAGTGTGTTGGCCTCTTTTTAAGACAAACTATTTTGTATATTGCCATGGTTGATGGCTCACCTTGTCATTAATGAAAAGATATAGTCATTCATGGAAGTTTAGATTGTAAAATATGAGTTGTTTGATGATATGTTGAATGAACCCATGTGGTGTTAGCTAGAAGGGTGAAAGGAGCTTGGCAAATAGCCTTGTTCTTGTCCACATGGATAGGCACACGGGCGTGTGTCTAGGCCGTGTGTGACACATGGTCAACCCACGGGTATGTGACTTGGCCCTGTGTCCTCTACATGTTGGTGTTGTATGTCAGTGTCGACCATGGGCTAGCCACACGGGCGTGTGCCTAGCCGTGTGACCTTTATAAGGTTGCTGACATCACAAACAAAATACCCAGGTTTTTACACAAGGGGCGAGGACACGGGTGTGTCTAGGCTCTGTGGAGCACACGTGTGTGCCATGTGAAAACCCCTGTAGGTTCGTAATGAAAATAAATCCCACACGTGGTAGGGACATGGGCTTGTGTGACCACATGGGCGTGTCCCTTTTCATACGGGCGTGTGGCCCCTATTTAGGTAGAAATTTTAAAAATCGCGAAGGTTTCCGGTAAGGTTCCAAAACCCCTCGTATGAATGTTTAAGGCCTCATAGGCCCTCGATGAGGTTGTTATGATGGCCATAGAGATATGTCTAGTTGGTATTGGAAGCTATTGATTAAAGTCGTATGGAGTCCGGTAATGCCTCGTGCCCATTTTTGGCTTAGAATACAGGTAAGGGGTGTTACATCATTAATTTATTACAATACTCATTTCAAACATGTTAATACCTTATATAATTACATCAAAATATACCAAACACTAGCCATTCCAACGGCTAGTTACAACCAAAACATTAGTGCACCAACATTGGCTAATTTACTATACATGCCATTATACTCAAAATAAAGTTTACTTTTTATACCAAAATGAGCTGAAGGATAGTGTGATGAAGTTTCGACTGATTCCAACCTTTACGAGCTTTCGAGCACTATAAAACAGAGAAAAGAAAATAAAGTAAGCATTTCAAATGCTTAGTAAGTTCGTATAACAGGAATTTAACTTACCAATTATGTTCAATTTAAGTAATCATGCAAATAAAATGCATCCCAACAAATTGACCAATTGCCTAATCACGTACACTCAATCAAGCAAGTTAGTCATAAATTTCTAAATACATTTCAAGTAGTAAAGATGAACTCATCATGTAATAGCTTTCATACACATATATTTTTCGTATTATATTTTCATATAACATATACATTTCTATGATAAATCATCTCAAGTTCAGATTAGCCATAACAGAACTTTTTCTACTAAATTTATTTGAAATATCGATGGATACACATGTAGTACACTTGAAGTGTACAAAACTATATTCCGTCAACTCATGTTCAGGGGTACCCATTAAGGCACAAAATCAGGAAGCACTTTCTCGAATCATATAACAGGATGCTCATGTGAGCCATGTAACAGGAAGCTTATCCAGGCTAAATCAGGAAACTCATAAGAGTTTAAAACAAGAAGCTTATTGAGCTTAACAGGTAACTTCGAAGAGTTATTATCAGGGAGCTTTAGATAGCCATATAACAAGATGTTCAAGAGAGCCATGTTAGGAAGCTCAAAAAGAGCCTATATCAGGATGCTCATAAATAGCTGCGTTTGTGTCCGCAATATATGCAAGATCACAACCGCTCGTATAACAAGACGCTCACAAAAAGTTGCGGTAGTCCGCAACACATGCAGGATCACTACCGATCAGGATGCTCGCATGAACCATGTATCAGGAAGCTCGAGATGGCTTATAACAAGATACTCATAAGAGCTATGGTGTGTCCGCAACATATGCAAGACCACAACCAATTGGGAAATCCTATATCAATTGAATTCCATTATTCAAACGGGACTTATCATGTATCAGGCTTTGCTGGATATAAGATTTATTTCATATTCATGACAATGATACAATTCACATACATATTATTCAATTTAAAACATATAAATACACAATTTAGTTACACAAACTTACCTCGATAAATGTTCGTATACAAGGATCTACTAATCCGCTACTTTTTGTTCTCCTCGATCAAACTCAGTACTAGGTCTTCCAATTAAGCTTGCTTGATTTTCTTTCTCTCTCTTAGGGTTTCCATGGAATTTGGGGAAGAAGATGATATAAAATTATGTTATTTGATATTTATATTACTTATCATCTTTTATTTATTTCAATTTCCAATTTAGTCCTTTTCTATTTCAAATTTTCCATGGATGAATCATCAAAAATATCTACTAACTTTTCTTAATGGTCTAATTACCATATAAGAACCTCAACATTTGAATTCCATAGCTATTTAATCCTTCTAGCTACTGGAATTCAACCTTTATGCAATTTGGTCCTTTCCTCCTAATTAAACACAAAATCAGTAAAATTTTCTTATCAAAATTTTCATACATTTTCTCTATCATGATGCAGGCCATGCAATAATGTTTAAAATAAATTTTCTTTTTGACTCAGATTTCTGGTCCTAAAACCCCTATTCTGGTTTCACTGAAAACGGGTTGTTACATGTCCCATGCCTTTCCTTATCAAATTGTGTAAGCCTTTTGTACCACAACAAGGTTCTGTGTAAGAGCATCTATCACAAGATCTAAAGTAATATCTATATTCTTAGGGAATTGGAGATCATCTTCAAACTCCTCCTACTCTTACTCGAGTTATATCATCCACATGCTTTAGAAATTTTAACTTATCAAAGATCTTAATCAAAGGTGGAAGATTCTTAATATGATCTTTCTTGGTCCTTATATCATATCATTATTATAATATTTTTATTTAACTAAATTCTCAAGAAGTAGAGATTCCCAAGTTTATACATCTTGAAAAGGAGATTTTTGTTTAGTATTATTACTATACTATTTTTATTTTAACCAAATTATGAAGAAGTAAACATTCCTAAGTTTATACATGAGCTTGAAAAACAAGAATTTTTTTTCTTTTGATATAATTACTAATACTTTTATTTTAAAAAAATACTTTCATTTTATGTCTTTTATACATTTCTTACGTTTTCCATAACCTCAAACCCCTAACTAATCACTCATATGAGAAAAAAATTACGCCTAAGTTCACTTAAACTCAAAACCTCCTAAAATCTTCATATGCATTAATTGAATATGCACACTAATATAGAAAATAAAAATTAAACAAAACTTACAATTATCAAACCACATTTTTCACATCTTCAAGTGTTATTAGTAAGACTAAATATATTTTCTCTCATAATTATTATTGCTAGAATTTAGTTCAAAATAATGGAAACATTCAATATTATGAAAAAGCCTAAATTTCTCTGCGAAAAGGAAAAAAGAAAACCACTTTATTAGCCAACTCCTGAATGACGAAAAAGCTTAAAATGAATATAGCTTAAAGGAATCGATGGAAGAAATAAACACTTGAGAAGCTTATTTTCCTTTCTACTTAGCCAATTTCAAAACAAAACTAGCAATTACAAAGTCATCTCCTTCAGTACTATCAACGTCAAGAACTTGTGAAGTTGGTTAAATAGATGGTGTAACGATTGTTTGAAAAATTTTAGTTTACAGATGTTCTTCAAAAATAGGGGCTTCAACATTATCTTTTTCAACGTTGTACTACATTAAAAAATAAAGTTTTTAGAAGCTATGACTGTAACATCCCAAAAATCAGAGGTTAGTAGAATCAAGTTTGTGGATTGAGAGAGTGTGTTCATGCCTTAATTTTTGAAATTTATCGATGCATTTTTATAAAGTAAATGAGGTATTGGTTTTTTTGGTTAAGTGTTAATGAAATGTTTCTTGAAACCCAAGTTCAAATCCCTTTTCTCCCAACATTTTTATTATTTTGCAAATTTTGTCTTAAACCCTAATATGTGACATGCCTTATTTTTTAAAATAAATATTTCAAATTATATCAAGAATTAGTTATTGTTTTGATGGTTAAACATTAGTGAATTTATCCTTGAGGTCCTAACTTCAATTCTCTTCCCATGCAAATAATTTAATTTTTTGACAAAAACCCCTTGTTTTAATGTGTCGACCATCCAAGCCTAGTTAACCTAGGTATATATATTAATTTTTTACTAATTATCAGACTTCAATCCTCCTCCTCATTTCCCTAGCCAGTCCTCTCTTCCTCTCCTTCTCTTTGATTTTAATTTTTTTTTTCCTTTCCTCCATTGTTGTTGTCGCTTACACCTAGTTTTACCATCTCTTTCTTTCTTTTTTTCTTTTTTATTTTTCCAAAAGATTTGTTAACATATTCTCCACCATATTTCTTTCATTTTTACTCATTAAAATCAGCCCCAAATATAAAATCTTGAACTCCAAGATCGATCCCGAACATTGCCAAGAAAGTGCCATTGTTGTTTCTCTTGACTAGCTTGGGTAAGGTCACTTCACTCTTCAATTTCTTAATTAATCTTGTCCATTAAAAATATAAATTTAAAGATCTATAATTTTTGGGATTTTAAATTATTTCAAAGGTATTTTTTCCAGAATTTAATGAGATCTCAAATTGTTTTAAAATTCAGCCCCAATTTTGGCCACCATGGGTGGTGGTGCATACGCCTATGTGCAAGAAAGGGGGCTGCTTTGTTTCTTGGTTCTTGCCTATATTTTTCCAGAATTAATTTGAGTTATGAACACTCCTAATCAGCTTTTAAAACCATTTCAATTAGGAAAAAACGTTCTTCATCGATTGGTCATTCAAAACAGACAAATCGTGAAGCGTAAGTGCAATTAAGGGTAACTAGTTTGTTATTTCGACATAGTTGTTGAGTAAAGGTTAAGAATTGATTAAATTAATGAATCTAATAATTAATTATCTACTTATTTTCCAGTATATTACTGAATTAGGTGCTGACCCAAATGCCCCAAATCATCTGTAAAGGCGAAGAACGACTATACGTTCGGTTTGCATCGATAGAGTGTAAGGAATCTAACTAGTTTGGATTCATAAAATAGTTATAATTTCAACGATTGGTTTGAACTCATAAGTGGGTGTTAGGGGGTTGCTTTAATGGTAAATTTATTGAATTTTTACTGAATTTTGGTTTAGGTTCGTTTAAGGAATTATTAAGGAAAATTGGAAGATTCGCTTGTGTGCTGCGAGGAAGTGAAAAATAAGGTGTGGTTCCTAAATTCATTAAATTGTTTGAAAATGTTAAATATCATGCTATATTTGATAAATTATCTTGTTTATTTTATTGTATTAATAGCTAAATTATTGATTTTGTGAGTGGTCAAACCAGGTATGTTTCGAGCCTTAAAAGATTGACATGTTGGCAAAATTACTAGTTCATTAGTATGAATGTTTGATTGAGTTTGTAATTGCATATTTGAGGTATGAGATATGAGAATGTTTGACTAAATGATATAATGTTTTGAGATATTAAGGTTATGTATGATTTAATTGCATGAGATATTTCTTACATTGTGTATTGAAAAGGGTGCTAATTATGCACAATGAAAATCCATAAAGTATGTGAAATTGAACGATATTGATTGATACCAACTCAATGGTAATTTGAAAGACTAGAACATTGTTTTCATTTACTAAAAGTATGTGATTATTGATGACATACCGAGCATGTCAAATAAATGTGAAAAGTATTGAGATATGATTAACTATGAGATTGTGTTACATATAGCATATGCATTGGGCTGGGATTTTGTGGTTGACGGAGGAGATCCATAGAGTATTGGTGGCATATTAAGTCTGCATTATTCATAGCCAGTGCATTGCACCTGCAGTATCGAGGGGAATGGCAATTTATCGTATTTTTATTGGCAACTTGTATGGATTATTACTGGCAGCTTGGCTGCATTTTTACTGGCAGGATTTTTTGCATATTTTTATCGGTGGTTTTGACCATAATGGGCTTAAGCCCATAATGTTTTAGAGTTCAGATGATGAGTTCTGGGGAACTGGTGGTGTGTAACGGATGGTATGGGTAGGAAGCTTTTTGCATTGAATCATGTTCTCGACATATTCGAATGTTATTTATTTATGCTATGTATTGTATTTTGTTGTACTGAATGGTGATTGTTACTCGAATGATTGATGTCCCATGCTCATAAACCGTTTGACATCAATTGGATAATGGCTATGTAATGATATGAAATTCCAATGATGGTTTTGTGTTCTTCTGTTAATGTTAATATGTTTCAATGTATATGATATTTATGTTTTTGCTCGTTTACATAATTATTCGACTCACACTGAGATTTTCATAAGTTCACCCCCTAATAGTGTTTAACTTTTCAGGTAAAACTCAAAATTAGGACCGGACTCGACATTTAGAGAATCAACTTCGACCTTGGATTATTATTATTTTAATTAAGTATTATTAAGTTTTTATTAGTTTTGGCTTGTAATTTTTAATTATTTCTGGTCTGTGGCTTGGTAACTTTTCTTTTGGGGATTATCGCATGCATGGATTACTCAAGCATAATAACCAGATAATGCATGATATCAGGCTTAAGTAAAATTTGATATTGCTCCCTAGTTTCCACTACATTGTAAATGAACTATTTTTGAAAAACAAATTGATAAGGAAACTAATTTTCCAAAATGACTTGAAAAATGGTTTTTCCGTTGCATTAGTTTAACTTCGAGTTTTTTTAACACAAGTGCGACAAGCAAACGGTTTTTCTAAAACAACACTGTAAAAAAATAAAATGAATCCAAAGCATACACGACCTAATGAATGGCTGCTTTTAAGCTAACTCAAAGTGCAACTACAATTTTCTATAAAATGAGTTTATTTGAAGTCTTAAAAAGTAACGTAAGTTAGCTTATCCATTTCGGTGGCTAATGTAGCCTTCTCAATCTAGCTATAACTTCTAGGTTGGGCTTGGGGGGTTACAATGACGTTATCAGACTCTAGAACAATTTTGAATCCATCTTGCGTATTAGATGTGTGGATACAATATTTTTCGTAATTTCGAAAACATAAAATGCATTACACAATTTTAACTTTTGTCTTGAAGTAAAATTCGGTTTAATGGTCCCTTTGTTTAGGACCTTACTAGCATCATTGTTTCCTTATAACACCCCTTACTCGATCCAATGATCGATACAAACATATTATTCAAATTTAAAAAATATCTTTTCTTTTTTTTATCAAAATCATCAGTTAACTAATTTAATAAAATTTCATTAAATCATTTACAACACTTTCAAGGCCTTAAAATAGATTTGGAAATCATATTGAATCATGTCTTAAGTACTTAGACATTGAAAAACACAAAATTGGTTTATGGTTGCCCAAATAGCTTTATTTAGGTCTTATAAGTCATCTTAGACTATTCCCAAAGTCTCATTATGAAATGAAAGCGTACGTGCATCATTTGGAGTCAATTTGAAGAATGAGCGCTAAAAATTCATGATCTAGGGCAACATGTTTCATTACCTGATCCATATGTATCGATAAATTGCCTTGATACTGTAGTTATTTTGGCTACTAGAATTTCATGTACCAATACCTGAAGGCTGGGTACAAACACCTAAGTGCCGGGGACTTAAAAAATAGCTTTAAAACACTTCAAGTTAATCCCATACATAATCAAATCATACCAATAAGTTTCCAAACAGTTTATACCATTATTAAAACTCATTTGAACTCAATTTCATCTCATAAACATGTTCAAATCAATTCAAGGCAAACTTTAACTTGAAAGCACCAAAGGTATCTTTATTTTAATATAAAATCCCAAATTAGTCCACCTAACACACCTACTTGACCAAATTTCGACCTCTATTGTCCCCTATGCTGGCCAACCATGATTTAAGGGGCTAATTTCCCTTTAAAGACCTCCAATTGAAATTCTATGGCTTTTAGACACCTTTAGCTTGAAATTTTGAACTTTCACACTTTATGCGATTTAGTCCTTTTTCACGATTAAGCATGAAATCGCTAAAATTAAATCACCAAAATTTTCATGTAATTATATAATCATACTCTAACTCATAAAATATCATGAAAATAATTTTCTCTAACCTCAGATTAGTGGTTCTGAACCACTATTCCGACTAGCCCCTAAATCAGGCTGTTACAATAGGGAACAAAAAAGTCAAAATTAGTCAAAGTTGGTGAAGTAGGAGGATTAAATTGATGAAATAGAATAAAATAAAGCAAAGATGATGTCCTTCTATTCACTCATCCCACTAATCTCATTTCTATTTCCAAGCTTATCTATTTATCCCACTAATCACTAGGGGTACTCAAAAAACGCATATTCATCATCATTAACATAAACACGAAGCCAATGCGACATCCCAGACGTGGTCTTACATGGGGTCACCTCTGAGTGCCGATGCCATATCCCGGATAATGTCTTATACGATTCTCATATTCAATACCAAAGCCATATCCCAGATATGGTCTTATACGGGATCTCAATTCAGTGCCGAGGCCATGTCCAGGACATGGTCTTACATGGGACCTTATCCATCTCATGTCTCGGTGATAGTAATTTCACATTTATTAAGGTCCCATTGGGACTTCAACATCTCAACTTTTATCATCTTTCTCATTCAACACCAATACTCAATTTCATAGAATATCATGTATCATTATAATATCGAACAGCCTATTGTAATTTATTCTATTTTATTTCATCAATTTAATCCACCTACTTCACCAATTTTGACTAATTTTGACTTTTTTGTCCCCTATTGTAACAGCCTAATTTAGGGGCTAGTCGGAATAGCGATTCAGAACCACTAATTGGAGGTTAGAGAAAATTATTTTCATGATATTTTATGAGTTAGAGTATGATTATATAAGTACATGAAAATTTTGGTGCTTTAATTTTAACGATTTCATGCTTAATCACGAAAAATGACTAAATCGCATAAAGTGTGAAAGTTCAAATTTCAAGCTAAAGGTGTCTAAAAGCCATAGAATTTTAATTGGAGGTTTTTAAAGGGCAATTATCCCCTTAAATCATGGTTGGCCGGCCATAGGGGATAATAGAGGTCAAAATTTGGTCAAGTAGGTGTGTTAGGTGGACTAAATTGGGATTTTATATTAAAATAAAGAAAGAAAAGATATCATCTTCTCTCCTTCATTTCTCCACTGAAAAATTTCAGCAAATAGGGGTTTGAAAGTTCAAAAATTTCAGCACACTCTTCTCTTTACAAGTAAGTGTTCTAGTGATTATTTCTTGATAAAAATTGTACTTTTGGAACCCCTAAAGCTTAAGCTTTCTAAAGAGGGGACTATTCTGTAAAATGGTGAAGAGTTTAGAGTTTTTCCATGAAACCTATTAAGTTGTTTGCTGCCTTTTTATGGGCAAAAGTGAGTCTTGATTGTTAGATAAACAATATTTGTGAAAGGTGTTTCCATGAAAACACCTAAAAGGACCTTTTTGTAAAGGTTGTAGAATATGTAGTAAATATTGGAAATGTTGAGTTTTGATGGTAGTCATAAGAGAAATAAATGTTCATCTAGGCTCATTAAAGAGAGAAATTTGATTAGAATTGATTTCCGAGCCTAGGGACAAAATGGTCATTTTGCAAAAGTCTAAGGGCAAAATAATAATTTTGTCAAAGCATGATTATTGATATGCAATTATTAATGTGAATATTTGAATGAGATAATTTGCTATTATAGATCAAGAAGAACCAAGAGTTAACCTCGACCGGGGAAAGAACAAAGTATCCGACTAGATCGACGACTAGCTTGTTTTAAAATCGAAGTAAGTTTGTATGCGATAAATTCAACATTTATGCTAGCATATTTGAGAATATTTGATATTATAATGATACATGATATTCTATGAAATTGAGCATTGGTGTTGAATGAGAAAGATGATAAAATTTGAGATGTTGAAGTCCCAATGGGACCATAATAAATGTGAAATTACTATCACTGAGACATGAGATGGATAAGGTCTCGTGTAAGATCATGTCCGGGACATAGCCTCGGCTAAACTGAATTGAGATCTCGTATAAGACCATATCTAGGATATGGCTTCGGTACCGAATATGAGAATCGTATACGACCATATCCAGGATATGGCATCGATACTTGATGTGATATTCTGTATAAGACCATATATGGGATATGGCATCAACACTCAGAGGTGACCCCATGTAAGACCATATTTGGGATGTGGCATTAGCTTCGTGTTTATGTTAATGACGATGAATATGCATTTTTGAGTACCCCTAGTTATTAGTGGGATAAATAGATAAGCTTGGAAATAGAAATGAGATTAGTACTAAAGTCATGTGATCGAGTGAATATAGGTACCTGTGAGAAATTCACGAGGAATGTTTACGGTATGTGGCATGGTATGTTCTAGATAAGAACAAGTACGAGTAAGTTATGACAAAGTGCTTATGACTTTGTGTGGTTATCTAAAGCCATGGATTGATGTCATTATGAGCTTATTGTTGCTATTTATTTTCATGCAAACTTACTAAGCTTTATGCTTACCCTTCTCATTTCCCTTTTCCTTGTAGTATTGCCAAGATAATTCGAAGATTCGTGGGACATCGGAGTTCAAAAATCATACTATCGACATCTCTTTGGTATAACAAAGTTGGACTTATTTTGAGTATGGCTTGTATAGGACTTGGGTATTTTGTAATGTCATATCTGTTAGCCGAAGTGTTGGCTATTTATGTTAACAAATACATGTTGTAAGTGGTTATTGGAATTGGTCGAATACTTGACAAGTTTATATATATTCAATGATGACGAGATTATGAAGTTCATGCTTGTGTGGATGCTTTGATTTGAGTTCATAGAAATATCTTAGGGTCATGAATTAAGATGAATTGAGTTGGTATAAGTGTGTTTGTTATGTAGGGTGGCATTTGGATTGAAATATAGTCTTTTTAATGTCCACACGGGTAGACACATGGGCATGTGTCTAGGCCGTTCGTGACACACAGTCAGCCCCACTAGAGTGTTGATCGGCCGTGTGCCCCATTGTATGTTAGGTTTACAAGTCAGTATGCTCAGTAATAAACACACGGGCGTGCCAATGCTGTGTGAGGGTCATGGGCCAGGGACACTGTAACATCCCGAAATTAGGCCTAGGAGAATTGAGCCCAATGGGCCTTAGGCGTAGTAGCATTTAAATTTTTGGAGAACAAGAGATCGGCTTAAATGCTAGTTAGACCTATTGGATAAGTGATTTTGGAAGGTTAGAGGGCCTCTATGAAGTCCCAGGATCAAATATTGGCTTTGGGGGAATTTTGGTTTTGGGTGAAAAAAACCCTGGAAGTTGGCAGATAGGCCTTAAGAATAAAATATGAAGGAAAATGACATAAGTGGAGTGTGTGGTGTAGTGGCAAAGTGGCGCCACTTAGGGGACAAGGGAGTGACACCACAAGGAAGGAAGGAGGTCCAAGGTTCAAGTCTTGGCTTTTGCATTTTGGTTTCTTTTTACTTGGATCTTAGAATTTGGGCCATAGTTTATATTTAGTTGTGCATGTTTAAGACACAAGAGGAGCTTGTGGCCAAGTGGTTAGCGGGGTGGATTATGTTGCAAGGAGCCCAGGTTCGAATCTCATGAGACGCAAGGGAGTATTTATTTTATGTGCCTGACGGTAAGAGTTTCAGCTGAATTTAAACTCTCTCGATGAAGGGATCCCACATCTGAAAGACACAAAGAATGAAGGTGAAGAGCTAGCTACATAAGGAGCATCCTAGGAGGAGAGTAAACACATCTTGGAGGCGTTTGGGCACAGGAGTGGTCTGAGCGCTGATTAGCCCCCAGAGTCCTATCGTGTGTAACTCTCTACTCTAGTAGGCGTAGAGCGGCAAATGCCGGGTGCCGATCACGGCAATAGTAGCCCACGAGCGCGCGGCGCGCGCGCGTGGGGGCTTCGACGCGATAGTTGAGGCCATCGCAGTAGTATTCTTGTGGGTTGGGTGCTGGGCCACGATGGGCCGAAGTGGGCCCAATGGGCCCATGGGCCCATATGAGTAAATTGTATGATTGGTTAGTATTTGTTGAACTAGACTACGTGGAACTTATATACGTGGCTAGATTTGTGCTAGGTGGGCCACATGAGCGTGTGGGCCCGAATGGGCCGAAATCGGTTTTTAGGCCCAATAGTCCAGTAACAACCGGAAATGGTAGCTGAGTCGCTAGTGGCCACATTAGGCCTTCGGAAAGGGCATTGCAGGTGTGAAATTACGAAAATACCCTTGGTGGGTAAATTACGAAAATACCTTTGGTAGGTAAAATTACGGTTATACCCTTAGAGGTTGGTTAACATGATTATGTTGTTTAGTTTTGGCCGATTGTAGGGGAAGGCTTGATCTCGCATATCTCGGGTTGTGGCTAGTGCTTGAAAAGCGTTAAGGAAGGGGGATCTAGTGCGTTAGATCTTGATCTACGGGATTTGATAGTCGCGTTAGTAACCAGGTGTGTAAACTTCACACTCTATTACTTAGTAATATGTTTTAATAACCTGAATATGATAAAGCTAAAACAAAGATGGATGTTGATATGATACCCTATGGGTATGGGCAAGGATTCGTAAGTCCGCTTTCGATATGAGTTCGCTATTCGATATATATGGTATAATGATTTATGACATATATGTGTTATGTGATGCGTAATTAAGCATGTTGGCATGATTTGAATGATTTGCATGATTTGCATGGGTATGGCATGATGATGGGTGATATGAGAGGAGGGGAAGTTGATATCCGTGTCTTTGGGACACCGTGAGGTTTGGCACCTCCAAAGGGTTTGGTACTACTGATCGATTTAGTGACTTTGGGTCACCGAGGTTTGGCACCTCATACGGCTTGTCCCAAAGGGCTTAGCACCACAAAGGTTGGCCCCACAGCTTGACATATCGGGATCGCCGCCAAAGTGATTTGGTATCACACGTGGGTTGGCCCCACACATGGATATTGATATTTTGTAACTTTGGGTCACCGGAGGTTTGGCACCTCATAGCGACTTGTCCCAGTGGCTTAGCAGCACCACAGCTGGGTTGGCCCCACGCTTGATATTACGGATTGTCGCCGCTGATTTGGTATCACACGTGGGTTGGCCCCACGATGGATTATTCGTGACTTTGGGTCACCAAAGGGTTTGGCACCACATTATTGGATATCGTGACTTTGGGTCACCAGTGGTTTGGCACCACCAGTGGTTTGGTACCACACGGGGTAGAAAAAGGAGTTTCGGATGGTTAGGTTATGGGGTTTGCATGATTTGCATGTTTTATCAATGATCTGTGTAAGTGCTTGAATTATCGGGTTGGGGATTTATACATCGAGTCTTGGTGACTCACCCTTCCCTTATATTTTGCGAGATGAGGCATAGATCGCGATATGGAGCCGGGGAAGAGTCGAGGTGGCCATGCATGTTGGTTTCGGGTTTTGACTATAAAATACCTTCTCAGTCTTATTTATTTTCTTTAAATTTGGTATGATTTTTGTAATAAGGCCGATGGTTGTTATTTTCGGTTTTGGTTATTTGATTTACTTCTGATGTTGTTATACATGTGATTAGAACTTGTTTGCTTAATTAACCGTTAAATACAGCATTTTCAAAACTATACCTCTTCGGGTTTTCCAAACGTTACAAGATAATAAAGGTAACTTGGATGTTTTTATAAACTCTCATTTTCAAATCACTTTAAAGGCAAATGGTTCTAAACTTGATTTTTCTTATCGCGTTTCGTTTTAACAAGTGTCCAATGTTTTCTAAAATCGGCAATCACAAATGGGTTTTTACTCACGAGTTTTCCAAGTATTACGACAACTCCTAAAACAAACTCAAAGATCAATTATTACTAAGTTTTCTAAACCCTAAAACAAAACAGTCTTCTTCTTTAAACATTTTCGACAAACTTATGATTTTAAGATGTTTTCACTCCGTAACATGCCGTTTCGGGCCGTAACGCTTAGGCCGGGTTTGGGGTGTTACAATTGTGGTATCGAGCTAAGTTCAAAGGTTTTACTGTGGGCCTGAGGCCCAAAATGTGTTAAATGTTGGTTTTAAATGTTTTTGTTTAAAAACATATGGTTTGAAAGGCATGGCACCGAATCTCCGGCACCAATCCGCCTAGGTAAGTACCCCTAACTGATGTTTGCATATGATCCTGATGATGTATGATATGAATGAATAGTGATAGTAGGCTACCCTAGAGACTGAAACCTATAGGACTTTGTGAACTCACAAAAATAAAACTCTGTAATAAGAACTATTCATAAGATTGTGCCTTAATACACGGTGGAATAAAGACTGACGCATAAAACTTTTAAGTCAGATAAGTCGAGACATTAGACATAGAGTTGGGAGCATATGAAATATTCGTCTGTTTTAATTGCTAGGTGTTTTTGAGTATGGGTAGGAGTTTTAAATTCTAGTTAAAAGTATATTAGTTTTATTAAGATCAGAGTGCGCAGCAAGAGCGTAGTATGGTAGGTTAGGATGTACGATTGTTAGTTAGTTAGAAATTTCGAGGACGAAATTTCTTTAAGGAGGGTAGATTTGTAACATCCCGAAATTGGGCCTAGGAGAATTGAGCCCAATAGGCGTTGTAGAGTTTAAATTTTTAGAGAACAAGAGATCGGCTTAAATGCTAGTTAGACCTATTGGATAAGTGATTTTGGAAGGTGAGAGGGCTTCTATGAAGTCCCAGGATCAAATATTGGCTTTGGGGGAATTTTGGTTTTGGGTGAAAAAAACCCTGGAAGTTGGCAGATAGGCCTTAAGAATAAAATATATAGGAAAATGACATAAGTGGAGTGTGTGATGTAGTGGCAAACTGGCGCCACTTAGGGGACAAGGGAGTGACGCCACAAGGAAGGAAGGAGGTCCAAGGTTCAAGTCTTGGCTTTTGCATTTTGGTTTCTTTTTACTTGGATCTTAGAATTTGGGCCATAGTTTATATTTAGTTACGCATGTTTAAGACACAAGAGGAGCTTGTGGTCAAGTGGTTAGCGGCATGGATTATGTTGCAAGGGAGCCTGGGTTCGAATCTCATGAAAAGCAAGGGAGTATTTATTTTGCGGTCTGGACGGTAAGAGTTTCAGTTGAATTTAAACTCTACTGATGAAGGGATCCCACATCGGAAAGACACAAAGAATGAAGGTGAAGAGCTAGCTACATAAGGAGCATCCTAGGAGGAGAGTAAACACATCTTGGAGGCGTTTGGGCACGGGAGTGGTCTCGAGCGCGGATTAGCCCCAGCAGTCCTATCGTGTGTGTAACTCTCTCTCTAGGCCGTAGAGCGGCAAATGCCGGGCGTGCCGATCACGGCAATAGTAGCCACACGAGCGCAAGGCGCGCGTGTGTGGGGCTTCGACGCGATAGTTGAGGCCATCGCAGTATTCTTGTGGGTTGGGTCGCTGGGCCACGATGGGCCGAAGTGGGCCCAATGGGCCCATGGGCCCATATGAGTAAATTGTATGATTGGTTAGTATTTGTTGAACTAGACTAGGTGGAACTTATATACGTGGCTAGATTTTTGCTAGGTGGGCCACATGAGCGTGTCGGCCCGAATGGGCCAAAATCGGGTTTTAGGCCCAATAGTCCGGTAACGACTGGAAATGGTAGCTGAGTCGCTAGTGGCCACATTAGGCCTTCGAAAAGGCCATTGCAGGTGTGAAATTATGAAAATACCCTTGGTGGGTAAATTACAAAAATGCCCTTGGTAGGTAAAATTACGGTTATACCCTTAGAGGTTGATTAGCATGATTATGTTGTTTAGTTTTGGCCGATTGTAGGGGAAGGCTTGATCTCGCATATCTCGGGTTGTGGCTAGTGCTCGAAAAGCGTTAAGGAAGGGGGATCTAGTGCGTTAGATCTTGATCTACGGGATTTGATAGTCGCGTTAGTAACCAGGTGTGTAAACTTACACACTCTATTACTTAGTAATATGTTTTAATAACCTGAATATGATAAAGTCAAACAAAGTGTGGATGTTGATATAATACCCTATGGGTATGGGCATGGATTCGGGTAAGTCCGTTTCGATATGAGTTCTACTATTCGATATATATGGTATAATGATTTATGACATATATGTGTTATGTGATGCGTAACTAAGCATGTTGGCATGATTTGCATGATTTGCATGATTTACATGGGTATGGCATGATGATGGGTGATATGAGAGGAGGGGGAAGTTGATATCCGTGTCTTTGGGACACCAGAGGTTTGGCACCTCCAAAGGGTTTGGTACCACGATTGATTTAGTGACTTTGGGTCACCAGAGGTTTGGCACCTCATAGCGGCTTGTCCCAGTGGCTTAGCACCACAGTGGGTTGGCCCCACAGTTGAGATATCGGGATCGTCGCCAGTGATTTGGTATCACACGTGGGTTGGCCCCACACATGGATATTGATATTTTGTAACTTTGGGTCACCAGAGGTTTGGCACCTCATAGCGACTTGTCCCAGTGGCTTAGCACCACAGTGGGTTGGCCCCACAGTTGATATTACGGGATTATCGCCAGTGACTTGGTATCACATGTGGGTTGGCCCCACAGATGGATTATTCGTGACTTTGGGTCACCAGTGGTTTGGCACCACATTATTGGATATCGTGACTTTGGGTCACCAGTGGTTTGGTGCCACCAGTGGTTTGGTACCACACGGGGTAGAAAAAGGAGTTTCGGATGGTTAGGTTATGGGGTTTGCATGATTTGCATGTTTTATCAATGATCTGTGTAAGTGCTTGAATTATCGGGTTGGGGATTTATACACTGAGTCTTAGTGACTCACCCCTTCCCTTATATTTTGCAGATGAGGCATAGATCGCGGATATAGAGCCGGGGAGGAGTCGAGGTGGCCATGCATGTTGGTTTCGGGTTTTGACTATAAAATACCTTCTCAGTCTTATTTATTTTCTTTAAATTTGGTATGATTTTTGTAATAAGGCCGCTGGTTGTTATTTTCGGTTTTGGTTATTTGATTTACTTCTGATGTTGTTATGCATGTGATTAGAACTTGTTTGCTTAATTAACTGTTAAATACAAATAAGTTTTCAAAACTATACCTCTTCGGGTTTTCCAAACGTTACAAGATAATAAAGGTAACTTGGATGTTTTTATAAACTTTCATTTTCAAATCACTTTAAAGGCAAATGGTTCTAAACTTGATTTTTCTTGTCGCGTTTCGTTTTAACAAGTGTCTAATGTTTTCTAAAATCGGCAATCACAAATGGGTTTTTACTCACGAGTTTTCCAAGTATTACGACAACTCCTAAAACAAACCCAGCATCAATTATTACTAAGTTTTCTAAACCCTAAAATAAAATGAGTCTTCTTTAAACATTTTCGACAAACTTATGATTTTAAGATGTTTTCACTCGTAACATGCCGTTATTCTAAGTAACGCTTAGGCCGGTTTGGGGTGTTCTGATTTGGCGCAGTGTCTAACCGTGTGAAAACCCCTGTAGGTTCGAATTAGAAAATAAATTTCAACAGGGCTAGAAACATGGGCATGTGTGACCATACGGGCGTGTCCCATTTCACACGGGCGTGTGGCCCTTGTTTAGGCAAAATTTTTATAAGTGCGTAAAAGTTTCCGGTTTAATTCCAAGACCTTTCAAATGTATGTTTAAGACTTTATAGGCCCATGATAAGTATGCTATGCATTTGAATGAGAAGTTTTAAGTTGGGGATGGATTTTTAAAGCCCAAAGTTCTATGTTCAAGCAAGATAAGTCGGTTCCGGAGTTGAATAGGGGTAAGGGGTGTTACATAAAATAGTCATTTTGTGAAAGTTTAAGGACAAAATAGTAATTTTGCCAAAGTATGATTATTGAAATGTGTTGATTAATGTGATCATTAAATGAGCAAATTTGCTATTATATAAATCAAGAAGAACGAGGGATTAACCTTGACCGAAGAAAAGGTAAGGTATCGGATTAAATCGGCAAGTTGGCCTATTTTGAAACCGAGGTAAGTTTGTATGTAATAAATTCAACATTATGCTAGTATGTTTGAAAATGTTTGATATTGTAATGATGCATAATATTTCTATGAAATTGAGTAATGGTGTTGAATGAGAAAATGATGAAAATTGTGATGTTGAAGTCCCGGTTGGACTATAATAAATGATAGAATACTATTATCAATACACGAGATGGATAAGGTCTCGTGTAAGACCATGTCCGGGATATAGCCTCGACACCGAATTCAGATCCTGTATAAGACCATATCCGAGATATGGCATCAGCATCTAATATGAAAATCGTATAAGACCATATCTAGGACATGGCATTGAAAATCGACACGAGATCCCGTATAAGACCATATCTGGGGTATGGCATCGACATTTGGAAGTGACCCCATGTAAGACCACATCTGGGATGTGGCACTGGCGTCGTGTTTATGTGAATGATGATGATCATGGATCTTAAAGTATCCCAACTTACTAAGCTTTATGCTTACCCCTCTCATTTCCCTTCTCTTTGTAGTTTTGCCAAGATAACTCTGGGATCGTGGGACGTCGGAGCTCGAAAATCACACTATCGACTTCTCTTTTGTAACATCCCGGTTTAGGGCCTAGTCAGAATAGTGGTGCGAGACCACAAATTCGAGGTATATTAATGAGTTTTTAAGGTTATGTTATGTTTGCATGTTGGTGTGGAAGTTTCATGAAGCAATTTTGTGAAATTGCGGTTGAATTGTCCAAAAGGACTAAATTGCAAAAGTTGCAAAATGTTAGATTCTAGAAGCTATTTGTGTGAAATAGCTTTAGAATATTAATTAGAGGTCCTTAAATAGCAATTTACCCAAATTCTAATTTTTTGACAAAATTGGGCAAGGATGAGTTAAAATTGAAAGTTTATCAAAAAGGGCATTTTGGTCATTTAACAGTTAAATGATTAAAATAGGAGAAAAGATGAAAAAATTCATTCATCTTCTTCTCCAAGGCTGCCGAAAATTATAGAATCCATTGTTTGGGTTCTTCAAAATTTTCAAGCTTGCTAGTACGTGCATTCAAGCCCCGTTTTTTTATATTCTTCATATTTTTGAAGTCCTTGTAGCATGAGTAAGCTATTTTTAGCTATTTGATGAGCTATGATGGATGTTCAAAAATGTACTCATGTATGACATGCATGTATTTTGATGTTTTATTGTAGAATATAGAAGTTTGATGTAGTAGAAACATCTTTTGCTAAGTGATTTTCCATGAAAATGCATGTAGGGACTAGTTTGTGAAAGTTTTGAGTTTGGTCCTACATGTGTGATTTAGTGAGAATTGATGAATGCTTTAGTTGAGTAAGTGATTCGGCTAAGCATGAAAGGCTAGAAAGTTGAATAAAAATCACTTTACGAACCTTGGGGAAAAAGTGTAATTATGAGAAAGTTCAGGGGCAAAATGGTAATTTTGCTAAAGTATGAGACAAGAGTAAATTTAGTCAATATGTGTATTGAATGAGCTGATTTATTCATTATAGATTGATAAACCATATAATTAACATATTTTAAGCCCACATTTAGTACGCTTTTGGATGATTTATCCCTCGATTTATGCAAAAAGGTGCTCTTAATCCTTTCTTTTCATGTCTTATACCCAGGAAAGCACCCGAGGATAAAAAGAACATAAAATGGGCCCAAAACAGAGTAAATGGGCCATATCACGACATCAACACGGCCTGGGCCCAAGACAACACGGCCATGTCGCGCCAGTCATTAAAAACAAGGCCTGATCTCGACTCACATGGCTGTGCCTCATTAAAGAAGTCCAAGCACGGTCTGGCCACGATTCACACGGGCGTGTGCCATGGCCGTGTCCCTATCGCTGGAAAGAGCAATTTCATTTGGGAAAGGATACTTGGAGGCAAAGAAACACATTCCAGAGCCTATTCAAACACCCAAGTAGGAATTCTACTTAAATTAGGATACTTAGAGACCAAGTAAGGTATCTCAAAGCCTATATAAACACCCAAGAGGGCAACTTGAAAGGGAGTTCGGCAGAAGACAAAACTGGGTCGAAAGCTAGGCCAATGAGCCAAGCCGAGAAGGTCAGAGTTAGGGAATAATGCGAGGATAGCCAGTCGATTCATCACCAAGAAGCCAGAATTATACTCAAGACGGTGAAATTCTCCTTCAATCCCAACAGGGAGTTTTAGGATTTTTCTTATGTTTTGTTTTATCTTTTCTCTTGTGATGTTTTATTTTCCTTTCATGAACTAAACCCTTCAGATATCTGAAGGGGGATGAAACCTAGATGGATGTTTATTATTTGATTTTTAGATTATATGATAAATTACTTAGTTTGTTCTTCATTATGTTTCTTAATCAACATCAAATGTGCTTAGGTGGAGAAGGAGTAGACCCTACCTAAGAGTAGATCTACATAATTAAGCGGAGTTGATTGGGCGCCTAGAGATAGGGCTACGAGATTTTGCTAAATTAGGGTGAAGCCTAATATGGGAATCCATTGATCGATTTACTGCTTTTCTAAGAGGTTATGATAAGCGAACGAGAGTTCCACTAATTAACCTAGGATTAGACGTTATTCACTTCGAGAGAAGGTTTAGCATAGGTTAGGGAGTCTCACAGATCAAGCTAAGTAAAAGAAATCGTATAATTTAAGGTTAAGTAATAAAGTGAAGATTAGGTGGATTCTTCCCGAGGGTATCATAAAAATCAACTAAGTCTTTTCCAAGTTATCCCCAATCTAGTCTTCTTACTCTTGTTCCTTTAAATCTAGTTATCATTACTACCATCCACAACCAACCTTTGTTTTCTTTATGCTAAGTAGTGAAAAGAAAGTGAGTATTAGTCAATTTAGTTCCTTTGGGTTCGACATCCGGTCTTGCCTAAACTATACTACTGTCCGATAGGTACACTTGCCTTAACATTGTTGTCAGAGTTAGTCTCCAGGTTTGATCGTTCTTTTATAAATATTTAAAACCCTGATTTGACAGCGATCAAGTTTTTGGCACCGTTGCCGGGGAACTATAATATTAAGAAAGCTCTATTTTTATTACTTTAGCCATTTTTTTATTAAAATTTATTTTCATAATTATTTTCTTTTTTTATTTTATTTTTACTTTGTTAATTCTGCTTTTATTTTGCTTTTGGCAGATAATTTTAGTCTATAGAGAAGATGGCACTGAATAATTATCAGTGGCAAGTCATGAGGATAATTCCTACTAAAAAAGCCAGTGCCTTCGACCCCGACGTGTTCACCAGGTTATCTACCCAGCTAGAGATAATGAATAAAAAGATCGAAGGTTTGAATACTCTCTCGCAGGTACACCCAGAAATACAATATGATTCAGGAGGCGTGGCGAATCTTGAATACCTACCCTATGGATATGGCATGGAAAACGAGCAAGCTCACTATACGGGTAACTATTCTACACCACAAAATAATTTTTATAGTGACACTTATAATATAGGTTGGAGGTACCATCCTAGTTTCTCGTGGGCTGATCAAAGTAGCCAAAGACCGGAACTTCTTCCAGATTTTCAACAACCTCCTGTAAATTTCCAAAATCAGCCTTATCCATAAGAGAAGAAACCAACCCTCGAAGAAAGGCCGACAAAATTCTCGTCAGACATGGAAAAACTCCTACAAGAATCTGAGAGAACAATCAAAAGCAACGAAAGCCGAATGAGTGAAATTGCTAAATCAGTCAAGGGAATGACTAATGCAGTAGAGCAACTCACACGGCTCATGTCAAAACGACCGCAAGGACGTCTACCAAGTAACACTAAGATTAATCCAAAGGAGCAAACTCAAGCCATAGCAGCTCAGGAAAATGCAGAGATAGACAAACCCATCTCAAAGCAAGAAGACAAGGTAGATTAAGGTAAGGTAGAGGTGACACAAGAAAAGCCAAAACCGGTAATCAAAGAATACCAACCTCGCATTCCTTACCCCGAAGCATTAATGAAAAGAGACGATTCAGAAGAACAATTCGGTAAGTGTCTTAAACTTTTAAAGAAATTACATATTAACTTACCTTTTCTTGAAGCTCTTTTTCAGATGCCAGATTTGAGGAAATTTTTAAGACAGCTCCTGACCAACAAACGCAAAATAGATGAAGAGCACCACGTGGAACTTAACGCAACATGCTCAGCAATGCTACAAAATTGACTACCACAGAAGCAAATAGATCCAGGGAGTTTTACAATTCCATGTTTAATCGGTAGTTTAAATATTGATAATGCGTTAGCTAATTTAAGGGCAAGCATCAATGTTATGCCTTATAAAATGTTTAAACAACTAGGTCTAGGGAAACCTAGACAAACTAGGATGAGCATTCAGTTAGCTGATAAAACTATTAGAATTCCTTGGGGTATAATAGAAAATGTTCTAATCAAAATTGATAAATTCATATTCTCAGTAGATTTTGTTGTCTTAGACATGAATGAGGACAATTTGATTCCTTTAATTTTAGGGAAACCCTTTCTAACAACTGCCAAGAGTAAAATTGATGTTGGTACAGGAGAACTCATTCTTCGTGTAGGTGACGAATCAATCAGTCTACAAGCTTTTGACTCGGCCAGGACATCAAGTGATGAAGGTGAGAAAGTAAATTTAGTTGATAATCAAATTGTTCAACTTTCACCACAGGAAACACCACAAGGCTTGAAACCTGAGCCGAATCATGGGCCCCAAGCAGTACAAGCTCATAACAGAGAGTAGTTAGTGGAATCTGACCCAAGACAAGAAACTATGGTAAGTGAAGGTAAGGTTGAGGTAAGCCATGATTTACCAAACCCGGCAAATACAGAGTACCAAGCTCGTGTCCCATTTCCCGATGCAATAAAAAAAGACCACACAGAGGAAGAATTCAGTGAACTCACACTTCGTGAAGATGATGAAACAATCGCTCTTCAAGCTCTTGACTCAGCTAGGACATCAAGATGATGAAACAATCGCTCTTCAAGCTCTTGACTCAGCTAGGACATCAAATAATAAAGGTACGAACGTTAATTTTATCGATAACCATTTGGTTCAACCTTCTTTACAGGAATCATCATACCTACCCGAGCTAGATCTTAGACCTTGTGCCAACAAAGAAGAATTAGATGAGGAACGAAGCCTTAGGGTCGACAAGCTAAAAGAGGAGGAATCACAAATTGAAGAGGAACAGGAACCGTACGAAGTGAAACCGAAGGAAATCCCAAATGAGCCGATAAAAACAACAAATCACGTCAAAATAGGGGATCAGGTATTGTTGAATAAGGAAGACCCTCGAATCACCAGTTCAGACCTCAAGGCAAACGAAGAAATCACTTTTGAGGTACTTAATGTCTTCCTATACGGCAAAGTCGAGGTAAGCAATCCTAAATTCGACACTTTTGAGGTAAACATTACTCGACTTAAACTATATATCCATAACTCAAGTGATCGCATGAGAAAGGATTTTCACCTCCTCAAACCACTATGACCATACGAATGAGAGGTAAAGTCTAGCTTAAGACTATAAACGAGCGCTTCTCGGGAGGAAACCCGAGCACTAACCCTATTTTTACATTTTTATTTTTTATTTTCTTTTATTTTTCCTTTTAGCACCTAACCATAAACTAACCAAAGAGCATATTTCTAGGCCACACGGCCCTACACACGGGCGTGCCCATCGCCGTGTGGAAACCAGGGGATGAACCATAGGCGTGCCAATAGCCGTGCACGACAGAGAAGAATTTGTTTTCCCACCACGGCCTGCGATAAAGACCACGCTCATGCCGACTACCTGTACAAGGATACTGACTTGTTGAGCACGGGCGAGACACAGCCGTGCCCTACGACCGTGCAAAGTTACTGATTTACTAAGCATGGACTGAACACGCCCGTGTTGCCTTGCCGTGCCCGAGCACCCTGAACGCGCCTAGAATCCAAAATCCCAAAACACGAGCTACATCTCTATTCAAATCTCATTCTCCCTTTTTTCTAACTGTCTTTCATTTTCTTTTATTTATTTCTATTTTTATTTTTACTTTATTTTATTTTATTTTCTTCTTCTTATTCTTTATGATATTTAGATTTAGCTTAGGATACAATAAAATCAGACCAGCTACTTCGAGGATTAAATTTCAAACGGTTGGAGACGCTCCCCCAAGTTCACCTCCAATGCTATACGATTTCTTTTCATTGACTTCATCCAAAATTCAAGAAGTTTCACTCCTCTCCCCATCTTTTGATTTTATAATTATTTTGCTATTATCCATATTTGTACATTGAGGGCAATGTACATCTTATGTGTGGGGGGTTAACTATAGTATTATTTGAAAATCCCTGAATTATGCCTTGTTCTAAAGTAAGTTTCTCATATTATGATTAGAATGAAATTTCTTTGATTTATTATTTTTATTGATATGTTTTGGATTAAGTCATAGTTAATTGTGCAATGATGATTAAATTTTGAAGAATACTAGAGAATCAAGCATGATAAGTCTAATTTTCAAAAATTTAAAACTTTAGGTTGTTAACCTGAATTTGAATATTACTTTGAAGTTTGAAATTTACGAGGTTGATGTCAAAGACACCCATAATTTTTGTGAGATCTTGAGCCTTATAGAGCATATATTCTTTTTCATGCTCACTTTATTGATTATGAGTATGTCAACATTGAACTGTTATTCTAGAACTTGCCTTGATTATACATGTCAAGACCACAGTTATGATTTGATATACGAAGATGATAAAGGCACCTAGGTTTAACCCACTTACACCACTAAAAAGCTTACCCTCATAATTAACCCCTAGTGAACCCCTTTGATCCTAACAAACCCTTTTTATTGACTCACCAACTAATATTAACCCAAAACCCTTTGTATTTGTTATTACCCTTCTTTTTGACTACTCTTTAATTGAGATAGGATTTGATTAGTTACCTAAAGTTGTTGTCTTTACTAGTTTGTTCAAAAAAAAAAAAAGCTCGTATTAGTAGGATTATTATTATTTTCAGTTGATGCAATTATTATCTTAGAAATCTTTAGATAGGTAACTTATCAATTCAATCTCGATTCTAATCTTCTAATTTTAGCCTTTATCCACACCTTTAGCCCTAGCCCCATTACAACCCTAATAAAGACCTTTTGATCTGTGTATCACCTCATTTTACAGTGGTGGAGATTTGATTTTCAGGCAAGCCTATGGGATTAACATTTTAAGTTCGACTTATGAGTGCTTAATTTTAACCCTTAAAACACTTTTCGAGTGATTTGAGTGAATCTTTTGGGAGGATGTCAATCCTTGTAGGTTTTGAATTAAAGGTAATTGTTTAGATGAAGGGAAACACCTACGTTTTCATACTACAAATGTATGACTTATCTTGTTTGAATCTTTAGGAATCTTTGAGTTGAATTATCCATGTATAAATTATCTATGAATAAGGATAAGGCATTGTTTATAGGAATTATGAATCATGGAAGGTTCGTTTTAATTTTAAGTTCAGAATTTTGCTTGAGGACAAACAAAAGCTTAAGTGTGGGGGTATTTGATAAACCGTAAAAGTAACATATTTTAAGCCCACATTTAGTACACTTTTGGATGATTTATCCCTCGATTTATGAAAAAAGGTGCTCTTAATCCTTTCTTTTCATGTCTTACACCCAGGAAAGCACCCGAGGATAAAAAGAATGTAAAATGGGCCCAAATAGAGTAAATGGGCCATATCACGACATCGACACGGCCTGGGCCCAAGACAACACGGCCATGTCGCGCCAGTCATTAAAAACAAGGCCTGATCTCGACTCACATGGCCGTGCCTCATTAAAGAAGTTCGAGCACAGCCTGGCCACGATTCACACGGACGTGTGCCATGGCCGTGTCCCTATCGCTGGAAAGAGCAATTTCATTCGGGAAAGGATACTTGGAGGCAAGGAAACATATTCTAAAGCCTATTCAAACACCCAAGTAGTAATTCTACTTAAATTAGGATACTTAGAGACCAAGTAAGGCATCTCAAAGCTTATATAAACACCCAAGGGGGCAACTTGAAAGGGAGTTCGGCAGATGCCGAAACTGGGTCGAAAGCTAGGCCAATGAGCCAAGCCGAGAAGGTCAGAGTTAGGGAATAACACGAGGATAGCCAGTCGATTCATCACCAAAAAGTCAAAATTATACTCAAGATGGCGGAATTCTCCTTCAATCCCGATAGGGAGTTTTAGGATTTTTCTTATGTTTTGTTTTATCTTTTCTCTTGTGATGTTTTAGTTTCCTTTCATGAACTAAACCCTTTAGATATCTGAAGGGGGATGAAACCTAGACGGATTTTTATTATTTGATTTTTAGATTATATGATAAATTACTTAGTTTGTTCTTAATTATGTTTCTTAATCAACATCAAATGTGCTTAGGTAGAGGAGGAATAGACCCTACCTAAGTGTAGATCCACATAATTAAGCGGAGTTGATCGGGCGCCTAGAGATAGGGTTACGAGATTTTGCCAGATTAGGGTGAAACCTAATATGGGAATCTATTGATCGATTTACTACTTTCCTAGGGGGTTATTATAGCGAACAAGAGTTCTACTAATTAACCTAGGATTAGACATTATTCACTTTGAGAGAAGGTTTAGCATAGGTTAAGGAGTCTCACGGATCAAGCTAAGTAAAAGAAATCGTATAATTTAAGGTTAAGTAATAAAGTGAAGTTTAGGTGGATTCTTCCCGAGGGTATCATAAAAATCAACTGAGTCTTTTCCAAGTTATCCCCAATCTAGTCTTCTTGTTCTTGTTCCTTTAAATCTAGTTATTGTTACTACCATCCACAACCAACCTTTGTTTTCTTTGGGCTAAGTAGTGAAAATAAAGTGAGTATTAGTCAATTTAGTTCCTTTGGGTTCGACATCCGATCTTGCCTAAACTATACTACTGTCCGATAGGTACACTTGCCTTAACATCTTTGTCAGAGTTAGTCTGCAGGTTTGATCGTTCTTTTATAAATATTTAAAACTCTGATTTCACAGTGATCATAGATCAAGAAAAATGAAGCCAGATCGAAACCGAGGCAAGAACAAGGTGGTGGACTAAATTGCACGTTCCTATACTTTTGAGTATCAAGTTAAGTCTATGCATAAACAATGCATCCATAATTACAATTTGTTAATGCTAGCTAGTGTGTAGCATGATTGAGAATAATTGAGAATGATTGAGAACCTATGTGGTGAATGTGTTAGAATTTGTGAATAGATATATGGTTAAGTAAGTAGATATATGAATGTGTAGTGAGAATATTAAATGGTGGGCTAAGTGCGATACCATATTAATGCATATTGATGATAAGCTGGCTATGTGCGATGCTATCGTTAGGTATATTGTCTAGTGGGCTATGTGCGAAACCACTATGATTACCTTTGTGGTAGGCTAAGTGCGATGCTACCTTAATAATTGATTGTGGTGGGCTAAGTGCGAAACCACCAAGAAATTAGCTGTGTGGATTAGTTGTGTGGTTGTATTATTGAGTTAAGTAGCTGTGTGGATGAATTATCGAGAAATGATGTTGTGTGGTTTATTTTGTAAATGTGATATTGAATGCAGGGGTGCATTTCAATGGTTATGAGTATGTGACTCATGATGTGTTTGGAATGTGGTAAGGTTTAGAAAGAGTAAGCTTAGTTGTACAATATTTGTTAGCATAATGCTAATTATTGTTTAGCTTATACTATGATGCTAAATTGTTTATGTGTAAACTTACTAAGCTCAAAGCTTACTCCTTTTCTTTTCCCTTATCTTATAGAGTAAAAGTGTTGAATCGAGATACGAGGATCAATTGGAAGGTCGCCCACACTATCAGCACACTCTGGTACATGAGACTCAATGTTTTGTATATGGCATGTATAGGGACTAGACAAGTTAGTGAATTTTGTTGTAAATGGCCAAGAAGTGTTGGCCTTTAGATGGATAGTCCATTTTGTATAATGCCATAGTTGTTGGCTACCTTATAATATGAAAAGATTATAGTTATCTATGTGAGATTGTGATTTTGTTTGAGTTGATTATGGATGTGTGGAATGAGTGCATGTTGTGTATGCTATAAGGGTGAGAAGGGCTTAGAAAATAGCTTTGTTCTTCTCCATGTGGATAGACACACGGGCGTGTGTCTAGGCCATCTGTGACACACGGTTAGCCCATGGGCGTGTGACTTGGCCGTCTGTCCCCTGCATGCTGACATTTTTAGTTAGAATGGACCATGGACTAGCCATACGGTCGTATGACTAGGCTTTGAGGCCGTGTATATGTAGTCAGTATTTTCGACGATTGTGGAGCATGGGCATGTGGGTCTATACACGGGCGTGTGAGTCCTGTATAAAAGAGAAAAATTTTAAGAATCGAAAAGGTTCTGGAATAGTCTTGAGAGCCCTCGTGTGTATGAGTAAGGCCTTGTACGTCGAGAATGAGGTTATTGAGGTGACTTTACAGAGCAGTCATGGTGAGCCTAAGTGGCGATCATGAGGTTTTAATTCGGTAACCCCTCGAGCCCGGTTCCGACGTAGAACTCGGGTAAGGGGTGTTACATCTTTGGTATAGCAAAGTTAGATTTATTTTGATTATGGCATGTATAGGACTTGGTCTTTTTGTTATGTCATATTTGTTAGCCAAAGTGTCGGCTATTAATGCTATTCAATTTATGTTGTAAATGGTCATTGGAAAATTGGCCAATACTTGACAAGTTCATATATTCAATGATGATGACATTTATGAAGTGCATGCTTGTGTGAATGTCTTGGTTTTGAGTTCTTAGAAGTGCATTATGGTTATGATGTATGTTGAATTGAATTGGTATAAGTATGGTTGCTTTGTAGGGTGGCATTTGGCTTGGTAAATAGCCTTACAAATGTCCATACAGGTAGACACACGCCCGTGTGTGACATGTGGTCAGCCCCATGGGCATGTTGATAAGCCGTGTGTCCCATGCATGCTAAGTTGGCAAGTTAGTATGTTCAGTAGTAAACAAACAGGCAGAGACACGGTCGTGTGTCTCAACCGTGGGGAAGACATGGCCTAATACATGGGCATGTGCCCAGGTCATGTGAAGTCTACACCTGAAATTAGAAATTTAATTTGACACATGGTCTAAGGACACGGGTGTGTGCCTTGGCCGTGCGACCTTATTGAGATGCTGACGTCATAAACAGAATGTCAACGTTTTCACACATGGGTGAAGACACAGGGGTGCATTGGCTGTGTGAGGGACAAGGGCCAGGGACACGGGCGTGTGCCCGGCCGTGTAAAAACCCCTGTAGGTTCGAATTGAAAAATAAATCCACACGGGTGTGGAAGACGGGCATGTGATACGCCACACGGGCGTGTTCCACTCTTCACACGGGCGTGTTCCACTCTTCACACGGGCGTGTGGCCCTATTTTATGTCAAATTTTTCTAAGTGTTTGAAAGTCTCCGATTTGGTCCCGCACCATTCCGAGTGTAAGTTTAGGGTCTCGTAGACCTGTATTAAGGACATTATGGTCTCGAATGGAAAGTTTTATTTTGAAGTGAAGTTCTATGGAGTGATAATATAAGATTGAGTGAGTTAAGTACAGTAATGCCTCGTGCCCAGTTCAAGAGTCGAATACGGATAAGGGGTATTACATTTAGTGGTATTAGAGCTACGGTTTAGTTGATTCTCGGACTAATGTAGCGTAAGTATGAGTCTAGCTATACATGCCATATGTAAGAGTATTTGTATAGTGATAGTGTGACCACTCCTGACGATCTAAATTATGTTTTTGTATCGCAATTGGATCCTAATCCCGACCGAACTGCAGCTGATGCTGCTGCAAATAATACATCGGCTCCCGCGCAGGCCCGAGGCTTTGGGTCAGAGGAAAGAGGCTCGAGAAGCCTTTTTCCATATGATAAGCAATTGGTACACTGAGTATATTCGAGCAAATCCTAATACTCAACGCCCTCCACCCACACCTATTCCTCAGCCCACTCCTCTAGCTCCCCAAGTGGTAGAGGTAGTAAAAAGAGAAAGGCCTCCGGTCGATAAGATTCAGAAACAAGGAGCTGAGGAATTTTGAGCTAGTAAAGACGATGACCCAGAGCGGGCAGAATTCTGGCTTGAGAATACCATCAGAGCATTTGACGAGTTGTCAAGCACGCCTGAAGTGTAACAGCCCAAATTTGGGTCTAGTCGGAACAATGGTTTTGAGACCACAAATCCAATGAGGAAAATTTTATTTTTATTATATTTTCATGTTCTACAATTTTATGAAAAGATTTCGGAAAAATTTCATTCAAAAATTTCTACGTTTGAGCACTCAATTTAGTCAAAAAGACTAAATTGTAAATAGTACAAAAGCTGAGTTCTATATATTAGAGGTGTCAAATTGCTATGAGTTTTAAATTGGAGGTCCTTAAAAGGTAATTAGACCATTGGATAACTTGATGGACAAAAATGGGCATGAATAGGACAAAATTGAAAGGAAAGCCGTAAGGGTATTTTAGTCATTTAGTGTTTTAAATGAATAAAAAGACAAAATAAGAAAAACAAGATCTGCTCATCTTCTTCAAGGGGGCTGCCGAAGTTTGCTTAACTCCATGGCTAAGGGTTTCAAGTTTTTTTAAGCTTCATAGTAAGTGATTCCTAGCCCCGTTTTTAATGTTCTTCGTATTTTTGAAATCTCGGTAACTTGGTTTAGCTATTTCTACAATTATTTTGAGCTAGAGTTTAATTTTAAAAATTGACACATGTTGAATAATTGTGTATTTTGATGAATTATGGTAGATTATACATGTCTATGATTAGAGAAACGAGTTGTATTAGATGATTTTCGATGAAATCGTATAAAAGTGGTTAAATTGTCAAAGTTATAAATTGGTCATAAGTGTGTGAATTAGTGAGAATTTGAAGTTGCCATAGAGGAGAAAAATGTTCAGCATGTAATGAAACATAGGAAAATTGAATAAAAATTATTTTATGAGTTTAGGGGTGAAAGTGTAATTTTTGAAAAGTTAGGGGGCAAAATTGTAAATTTTCCAAAATTTGATATGTAAATTGAATTGATTAGTGTGTTGATAAAATGTATTAAATGGGTGTTAATTTGACATGTTAGATCAAGAAAACATGAAATTTGGACTAAGATCAAGGAAGAACGAAGTTGTGGGCTAAGTTGGGAAAATTAGTCATTTTGGCATTCGAGGTAAGTCCGTGTGATTAAATGAGCATGATATTGATTTTATTGTTATTATACTTGAGAATCTATCTTGCCATGATTGTATTGAAGTTTATGTTGATGATATTGTATATGAGAAAGTGATGTCAAGTGTAAATAACATTTATGTGTAAATTATGAATTGCAATTGATTATGGATGAATTGCTAAAATGTTGAAAAGTGAGAATTCCCGGTTGAACCTTCGGAATAGAAAAGATACAAATGAGGTAGCTAGGTCACATGTGTGGTACTAATTGTAGGCCACTATGTGTACAAGAGAGCTATAAGCTGGTTTTAGGTCACGTGTATAGTACTAAGTGCAGGCTACTACCTGTATCAGACGGATAGGTCGCATGTGTTGCACTAGGTGCAGGCTACTATGCGTACCCGATAGCTTCGATCACATGTGTGGTACTAAATGTAGGCCACTATGTGTAAGTGATGGTTTTGGTCACATGTGTAGTACTAAGTGCAGGCTACTATGTGCACTAGATAGCTTCGGCTACAAGGGTGGTACTATGTGCAGGCCACTGTGTATCTGTTATTATTCCGATGAGTTCAACGGGAAATTTACTAAGTGAAAATACATGTGATCGTGTAACGACTAAGTGTAATTGAATATGATTATGTGATGAATGAGTGTAGGTATAAGTGTGAAAATTTATGAACAATGTACTCGATATTTGATCGAACCTTCGGTAAGATGAAATGAAATAAGTGAAATCCCAGTTGAACCTTAGGAATACTTTAGTGGTAAGTGGTAGCTTCTACCACATATCAGTGGTAGCTCCGGCTACATTTCAGTGGTAGCTTTGGCTACATATCAGTGTGGCACTTATGTGCAAGATTTCTGTGTATCCTTCAGTATTCCAAATGGTTCAACGGGTAAATTGATGATACATAAGATGAGAAAGCATGTAATTGTATATATAAGTAGTGTGCAGGTATGCATGTAAGCATGAAATTTATATGTACAAATGGTGTAACATCCTGGAAAGGGCCTATGCATTTTCGGTTTAATTGTATGAAATGACAAGTCTTAAGCATTATGAATAAATTTTTGATATTTTTGGAAACTCGTAAATGTATGAAAATGCATGGAAATGGAAATGAACATTTTGGAAACTCAAACATTTTTGAAACACTGAAATGCATTAGGACATGAACATTTTAGGAAACCTGAAATGTAAGAAATGGTTCAAAAATGGAAAGTACACATTTTTGGAAACTAAGAAATGAAAATGGAAATGATCCAAAATGGAAAGTATACATTTTAGGAAACTTGGAATGTGTAAGAAAATGGCAAGTAAACAGAGCCGATCGAAAATTTTAGGAAACTTAGAAATGATGCAGAAATGTCAAATTTTAAAGTTTAAAATAGGAAATAAGGGCAAGATGGCCTTAAAAGAAAAAGTTGGTAAAATTTGACACACAAACGGGCTAGGAAAAGTGGCTCAAGATGGCACTTAGGGCCTATAGAAATGGCGCCATGTGCAAGAGGCATGGGCACAGGTTCGAATCACAAGGGAAGCAAATAAATGAAGTTTTATTTTTGCTTCCCGTGCTAAGGGGTGGACGGCACATGTGTTTAAAGAGAGAGGTGTTTTATTTCCATTAATATTGCATAATAATGTGATAAATAAAAGCTTTTTAATTTGGAAGAGATAAAAAGGGATTTTCTTTATTTATTTTTAAATAAGGTGATAATATTATCATAAGGAAGAGTGGTGGCCAAGTCAAGGACTCTTGGCCTAGTAATTTCGGCTAAAGAAGGAGAATGAAAAGATTTTCTCTCATCTTTTCCAAGTCCGCCGAAATTTCCTAAGCAAACCCTCTCTCTCGAATTTTTTTCTCTCTTCTCTTCTTCTCTTTCTTTTTTCATCTGTCAAGCCAAAAGTCTTTTCTTTTGATACCTGATTAAACTCCATATCCGAATCTCTGTGACTCTAAGCAAGTAAGTAATCAACTACAAAGATCAAAGGGGTAAGATCTATGGTCAATCGATTTGTATTCCTTCTCTTTTTATTGAAAATCAGGGTACTAATTCTATTAGCAATTTTGGCCGAATCTACAAGGGATCTCTTAGGTTTCTACACTTGTTGAAAATAAGGATCAAGGATCTAAGGTAAGATAAATATATATTTGGTCGAAGGTTATGTTTTATATGTTAGATTAAATCGACATGGAATTATAGGGTTTTCGACAGGACATACAAACAAGGAATATTTTCTGACTTGGAAATTTTAAGGTAAGTACATAGATCCAATCGCCAAGGCTTATTTTGGTATTATTTCTCATTTATTCAAAAGTCAGAAATTGATATAATTATGATTTTAGTGCTAGCCGATTTCAAGAAAAAGGGATACTATCAATTTTTGGGATTTTCAATCATTCCATACGGCAACAAGGTAAGTAATACAAATCCTAGTTGTATTTGGAAAAGTGGCCGAATGGTCTTTTAAAGTGATTAACTTATGTAGGATTTGAGATCTAAACTGTGATCGATTCTCTTCGGGATTTCAAGGAATCTATTAAGCGAATCAGGTGTGTACTCACGCTAACTTTGAATACATTATGGCAATAATTATTTTAATATATGAATATGCTTAAGAATGAGAATGTGGCTAAGTACCACAAATGTGGTAAAGAGTACCCAGGTACGTTTCCTACTTCTGATAGGATTACGAATATGATATATTTTGAACATGTAAATAGTAACATGAATGAGAAATAAGTATGTTATGCATGATATAATCATATTTGGGGCATTTGGGCTATATGTGAAAGGGGAAGAAAGTGTTGACTTCGGTCTCACCAACGGAATATGGTGACTACGGTCACATAATATGAATATGGTAACTTCGGTTACATTATCTGAATTTGGTAACTTCGGTTACATTATCTGAATATGGTGTCTAATGACACAAATTATATGGGCGATGAGCACGTCGATCGCAAATGATCGCTTCTTCCTTGATGGTGTGTAGCGGATAAAGGGTTGACTTAGTAGTCCCCACGGTGTGATTGGCAGGTTGTAGCGGATGGATAACTAGGCTTGGGTTTGGGTTGCACCATTTTTATATGAATATGTCTTTGATATGAACATGTATGCCTGAATTGTTGATTGATAGTTTGTGTACACATTGAGTCTGTTGACTTACCCCTTCGTGGGACTATTTTTCAGGTAATGAGCAATAATGGACCGGGTCGGCAGGAGCTAAAGGTGGCCATGCACAGCAAGAAAGGATTTTTATTATTTGGAACTTTATTTCTATTAAGTATTTTAAGTTTTTAAGTTTGGAATTATTGATGTAATAAGGCCGAAAAGGCCATAGTTTCTATTTCGTTACTTTTATTTTCTTTTAACCACTATAATATGAATTAATTTATATTTTAAGTTTAAGTAAGAAATATTTTTTTTTAAGTAAACCCTCCATTATTTTGCCACCTTAAAATAAATGGAATTCCAAACATAGTGAATGGGTTTTTCAACCTAAGCCCAACTCGAATTGATAACTTCTTTGAAAATCTCACAAATTTTCGCTAAGTAACAAAGAATTTTGAAACCAATTTTTCTTAAGGAACATACCAGATCCAGTTCAGGCTCGTGGGCCGGGTGTGGGGTGTTTCAGTTTGGTATCAGAGCCCAATTTTCAACTCTCGGCCTGTGGGCTAAGGCCCAAAACGTTTTCAAAGCGAGCCCAAATGAGTTTTTTTGAAATAAGCAGGTTTTCTGGCATGGCACCTAAGTCTCCGACCCGCAGTCCACCAGGTAAGTACCCCTAACTATTTGGGCGATTTTGTGAATTATATTATGAACTGTATAAGGGTAGAAAAGGCATGGAACGTAGAATAGAATGATAGGTATTTGAACCCTAGGGCTAGATTACTCAAACATAGAACCACAAAGATTTAATGCACTAAACAAACCTATGCCTAAGTCACTGAGCTAGGGTGTGGTAACCCCTGTGCGCATGTCTAGGATTGGATCTGAAAGAGCCTGGTATTTAAGCAGTCCTAGTGACTCACCTCCTCTTCGCAGGTATCCTACCTGGTGCGTAGCTTCGGTTCACTCTAACTCAGAAGGCTCAGTGGTGTGGCAACCTCTGTGTGCATGTCTAGGAATGGTTTCGATGGGAGCTTGGTGTTTAAGCAGTCTGAGTGACTCACCTCCTCTCCATTCGAATCCTGCCTGGTGCGTAGCTTTGGTTCACCCTGACCAAAGAGGGCTCGGTCATAGGCTAAACATAATGATTAAAACCCGAAAGGGAACTAGCCATGTTTTGAAAAAAAAAAAAAGAAGAATAAAACAACAAAACCCTAGTTTTAAAACTTTTAAAATCACTCTTTTAATTGGTGAAAACTATCTTTACAAGATCTTCCGAAAAAAAATTTTGATTTTTAAAAATTACAAAAATACCCCTAGTGCTAAAATTACCAAAATGCCCTTGATTCACAAATTGTCAAACTTCTCAACGATTTTGCCAAAACTTCATTATTTTATAAACATTAAAAAACCCTAATTTTTAAAATATCAAAATACCTTGATTTTGGAAAATTACAAAATTGTCCCTAACTTACAAAATTACCAAAATGACCCTGATTTCCAAATTTTTGCAACATCACCATTTGAAAAGTTAAACTCTCAAAAAGAACCCACAATGTTTCACAACTTTTGAAATATCCCTGATTTGTTAAATTTTTCAAATTTACCCCAGTTTGTGAAAAATTACCAAAATACCCCTAAGGTTGGAAATTACCGAAATACCTCCGGATTTTGAAATTTCTCCAAATTACCCCGAGACTTTGAATTCTCAAAATACTTTTCGACAAAAACACCAAGGAACGTTTTTCCTTTTGAAAAATTACGAAAATGCTCTGTAGGACAAAATTACGAAAATACCCCTGGTAGTGGAAAACAACAACGAAAACTATAACGTTTCTCTGAATGAACGAAAGTTCATATTTGTTTGATGGATGAATGAATGAATGGAAAAGACTGTGTGCTTGTATGAATACGAAAGAATCACTCTTAAACCCCTTTTCATAAAACTCCTTCGCGGGTAAATAAGTGGAACAATGACTAATCCATAAAACTCCTTAATCAGGTCTCGACACTAGGAAATGAGTTCTAGAGGACGTGGTCGCCGTGGACGAGGTAGAGGAAGGATGACCGTGTCGGAACCCGTTAGATCGGGTCAGGGGTCTGACAATGAAATACCACCGCCACCACCACCCCCACCGTTAATGTTGAGCGACAAGCTCGGGACGGAAGAAGATCTTTGTGTCGCAGTCGTACTACGAGTTTTGGAATTGGCGGCTGGTGCGGGTGGAAATTCGGGAACCCAAAAATCTGTGCCTGAACGGCTCTGAGCTAATAGAGCCGAGATGTTTCGTGGAGTGTTGAGAGTGGCAACCAGTACAGCTGAGTACTGGTTGGAAGCGACGGAACGCATCACGGATGAGCTCGACTTGACCCCTGAGGAGAAGTTAAAGGGGATGGTGGCACTATTACGCGATGAAGCGTATCAATGGTGGTTAATTGGGCGAGATGGTGCCACGGCTGAGGATCTAACCTGGGAGTACGTTAAGGAAGCGTACCAAAAGAAATATGTGGGAACCAGGTATACAGATGAGCAAAGAAAGGCTTTTCTGGGGTTGGTGCAAGGGAGTAAGTCTGTCGCAGAATATGAGGCGGAATTTCTAAGGTTGAGTCGCTATGCTCGAGGGGACAGACTGAGGGACGATCTGAGACTGTTGATAGCATCGAATCAGGAGCGGGAATTCTCTGCTTTGGTGGAAAAGGCCAAGGTGGCCGAGGGAATTAAGGATGCTACTAAGCAGGCTGTGGATAGGAATAAGCCTAAAAGAGGTTTTGGGCCATCTGGAAAGGGCCATAAGAGGCCTAGAGTTGACAGGGCCACTTTAATCAACAAGCCGGGTGCGGGTGGCGATATCACCACTTGTGAGCATTGTGGAAAGAGGCACTTGGGAGAATGTTGGAGAAAGACAGGAGGATGCTTCAAGTGTGGGTCCAAGGACCATATGCTTAAAGATTGTCCTAGGCAACCAGATGTGAGCCAACCGACAGTTCAAAATGTTAGTCAGGCTGGTAGAGGGGGACAGCAGCCTCAACGGGGTCGTGGTTCAGCCAACCGAGGTAATGGTGCTGGCAGAGGCCGTGGAGCACAGGGCTGAGGTGCCGCTAATGCTGAAGCAAGGCAACCGGGTTTGGTTTATGCGGTTTGCAGAAGGGAGGATGGTGACGCACCGGATGTAATAACCGGTACGTTCTTTATTTCTGACAAACCCTATTTTGCTCTGATTGATGTGGGCTCGACCCATTCCTATGTTGCATGTAGTGTAGTGGAAACACTAGGCCTAGACTCGAGAACTCTCGATAGACAGATGATCAGAGGAAGCCCATTAGGCCAAGCCGTAATGGTAGACAAGATCTTTCGAATGTACCCTAGAGATTCGAGGAGTGAACTTTCGGGCTGACTTAATGGAGTTACCCTTCGGAGAGTTTGAGCTTATACTTGGAATGGATTGGCTAGTAGAGCATCGAGCCGTGTTGGATTGTGCGACTAAACGGATGGAACTAAGAACCCCGGAGGATAAAGTGGTAGCAAGGATCGGAGAAAGGAGGAACTACTTGTCTAACGTGGTTTCGCATTGGCGAAGGCCGAGAAGATGGTTAAGAAGGGTGTAAGGCATTCTTAGCCTTCATTAGTATGATAGGTGGGAAGGAGGAAGGTACTAATGGAGTTAGGACGGTAAGGGACTTAGTGGATGTATTTCTAGAGGAATTACCAGGAATACCCCCAAATAGGGAGGTGGAATTTGGGATAGATTTGCTACCAGGAACAGCTCCTGTGTCAATCGCTCCATACCGAATGGCGCCAAAGGAGTTAGTGGAGCTCAAGGCTCAAATCCAAGAACCGGATCGTGGGGTTCATCCGACCAGTGTGTCTCCAAGGGAGCACCAGTCCCTATTTGTGAAGAAGAAGGATGGAACTATGCGTATGTGCATAGATTATCGTCGATTGAACAAACCGACCATCAAGAACAAGTATCCTTTGCCTAGGATAGACGACTTGTTCGACCACCACCAAAAAGAGGCATTGTGTTCTTCTCAAGATAGACTTAAGGTCGGGATATCACCAGTTGAAGGTGAAGGAGGCTGACATTCATAAGACCGCTTTTAGGACAAGATACGGCCATTTTGAGTTTGTGGTGATGCCGTTTGGGTTGACGAACGCTCCAGCCGCATTCATGGACATGATGAATCGGGTTTTCCAACCCTACCTGGATAAGTTCGTCGTTGTGTTCATCGACGATATTTTGGTGTACTCGAAATCGGAGGAGGAGCATGATGAGCGTCTCTGAGATGTGTTGGAAGTGTTAAGGGAGAAGAAGCTCTATGCCAAATTCAGCAAGTGTGAATTTTGGCTTAAGGAGGTGGCATTCTTAGGTCATGTGGTATCCGCAGAAGGAATAAGAGTGGATCCTAGGAAGATCGAAGCAGTGTTGGATTGGAAACCACCTAGGTCTGTGGCTAAAATCCGAAGTTTCTTAGGATTGGCGGGCTATTACAGAAGGTTCGTGGAAGGATTCTCGTCAATAGCCGCGCCTTTGACAAAGTTGCTAAGGAAGGAAGAACCATTTGTGTGGACGGGTAAGCAACAGGAGAGCTTTGAAAAGCTTAAGAAGGTCTTGTGGAAGCTCGGTGTTAATTCACCGGAAGGCGAGCAAGGATTTTGTGGTGTCTTGTGACGCTTAGCATACGGGATTAGGTGTGTGCTAATGCAAGATGGAAAAGTGGTCGCTTCGCGCGTCTCGCGATTAAGGCTTCATGAGGTTAACTACCCAACTCATGACTTGGAACTAGCAGCAGTGGTTTTGCCCTTAAGGTTTGGAGGCACTACCTTTATGGAGAAAGGTAAGTTATCTACACAGACCACAAGAGCCTTAAGTATTTGTTGACTCAGAAGGAGTTGAACTTGAGGCAACGAAGGTGGGTGGAATTACTGAAAGACTACGATTGTTCTATAGAATATCATCCGGGCAAGGCGAATGTGGTAGCCGATGCCCTGAGTAGGAAGGTTGTGTCAGATTTAAGGGCTTTGTTCGCTCATTTAAGTCTGTATGATGATGGAAGCCTGTTGGCAGAGTTACAAGTCAAGCCCACATGGCTAAAGGAGGTGAAAGAGGGACAGTTGGCTGATAAGGACTTAAGTACTAAGTTCTGACAAATACACAACAAGGAGGATTAAAGGACTATGGCGTCAATGATGAAGAAGTATTGTGCTACAAGGGAAAGGTCTGTATGCCGAAGGATAAGGAGTTGAGACAAAGGATTCTTTGGGAAGTGCATGGTAGCCCTTATGCTATGCATCCCGGAGGCATCAAGTTGTATAGAGATCTAAGGGAACAATTTTGGTGGTCTGATCTTAAGCGGGAAGTGACTGAATTCGTGGGAAAGTGTCTGACGTGTCAGCAAGTTAAGGCTGAACACCAAGTTCCATCGGGATTGCTTCAACCAATTGAGATTCCCCAATAGAAGTGGGAAAGAATTACCATGGGCTTCGTTAGTGGGCTTCCCCTTACGCCCACTAAGAAGGACTCAGTATGGGTGATAGTGGACCGTTTGACCAAGTCTGCAGATTTTATTCCGGTGAGAATTGATTATTCTCTTCAAAAGTTGGCTAAGTTATATGTGGCGGAGATCGTAAGGTTACATGGAGTACCAGTATCGATCATCTCCGATCGAGACCCAAGGTTTACGTCTCGATTTTAGAAGGCACTTCACCAAGCTTTAGGCACCAAGTTGGACTTCACTACAGCTTTTCATCCACAATCTGACGGGCAGTCTGAACGGGTTATACAAGTGTTGGAGGATATGTTAAGGGGTTGTGTTATGGATTTTCGAGGAAGTTGGGAGGATTATGTGTCTTTAGCTGAGTTCGCCTACAACAACAGCTATCAGGCTAGCATTCGGATGGCACCATACGAAGCATTGTATGGTCGAAAGTGTAAAACTCCTACTTGTTGGATGAGTTAGGAGAACGTCGTGTTTTGGGTCCCGAGTTAGTGGCGGCGGAGGAGAAGGTTGAGATAATCCGGGCAAGGTTGAAGGAAGCCTCGATAGGCGTAAGTCGTATGCGGACCTTAAGCGAGAAGAAATTGAGTTTGAAGTGGGAGACCAAGTGTTTACGAGAAAGTCTCACCTTGGAAGAAGGTAATGAGGTTCGGTCACAAAGGGAAGTTAAGCCCAAGGTTTATAGGGCCCTATCGAGTACTAAAGCGAGTTGGACCAGTGGCATACCAAGAGGAGTTGCCACCAGAGTTGCAGCTAATGCACGACATATTCCATGTATCCATGCTACGTCGCTATCGATCGGATCCATCTCATGTGGTACCTGTTGAAGAAGTGGAGCTAAGGCCGGACTTATCCTACGAGGAAGAGCCGATTCGAATCTTGGAACATGATGTGAAAGTACTACGGAGGAAGTCAGTACCTCTAGTCAAGGTGTTATGGCACAACCATGGATCAGAAGAAGCTTCGTGGGAGTCGGAAGAGACAATGCGACAAAGAATACCCTCGATTGTTTAGTTAGGAAATTTCGAGGACGAAAATTTTGTTTAAGGGGGTAGAATCGTAACATCCTGGAAAGGGCCTATCCATTTTCGGTTTAATTGTATGAAATGACAAGTCTTAAGCATTATGAATAAATTTTTGATATTTTTGGAAACTCGTAAATGTATGAAAAATGCAGGAAATGGAAATGAACATTTTGGAAACACGAGATGCATTAGGACATGAACATTTTAGGAAACCTGAAATGTAAGGAAATGGTTCAAAAATGGAAAGTACACATTTTTGGAAACTAAGAAATGAAAATGGAAATGATCCAAAATGGAAAGTATACATTTTAGGAAACTTGAAATGTAAGAAAATGGCAAATGTAAACAGAGCCGATCGAAAATTTTAGGAAACTTAGAAATGATGCGAAATGTCAAATTTTAAAGTTTAAAATAGGAAATAAGGGCAAGATGGCCTTAAAAGAAAAAGTTGGTAAAATTTGACACACAAGCGGGTTAGGAAAAGTGGCTCAAAGATGGCACTTAGGGCCTATGGAAATGGCGCCATGTGCAAGAGGCATGGGCACAGTTTCGAGTCACAAGGGAAGCAAATAAATGAAGTTTCATTTTTGCTTCCCAGGCTAAAGGGTGGACGGCACATGTGTTTAAAGAGAGAGGTGTTTTATTTCCATTAATATTGCATAATAATGTGATAAATAAAAGCTTTTTAATTTGGAAGAGATAAAAAGGGTTTTTCTTTATTTATTTTTAAATAAGGTGATAATATTATCACAAGGAAGAGTGGTGGCCAAGTCAAGGACTCTTGGCCTAGTAATTTCGGCTAAAGAACGAGAATTAAAAGATTTTCTCTCATCTTTTCCAAGTGTGGCCGAAATTTCCCTAAGCAAACCCTCTCTCTGCCGAATTTTCTTCTCCTCTTCTCTTCTTCTCTTTTCTTCATCTGTCAAGCCAAAAGTCGTTTCTTTTGATACCTGATTAAACTCCATAGCCGAATCTCTGTGACTCTAAGCAAGGAAGTAATCAACTACAGCATCAAAAGGGGTAAGATCTGTGGTCAATCGATTTGTATTCCTTCTCTTTTTATTGAAAATCAGGGTGCTAATTCTATTAGCAATTTTGGCCGAATCTACAAGGGATCTCTCAGGTTTCTACACTTGTTGAAAACAAGGATCAAGGATCTAATGTAAAATAAATATATATTTGGTCGAAGGTTATGTTTTATATGTTAGATTAAATCTGACATGGAATTATAGGGTTTTCGACAGACATACAAACAAGGAATATTTTCGGGACTTGGAAATTTTAAGGTAAGTACATAGATCCAATCGGCCAAGGCTTATTTTGGTATTATTTCTCATTTATTCAAAAGTCAGAAATTGATATAATTACGATTTTAGTGCTAGTTGATTTCAAGGAAAAGGGATACTATCAATTTTTGGGATTTTCAATCATTCCATACGGCAACAAGGTAAGTAATACAAATCCTAGTTGTATTTGGAAAAGTGGCCGAATGGTCTTTTAAAGTGATTAACTTATGTAGGATTTGAGATCTAAACTGTGATCGATTCTCTTCGGGATTTCAAGGAATCTACTAAGCGAATCAGGTGTGTACTCACGCTAACTTTCAATATATTATGGCAATAATTATTTTAATATATGAATATGCTTAAGAATGAGAATGTGGCTAAGTACCACAAATGTGGTAAAGAGTACCCAGGTACGTTTCCTACTTCTGATAGGATTACGAATATGATATATTTTGAACATGTGAATAGTAACATGAATGAGAAATAAGTATGTTATGCATGATATAATCATATTTGGGGCATTTGGGCTATATGTGAAAGGGGAAGAAGATGTTGACTTCGGTCTCACCAACGGAATATGGTGACTACGGTCACATAATATGAATATGGTAACTTCGGTTACATTATCTGAATTTGGTAACTTCGGTTACATTATCTGAATATGGTGTTTAATGACACAAATTATATGGGCGATGAGCACGTCGATCGCATGGATCGCTTCGATGGTGTGTAGCGGATGGAGGGTTGACTTAGTAGTCCCCACGGTGTGATTGGCGAATGCGGGTGGTGTGTAGCGGATGGATAACTAGGCTTGGGTTTGGGTTGCATCATTTTTATATGAATATGTCTTTGATATGAACATGTATGCCTGAATTGTTGATTGATAGTTTGTGTACACATTGAGTCTCATTGACTTACCCTTCGTGGGACTATTTTTCAAGTAATGAGCAATAATGGACCGGCCTATGAGGAGCTAAAGGTGGCCATGCACAAAGAAAAAGGATTTTTATTATTTGGAACTTTATTTCTATTAAGTATTTTAAGTTTTTAAGTTTGGGAATTATTGATGTAATAAGGCCGAAAAGGCCATAGTTTCTATTTCGTTACTTTTATTTTCTTTTAACCACTATATTATGAATTAATTTATATTTTAAGTTTAAGTAAGAAATAATTTTTTTTTAAGTAAACCCTCAATTATTTTGTCACCTTAAAATAAATGGAATTCCAAACATAGTGAATGGGTTTTTCAACCTAAGCCCAACTCGAATTGATAACTTCTTTGAAAATCTCACGAATTTTCGCTAAATAACAAAGAATTTTGAAACTGATTTTTCTTAAGGAACATACCAGATCCGGTTCAGGCTCGTGGGCCGGGTGTGGGGTGTTTCAAATGGTATAGGTATGTACATAAACTTTATAAGTTTTGGTCTTATGATATTATGATTTATTATCATTATAAAAGTGACCTTAAGTGAATCTTAGGAATAAGTAATTATGTTGATGATGTATGTATTTGGTTGAGAATCATGTATTAGGCTTTTGAGCCATATCAAATTGAGAGATAAGATGTTTAGTATATTTGTTTTATGATGCTTTGGATATTTGTGAAAACATAAAATGTTAGTGATACTCATGAAATCATTGTTATGCTAATTACAAGCTTAAGTCTTTGGTGTTTTGTATGTTTAAATAGAAGTGAATGCAAAGAAAACATGAAAGAGTGAAATTAGCATTAAAACAGTTTAGACAGCAGCAGCTGCGTGACTTTGAAAACTCACCAAAAATAGGAGAAATGGGATTAGAAAGTGAATAAGATATAGAATTAAAGCTTCTTGTGTGTATTTTCATATGAAATAAATATTGTAAGAAAAGGAATTGTATACTCAGAAATATTTGAATTTTAGTGAGACATGGTTAGAATGAGTTTCGGAATCCCCTGTTTCAACTTTAGAAAATCATTAAAAATTGTACAAAAATAATTATGAGATATAATTTATATTCTTGAAATATTAAATGAGTCTATGTTCATTATAAACAAGTGGGAACAACATATAAAAACTGTAGAATGAGATAACTGATTTTTAGTGAAGAGAGGTCAGAACCGTTGGACAGTGTAACATGAGAGATTTTAATGAATAAACTTTACTAATTAGCCAAACCAAAAATTCTGGAAATTTTATGGTAAGAAGATATGTGAGTCTAGTTTCAAGGAAATTAGCGGATCTTAATTTAGAGTTCTGTAGCTCTTGATATAAATAATTTAGTGACTGTGACTCGAGAAAACAGCTTGACTGGAATATGAGTAAAAATGCAAATTGGGTTATATTACCATGAGAAACAAGGGGATAAATTGTTTGTTTTTATTTTTATACGGCATTACTAAGCTATAAAGCTTACTCCCTCCCTTCCTTTCCTTTAGTGTTTTCAGGTTAGCTCGGGGTTGGAGATCGTCGGAGGTAGCATCACACTATCAAGTCGCTACCTTTGGTATAATGAAGCATATATTAGAAATTTCAAGTGAGTGGCATGTATAGGGATTTAGTTGATTGACATGCATTATTTTGCTTTGGCCAAATGTGTAGGTTTATATTAAGTTATATGCATATGGCCATGAGATGTGGCTTATATGATTACGGCTTGTAAGCCAAGTTATTCATGTCATATCTTAATGTTTATAATGTGATTATGTTTGTTTGCCATGCATGGTTAGCAATTTGAAATGAGTGCTTGATGGATAAGTTGGTAATCATATTATAATAATAAAAGTGGTTATCAAAATAACAAGTCTTATGAGGGTGAAATATGAAATCTAGACTTGGTATTGCATGAATGTGTATGTTTAAGTCTGGTAATGCCTCGTACTCTTTTTTGGTGTCGAACGTGGGTAACGGGTGTTACATGAAGAGTGCATGAAATCTGTGGTATCACTCTTGAGAGATTCAGCCTATCAGTGGTGGAACACCCTTGTGTCGGTGGTATCAAGGGAGAGAGTTAACTTGGAATTCTTCCAAGAAGAGTTTCGGAAAAAGTATATTAGTCAAAGGTTCATTGACTAGAAAAGAAAGGAGTTTTTGGAACTAAAGCAAGGTCGGATGGCGGTGACTGAATACGAATGTGAGTTCATAAGGCTTAGCAAGTATGCTCGGGAGTGCGTGTCTACCGAGGCTATCATGTGCAAAAGGTTTGAAGATGGATTAAATGAGGATATCCGATTGTATGTTGGTGTTCTAGAATTAAAAGAATTTGTGGTGTTGGTAGATAAAGCCTATAAGGCGGAGGAGTTGGCCAAAGAGAAAAGAAAAGCTAAGATTGAGTTCCGTGACTTGAGAAAGAGGCAACTGAATAAGTCATTCCAATTCTCATCTAAGATGTCAAGGGATTTCGCTACTCGATCAGCCACTTCAGCCGGGTTTTCAAATAGAAATAAGAGTAATCAGTTCTCGGGGTCTAAAGCTCAGACCACATCAGTTGGCTAGTGTTGGAAACGCTCGACCAAGTAGATCAGAATATCCACAGTGTGGCAGACGTCACCCCGATGAGTGTCGAGCGAATGAGAAAGCTTGTTTCAAGTGTGGATCTCCAAACCATTTTATCAGAGATTGCCCCGAGGTGGGTGAAAAAGAGAAACCTCATAGTGCATGATCGGGAGGTACTGCTAGAGGAAGGCCACAGAGAAACCCGGGAAATGAAATGAGTAGTAAGAATACATCTAGAGAGCAGCCTGCAAGAGCTGAGGGTAGAACACCAGCTAGAACGTATTCCATTCATGCTCGCGAAGAGGCATCCTCCCCCGATGTAATTATGGGTACATTTTCTCTCTATGATACTCGTGTTATAGCTTTAATTGATCCGGGATCTACCCACTCGTATGTTTGCATGAAATTAGTCTCTAGCATGAGCATGCCTGTAGAATCTATAAAATTTGTAATAAGAGTGTCAAATCCCCTGGGCAAATATGTGTTGGCCAATAGAGTATGTAAAGGTTGCCCTTTGATGATTAGGGGTCATTGTTTTCCGGCTAATCTCATGTTATTGTCGTTTGATGAATTTGATGTCATCCTTGGGATGGATTGATTAACTACTCATGATGTGATAGTGAATTACAGAAGGAAGTTTATTGAGTTAAAATGTGAAAGTGGGGATCTCATTCGTGTTGAGTCAGATGAGCAAGACAAATTGCCAGTAGTGATATCTTCCTTGTTGACTCAGAAGTTTCTAAGAAAGGGGTATGAAGCTTACCTCGCCTTTGTGATGAATGCTAAAGAGACTGAGTTAAGAATTGAGTCGATACCCATAGTATGCGAATATCCAGATGTTTTCCCAGAGGAATTACCAGGGCTACCTCCGTTTAGAGAGATTGAATTTGGGATTGAGTTAACTCCTGGTACTGCCCTCATTTCTATCGCTTCATATAGAATGGCTCCAACCGAGCTAAAAGAATTGAAGGCGCAGCTACAAAAGTTAACAAATAAAGGCTTTGCGAGATTGAGTTATTCTCTGTGGGGTGCTCCCATATTATTTGTGAAAAAGAAAGATGGTTCCATGAGGCTATTTATAGATTATCCGTAGCTCAATAAGGTAACTATTAAGAACAAATACCCGTTGCCGAGAATCTATGATTTATTTGATCAGTTGAAGGGAGCTGCTGTGTTTTCCAAGATAAACTTAAGGTTTAGATATTATCAGTTGAGAGTCAAGGACTCGGATGTGCCAAAAACCGCATTCCAGACAAGGTATAGCCACTATGAATTTTTTGGTCATGCCTTTCGATTTAACCAATGCCCCTGCAATCTTCATGGATTTGATGAATCGCATTTTTTAGCCATATTTGGATAAATTTGTTGTGGTTTTCATTGATGATATACTAATGTACTCTCAGAATGAGAACAAGCATACTGAGCTTTTGAGAATGGTTCTGCAAATTTTGAGAGATGAACAATTATATGCCAAGTTTAGTAAGAGTGAATTTTGGCTTAAAGAGGTTGGATTTTTGAGGCATATTGTCTCAGGAGATGGAATTCGAGTTGACCCGAGTAAGATCTCAGCAATTGTGGATTAAAAGCCACCAAGGAATGTAACCGAGGTTAGGATTTTTCTGGGCCTAGCTGGCTATTATAGATGATTCGTCAAGGGATTTTCCATGATAACTACTCCGATGACAAGGCTACTGCAAAAAGATGTAAAGTTTGAATGAACAGAAAAGTGCCAACAAAGTTTTGAGAGGTTAAAGGAATTGTTGACTAAAGCTCCAGTTCTAGTACTACCCGAACCAGGAAAAGAATTTGTGGTTTATCGCGATGCATCCCTGGACGGGTTAGGTTGTGTACTCATGCAAGAGGGCAAGGTGATAGCTTATGCCTCTAGACAATTAAAGCCGTGCGAGAAGAACTACCTGATCCATGATTTGGAGTTAGCCACAATTGTATTTGCACTAAAGATTTGGAGACACCATTTGTATGGTGGGAGATGTCAGGTGTTCATTGATCATAAGAGTTTAAAGTACTTGATGACTCAAAAGGAGCTAAATCTAAGGTAGAGAAGATGGTTAGAGCTAATAAAGGATTATGAGCTAGTGGTTGACTACCATCCGGGAAAGACGAATGTGGTCACCGATGCTTTAAGTAGGAAATCCTTGTTTGCACTGAGAGCTATGAATACATGGATAGCTTTGTCAGATGACGGTTCTATTCTAGCTGAGTTGAGGGCTAGACCAGTGTTTCTCCAAGAACTTTGTGAAGCTTAGAAAGGCGATAATGATTTACAGGCTAAAAGAGTTCAATGTGAGTCAAATTTTGAGTCGAACTTTTGAATAAGTCCTGATGGATGTTTGATGTTTCGAGATAGGTCTGTGTACCCAGAAATGATGAACTTATACGAAAGATTCTGTATGAAGCACATAGTGGATGTTTGTCTATACATCCAGGCAGCATGAAGATGCATAACGACTTGAGGAAATGGCATTGGTGGCCGAGTATGAAGAAAGACATTTCTGAGTTCGTATCAATATGTTTAATTTGTCAGCAAGTGAAGGCTGAACACCAAGTACCTTCGGGTCTACTTCAACCTATTTTGGTTCCCGAGTGGAAATAGGACCGTATTACTATGGACTTTGTGGCGGGTTTACCATTGTCACCGAGGAAGAAATATGTTGTATGGGTCGTGGTCGATAGACTTAAGAAGTCAGCCCATTTCATACCAGTATGAGTCGATTATCCCTTGATAAGCTGGCGGATTTGTATGTGTCGGAGATAGTAAGACTTTATGGAGTACCGTTGTTGATTATTTTGGATAAAGATCCGAGATTTACGTCATGGTTTTGGAAAGAGTTGCAAGAGGCATTAGGCACAAAGTTGAGCTTTAGCACACTTTCCATCAGCAAACCGATGGACAGCCGGAGAGAGTAATATAGATACTTGAAGACATGCTTTGATGTTGTTTTGGAATTTCAAGGTAATAGGGAGAAATACTTACCATTGGTGGAATTCACCTACAACAACAGTTTTTAGTCGAGTCTAAAGATGGCGCCTTATGAGGCACTGTATGAGCGTAAGTATAGAACGCCCCTGTATTGGACAAAACTCAGAGAGAATCAGATTCACGGGGTCGATTTGGTCAGAGAAACTGAAGAGAAGGTAAAAGTTATACTTGAATGTCTAAAAGCTGCCTCAGATAGACAAAAGTCCTATTCGGATTTGAAACAGGAAGAGATTGAGTTTCAAGTAGGCGATAAAGTGTTCCTGAAAGTATCACCATGGAAGAAAGGTCTCAGATTTGGCCGGAAAGGCAAATTCGTCCATGTTTTATCGGACCATATGTGATTATCGAGAGGATAGGGTCAGTAGCTTATCGATTGGATTTGCCACCTGAGCTAGAAAAAATTCATGATGCCTTTCATGTGTCCATGTTACGCCGATACCGTTTAGAACCTTCGCATGTGATTGTACCGTCAGAGGTAGAAATTCAACCAGACATGACTTATGGAGAAGAATCGGTTAAGATTTTGGCACGAGAAGTCAAATAGTTGAGAAACAAAAGTATAGCTCTTGTAAAAGTGCTATGGCAAAGACATGGGGTAGAAGAGGCTACATGGGAGCTGGAGGAGGCTATGAGAAACCAATACCTCACCCTTTTTATCGGTAAGATTTTTGGGGATGAAAATCCTTAAGGGGGAGAAATGTAACAACCCGATTTAGGGGCTAGTCAAAATAGTGGTCTCAGGACCACTAATCTGAGGTCAGATAAAATTATTTTAATGTTATTTTTTTGAGTTATAACATGATTATATAGGTGCATAGAAATTTTGGTGCTTTAATTTTAGCGATTTCATGCTTAATCACAAAAAGGAACTAAATCACAAAGTTCTAATTTATAAGCTAAAGGTGCATGATAGCCATGGAATATTAATTGGAGGCCTTTAATGTGCAATTAGACCCTTAGAGACAGGGTGGCCGGCCATAGGGAACAAAGAAGTCAAAATTAGTCAAACTTGGTGAAGTAGGTGGATTAAATTGATGAAATAGAATAAAATAAAGAAAACATGATGTCCTTCTATTCACTCATCTTCTTCCACCAAAAATTAGCAGCAAATAAGGGTTTGAAAACTTAAAAATTTCAGCACCTCTTTACAAGTAAGTGATTTTAATGGTTTTTCTTGATGATATTTATACTTTTGGGACCCCTAAAGCTTAAGCTAGCTAAAGAGGGAACTATTTTACAAAATGGTTGAAAGTTTAGAGTTTTACTATGTGAGCATTTATGTTGTTTGTTGTATTTTTTATGGAAGAATATGAGTCTTAGTTGTTAGATAAACAACTTTTGTGAAGAGTATTTCAATGAAAACACCTAATAAGAGATTTTTGTAAAGGTTGTATAATAAGAGGTAAATGTGTGAAACAATGAGTATTGAAGGTTGCCATAAGAGTAATAAATGTTCATCTAGGCTTGTAAAAGGAGAAAATTTGATTAGAATCGAATTATGAGCCTAGGCGTGAATTAGTCATTTTGTGAAAGTCTAAAGGCAAAATAGTAATTTTTTCAAAGTCTGATTATTGAAATGTGTTGATTAATGTAATCATTAAATGAGCTAATTTTCTATTATATAGATCAAGAAGAATGAAGGATTAACCTTGACCGAGGAAAAGGCAAGGTATAGGATTAAATCGGCAAGTTGGCCTATTTTGAAACCGAGGTAAGTTTGTATGTAATAAATTCAACATCATGCTAGTATGTTTGAAAATGTTTGATATTTTAATGATGCATAATATTTCTATGAAATTGAGTAATGGTGTTGAATGAAAAAATGATGAAAATTGTGATGTTGAAGTCTCGGTTGGACTATAATAAATGATAGAATACTATTATCAATACACGAGATGGATAAGTTCCCGTGTAAGACCATGTCTGGGACATGGCCTCGCACTGAATTGAGATCCTGTATAAGACCATATCCGGGATATGGCATCGGCATCTAATATGAAAATTGTATAAGACTATATCTGGGATATGGCATCGAAAATCGACATGAGATCCCGTATAAGACCATATCTGGGATATGGCATCAGCATCTGGAAGTGACCCCATGTAAGACCATATCTGAGATGTGGCATTGGTGTCATGTTTATGTGAATGGTGATGAACATGGATCTTAGAGGATCCCAAGTGATTCAATGGGGCAAATAGTTAAGCTTGGAATAGAATTGAGATTAGTACTACAGCGATGTGGTTAAGTGAATACTGGTACACGTGAGTAATTCACGAGAAATTGTACGTTATGTGACATGGTATGTATGTGAATATAGCAAGCACGAGTAAGTTATGGCAAAGTGCTTAAGACTTTGTGTTTTTATCCAATGCCATGAATGGATGACAATATGAGCTTTATGCTGTTATTTATTTTCATGCAAACTTACTAAGCTTTATGCTTACCCCTCTCATTTCCCTTTTCTTTGTAGTTTTGCCTCGATAACTCTGAGACCGTGGGATGTCGGAGCTTGGAAATCACACTATCGACTTCTCTTTGGTATAGAAAAGTTAGATTTATTTTGAGTATGGCATGTATAGGACTTGGTCTTTTTGTTATGTCATATTTGTTAGCCAAAGTGTCGGCTATTAATGCTATTCAATTTATTTTGTAAATGGTCATTGGAAAATTGGCCAATACTTGACTAGTTCATATATTCAATGATGTTGACATTTATGAAGTGCATGCTTGTGTGAATGTCTTGGTTTTGAGTTCTTAGAATGCATTATGGTTATGATGTATGTTGAATTGAATTGGTATAAGTATGGTTGCTTTATAGGGTGGCATTTGGCTTGGTAAATAGCCTTACAAATGTCCACATAGGTTGACACACGAGCGTGTGTGACACACGGTCAGCCCCATGGGCGTGTTGATAAGTCATGTATCCCCATGCATACTAAGTTGGCAAGTCAGTATGCTCAATAGTAAACACACGGGTAGAGACACTACCGTGTGTCTTAACCGTGTGGGAGACACTGCCTAGTACATGGGCATGTGCCCAGGCCGTGTGAAGTCTGCACCTGAAATTAGGAATTTAATTCGACACACGATCGAAGGACACGAGTGTGTGGCTTGGCCATGTGACCTTATTGAGATGCTGACATCATAAACAAAATGTCAAGGTTTTCACACACGGGCAAAGATAGGGGCGTGTCATGGCCATGTGAGGGACACGAGCATGTGCTCGACCATGTGAAAACCCCTGTAGGTTCGAATTGAAAAATAAATCCACACGGGTGTGGACCGCACCATCCCGAGTGTAAGTTTAAGGTCTCGTAGACCTATATTAAGGACATTATGGTCTCGAATGGAAAGTTTTATTTTGAAATGAAGTTCTTTGGATTGATAATGTAAGGTTGAGTGAGTTAAGTACAGTAATGCCCCGTGCCCGATTCAGGAGTCGAATCGGGTAAGGGGTGTTACAGGAAGCTTTATATGGAGCAGTGATCATGAGGTTTGAACCAAAAAAGTAGAAAATCCAATAAACTAATAAGATTCTTAGTCTCTCTAAAACAATTAGATTAAGGAAACGAAGATAAGGATTTTCAGAAAAACCTTTTAAGCAATTTTGCATGAATCTAGAAAATCGTTTTTAAGATGTGAATATTGAGTTTAATTCATGACCTTGGTTGTCATGTTTAGTTGCAAGGAGGATGGAAGCTCTGGCATCTGAAAAAGCTAAGTTGATGAGATGAATAAGCCTTAGGTGAGTTTCTACACTCAACCCTTGAAAAGCTAAGTATGTTAGGTTCCATAGGTTTATGAGTATCTGTTATTCTAGTTCAGTGTGCATGAATTAGCTATGATTCCATGGTATTGCATCCATGAAATGCATGTATGGGAAACATTGCTGAGTTTAGGCGAAGTTAGGAAAGGAAAATGGGAAAGAAGTAATTCTTTTAGATACTGCCATACAGTATTACTGTGTGCACACGCGATGAGCAAAGCTTCGGGCCTTGTAGAGGGGATACTGCAATGTTCGAGCATCAAGGTATAGGATGGTGAATTGAGGAATTGATGGAAGGAAACAGGGAAAGTAAATAAAATATCATGGCTAGGCCATGGGTTCGATCAGAGCCTATACGCATAAAAATGAGAAAGACCATAGCTGAAAAATTCTATGACATCATGATAAAGATGAGTAAGATCATAGTTGAAAGATTTTATGGAATCACCATAAAGGTAAGTAATACCATAGCTTAAAGAAGCTATGGCATCATGATAGAAATGAGTAAGACCATATCTAAAAGATGTTATGGTATCATGTGAAAGTACGCTAGAAATGATAGCTAGGACTGAGACCATGGCTGAAAAACACTATGGCATCCTTTGATAGTCCGTTGGGACAGTAAACACAGGGTTATACTGTGTAAAAGCCTAGTTGAAAGACGCTAAGATATCATACATAGTTCAACGGGATGTTAAACACAGGATAGTCTGACAGGATGTTAAACATGGGATATTCTGATGGAACGTTAAACATGGGATAAAATGATGGGATGTCAAACACGGGATAGTCCAAGGAAGCGTTAAATATAAGATAGTCCAATGGAATGTTAAACACGGGTTAGTCCGCCGGGACAGTAAACATGAGGATTATGGGGGTAAGACCATAGTTCAGCTATGGCAACCAATGGAGTCCGTCAGGACATTAGACATGGAATTTGACGAGTAAGCCATAAGTTAACTATGACAACATAGAGAGTTCGTCGGGACAATAAACACGGGTGGAAAATCAAAACAGAATCGTGCAATAACCTGCAAACAAGGAAAAAAAAATGGGAAGGAAAATGGAAGTATGGCCTTTCAATAGTCGAGTAGTTGGTCAAAGGAATTTGTCAATGAATGAGAACATAATGGAAATGAGAAAGGATTGTGAGAGTAGTAGCCATGTAAACCTACAGGACATAAAGATGTTAATCTAATAGGACGTAGTCTTGAAAGTTGGCATACCAGTGGTGTCTAATGTATAGGCAAACGAGAAATGGTTAACCCAGTGATCATAGATAAGGATCCTCTATTAATGAATGTCGAGGCCGCTCTAAGAAACCCTCTAGCCTAGTGGATTATTATGCGTACGATGATTAGTCCATAAGGATAAGAGGGATGCGCTAGGGCCCATCGATAGACTAGGATACGCCAAATGACACAAATGTCTACAAAGACTATTCTTCTTTAAAGCGAAATCATTGAGGAAGCATCCACCAAATGGCGAGTTATATGGAGATGCAGTATGAAAAAGAAATTGTGAACACAGATGGCCACGTAGCAACATTTGGCTAAGTACCATAGGCCATAGTAGTCCATAACAGAAGGGCGTGCTACGCTTAAGGGTATGGTATTTTGACTAAAGCGGATTACACTGAAGTAATCCGATCACTATTTAACTCTGCAGGATTTAACCTGTCAGGGTGGCATAGAACCTTATCAGCCATACTAATGGATGCAATGTGAGGTAGTAATATGGGATTAATATAAGGAAAAAGCATGCCACAAACTAAAGAGGTTGAGAATACTCACTAAGAGCCCTTAAGAGGGTAAGCCAGAAGGCAACATTAATAGGGCATAATGATGGGAAGAAGAAATCTACTTTGAGGTTAAGTGAAAGAAAGAATTTAAGTAAAAGAAAGGATAGAGTTTCCAGCGATGGTGAGACAATGAGTGGAACTGTCAAAGCTTATCAAAGGTTGATAGAATAACCGGAAGGAAAATCACTCAATGATATATCCGCTCGTGGATAGGATCAGAAATAGGGAAAATTCCATTACGGCAGCTAAAAATAAATGTTCCCAATGAATAAGGAGTTTGATGTGTTATTAATATTATTATTTATTTGAATCCTTGGCAATGTGGAGTATATTTTGTGTACTGAAAAGACTCACTAATTTCGTTTAAACTTACAAGTTTGACTTGGGATTTAGATTTTGAGGGATAAGGAACTCGAAGAGGGACTAAACTAGATCAAGTGGAACCAAGGATTAATTTGAGTAGAGTCATGCACATAGGAAAGGGGCACCTTTAGGTATTTCGCTAAGAAGGCAAATATATTGTAATTATGTAGTTCCCTTAGGGTGGAGTAATGATAGCAAACTTTATTTGGAAATTTATGTCCTTGATGTAAGTTTAATTCATAAATAGGTATTATAGTTTGATTTTAAAATAGTGGGATTTTAGTATGAACAATCACCCGATTCTATTATGACGCCTACACCCGAATCCAGTGATTGGGTCGGGTGAGGGTGTTACACACTTAGTTATAGTATAATCACAATAATTTACTCTTTCACTTCACATTTAAAACAAACTACTATATACTACAATTTAATTATTCAAAACACATTCACTTATCAAACAAATTGATTATCTCAAATTAAGTTCATAACCCGTAGTAAGTATTGGTAAAATAAGACTCAGGTACTCGAGATTCTAATCGAACACCCTACACATATTATAGTACAAGTGCATCCACCTATCAGACCAAACACTTAAGGCCCAAGTTGCACATAAATGTTATGCCATAAAGCATAATATCTTCGTCTTTGTTCCATAACGCTATCTCCGATCACAAGCATGCACATTAACCTCTATTGGCATGCCTATCATATACTAGCTATTCTACAAAGTTTACAAGGGAAAGGCACTTTACTGAACATTTTCTCATTATAGGTCACATAACAATGCTCATGTACACAATTATAGTCATCATCACATATCATTCAAAATATATATATTGATTATACATGCAAATGCTTATTGGCCATTTGACCAATTTTTTATTTCATTTCACTTATACACTTTTTCTTTTGGTGATCAAGTCACCATTTCTCATCTCTTATTATTGTCACGCTATCACATATATACTTATTTCATTGGTTATTTATACAATATTCCAAATCACATGTAAATTTTCATATTTATAGAAAAGCATAATTATATTACCAGTTCACTATTTAGCCAATACACCAACAACATAAATTTTTATTTTCCATCACTTAGACACTACTAATTTCCAAAATCATATAACAAAATCCCAAATAATCATGCTTCAATTTTTCATTACTTCGCTTCGTTGTACTACATTTCTTAACTATTCTCATTTCAATAATGAATTCATACATTCACATTTTTGTCATTTTTTAAACACATATTTCTTACTCATTATTTTTAGCAAAACCTAAACTCAAATTTATTATAATAACTCAATTATATCATCTTCATGATTATTACTAACATTTACTCTATTCTTAACCCACTTCATGTAATAACATATGCATTAAAAAAATAATATAATGTTCATTTCACCTAACCATTTCCATCAATTAAAGATCATTCATGATACACACTAAAAAGGAATAGATTCCATGAGCACTTAACTCTCTCTTTCTCTTCACATCAACACTTTCCCATTTTCTTAAGCTTCGAGCTTCATTTCCCACTTATTTCCTCACATATATAAATCTAATGTTCTTATAAAAATTATTCAAACTTAAACCCATACTCCATAATCTCAAATAAAATTGAATGGGATGTTTAAAACATCATTTCTTACCTTTTTTGAAGCTTTCTCTTTCTAGATTATGTTTTCTCCCACTACCCATTTGAAAACCCTATGTTAAAAGATGTAGGATAAGATAGAAGTGTTGGAAGCAAGATGAGAAAATTCTTGTCTTTTCTTTCTTTTTATTTATTTTAAAACAAAGGTCAAAGTTAACATAAAATCATGTCATCCAAATGTCATCCTTGTTTTTAAATTCAAATCCATGGTTATGATTCATTCCCACATTTTGATGGATTCTAAATTCTAAATATAAACTATTATGAAAAATCGAAAATACTGTTACAATAATTCTCGTATTCATTTATCACCAAAATCCCTTTTATGAAAAATTACACTTTTGTCTATTTTTTTCTTCTTATAACTACACATGACACCTAGCATGTATATGTTCCATAAATCATAATTATACTCCACAATATTATCCACTCATGGTAAAATTACATTACGCCCTTATCCGACAAAATGGAAAAAAAAGTACAATTTAGTCCCTATATTTTTCACTTTTTTTGAATTTAGTCCAAACATGACTTTCTTCATACTAATACATAATCCATGTTGTCTTCAAACCAAATAATCAATATTACTCCACCTTTCCATGTTAGGTTGATTTACACTTTAGTCTTCGCTTACTTTTAAAATTTTTAAATTTAGTCCTTTTCTAATATTTCATGTTCGCATTTGTCATTACTAAATTCCTTGCTCAATATAGAATTAACTCCTTATGGAATATCATTCAATGAACTCATTTTTTTAATTTTTCCCATATTTTTTACTGTATACATTACTAGATTAGTGCCATTTATTATATCAAAAAATTTAGGCATTACATTCACATTAGGATCTCTTTTTATTTCTAATCAATGGTGAATAGCTTATAGCAATTAGTAAAAATATATATATTCAATTTAACCTCAAAATAATGTCCATTACTCTCCAGATAACTACAACTGCATAATATTGTTCTCAAATAACAATTACAAAGAAATAAGTCTTTAGGAAGTATTCTGAGGATCAAATCCAGAGGAGAGTGCATGAATGATTTCAACTAATTAACTCAACTCACTAACTAACTAATGTACTACTAATAAATGTAGAGAGTATGTGAAAACAATTCAAATAAACAAAATAAAATAATAACAAACTAATTTACTTATTCAATCTCGATTCATAAAATAAAGTGGTTAAGGATCACCTTCAATCAATCAAAATTAATAATTTATGTTGAATTAACCAAAATTTAGAATCAATGACATAAATATGCCTCCAAATTTTGGCCAAGTGCTTGCAAAGCATAGTCACCTCTATATGGTATACTATAATAGCTAAGCTTGTAAGAACTGAAATATAGTACGGAGTTGGTCATTTTCTCTAGAACCAATCTTATAGGGTATGCTTAGAAACACAAGCGTCATTTTCGCATCGTCCCTAACTCCTCTCAGTGATATACTATAGTTACCAACTTCACATTTGTCTATCAAGATATTCAACTAGAGGTTTTTACTTGGAATTAATCTTGGGTAAGCTCTCAATTAGATCATTAGCGTAAAGTTGATCACTGGCTCTCAATCCACTTTTGTAACACCCCAAACCCGATCAATACACCACGACCAAATCTGGTATGTTACGGGGAAAATTGTGTTTAAGGGGTTTGGTTTTCGGTTAAAGATTTCATAGAAAACTCTTTGCTATAATTTATACTTGTCAAAAACTTGGGCATGATTGTTTTAAAGCTGATAGTGTATTTTGAAAACCCGGGAATTTTGGAAACTTAGTTGGATCCATAAGTAAAACAAATTCATATCATTTAGAAATCTGAGAAAAACTCCTTGTGTTTGCTTAAAAACATTTTGAACGTAGTGTGAAGAAAATCTCAAGTTTGGAAAACAATTTGGGTGTATTCATTTTAAAGTTTTAGTGTGATACCCGATGGTAAAGTTTAAAACATATCGCTTTGTAGTTTTGAAAAAACCCTTTTTCTTTCCAAGTTTTATCCAATATTAATCCCATAATTTATTAGAACATATTTGGAATCAAATCAAAGCATATAAATAATCAAAGCATAATCTGAAAAGGCCTTTTACAATCCCAACAAAACCAAAAGAAATTTAATGAAATAGAATACCAAGTTTGAAATCGATTGCAAGTCTAAATTTATTCATGGCATGGTCACCTCGAGTCCACCTGCTCCATGTCCGCGATCTAAGTGTCACTGAAATGATAAGGGAGAAGGTGAGTCGCAAGACTCGATGCATAAATCCCCTCCCAATTAATGCAACAAGCTAACACACATCATAGCAAAGCAATACAATTAATGCACCCAGATCCTAACCATCCATATCGCCTTTCTACCCCATGTGGTACCAAACCACCGGTGGTGCCAAACCACCGTGACCCAAAGTCACGATATCCATAAGTGTGGTGCCAAACCACTGGTGACCCAAAGTCACGAATAATCCAATAATGGGGCCAACCCATCGCGTGATACCAAATCACTGGCGTCAATCCCGTATCTCAACTGTGGGGCCAACCCACTGTGTGGTACGGCCACCGGGGCGAGACGCTATGAGGTGCCAAACCTCCGGTGTCCCAAAGACACAATGTGATACCAAATCACCGTGACCAGAAGTCACGAATCCAATGATGGGGCCAACCCATCGCGTGATACCAAATCACTGGCGTCAATCCCATAATATCAACTGTGGGGCCAACCCACTGTGGTGCTAAGCCACTGGGACAAGACGCTGAGGTGCCAAACCTCTAGTGACCCAAAGTCACAAAATATCATCTGTGGTACCAAACAACTGAGGTGCCAAACCTCTGGTGTCCCAAAGACACGGATATCATATTCCCCCTCCTCTCATATCACCCAATGTCATACCGACTCATGTACAATATGCAAATCATGCAAATCATGCTAACATGCTCAATATTGCATCTCACATCACATATATCATCAAACATGATATCATATACCATTAATAGAGCTCGTAATGAAACGGACTTACCCGTATCCGTGCACATACCCCGTAAGGTATCATATCAATCAACCATACTTTTTGACAATCAGGTATATTAAACATATTACTAAGCAATGGGTGTGTTAGTTTACACACATTAAACGAAAAGCCTTAAACCCAACGAACTCGATCTAAGCCCCTTGATTACTTTGCTCCTATAATCGGTCAAACATGGGGTTAGTCACCTAGACCATTCGGCCATAGCTATTAAACCGAATAAGTTAATGTTTAACCCTTACCTTGCAAACGGTTTGGTTTCCTACCAAACCCCGAACCAAACGGTGGTTCTTCTGACAATCGGCCTTCCTCTAAAACACAAACAATTAGTCTCATAAATCTTAGGCTTAACAAAAACTAAAAGAATGCACCATCAACCAACTTCTTACCACCACTTACCCAAAGATTAACAGAGTAGGGCGACTCCTCTTGCTTGCTTCCAAAATCCAAAGACCCTATAACGAGATGATTAAACAAAAGATTAACTCCTTTCAACCAAAACCAACGTAGGCCTTAACCACACCGAAACCAACATAACACTAGAGAGGAGAGAAATGGCCATTCGGCCAAGCACTTACCCAATTCCAATCGGTTGAAACAAGAACCCCCAACAAGATAAACACCCTTCTAAAATTCGGCAATGAAGAAACTACTAGGAGAGAGGAGAGATTCGGCCAATATTTTAAACAAGAAGGAAAAGAGGGTTCGACCAAGGTGTTTAACACACTATGCACAGTTTTGAGTGGAAAGAAAGGGAGAGTAGAAATGAGAAGAAATAGAGGTTACGGCAATAGGGTTTGAGAGGAGATGGTTTCGGCACAAAAAGAAATGGAGAAAACAAATGGAGAATTCGGTTTAGAAAGCAAGGTAAGTTTCGGCACTTGTGAAAGAAAGAAAGTAAAATACGAGGAAAAGAAAATGGCTATTTTGGCTTAGCACAAATGAACAAAAACCGAAAAGCAATAAAAATGGGAGGGTTCGGCCGAAGTGAATAAAAGAGGTGAATGTTTGAAGGCTTAAGAGCATTCGGCTAACAATGAAAACACAAGGAAAACAAGGCAACTTTCGGCAAGCTTTAGGGGATTTGGTCTTTCGGTTTCAAGAAGAAAATACATGGGAAACTTACTTGAAAATTCGGCTTTGGTATGACAAAAGAAGAAGTTTTGCCTTGACTCAGAGTGACCGAAAATGCACAAAATTCAAAAAAGAATTTCGGCACTCCCCATTCCCCACTTACCAACTGGCCACTCCACCCATGAAGCTCCCAAGTTTTGGCCACTACCTCCAAACACTCACAACCACTCATTCAAACTAGTTTAAACTAGTCAACCTCCTAAAATCACTCTCCACCCACCACTTGAATAATTTGACTTGGTCTAAGGTAGAGTTTGAACTGCCTACAACTTCTCCCCTCCATGCCGTCAAAAAGGAAGCCAAAATGTGAAATTTTCGCAGCTTGAACACAGGACCTCTCCCCTTGTAGATGACGCCACACTCAAACTCCAAGTGGCGTATGCTTTGCCACTTCACCAGCTCATTTCTTGTGCTAAAATTCACCAAATAATATTTATAAACCCCAGCTTCCTCAGCTCCTCTCACATAAGACTTAAAACTAAAAAATTTTCCTACCACTCCGGCTTACACTAGGCTTACAACTAAGCCTCCAAAACATTAAAACACAACATAGCAAGCCAATAACATGCAAACAAAGCCACAATAAAATAGCCCCCAACCCGGGATATTACAACTTTCCCTAAAATTAACAACATCAATGCAAACCAACAAAATCAAATTGCAACATCATTTTCTAAATCAATGTTTCATCATATCTCCATTACAAAGACTTTAACCTATAGATCTCCCAACTACATAAATAATTTAACTCATTGTAGATTTGCAAGTAACATAAATGATAGTGAGATAAAGAATAACAGAAGTGATAAATAAAACTGAGTAATCTTAATATTAAATAAATCTCAATTGAGTTATTTTAATCCTCAAGTGAATCAAAAGTTGAACAATATGTCCTAAAAATTATGAAAATAAACTAACCAAAAACCAAAACTAAAATTAAAATGGCCTCCTACATTTTGAATACTAAAGAAACACTTTATACAAGATTTTTTAGGGTAGGATCTTTAGCTGAGTTGACAACACCACATTGTCCTTAGTAAAAAAAATAGAACACAAAATTAAAGTGATAAGTTTTTTGTGAAGATGTAGCTTCTGGAGGCAAATTGCAATTTCGCTAGTTTTCCAATGATTTCTCATTTTGATGCCTCCAAACCCATTCTTCTTTCTTCCAACTTGCTCTTTTTCCCTGCAAAATGATTTATAAAATGTCATCAAATAAAAAATATATAAAAAGTAATAAAAATAACTAAAAGTAAACTAAGGCATGTTTTACAACATGTGAATTTAACTAAAAGACTCAAATTTAACTAAAATATACTAAAAAACAAAACAAAGATGAGAGAATAAGGGCATAAAATGGGTAAGAAATATTCGTTCATTAGTTTCTCACACTTTTCATATGTCTAGAATTGTCCTTTTTTGTTTTACAAATGAATAGTATCACCAAAATCCAACCATCACTCTGACGACTTAGTAATAGTAGCCATCTCAAACTTTAGCCATCATGCCAATTTTCATTTTAGTTACCAATGCAACATGTTCCTTCATATCTTGTTCAATAAGGTTGGTTGTATTTGTGCTTACAACACCAAAATTAGTCTTGTTTCTGTAATTTCTAATTTTGCAATCCTTAATAAAATGTCATTTCTTTCCACATTGAAAATACATTTTATTGGACTTCTATTTCTTGGTTTGGTTGAAATCGTTCTTCTGAATTTGGGGTATTTTGTCCCTTTCTATAACTATTTTTGTAAACAAAAGTTAATACTCAAACCAAGAATAAGTGCATCACTAGTGTGATTTTCAGCCCCAAAATGTAAATGAGTTAAGTTAATTCTCAATAGTATAGGACTCTGAAGAATGCAATGTCTGTTGGGATCTAGTTCCCTTAGTGTAATATTTTCGTCTCTATATACTTCTATTTTTTTAACAAATTGGTTTGGTTTAATAAAATATCTATTTATTACATTAATATCCTTTATATATTGTCCTAAACGATTTTTGAACGCAAAGCAAAATGAAAGAAAACATTAGCTCACTGATTATCTAACGTTTAACTAATACTAAAAGGTAGATGTGCTCGAATCGTAATATGAATAGATAGCTTATATTAGTAGATAGCCTAAACATGTCATTGGTCTAATATGAAACAAGTAAAACTATTGAAAGACTAATATGTTATCTACGAAGTCCAATTGGAGGGATACTTTTTCATGGTTATCGGAGTGGATAACTCTGAAAAGATAGAGACATATATGATTAATTGGATTGAAAGTACATTGAACATGACATAAGTAGAATAGATCTTGGATCCATTTATGGATTTACTTACTTGTGACGTTAAAAGTGTGGCATACATTAATCATGGGTTGATGATGGACTATGTATGCATGACTCGTATACTTTGATGTAAGTAAAAGCCTAAGTTCAAATAGATAAGGAGCTAAAAGTGTAACACCCCTAACCCGTATCCATCGTCGGAATAGGGTTACGGAGCATTACCGGACCTAACAATTAAAAAATTATACATTTCTCATACATTTTCCATTCCAAATAAAAATCATTCACAATCAATCATATAGTCCCTAATACGAGCCTACGAGGCCCAAATCATGCATTTGAAGCGGTTCGGAGCTAAACCGATAACTTAGAATTTTTTTGGAAAACATAGAATATTTTTCAAAATACAGGGGACACACGCCCCTGTGGCCTGGCCATGTGTCTCACACAACCAAAGATACACCCGTATCATAGGCCGTGTGGACATTCAAAATGGGATCACCTGGCCTTGTCCCAGCCCGTGTTCGACCCTGTGTACCTCTTTGACTTGGGTCACACGGCCAACCACATGCCCGTATGAATAGCTCGTGTGCCCTTCGAAATGGCCTCACACGCCCATGTACCGGGCCGTGTGCTAGGCCGTGCCAAAACTGTAGGGTATACTGACTTATGCCACACAGCAAAATCACACGCTCGTGTGTTGGGCTGTGTGGAGCAAACTGACTTGATTTATAATTAAACATCAGGGGACATATGGTTGTGTAACCTAACCATGTGTCACACATGGCTGATACACACGCCTGTGTCTCTGCCCGTGTAGACAAAAATAGGCTATTTACCAAGCCATCTTGCTTACCCAAATTTGCATTCACCTACACAAATCAAATGGCATATAACATGGAATAAATAGGCATTCAAACCAATCTCAACCAAGCCTAATTCATGCTAATTCCATACCATCAACCACAAGACACACAAGTATCACAATAGGCCATTCAATTCATACCAATTTCACATTCATAAATCACCTAAATGGTCAATTTGAATTATGCACTATTTGCCTAAAACCACAAGCATACCAATCTCAAATTTCAACCATTTGGCACTCCAAATATATAGCAATTATACACAACCTATCAAAAGTCCATTTGCACATATATATACATCACCGAGCATGCCAAAATAAGCCAAGTCACATGGCTATACACATAACTAGCCATTCATCATTTACAAGCCAAATCAAATGGCTAAATCCATTACCAAACTATAGACCAAATTAACCACAACTCCTATACATGTCATATAAAAAAATACATAAGTTCAAAAGTACCAAAATGATAGCTTGATAATGTGATGAGATCTCCGATGACTCCCAAATCCGAGCAAGCTTCGATATTCACTATAAAACACGAAAAAGTAAACAGAGTAAGCTGTAAAACTTGGTAAGTTCGTATAGTAATAAACTCAACTTACCATATATACACAATTTAAGCAATTAAACATATCATAATATAATTCATATTGATCCTCAAACTTATCACATATTCATTCACAAGGTTAGATATGAATTTCACAAGTTTCTTCGATTCAATGCTTGCATGGTTCATGTACATACCTGTATCAATTCATATCAATCTCATACTCATCCATATCCTTGATATACCCATTGAACCATTTGGAATAATATCGGATACTTGGGAATCTCACACCCTAAGTGCCAATACATAGCCGAAGCTATCTCAATCTCATATCTCATATAATGCTCACACAAGCTGACGGTCATGACGTAGCTACACGGTGCTGCTCACACAAGTTGACGAGAATCCGTAACAAATGTCGGATAACTCAGCCACAGGTAGAACATACGGACTAGCACCCAAACCACATAATCCCTATTAACATGTGATTTGTATCCTAATCTATTCCTAAGGTTCAACCAGGATTTCACATTGCTGAATCTTCATCGAACATTCTCGTAGAATCGTATTCACAATTAATTCAATAATGAATCATTTAAAACACAATTATATTAATGCTTATTAACATAAGAACTTACCTCGATTCACAAAAATGACGAAATGGGTCGACTAGTCCAATACTTTGTTTTTCCCCCGATCTAGATGCGAACCTCATTTTTCTTGATTTATAAAATATCAAATTTAACTTATTCAATCATCCTTCTATTCAAATTAGCCCAAAAATCACATTATGGCAAAATTAAACTTTTGCCCCTCATAGTTTAACATCTTTATAATTTAGTCCTTAGCTCACAAAAATACAAATTCACGCAATTAGGTCCCCACCCATGCTAGCCAAATTTCCCTTATTATCTAGCAGCCCATATTTTTCATTTATTTCACAATTTAACCACAAAATTTTTACATTTTACAAAAAATCCCTAAATGATAATTTTATCAAAAATCTCTTAACAAATGTTGTCTATCTAACAACAACCATTTATTTTCTATCATCAAACATCCAAATAAAACCTATATTAATCTATGGTAAAAACCTAAACCTTTAACATTTTTGCAAATTAGTCCCTAGGCTAGCTAGATTAAGTTACAACGACTCCGAAAACATAGAAATCAATAAAAACCGAGTCAAAATCACTTACATGCACAAAGGAAACTTGGCTAAATGCTTCAAGCTATTCTCATGGCTTTTCTATGCCCTAATTTCGGCTTGGAGAAAATGAATGAACTAAAATTTCCATTTGTTTTATTTAATTTATCTTTAATTACTAAATACCAAAATTAACCTTAAAAACTATCACAAATTTCAAAATTACCAAGCCATTACCATCCACTAACATATTAATGGGCTATTTACCACATAAGGACCTCCAATTTAAGGTTCTATAGCTATTAGACACCTTTAGCTAATAGAACTCAAGTTTTACACTTTACGCGATTTAGTCCTTTTTATCAACTTGAGCACTCAAACGATAAAATTTCTTAATGAAATTTTCACACAATCATACTATCATGTTGTAGACATTAAAATAATAATAAAATAAATATTTTGACCTCAAATTTGTGGTCCCAAAATCACTGTTCCGATTTGACTAAAAACAAGATGTTACAACCCTCCCCCTTAGGAATTTTCGTCCTCGAATATCTTACTAGAAAATAGGTTAGGGTACTGTTTTCTCATAGCTTCCTCAGGTTCCCACGTAGCTTTTTCAACACCGTGACGTTGCTACAAAATCCTCACCAAAGCTATCCTTTTATTTCTCAACTCTTTTATTTCTCGAGCCAGAATGTTGATCGGTTCTTTGCTATATGTTATATCAGGTTGAATTTCAATCTCTGTTGTAGAAATTACGTGTGATGGATTTGATCTATATTGACATAACATCGACACATGAAATACATTAAGGATCTTTCCTAACTCTGACGGTAAAGCTAGTTGACTGGCCCTATTCTTTCGATAATCTCACACGGCCCGATAAATCGCGGACTCAATTTTCCTTTACGACCAAAATGAAGAATCTTCTTCCACGGAGATACTTTCAAAAATACTCTGTCGCTGATTTGAAATTCAATGTCTTTACGTTTCAAATCCGCATACAATTTTTGTCGATTTGAAGCTGCTTTCAAACTGTTGCGAATTACTTTCACTTTATCTTCGGTCTCTCTGATCAAATCAACCTCGTGAATCTTTTTCTCACTAATCTCGGTCCAGTACAGAGGATTTTGGTACTTACAACCATATAAAGCTTCATACGATGCCATCTTTATACTCGATTGAAAACTGTTGTTATACGCGAATTCAACCAATGGTAAATATTTTTCCCAATAGCCTTCAAACTTTAAAACACAGCAACAAAGCATATATTCGAGCATCTGAATAACCCTCTCAGACTGGCCATTGGTTTGTGGATGAAATGCAGTACTAAAGTGCAACTGTGTACCCAAAGTTTCTTGCAATTTCTTCCAAAATCACAAAGTAAACCTCTGATCTCTATTTTAAGTAATAGAAACTGGCACCCCGTGCAATCTAACGATATCAGAGATGTACAATTCAGCTAATATCTCGAGTGAAAAATCTGTACGTACTGGAATGAAATGTACAAATTTCGTTAGTCTATCAACAACAACCCAAATAGCATTTTTCTTCTTCGAAGATAGGAGTAACACCGATACAAAATCCATCGTAACTCTATCCCATTTCCACTCTGGTATGATCACTGGCTATAGTAATCCCGAAGGCACTTGATGTTCGGCTTTGACTTGTTGGCAAACCAAGTATTTCGATACAAATTTTGAAATGTCTCATTTCATGCCCGACCACCAGTACGACTGTTTCAAATCATTGTACAACTTAGTACTTCATGGATGAAGAGATAAACAACCAATGTATGCTTCGTGTAGAAATTTTTGAATAAGCTCAAAATTTTTGGTATACAAATTCTATCTCGGAACATCAAATAATCGTCAAATTTGATCTGATACTCTGAATCACTAGTTGACTCGCACTGTACTCTTTTAGCTTGCAATTTGTTGTCACACTTCTGAGCTTCATAAATTTGTTGAAAAAATAACGGTTTAGCTTTTAACTTAGCTAAAATCGAACCATCATTAGACAAAGTTAAATATGTGTTCATCGCCTACAAAGCAAATAAATATTTTCTACTTAGAGCATCCGCGACTACATTCACTTTCCCCGGATGATAATTGATCACTAACTCATAGTCTTTTAACAATTAGAGTCATCGTCACTGTCGCAAATTCAAATCTTCCTGAGACATTAAATACTTGAAGCTCTTATGATCAGTAAAAATATGACATTTTTCACCATAAAAATGATGTCGCCAAATTTTCAATGCGAAAACAATAGCAGCCAACTCTAAGTCGTGTGTCAGATAATTCTTTTCATGCAATTTTAACTGTCTAGAAGCATAAGCTATGACTTTTCCCTCTTGCATCAAAACACATCCCAAATCGTTCATTGATGCATCACTGAAAATCACAAACTTTTTACCCGACTCAGGTTGAACAAAAACTAGTGCTTTAGTTAATAGTGCTTTCAACTTTTCAGAACTTTGTTTGCATTTCTCAGACAATTCAAACTTCATATCTTTTTGTAGTATCGAGTCATCGGTGTAGCAATCATCGAGAACCTTACAAAACGTCAATAGTAGCCAACTAATCCTAGAAAACTTCTGACTTTGGATACGTTTCTTGGTGGTTTCCAATCAAAAACTGCTGAAATCTTTCTCGGATCAACTCGGATTCCTTCCGCTGAAACAATATGCCCAAAAACTCCAACCTCTTGAAGCCAAAACTCGCATTTACTGAATTTAGCAAACAGTTGTTTATCTCTCAATGTTTGTAATACAATTCTCAATTGTTCGGGATGTTCAGATTCGTCTCGAGAATAGATTAGAATGTCATCAATGAACACAACAAAAAATATATCCAAATACGGTCTAAAGATTCGATTCATCAAATCCATAGAAACTGTAGGAGCGTTAGTTAATCCAAATGGCATAACAAGAAATTCATATGCCCGTACCTTGTTCTAAACGTAGTTTTCGGCACATCCAAATCTTTAACTCGCAACTGATAATAGCCAGATCTCAGATTAATTTTTGAAAATATTGTTCCTCCTTTCAATTGATTAAAAAAATCATCGATTCTCGACAAAGGATACTTATTCTTAATTGTAACCTTGTTCAGCTGACGATAGTCAATACCAAGTCTCATCGATCCATCTTTCTTCTTTACAAACATCACTGGTGCACCCTAGGGTGAAAAACTAGGTCGTGCAAAACCTCTATCGGTTAACTCTTGCAGCTGAGCTTTTAACTTTTTCAATTCTGTCAGAGCCATTCTGTACGGAGCTATTGATATCAGTGATGTTCACGGTACTAATTCAATAGCAAACTCAATTTCTCTGATCGGTGGCAACCCAAGCAACTCTTCTAGAAACACATCCGAATATTCATAAACTACTAGTACTAATTCAATCTTCGATTCAAAAACTTTTGTATCCAATACATATGCAAGATAAGCTTCGCAACCTTTCCTCACATATTTTTGAGCTAACATCATCTATATCACAACAGGTAACTCATTCGACTCATCAGATTCAATTCAAAGAATTTCATTATTCTGACATTTCAATTCAATAGTCTTTTGCCTACAATTCACAACAGCATCATGCAGAATCAACCAATCCATACCCAAAATCACATCGAATTCATCAAACAGTAAAAGCATCAAATAAGCCAGAAAACAGTAACCCCGAGTCATCAAAGGACAATTCTTGTAAACTTTGTCAACTAGGACAAACATGCCTAAGGGGTTCGATACTTTAATCACAAATTTGGTAGACTCAATAGGCAAACTCTTACTAGACACTAAATTCATACAAACATACGAATGAGTGGATCCAGGATCAATCAAGGCAATTACATCAGTATCATAGAGAGAAATGTATCGGTGATAACATCTGGTGATGATGCATATTTGCGAACGCGAATAGCATAAGCTCTGGCTAGTGCTCAAGCCTCGGATCTCACTGCAGAATCCTTTGCTGCACCTTTGCTACTAGTCACATTTCCCATATTTCTACGTGGTCTTCCTCTTGCAGCTGTATTACTTGGTATTGTATTCTGATATTTATCTTTCTCTGATAACCCAGGACAATCTCAAATAAAGTGATCTTGTGAGCCATATTTGAAACAAGCTTTGTTATTCAACCAACAATCTCCAAAATGCCATCTTCCACACTATTGACACTCGGGTTTGTTGGTTCTAACACTATCAAAGCTTGATACTGAAGTGGTTTGAGTTTTAGGACTCGTGTATTGCTTCCCACGATCTCTATTATAATACCCCACTAAAGTATTTGAACGATTATACGAATCCCATGATTTCTTTAAAGAAGAATGATAGGGTTTACTCATTGGCCTCTTTCTCTTTTCTTTGCCAAATTCCTCGGCTTTGCAAGCTCTGTCAACTAACACAAAAAATTCTTTCAATTCCAGAATCCTAACTAGAAGTCTAATGTCTTCGTTTAATCCGTCTTTAAATCGCTTACACATAATTACCTCAGTGGAGACACATTCTCGAGCATATTTATTGAGTCTCACAAATTCTCTTTCGTATTCGGTCACTGACATTCGACCCTATTTTAGTTCTAGAAATTCGTTGAGCTTTTGATCGATAAACCGCTGGCTTATGTATTTCTTTCTAAACTCAGTTTGAAAGAATTCCCACGTGACCCATTCTCTCAGCACTATAGATATCAAAGTATTCCACCACTGATATGCAGTATCTCTCAAAAGTGACACAGCACATATAACACCTTTACTGGCATACAAGATAATTCATCAAATACTTGGATCGTATTCTCAAGCCAAAACTCGGCTCTCTCTGGATCATCATCAACAGTAGCTCTAAACTCTTCAGCCCCATATTTTAAAATTTTATCCACCGTGGCTTACTCAATCATAAAGGTTCCAAACCTTGAGGAGCTACGGGGACCAATGGGAGAATAGGTGGGGGTGGAGGTTGCTGAGCAGCCAGATTAGTTCAGACAAACTCAGTGAACCATTCCTTCATCATTTGGAAAAAGGCTTCCTTGGCCTCTCATCTTTGACTACCAGACACAGGTCTAGATTCAGACGTCGCTGCTCCGTTAATAGAGGTTGGCACATTACTTTCAACATCATCAGCCAATGCACGATTGGGATCCATAGCAATATAAACACACGAATTAAAATTGTCAAGAGATATCACACTATCACAGGTTATAAATGGCATGTATAGCTGGACTCTCACATACACTACATTAGTCCGAGAATTGACTAAACCATAACTCTGATACCAATAAAAGTAACAACCCTAACCCGTATGCATCACCGGAATAGGGTTACGGAGCATTACCAAACTTAACAATTAAACAATTATACATTTCTCATACATTTTTCCATTCCAAATAAAATCATTCACAATTAACCATATAGTCCCTAATACGAGCCTACGAAGCCTAGATCATGCATTTGAAGTGGGTCGGGGCTAAACCGATAACTTAATTTTTTTTCAAAAAAAGAATTTTTTAAAATACAAAGGACACGCTCGTATGGCCCGGCCGTGTGTCTCACACAACCAAAGACACGTCCGTATCACAGGCCGTGTAAGTATTCGAAATGGGATCACATGGTCATGCCTCAGCCCATGTCTGACCCCATGTAACTTTCTAACTTGGGTCACACAGCCAACCACACGCCTATGTGAATAGCTCGTGTGCCCTTCGGAATGGCCACACGCGCCCGTATGTCAAGCCGTGTACTAGGTCGTGCCAAAATTATAGGGTATACTAACTTATGCCACACGGCCAAATCACACGCTTGTGTGCTGGGCCGTGTGGAGCATATTGACTTGATTTCTAATTAAACACCAGGGGACACACAGCCGTGTAACCTGACCGTGTGTCACACACGGCTAAGACACACGCCCGTGTCTTTGCCCATGTGGACAAAAATAGGTTATTTACCAGGCCATCTTGCTACCCAAATTTGCATTCACCTACACAAATCCAATGGCATAAAACATGGAATAAATAGGCATTTAAACCAATCTCAATCAAGCCTAATTCATGCTAATTCCATACCATCAGCCACAAGACACACAAGTATCACAATAAGCCATTCAATTCATACCAATTTCACATTCACAAATCACCTAAATGGTCAATTTCAATTATGCACTATTTTGCCCAAAACGACAAGCATATCAATCTTAAATTTCAACCATTTGGTGCTCCAAATACCAATTCACAAGAAGTATGATATAGCAATTATAAACAACCTATCTAAAGTCCATTTGCACACATATATATATACATCACCAAGCATGCCAAAATAAGCCAAGTCACATGGCTATACACATAACTAGCCATTCATCATTTACAAGCCAAATCAAATGGCTAAATCCATTACCACTATAGACTAAATTAACCACAACTCCTATACATGCCATATAACCAAATACATAAGTTTAAAAGTACCAAAATGATAGCTTGATAGTGTGATGAGATCTCCGACAACTCCCAAATCCGAGTAAGCTTCGATATTCACTATAAAACACGGAAAAGTAAATAGAGTAAGCTATAAAGCTTAGTAAGTTCGTAAAATAATAAACTAAACTTACCATATATACATAATTTAAGCAACTAAACATATTATAATATAATTCATATTGATCCTCAAACTTATCACATAGAATTTCACAAGTTCCTTTGATTCAATGCTTGTATGGTTCATGTACATACCTGTATCAACTCGTATCAATTTCATACTCATCCATATCCTTGATATACCCGTTGAACCATTTTGAATAATATCGGATACTCAGGAATCTCACACCCTTAGTGCCAATACATAGCCGAAGCTATCTCAATCTCATATCTCATATAATGCTCACTCTCGAGCTATCAACAGGTCTGCTCACACAAGCTGACGGTCATGACGTAGCAACACGTTGCTGCTCAAACAAGATGACGAGAATCCACAACACATGCCGGATAACTCAGCCACCGGTAGAATGTACGAACCAACACCCAAATCACATAATCTCTAATAACATGTCATTTGCATCCTATTCTATTCTTAAGGTTCAACTGGGATTTCACATTGCTGAATCTTTGTCGAACATTTTCATAGAATTGTATTCACTATTAATTCAATAATAAAGCATTTAAGACACAATTATATTAATCCTTATTAACATACGAACTTATCTCGATTCACAAAAATGACGAAATGGGTCAACTAGTCTAATACTTTATTTTTTCCCCGATCGAGATGCGAACATCATTTTTCTTGATCTATATGATATCAAATTTAATTTATTCAATTATCCTTCTATTCAAATTAGCCCAAAAATCACATTATGGAAAAATTACACTTTTTCCCCTAATAGTTTAACATCTTTACAATTTAGTCCTTAGCTCACAAAAAAAAATTCATGCAATTAGGTCTCTACCCATGCTAGCCGAATTTCTCTTATTATCCTAGCAGCCCATATTTTTCATTTATTTCACAATTTAACCACAAATTTTTCACATTTTACAAATAAATCCCTAATGACAATTTTATCAAAAATCTCTTAACAAATGTTGTTTATCTAACAACAACCATTTATTTTCTATCATCAAACATTAAAAGACACCTATATTCATCTATGGTAAAAAACCTAAACCTTTAATAATTTTGTGAACTAGTCCCTGGGCTAGTTAGATTAAGTTACAACGACTCCGAAAACATAGAAATTAATAAAAATCGAGTCAAAATCACTTACATGCACAAAGGAAGCTTGGCTGAATGGTTCAAGCTATTCTCATGGCTTTTCTATGCCCTAACTTTGGCTTGAAGAAGGTGAATGAACCAAAATTTTCATTTATTTTATTTAATTTAACTTTAATTACTAAATACCAAAATTAACCTTAAAAACTATCACAAATTTCAAAATTACCAAGCCATTATCATCCACTAACATATTAATGAGGTATTTACCACATAAGGACCTCCACTTTAAGGTTCTATAGCTATTAGACACCTTTAGCTAATAGAACTCAAGTTTTACACTTTACACGATTTAGTCCTTTTTGTCAAATTGAGCACTCAAACAATAAAATTTCTTAACGAAATTTTCACACAATCATACTATCATGCTATAGAAATTAAAATAATAATAAACTAAATATTTTGACCTCGTATTTGTGGTCCTAAAATCACTGTTCTGATTTGACTAAAAACGAGCTATTGCAGAAAGTTGGTGCGTTGGATATACGACTTCTGTAGTATGTAGCTTCATTCACAATAGTGGAATTTGTAGACCAACTAATGAGTAAATGATATCCTCCCATTGACATTACATGATAGATGAAAAGTAAACATGATCAAGGGTCATTTGTCTTTGTGATAAATTATTTGATTACTGTTTCCTAGTAATTAACTTTTCATGAAAAAAGACGTAATGATTACCATGAGATAAAAATCCCAAAGATATTAAGGAGATATTATGAGGGTAACACACTTATGACAAAGTCATTGGACGAGCACTTTTTAAGTAGTTTTCATAATGGTGAGCTCAGTCATGACATTTTAGTGGAATAACTTCGTGACTAAATAATGTTATAATTAATAGGAGAAAAGTCAAAACTTAATTATAAATTATTTTAGCCCTGACTATATATAACATCCTATGCCCAACCTGATCATTGGGTCTGCGTATCAAGTGTCACAATTAACCCAAATTACTTAACAAAATTTTAACCTGATTTACTCACAAACTTAGAAAATACAAAATTATACATCCGTTGCTACTATTCAACCTTTTTCAATTCCATGATAACAATAGATTTTAAGATTTGAACTTCTATTATAATCTATATTATACAAGTACTAAGTTTTTACAGTCATTCTACCTAATTAAGCATGAATAATAACCTAAAAATTGTAACTCAAGACTTTACTTTGGATACACTTAATTAGTTCTCGAGGTGCGGCCTCTAGGAGAGCCTTTCTATTTGCATGAAAAAGCTACTATGCCCTTCGCGTGAATTTGAAGGTGTCTGGCTTGGTCCCTCCTCAAGATCCTTGACTCATTCATTTACCATGCATCGAGACAGTACATTTATAAGTTTAGGTAAACCTGGTGAGATACACTTAATTAATTCTCGAGGCATGGCCTCTAGGGGAGCCTTTCTATGTGCATGAAAAAGCTACTATGCCCTTCGCGTGAATTTGATAGTGTCTGGCTTAGTCCCTCCTCAAGATCCTTGGGTCATTCATTTACCCTGCATCGAGAAAGTACATTTATAAGTTTAGGTAAACCTGGTGAGATCTTATACACCAGTATTCATAAGAACTCTTAAATTATTCAAGTAAATAAGATTTCATGCACAAAATTAAAAATCCCTGTGTCTTAGGAAATTTTGTGGCTTGACCAACGTAGATGGCATCCATATGCTCTTTTAGAATGAATAGTTGATGGACAAATCTGGCTAAATCGGTTGAAATACTACTCTTACTGATGACCCCTTTCTAAAACCTAAACTTGTCTTGCTCATTTCAGACTTCCATTTTTCCTTTCCCGATTTGACTCATCAATGATATTTAGATGCAATAATATATAGGTTACTAACTACTATTGACAGAGTAGCAGATATTTTACCATGACTACGGATTTTCACCTTAATCCCTTCTTCTATACATACTTAATTTGGACTTACGGTATAACCCCAACAATTTCCTTCTTAAGATTTAGCCAGTTGCATAAACCCTTCTTCTAAGGAAAACTCATTTAATGATATCCTCATTTGTGACCTTGAATATGAGAATTGACTGATAATTTAACATCTATTTCTTTGCGAGCTTGTACTTATAAGACAATCATATAAGACTTTTCCCACTTCAGATCATTTACCAGGATACTCCCATTAATAGATAGTTCACGATGGGCTATATCTTTCTTAGATTGTCCTTGGCAGACTTCAACATTTTATAGTCTTGACAAACGTCCTCTTCTTTTGTTAATCTTTAGTGAACCTTATCGATTAGCCAGCTATGGCGGACATTCCCTCCAAAGTGGTCCTTAGCGGACTTACCACCTCTCTAGTGATCTTTTTATCATTAACCCCTTAGAATATAAAACCTGAAGAACCACTCTATTAACCCATAGTAATTTATGGTTTATACGTTAACTTTAGCAGACTCTTGATGGCAAATACTTCTTTGCAATAAATTTGCACAAAATACCTTTTTCCTACACATGCCTGCGTTTAAAACACTTTTACCTTTTCCTCTTACCTTCACATTTTGGTGGATCCTGTTATTAGCCTACTTGCCTTCATTTCCAAATGCGACATGATCATCATACCAGACTATTCACCATGCGAGTCTTACAAAGACTTCCCATTTTTTTGCCCTAACAGGCTTCATGGTTCATTGCCCTGGAAGGCTTCCCTATTTACTATCCTAGTGAACTCTATTCCACCATAAAGTGTACCTGTTCACCACTGGATCATGTCATGGCTAACCATGGACTTTTGACTTCAAAGAATCAATAAACCCCTTTCGAGGTGTCATCTCAAATGACCTGTATACCGTTTACACGGTGCCGCCTCAAAGGGCTATTAGATAACCCTTCCACGATGCTCCCAAACTCTTTTCAATCCCCTATCAATCTACCCATTCCACCATTACGCCAGCTTTCATATCTTCATCTAAACCGTTAAAGTAACTCCCTTCGTACTCCACATTTTATAAACATATATTTCATACAATGCATTATACTTATCACTATAGCATGTAGTATGTCACTTATCAATACACCAATTCACAACCATTTGACATCCAAAGAACAAACTTGCAAACGTACACATATTTACACAGCGTTATGCATGCATAGTATACTCAATCACCATATTCATACACAGTCGTGTAATTCAAGTTGAATTCAATACAAACACTCAAGTAGAACAGTCAAACAACAAAGACCCAAGATGGAGACAGAAACTCACCTAAAATCCTTCATCCTTGTAAGCTTAGCTTTTCCAAATGCTAGAGCCTCCTTCGTCTAGATAACTAAGCACGACAACCAAATATATTGGTTAAATCGAAAGTATCCAAACATTAAAAACCCAGAATTCAGTATTATTTAGAAGCTTCCCAAATATTTTAGATATCCTTACTCCTTTTCTCAAATCCACGGATACAGAAAGATAGAAAGGCTTACCAATTCCTTGGATTCTCTAATTCTTGACTCCAAACCTGACGATGACTACACCATGCCTTTTTCGGAGCAATCAAAGAATATGATGCGGATGAGAAGGAATTCATAAATAGAATTGAGAAGAATTTTATATGTTGAATAAGGCTTCTAAAATACATATAACCCTTCTCGCACAGTCACTGAAGCCCCAAATAAGCCATCCATCGATAATCATTTTGCCTCCCACTAAAAAACTAGCTAGTTCCATCCTAATTAAACTAGGATAGAGATTCAACTAACCACTAATCAACCAAAAATTTTGCCAATTTTTCCAGTAGAGCCCGTCGACTTATTATTTTATTCAATTAACTCTCAATTCTTTTTTAACTTTGGGACCTTAATGAAAATTGGGTGTGACACTATATATGTCCAATCGGTCTCTCCGTGAGCCCAAGATAATCAGAAATGAATTGCATGTAGAACCAATTAATAGCAATGAATGGAAACGATAAAGTAAGATAAATAGACCACATGTATCACTACCCGTAGTGAATGCATTTTCTCACTAAGTACAAGAGATGACTAAGGGATTAATTTAATGTTCTTCCGATTATTATTTAATTAATTTTAATTAAATAGTTGAAGTTAGAAGATAGAATTAAATTAATTTGTCATTATGGACTTATTGAATAAGGAAATTAAATATATTTCCTCATAGATTCTATTGTGGTAAAGTTGCTATTATTTTAACGGAATTAGAATTGGGTTGAGAAAATTATTTAATTGAGAAATTAATTTAGTTAGTTTAATTAATTAAATTAATTGAATAAATAATATTTATTTTTAGTAATAGAAAATATATATTAGTTGGTATAAAATTATAAAGTGTTGGACCAATAGTTCAAGGAACACATATAATTGGACCCAATCCATGAGAGGCCCAAAGTTGAGCCTTGTATTAAATACAAGGGGCGGCAACTCTAGTATATCTACAAGGGTGCCACTGCCCCTTACTCCTATAGTTCTATTAGGAGTCATGTTTTCTATTAAAGTAATATTATTTATTGAAGACTTACTCAACCAAAACTCTTGCACTTCTCTCTATAAATAGAGAACACCGGTTGAGTTATTAACACACAATTTCCATACATCTTTATTCTACCAGAAAGTAGTGGTAATTTATTTACAAAGAATAAATCCTATTTTCTAGAAATAACAAATAATTATTGGTTCATAGAGAGAATTTACTTTCCTATTGAAAGCAAATGAATCTTTTTTTATTCTATGATTTGGTTCATGTTGCTCGAGCCCATATTCAACATAACTCATGGTTCAAGGATAGTGGAAATGGTTTTTTGATTGAAAACTAGGAATGAATTTAGCCCACCTCACACAAAGCACATGTATAATTCTAGTTAAGATTATTACTATAAATATCACAAAAAGGCTCGAGTTTAGAAAACTTTTTAAACTTCCGCTATACTAAAAATAATCGTTTTCTAAACCAATTGTTCCAGTAATGTCTTTCTTCCTATATCCATTCCAAGAGGGTGACAACTAAGATAAAATTGCACCTACTGGAATTGAATTAAAAACCTTGACTTCTAGTTCACTTATTTTGAAACTAGAACTTGCAACTCAATCACTTGATCCATGATATGTTTTGTATTAATGATGGAAAATTCAAAATAATTTAATGCTAGGGACTTATATATACATTTCTTCTCATTTCTGTACGATTTTTCAAGTGCAATTCAAATTTACTTTGGTGAATTCATGTTTTTGTGGAGGCTACAAAGTCGATTTGTTAGAGAATTTAGTATGTTTCAAAAAAAAAAAAAAAAAAAACTCATTTTTTTGGTGTTTGCTTTTTTCTTTGATAGCATCTTTAGAGTTTGTAAGTGTTACTTCTAGTAATGGTTGTAGATTTGAATTAAGAACATAAAAGATCTTCAACGCAGTTAATATGAAAACCATCTTATCTTATCATCTTGTGTAATTAGTTCCATTAATCTCTGATCATATCTTGATAGATCTTCAAACTTGGAGTTAATTCGGTCTCCATAATTGTAAGTCAACTTAAAAGCCTTAAGATTGTCACAAATGTATGGTGAAGACCATTAAAAATAAGATTTGAAGTGTAAATCATTTCTCTTTAAGGCTTTTAATTTTGCTTCTAAGATACAATGCATTATATACAACAAAGCAAAGTGAATGACAAATTAAATCAATTCTTTTTATACAAGCAATGAAAAAAAGGCATGTTAAAGAACATTTCTCTTGACACTAAGTTTTACGGAAAATGTTGTGACGTCGCAGCTTGATTGCTAATGAACCAGAGAAAGAATGGCCAATGGCGCGACATCGCACTACTTATTTAGCATAAGATGTGTTATTTCACAACCTTTTCTAAGTATTTTTCATTTTAAGACTTTTTAAAATAAGTATGTTAACATAATTTTTCATACAAATATTTTTGGTAGAATAATAATATATTAAATAATTGCATGACTAAACTTTAAATGGCCCAAAAGCCCAAATCTTCCTATATATATGATAAATAAGTAGTCCATTCTGCATGAGCTAATCATGGGCTAGTCATGGAGACTAAATTACTTTAGCTTTAAAGACCATTATATATAAATCTTTTAATTTATACATTATTTTTAGTAACGTGAAATTACTTCAACATTGAGTAATAACTATATATGTTGACAGTAAATTATTACTATAATTGATATAGAATCATTTGAAAATACTTACATTCCCTTCTAGCCTCTAAGGTTTTTTTTTTTTCTTTTTCTTTTTGAGCGATTCTAGCCTATTGGGTTGATTCATAGTTGAAGTAAAAATCATAAATAATTGAAATGGCTAGCTATCTGGCTAGGGTGGCTAAGATGTGCATAATCAATGGCAAAATAGTTGAATATTTTAAGTCCCAAAACATGGGTGCATTTAGAAATCATGCGCCGGATTGCTTTATTCCAAAACAATCAAAGAATTTCCCACCAAAATCAATGCAACTTTTTATCAATTAACAAAAATAATACTGTTTCAACGCAAATTATGTACAGTTGAAGTGTGGGAGACATGTGTGATTGATGGGCTAAAAGCAAAAAAAAAAAAAAAAAAAAAAAAAAAAAAAAAAACCCAAAACAAAGGGGATTGATCTGATCATGTTCAGAACTTTTGAAAATTCAACAGGAGAAAGTGGCTATCACCTAGCAAACAACAAAGGCAAAAGAAAATTGTACTTAAATGTCTAGGAACGAAGTTTATTTTGTTTTTGTTTCTTTTTATATTTATAACATTCAGGAGCAAATCACTATTAATTTACATTTGTGATAATCCTTGTTATTAGAACCCACGAAATAAATTTTAAAGTGAAAATTCAATACCATTAAACTAAAAACTAGGAATTTTTTGCAACGAAGTTCAACATGAATGGTGATAAGTGATTAAGTATATATAAAAGAAAAGTGATATGGGACTAATTACGTGGGAGCTGGGCAGCATGGTTCGTATCATATATATTTCAGTAAAGCAACCTTTAACCTTTATACCTAAGTCCACTCCACTGATTAAATTATTTATTTAGAATTTTCAAACCCGCTCCCTCTCCAGTCTGCACTTTTCTTAAGTAGATAGAATTGCAAATTGCAATTCATTTCATAAAATACACTATAATGTTATCTGTTTTTTTCTTGTCGTAATAATAACGTTATCTGATGATTGTGAAAGTGATAATAAAAGGAAATGCTATGGAAACTTGTGGTCATGAAAAACTTTGGACATGGAATTTTGAGCAGGAGGGGGGGGGGGGAGGGATAAATTTAATAAAACAGTTTTCACAACCATTCAATGCTTTGCTTTTCAATACATAATATATAAAGAGTCAAAGCTTTGAAAATAAAATAGCATGCTATCATGTGATCTTTATATGGCATCTATAGCCTATACCCTAAAGCCAGACCAATTTCTGGCGCGCACACACGTTTGCCCGCATAATTATCTTTTCTTTCTGTCTTCCCTTTTCCCAAATATAAGAATTAAAGAGAAATGACTTTTACATTTTCGGATGTTATTTAATGTTAATGATATTGAATTCAGTTTATATAATGTATTAAATGATAATAATAATTAAGTGCATTCCCAAGTAGATGACGTAATTTCAAATTTTAAAAAAATGATATTATTAGAAGAAAGAATTATGAACCCTAACTATAAATTCTTTAAAATAGATAACTTCTGCATTAATATTAAATATTACTCTTTAAAATTTCATTATTTTAAAAAAGAATTATTTTTAATGTTCTGACATTTTGTATTAATATTTTTTTTGAAAATAATAATTTTTAAAAAAATCAAATAATAAACATAATTTCCATTAAGAAACATCAAAAGCAATTATATCTTTAAAATATTGTATTAAAATCAATTGATATGAAATAAACAGACCCTTGCCTTTTCAACTATTGATCTTCAAGAAGAGACTGATTTAAGTAAGGCTGGATTGTGAACTTTCAAACCTTTTTCCTTTTTGAATTTAGACCAAGTAAGATGAAGTTTGTATAATCCATCAGTCGGCCCAATATTTGAAACAAAGGATGATAATGATGGGTCCATAAAGAGATGGTTTTTTTCCCAATTATGAAATAGGCTTTTAATATGACAAGAAATCTACCAACAAGATATTGGTCAATAGGCACCATACATTTGCCGGACAGTACACTGGACCAAACTATTGGCCCAATAATTTGGAGTCTGGACAAACCCCCCACCCACTTTTAGGCTTGCTTGCCTTACAGTGCAAAACTAGATTAATCCTAATGGTTAAGGGTAAAAATAGTAAGATTAGTTCACAATAAATTGCTAATAACATATGATAGCTTTCTTGTGGAAGCGTTTGCTTCAAATTCTCCCCACAAGGAGCTTCATAAGTTTGAGGGGTCTTAACGTTCAAGATGTGTGTTTGCTCTATCATGAGCATCTAGATATTATCATTTATTTATTGCCGGACTATTGAATGATTAAGGATTGGTGGTCTCGTTGCTATAACCAAAACATGCAATTGCCATCTTTAGATGAAACTAGAGAGCCTTGGATCCTTTCTAACTTAAATAGAAAAATATGGTGTCACTCACCAAGACTATTATGGTTCATCATATTTTCCTTCATGCTTTGGGAGATTTGGTTGTTTTGTAATGTCATCATGTTTGATAATGGGTTTTGACAAGGGTCAATAAGGGAGAGAGTCATAGCAGGAGCTAGTGAGTATTTTGCTCATTCAATGACTACTAGAGTTAAAAACCATCAGACAATCACCATCGTGAAGTGGTAACGCCTAGACAAGGATGGAAGAAGGTAAACACCGATGCATCCTCGAAGGGAAATCTTGTAACACCCCAAACCCGGCCTAGAAGTTAGACCTGAATCTGGCGTGTCACAAAAAAACTTGTTTGAAAATTTCAGCCTCTTTGTTAAAACCCAAAACACTTAAGCAATTGTTATCTACTTGAAAATGTAATTATCTTTAAAAACCTTTTTTTTGTTGCAAAAACATATTTGAAATAATCAATTTACGAAAATATGACGTTTGGAAATAGAGTTGCAGTAGCATTTTGAAAACATTGCGGAAACGTAGATAAAATACAAGTATTTTTTTGAGAGATTGATTGATAAATCAAAAATCAAGGAATTGAACTTTAAAACCGTGACTTTTGAAAATATCATTTGATAGTTCGAGAAAATAACTTCCGTATTAAAATATTTATAAAGTTTATTATGAAAATCCATTTGTTAATCGACTTTGGAAAACCTTTATTTAAGTTTTTAGAAAAATTCTCGATTTAAACAATTTAAGCAAAATAAAAAGTATATCAACCATAAAGCAAATATAAAAATACTCCAGAAGCCTTATTACAACTTAAACCAAATAGCAATATAATAAAATAAACGGAAATAGAAATTAAAGTTCAAAACACCATTTTTGAAGTATGGCCTCCACCGAGTCATCCATGGGCCCCAAGTCCTCACTACGGAGCATTACCTACAGAGATTTAAAAGGAGGGGGTGAGTTACAAGAACTCAGTGTATAATCCCCTTACCGTCATCCACTGGGCCTGAACCCACATAGCAAACATCTTGGGCCTAAGCCCATATAGCATAATCTTGGGCCGAAGCCCATTCACAACAATAATAATGTATCAATTATATCATATGTATGAAATGCAATTCCCAAACCAAACCTAGTAATCCATCCGCTACACACCACCCGTACCAACCAACACACCTGTGGGTGATCTTTAGTCAACCCATCGCGCCAACACACCAAACGTAGGCATTAAGCCATTTATATCAAATTTGTGGACAAGCCACCAGATTAACAGAATTTACATGGCATTGCCATTTTTCAGATTTGTGACAGAGTCACCAGATTTATATAGCAGAGCTACCAGAACTTCTCTTCATCATTATCCCATCCCATGCAAAACATGTATATAATGCATAACAATTCACAATAATGTATTCAAATATTTCTTACAAAAATTTATGGCCCATTATAACCATTTATTAAATTTGCCCATTTAGCAATCAGATCGGCCCATACATCGAATTATCAAATTGGCCAATATAACAAAATATCACATCGGCCCATATATCAAATTATCAGATTGGCCCATATAACAAAATATCACATCGGCCCATATATCGAATTATCAGATCGACCCATATATCAAATTATCACATCAGCCCATATAGCAAATTTTTGAATCGGCCTATAAACCAAATTTCGTAATTCGGTCCATAGGGACATTTCGTAATTCGATAATTTTACCCTCTAAGGGTATTATGGTAATTTTGTAACCTAGGCTTAACTACTAATTTGGGGCATAAAAATCGAAACTGTCCATCTGCCTCATACTGACCAAATTGACTATAACTCGAGTTAGGAATCTCGAAATCTAAATCCGTAAATTTTCCTTAAAACTAGACTCATAAATCTTCTTACTACAATTTTTCCAGAATTTTTGACTTAACCATTTAATACTGTTTATTCCTTAAAGTTTCCCTTGTTTCACTGACCAACGATTCTGACCTTTCTTAGCCAAAATTCAAATATCTCACTGTACGGTTTTCATATATTGCTCCCACTTGTTTCTATTGAAAATATGCTCACTAAGGAATCCATACATATAAATTATAACCCATAATTCACTTTGTACGATTTTATACTATTTTTCCAAGACAGATCAGGGAACCACGAAGTCAATCAGAACCAGTCTCACTAAAATTAACATATCTCAGAATATAAAATTCCTTTTCCTTCTCCGTTTCTTCCATATTAAAATAGGCACAGTAAGCTTTAATTAGATATCTTATTAACTTTCTAATTCCTTTTCTCCTATTTTTCATGATTTTCCAAAATCACGTCACTGCTGCTAATCAAACTGTTTCATTACGAAAAATGGTTACTACTACGAACATACGCACGCCCAAGTGGTCACAAAAGCCGATTTCTAGTTTTTCTTCGGTATTTCTACCGAATCACAGAATATTTCATGTAACATTCAAAAAGGTATGATATTACACACCATCGCATCCATGTATTCGGAAGGGTACGGAATTACACACCTTGATTACGAGTTGTGCTTTCTACCGATTTCAACACCTCTAATGATAGTTGATAGAAGGTTAGTCTCAACTTTGATAATCGTAACTAGAAACACTTTATTAGGCTAACTCCACTTACCTCGAATGTGATCTCCCTCAATGCACTAAGAATCGATCCTACCCTTTGGCTACTGAAATCCCGTCCTAACAATATTTGGTGAGCGAAAGAGTTGTTAGCAAAAATCCCACCTTTGGCCAAAGCAAATCTTATAACAACGTTCTTACCCCACTTGCTTGACGAGTTGACGATAACGATTTGGTTAATACAAATCACTTGTGCTCTTTAACCTTGTTGAAAGTCCGATTCGATTAAGAAGAGGTTTTCCCACACGATAGGGAATGAAATAATGAAGGAATAGGATGATAACGGGTTCGGCTATTGAGAAAATCGAACAAGAAGATGTGATCACAAAGTGATGTCGAAAAAAAATAGAAGAAAAGGTTGATGAAATGGTCAAAAGAAGAGAATGGATGGAGAGAAGTGCTTTGATAGTTTCGGCTATCAAAGGGGAGATGAGCAATTGTGTGTTTCGACCAACAAAAGAAAAATAATGCACAATTGTGTTAGGAGATTTCGACCAAAGCAAAAAAGGAGATGGATTTGAGAAGAAAACACAAATGGTCCAAGAGTAAAAAGTGTACCTCTCATGCACCAAAAACTAACAAAATGGTCTAAAATGAATAGAGAATTTCAGCTATCCCCTTCCCTCAACAAAACCGTCCACATTCATGCTCCTAATAGTTAAAAGTTTGGCCACCCAAACTTTCCAAAACAATCTCCATGAAATAAGCCACATGTTCCCCTTACTTGCCCTTTCTTCTTGATTTCTTTCCTCGCCTTCAACCTTTCCTTATTTCCTTAGCTACCTTGCCAAAATTAAAAAGTCCAACTTGCCTTATTTACATGCTTGGCCGACACTTAAGGAAAGAGTGCAAAAATAATAGTCAAAATTTGCACACAATGGGATTTGAACCTCTTCCCTCAAAGTCCATCACTTGATGCCATAACCTCTTTACCAATAGCTCATTTATGCAAGCACATTACTCATTTATTTCTATAAGTCTTGAAGCTACTTACCATCTCTCCTTAAAGTGCTAAAATACCAAATTTTTCCTAAGGCCCAATTAAACTCGAGACTTCATAGAAACCTCGTAACCTTCCAAATTCACTTAACTAATAAGTCCAATATGCAATAATGCCATTCTCTTGTTCTCAAAGTTTGAAACACTCCTACGCCCAAGGCCCATTGGGCCCAATCCTACTAGGCCCAATTTCGGGATGTTACAAATCTTCAAAAAGTAGGAGCAGGGGCCATTACAAGGGATCATGAAGGCAAAGTGGGTTTCAGGATGTTTTCGCCATATTCCTCTTGTAATTAGCATTGTAGCTAAACTTTGGGCCTAGAGAGATGACCTTGCTAAAGATATACACATCAATAACCTTGAGATTGAAACAGATGCCACTATTGTTATTAGCTTAATTAAAAATAATGTAGATTCTAATGTTGTATTATCTACACTTATTGATGACTGCAAGACACTCTTGACTAGTACATGGAATACTAAGACCAAGCGCACCTTCAAGGAAGGTAACTAGAGTGTTGATGCTCTTGCAAATTTAGAGAGCAATTGTCAACTTCAAGTCTTCCTATAAAGTTTTAATTCTCTGCCTTATTTTAATGTTTGTAATGATCCACTAAAGGTGTTTAAATCTATCTTATTAGCTGAGGCCAATGGGTTATATGTTATGCACACTATTGATGCTTAGTTTTTAATGAAGTTCATTTTTCTACCAAAAATTAAAGGAAAAGTAATTAGGATACATCATGATTGTCACAATTTGTTTTATAAAAAATGAGTGAGAGATTGAGAAAAGAAATAAATGATGAAAGATGAGAGAATTTTTACATAAGGAGTAACCTTTACAATGCTCAAAATATAAGGATCCAACTATGGTTGGTTACTATGATTATAGTACCATGGCCTACTGAAAAAAAGCTAGCATGTAAATCCAATAAATAACTAATTATTATTTTTCAAATCATGTAACTATAGAAACGATTAGACTCCAACAACATTTTCAATGTCAACATTAGCAACAATAGCCTTTTCCTTTTAGTAACTTCTAGAGTTTTAAGTGCAATCTCATTCTATATCTTTAGGCTTTTGCATCCAATCATTAGGCCCATCTGTCACACCCGACCCTCCTTAAGGACCCGAAATTAAAGGAGAATTGGGAGTAAATTTAACTAAATGGAAAATTGGCAAGCTCTATTGGGAAATTCATAAATATAAGTGGCTAGACTGGGAATAGTTGGATTTTAATTCTAGTTTACTTAGATTGGACTGGTTCCTTAGTGTGAGACAAAATAATTAGCAATGGATGGCTGCAATGTTCTAAGGAGATCGTGCAAATTAGGATATATATATATATGCGTGTGGAGAGAAAAGAATTCTTCTAAATTAACTAGTAATTTCCTTCTCGTCTGCAACGTCTTCTTCATTTGCTCAGAAGAAGAAGTTTAAGAAAGCTTTGCATGAGGCAGTAAATGTGAGATTCGAGTTTGGGAAGTAAAGAATTTGATAAGCTGATAAGCCATTAAATCTTATTGTATTCATGGATTAGAGGAAAGAAAAGTAAGAATTCTTGAAAAGCTTTTGTATAATTATGGATTTTGGATTTTTAAGGTTTGAGCATATTCAGTTATAAATGGTTGTCATTCTTAGCTTCCAGGACAAATGAGGCTTTGACGTTTGGACAAGCTCATCAAGCAAGGACAAAAGAAGTAAGGTGAGTATTTTGTACACCACATTGGGTGCTATTTTTTGTTCTGCTGCTAAATTGTTATGTTTGAGTATGTTTTGAGTACAATCTGAAACTTTGTGGTTGTGTATGATTACAATGATTTGGAAAACTATACAATGTATGAGATTATGGACATAAATGAATGTTGCCAGTATGTTATCTAAATGCACATTGTATTGGTGTGCTCCTTAATGCGTTAGTATTTGTAATGATATGTATGAAATGTATGTTTATATGATTTGCAGAGTACATAGGGGATTTCCTTAATGGAGTAGATAAAGATAGGAACAATTGGAAGAATGGAGGAATGTATGGATTAATAAAGGGATACAAGAGAGTTTGGCGACATCGTGGAATGGTATATACTGGCTCGCTAGAGTGACATCGTGACGACGATCTATCAACTCTATGGAGCAACACCGCAATGATGATTATGGATAGGTCCTTCGGGGCGACACGATGTAAACTATACATAGGTTCTTCAGGGCGACACCGTGTAAATGGTATATAGGTCCTTCGATGCGACACCTTGAAAGAGGTATAATGATTCGTTAGAACCGAAAGTCTGCCAGGACAATAAACATGGCATAATATTGTGTAAGACCATAGTTGAGTTATGGCAACATATGAAGTTGGCTAGGATGGTGAACTAAGAAGCCGTTAAGGCACAAAAAAGAGAATCATTGCATGACTCACGCGATAAGTAGCATAATAAGATGATTATGGAGCATGTATCAGAATGCGGACAAACAGGATAATAAGAGAATCCACCAACTTACGAAGATAAAGGGAAAACATGTATAAATGTCAGAAAAATGTGGGTAAGTAGGTTGATAAGGGAAACCCATCAAATTGAGACTGTAAGAGGGCATGGCACAAGCAGATCTAATACAGAAGATGTAACACCCCTAAGCCGTATCCATCACCGGATTAGAGTTAGAGGCATTACCAAACAGAACTGTAACATCCTGAATTAGGGGGTTATTTGTGATTGTATTGTTGTGCAGATGATTGGATTGCTATGATGTTATTTGTGGTATTATAAGACTTAGCTATAGGCCTTGAGTGGTAGAAAAATTTCACATTCAGCTTTAAGAAACAAGGAGCCATAGTAAATAGGGGTTAGGAGTTTTAAAAAGGGAATCTGAGACACAAATAAGGCCTAGGAAAAGTGCCAAGAGAAGTGCCATTTAAGTTCTGGAATTGACGCCACCAAAGGGAGCAAGGGAGCCTAGGTTCGAGTAGCAGAATTCCCCTTTTCTGCTTTTTATTTTGACGGCAAGGGAGGAGAGAGTTGTGCTCAACTCCAATTCTTTTAGATAAGAAGGGATTATATTTGAATAATTTAAAATGATTGGCCAGGAGTGATTTAAGGTATTTGCTGAAATCTTAGACTCCTTGTTGGAGAGGAGTAAATGGCTAGAAGACTGAGTAGAGTGGGAGTGCCGAATTTTCTTTAGGCACCTAATTGATATTTTCGGCTAGCATATACCAAAACCGAAACTTTTTCCTCCATTAAGCACTAGCCGAATGCCCTTAAGGTTCTAAATCTTTATACTCTAATTCTTTTTCTTCTTTTTGTAAGTAGCCGAATCTCTCCCTCTCATCTTCCCTCTTTATTTTTCCTTTCTTTCTTCTTTGATCAAAACCGAAACCCTCTCTACCCTTTTCTTTACTGAATCCCCTATCTTCCTTTTTCCCTTCTCTTTTTCTTTCTCTATTAGCCAAATCTTCTCCACTCTGGTTGCCAAAATCTCCTTCCTCCTATTAGATCTACTTTGGCCGAATATTAGGAGGGCATAGGTTCTTTTCGGGAATTCTTCTTCAATCGGTTTGTAAGGGGTAAGTGATTGCCGAAACTCTCCTCCCATATTTTCTTTTTCTCTGTCGACTTGGATGAAGGGAAAAGCCAAAATTCGGCATTTGTTGATGGTTTGGCTAACCACTCATTGAAACCGATTTCATCTAGGAACTCTGGGAGTTTCACAGCAGTAGATCTGACCTTCCATTCTTTGCTAATCGATTTGGTAAGTCTATGGTAAGGAACTCTCTTTAAGTTTACCCATTAGATACTTGGAAGAGTCGAAAGCTAACTATTGTATGGATCTAAGGTTTGGCCGATTGCAAGGAATCCAGTGTGTGGCTTCGGGATTTGGTTGGAAACCAAACTGGTTCAAGGTAAGTGCCACAAATGCGCCTCTGGGATTTAGTTATTATAGCCGAATAGGCCTATGTCACTAACTTTGATGTTGGCCGAATATAGGGTCAAAGAATCTAGCGCAGTAGATCGGATCTTCGGGATCTAGGACTCGTGTTAGTAACAGGTGTGAACTTACACACTTCATAACTAATAAATTATTAATAAACTGTATGTGTTAAACCGAATATGTGTAGATCTGGATTGATACCGTAAGGGTATGAGCAAGGATTCGGGTAAGTCCGTTTTGATATGAGCTTGTTATTTGATGCACGTTGATGCATGACATATTTGGGATATGTGTTATATGAAAACATGGCCTTTAATAAATTCAGTGTATTATTATTATTGCATGATTGGCATGATTTTATGTTATATGCACATTGTATTATGGTGGGTGATATGAGTGGAGGGGGAAGTGATATCCGTGTCTTTGGACACCAGTGGTTTGGTACCACATTTCGTGACTTTGGGTCACCAGAGGTTTGGCACCTCATAGCGACTCGTCCCAGTGGCTTAGCACCACAGTGGGTTGGCCCTACGGTTGATATTATGGGATTGTCGCCAATGATTTGGTATCACACGTGGGTTGGCCCCACAACCTATTATTCGTGACTTCGGGTCACCAGTGGTTTGGCACCACAATATTGATGGATATCGTGACTTTAGGTCACCAGTGGTTTGGCACCACCAGTGGTTTGGTACCGCACGGGGTAGACAAAGGAGTGATGGATGGCTAGGTTGGGTGCATGCTGTACTTAGTTATGATTTGTGTAAGCTGTTGCATTAATCGGGGGAGGGGTTATACATTAAGTCTTGGTGACTCACCTTCTCCCTTAACTTTTTCAGGTGACTCGTAGATCGCGGATGAGGAGCCGGACGGACTCGAGGTGGCCATGCAATGGAAAACTTAGCTTACATAGGCCTTGGTTTATTTTTATCTCATTCTTGTTTCATTAATTCAAGTTGTAATAAGGCCCTGAAAGTTTTTAGGTATTTTTACCAAGTACCTTTATTATTATGTTTTATTATGGGTTGACAATTTAAATATTAATTGCAAATGATTTTATTTCCTTAAATATATATATATGATAAAGTTTTAATCCGGGAATTTGGTAACAACTTAAATTATTTCGAAATTCAAATACACAAGGTTTTCCTTTCTAAAGAAAAAAAATTATTTACTTCACCGTTAAATCAAAATATTTTCAAATGTTTTCCGCAGTGACATACCAGATCCGGTCAGGGCTTGTGGACCGGGTTTGGGGTGTTACAAAATTGGTATCAGAGCCCGGTTCAAAACTCGGCTGTGGGGGTCCAGGGCCCAAAATGTTTTGGTAGGCCTTTGTGAAATATTATGGAAATGGTTTTGTTTTGAACAGCATGGCATCGAGTCTCCGGCCCCAATCCGCCCAGGTAAGTATCTCTGACTGTTCTGTGAATATTTGATAAGGGTAGAAATGGAATGGAACGTAGATTAGCAGGATAAGTACTTGAACCCTAGGAATAGTTTTCCCCAATACTTACATAAGATTTAAGTGATTAACTAGACAACCCTATGATTAAGTCGCCGAGTTAGGGTGTGGTAACCCCTGTGCGCATGTCTAGGATTGGATCCGGAAGAGCCTGGTATTTAAGTAGTCCTAGTGACTCACCTACTCTTCGCTAGAATCCTACCTGGTGCGTAGCTTCGGTTCACCCTAACCAAGAGAACTCGGTCATAGGCTAAACACAATAACTAAAACCCGAAAGGGAACTAGCCGTGTTTTTATAAAAACCCTAGTTTTAAAACACTCTTAAAATTGTTTTTAAAAATGGTGAGAACTGTTTTTACAAAATTTTTACGGAAAATTTCTGATTTATAAAAATTACAAAAATACCCCTAGTGGTAAAATTACAAAAAAACCCTTGGTTTATGGAATTTCCAAAATACCCACAGTTTTATCAAAATTTCATTTCTTAATAAAATATTCAAAAACCCTAATTTGCAAATTATCAAAATTACCTTGATTTTGGGAAAATTACAAAATTGCCCCTAACTTACAAAATTACCAGAATGACCCTAACTTCCAAAAATTTTTGCAATATCACCAAAATAGAAAGTAAATTCACAGAAAGAAATTTTGGAATACCCCTGAGTTATTAAACTTTATTAATTTACCCTAGTTAATTACCAAAATACCCCTGAGTTTCAAAATTTATCGGAATACCCCTGGATTTCAAAATTTTAAAGAATACCCTTATGAACAAAATCACCAAGGAAACTTTATTTTGAAAAAAAAAATTTACAAAAATACCCCTGGGATAGGAACGGACAGAAATGTCCGAAGAGTGAATGTGTATGGGAGATACTATGGAATGGATGTCATTGAATGAATATACTTCTCTGAGCTAGGATAGAAGACATGAAAACTCTGATTGAATCGAAAGAACCACTACTGAATTTCTATCCATAAAATTTCTTCGCGGATAATCAATGAAACAAGTACTAATTCATAAAATTACTAATCAGATTAAAGCACGGTAGTAGAAATGAGTTCTAGAGGACGTGGCCGTCGTGGACGCGGTAGAGGAAGAATGACTGTGTCAAAACCCGTTAAATCGGGTCAGGGGTCTGACAATGAGGTACCACTGCTACCCCCACTCCCAGCTGTTGGTGTTGAGCAGCAAGCTCCGACGGGGGATGATGCTGTGTCGCAGGCTGTGTTGCGAGTCCTTGAGTTGGTGGCGGGTGCAGGAGGAAATTCGAGAGCTCGAAAGTCGGTACCTGAGTGACTTCGTGCCAATAAAGCTGAGGTATTCCATGGCGTATATGGTGTGGCACCCAATACGGCCGAATACTGGTTGGAATCAACTGAGAGGATCATGGATGACCCAGATCTGACGGCTGAGGAAAAGCTGAAAGGAGTGGTGTCGCTTCTCAAGGATGAGTCATACCGGTGGTGGCTCACATCCGGATGGTGTTTGCGCGCGAGATGATCTTACTTGGGAGTACTTCAAAGCAAAGATACCGTAAAGAAGTATGTGGGGACCACCTATATTGATGCGCAGAGGAAAGCAGTCCTGAGGTTGGTTCAAGGGAATAATTCGTATCCGAGTATGAAGCGAACTTTACAAGCCGGAGCCGCTATGCTCGGGGAATTGTGTCAACAGAGCACGAACGCTGTGTCCGCTTTGAGGACGAACTTAGAGATGATCTGAGGTTGCTAATTGCTCCACAGCAGGAGCGTGATTTTGCTGTCCTAGTGGAAAAGGCTAAGGTAGCCGAAGGGATCAAGGAGTCCGTGAGACAGAACCACGAAAGGAACAAACAGAAGAGAGGCTTTGGATCATCTGGATCGGGCAGTAATGTGCAGAAGAGGGCTAGGTAGAGTGGGCCGAATCAGGTAGGGAGGCCCATAGCTACTAATCAGAGACCGGCTCAGTGTAACCGCTGTGGGAAGTCACATTGGGGAGGATGTTGGACCGGTGAAAGAGGGTGTTTCGAGTGCGGGTTGTTGGATCACCGTGTGAGGGATTGTCCTCGGAAGTTAGCTAAGAATCAGCCTGAGGGTCAGAATCGCGCTCAGGCTAGAAATGAAGGACCACCACCACAGAGGGGTCGTGGTAATGGTAGAGGAGGCAATGGTTCTGGTCGAGGCCGTGGAACACTGGGTAGAGGTGCAGGCAACACAGAGGCAAGGCAGCTTGGGTTAGTCTACGCAGCGAGGCGTCGAGAGGAGGGTGATGCAGCGGACGTCATAACCGGTATGTTCCTAATTTTTGGATTTCCATATGTTGCATTGATTGATGTGGGGTCGACGCAGGGGAGCATTGAGGGAATAGGTTCGATTCGCGGTGTTAGCAATATGGAATTTTATTTTTGCTTATATGCCTAAGGAGTTTGGATGATGGATTCGGTTAGGAGTCTTGAAAGGTGGAGGTGGACTTAGTCAAGTATTTCAAAGGATGGACAAGAGTAAAAAGGGGATTTTGAATAATTCAAACTGATTCAAATATGTGGCCAAGAGTGAAGTTAGGAGAAAATTTTGGGATTTGATGTTGGTGAGGTAAGTGGCCGAATTTTTGGATGCTTGTTGTAGGGAAACAAAGTCGGTTTTGGTTAATTGATGGGAATGCCGAAAGTTAGTAGTGGTCTAAGTTTTCTTTGTGCTTTGGTAGTGCATTCGGTCACCAGGGAAGTAGAGGGTGCCGAATTTGGTAGGTTCTCTTGAAGCTCCTTTATTCTCTTTATGTTCTTAGTTTCTATATGCCGAAAGTGCCTAGTCAATTTTCATTTCTCATTTCCTATGACCTATAGCCGAAAGTGAGGAGACTAGTAGTGCATCTTTTCTTCATCTTTTCTTGTTCTCTCTACTCATTCTCTAAAACTCCACAACGAAAAGCACCACACCTTTCCCTTGCAATCTTTTGTTTCTCCTTCTTCTTCTCTACTTACCTTCTAAAATCAAAACCTATTGCACTTCATCTTTGTTCTTCTTTCCCTCATCATTCTTTTCTCCAAATCTTCCCTCTCTTCTTCTTGTGTTGCCGAAACTTTTGAGCCTTTATTGAATCTCCCTTTCTCTCACTTTGGTACTTCCATCTTGATCGTTGCCGAATCTTCTCTGCTATAGTAACTTGTGCCAAATTTTCTTGGGTGTAGTTCGGGTTCTCGGTGTTAAGACGAGTACTGTGGGACAAGGTGCTAGGCATCTGCTTCGGATCTTTCATTGATTTGGTTGTGAAGGTATGAGGGACTCTGTCATCTTTTTTGTGTTCTTGTTTCTGTATTTGGTAGCCAAAGCCGAATGGCTAATTGGCTTGGGGATGTAATCATATTGACTTCTCTTTTTTTATCATTTTCTCTCTGTGGAGGGCATTTAATCCGGGAAACATCGTTAACCGAACCATTTAAGTTCCAAGTCTGAGGAACAGCCAATCTCCGAATCCTATCTCTCTTTTCAGGATCTTAAGGTAAGGGATTCTCCTCTTGTTATGAGATCAGTATCTCCTTTTGTTATTCACTGCTTTAACCCGACGCTGTGGGTAAATAATCATTGTTTTATTATAGTATCTTCTGACCATGATATCTTACATGGAATAAAATGCCAGTCAATCAAAGGAGAGGGTCAGACCAGTAGTCCCAGCCCCTAACTTTAAGCGACGTGCAGTATCGGCAGCATGGGACTGGCCACCGGGTTGTGGACTGACGTCAGAACAGAATAGGCAGATTGCAGTCATTTCCTCTTCTGAAAGTGTCGATAGTATCGAGAGTTTAGTCCTACTTATGTCCAGGTGTGTAATATTCACACCTCTTTGTTGTTACTTTTAAGCTTGTGTATGCACAGTGAAATGCCAAAATAACGGCATTAGTTGTTCATCTACATATGGTAAGTAAAAGTGAGACATTAGGTTAGTGAGTTGTATTTGTGATGATTATGCAATTATTTTGATATGAGTTATATTGCCTTTGATACATGTTGAGATATGTTGCATGCTCACACCATGATTTCATGTTGCATGGGGAAAATATGCCATGGATAGAAGGGGAAGTGTATCTGGTGGCTTGTGCCATTTCAGCCTGGTGACTATGTCACAATTATGATAACGTGGTGGCTTGTGCCATTTCAGACTGGTGACTATGTCACAATTATGATAATCTGGTGGCTTGCACCATTTCAGCCTGGTGACTCTATCACAACTCTGATAATCTGGTGGCTTGCGCCATTTCAGCCTGGTGACTTTGTCACAATATCTGACGATGAGCAGCATGGTGTATAGTGGATGGAAATTTAGGTTGGATGGATTCTGCATCATCATGCATATGTTATTGTGCTTTTCTGTGCTGTGGGGGCTTGAGCCCAATATGGGGTGTTTGGTTATTGCACACTTAGTCTTTTGACTGACTCTGTTGGTTTCACATCTGTGCAGGTAACACTTAGTGTAGCAGACCAGGCCGGAGGGGGACTACGAGGTGGCCACGCATGGTTTCTTGCTTTTTAAATAGAACGTTATTTTCTTTTAAATTTTTGGGATTTTGGATATGTAATAAGGCCACTTATGATTTGGGCAAATTTCAACTTTAATCTTCGGACGTATCTAAAATAAACTACTCGATGGAATGTTTTCATAAAATATGCACGAAAGTTTTCTTCACAATCTGACAAACAATGTTTCTTTTAAAAAGAAACAAAAAGAGGTTTTGCAACCAACTTCGGGTTTGAGCTAGTAAACGCTAGGTGTTTTCAAATTTCACTTGAAACACAAGGTTTGATTAGTTTACAGATTTATCTTAAATAAACATTGAGCTTGCAATGGAACCACGCAACTCGAGTTTTTAATAAAGTTTAAATCAAAAGACTCGTAACAGTTTTTTACATTCTTTCCTAGTGACATGCCATATCCGGTCGCAGTGTTTGGGCCGGGTTTGGGGGTGTTACATACCATGTGGATAATTTAACAAAACATACCATTTGGTACCAAAACTTCATTCTAAAACTAGCATCAAATGACCATATAAATCATTTCCACCAAAACACCAATTTACCACAAGTACGTCTTATCACAAAGCACATATTCAATATGCATATTCATTCCACAATTTTCATCTTCCATAATTCAACCATACCAAGTTATTCATCAACCATTAGAGAGCAAAAATTTACATACCATATACTAGACTTATACTATCATCAAAGTGCCAAAACACTAGCCAAACAAATGGCCAAATTATCAACAAAGCATATAGGCCAACATTAGCCAAATAACCTATACATGCCATTATGACAAAACTTAAACCAACCGAAAGTACCGAGTGAGCCAATGGATAGTGTGATATATCTCCGAAAAGATTCCAACCCGAACGAGCTTTCGATTCACTAAAAAACACAAAAAATACACCAAGTAAGAATTTAAGCTTAGTAAGTTCGTATAACATAGAATTTAGCTTACCATTTAGTCACAATTTAGGTAAGTAAACATAGCATACCCAATTCAATTTTCCAAAATTCCTAAGCACATATTTACCAACATGTTAGCCATGTAAAACACATATAATAGCCAATAAACATGGATGAACATAACCACTAAGCAAGTTTCATATACATGTATCATCCATTTCATGTTTCAATACATCATGTAATATCATTTCCATGTATTTCATGTATATACATGTAATAGTTCGTATCAAATTCATATCATCTCATAACAAAACATTGTCTGTTGAACCATTTAGAATATCGTTGGATACTTGGAATAGCTCACACATAGTGTGCTAAACTATAATTCATCAATTTCTGTACATGTATACTCATACAAGCTGAGAATCGATAAGCTCTCACGAGCTACAATCTGTAATCCTTAATGACATGTCATTTGTATCCTACGAATTTCTAAGGTTCAAACGGGACTCTGTAATCATCATATGTCGTCAGATATGTGATCTGTATTTATACATGGTAATTATACAAATCACATACATATTATTCAATTAAAACATATAAATACTCAATTTAATTACATGAACTTACCTTGACGAGTATACATACATACGGAGGCGACTAATCGAATATTTTCTCTTTGCCTCCATCTAACTCCGTACAAGGTCTGACTACATCTATAAAAATAAAATTAAAATCAATTTAATATATATTTCATTCAATTTAGTCCAACACATATTTTGGAAAAATTACCATTTTGCCCCTATACTTTTAATTTCATTGCAATTTTGTCCTTAGGATCGAAAAATAAAATTCATACAATTTTAGCCCTACCCAAGCCTACCTGATTTTTTACATACTAATAGCAACCCATATATTTCCCAAATTCACAAATTTTACCACGAATTTATCACAATTATCAATTTAGCCCCTAATTGAAAATTTCATAAAAAATTCCTTTATAAAAGTTGTTTATCTAACAAAAACCATTCATTATCTATCACCAAAATTCAAAACTCATATATATTCATCAATGGTAAAACCCTAATAGTTTTACAGTTTCACAAATTAGTCCCCGAGCTAGCTAGATTAAGCTACAACGATCCTAAAAACGTAGAAATATTTAAAAATGGAACAAAAATCATACCAATTTAGCAAAGATGAAGGTGGCCAAACCCTAGCTTTTCAGAACAATGAATTTTCGGTGGTGGCTTGATGAAATGAAGAAGATGAATGCTTTTTTTTTTACTTATTTTAATTATCATTTAATTATTAATTTACTTAATTAACCTTTTAAATTATTACAAATTTCAATATTACCAAGCCATCAAATTCCACTATCACCATCAGTGGTCTAATTACCACATAAGGAATTCCACTTTAAAGTTCTATAGCTATTTAATACCTTTAGCTAATAGAACTCAACTTTTGCACTTTACGCGATTTAGTCTTTTTTTTTTATCAAATTAAGCATGTAAACAGTAAAATTTCTTAACGAAACTTTTATACAGTAATACTATCATGCTGTAGACCATAGAATAGTAATAAAATAAATTCCCCAACTTCAAATTTGTGGTCCCAAAACCACTATTCCAATTTAACTAAAAACTGGCTATTACACTATCACCCAAACTGAGTCCTTCTAAGATGGAGTCAACGGCAAACCTGAAACAAAATCCATCGTGATCCGCTCCCATTTCCATTCTGGAATCTTGATCAACTGAAGCAACCCAGAAGGACGTTGATGGTCAGCTTTAACCCTTTGGCAATCTAAACATTTGTAACAGCCCGTTTTTGGTCAAATTGAAATAGTGGTTTTGGGACCATGAATCTAAGGTCAAATAATTTATTTTATTATTATTTTGAATTCTAAAGCATGATAGAATAGTTGGGTGAAAATGTCGTTAAGAAATTTAATCGTTTGATTGGTCAATTTGATAAAAAGGACTAAATCGCATAAAATGCAAAAGTGTCGTTCTATTAGCTAAAGGTGTCTAATAGTTATGGAATCTTAAATTGGAAGTCTTTATGTGGTAATAACCCATTTATGAGATAGTGGATGATAGTGGACTGGTATTTGGTGTAATTAGTAAGTGTTTTAAAGGTTAATTATGTAAATTAGTTATTAAAGTTAAAATTAAATAAACAAAATCAACATTTTCTCATCATCTTCAACCTCCACCGATTTTGAAGAAGAAAAATAAGCTATTTAGGGCTAGACATTCAGCCATGGCATTTTTATTCAATTAGGTATGGTTTTTGTCCGATTTTTAATGATTTTTACATTTTTGAGATCATTGCAGCTTAATCTAGCTAAACCAGGGACTAATTTGCAAAAATGTTAAAGATTTTGAATGATTCCATAGATGAATATATGTTTATTTTGATGTTTGATGATAGATTTTTAATGCTTATTGATAGATATACAAGTTTTGTTAAGTGATTTTTAATGAAAATGCAAATTAGGGGCTAAATTATGAAATGTGTAAATTTAGGGGTTAAATTGTGAAATAAATGAGAAATATGGGTTGATATGAGTACTATAGAAATTTGGATCGCATGGGTTCATTTTTAATTTAACTAATTTGTGATTTTATGGAATAAGGACTAAATTGTGAAAAATGTGAAAGTATAGGGGCAAAAGTGTAAATATGCTTAAAGTGAAATTTGGACTAAATTGAATAAATAGATGATTAAGTGAGTTGAATTTGATATTATATAGATCAAGAAAAGTGAAATGTGGACTTAGATCAGGGGAAGAACAAGATTTCAGATTAGTGACCCGTGTTATCGTTTTATCATTCGAGGTAAGTTCGTATGTTAATAAGCATTATTATAATTGAGATTTAATGCTTTATATTGAATTGTTGATGAATAAAATTGCACAGAAACATTCGACAAAGCTTTGGCTATGTATTGGCACTTAGTGTGTGAGATCGAGATAACTTCGGCTATGTATGGCAGTTGGTGTGCGATTTGAGATAGCTTCGACTATGTATGGTACTTGGTGTGTGATTTGAGATAGCTTCGGCTATGTACAATACTTAGTGTGTGAGATATTGAATATTCAACGATATTCTGAATATGTATGAGTTTGTTACGGATTGGTACAGGTATGTACTTGCACAGTATGAGCATTAAATCGAAGAAGTTATGAAGTTTGTATAATAGCATTTGAATAAGCATGTGAAAGGTTTGTTAGTAATCACAAATTACATGTTGATATGTTTAAATTGATGAATGGTGCATTTCTGATTAGTTAAGTTTATATCATATGAGCTTACTAAGCTTTATAGCTTACTTTGTGAATTTTTCTGTGTTTTGTAGTGAATACAAAGCTAGCTCAGATTCAGGGATCGTCAGAGACATCATCACACTATCCGACCTTTACTTCGATACTTTTGAACTTATGGTTTGGTCATATGGCATGTATAGGAATTATGGTCATGTTGGTTATGTTTGGTAATGAGTTTTGCCATTTGAGATGGCTTGTAAATGTATTTGTTTTGATTTGTGTATATAGCCATGAAACCTGGCTTGTTTTGGTAAGCATAGTGTATGTACATATAAGTATATGACTTATGTTATGAAGTTGTGGAATTAGTATCATTCTTGTGAATTGGTACTAAATGAATTATGTTTGGAAATTTTTTATAGATGTGCTAATGCTACTTTGTGAGGTGTTTAATGTTACTTGGAAATGGTTGATGAATTGATGATGTTGTGATTGGGGTTAAAGCTAAGAAATGCTTAGATGAAATGGTAAGAATTATGTTTGATTTGGTTATCTTGGGTTGTCTATTATGCTTTGTTTTGGTGCCATATGAATAGGTGAAGGTGTGTATCAAATGGGGTGGCAAAATGGCTTGGTAAATAGCCCATTTTTGTTTACACGGGCAGAGACATGAGCATGTGTCTCAGCCGTGTGTGACACACGGTCATGATACACGACCGTGTGTCCCCTGGTGTTGAAATTGAAATGTGTCAATATGCTCCACACGGTCTCACACACGGGCGTGTGAAGGCCGTGTGGTAAAAGTCAGTATACCCCCTAATTGGCACACAGCCTGGCACACGGGCGTGTGACTTGACCGTGTGGCATAAGTCAGTATACCCTACAGGTTTGGCACGGGCTGGCACACGAGCATGTGTGGCTATTTCAAAGGGCATACGGGTTAGACACATGGGCGTGTGGTTGGCCGTGTGGCCCAAGTCAGTAACCTCACTTGTTTGGACACGAGGCAGGATTTAGGCTGGGAAAGACATTGTGCTCCCAATTCGAATGTCCAGAAGGCCTGTGACACGGGCGTGTGTCCCCTATTTTAGAGAAAAAATTGCTAAATGTTAAAAAATTTCTCGAGTTTCTGGTTTAGTCCCGAACCACTCCCAATGCATGTTTAAGGCCTCGTAGGCTCGTTTAAGGGACACTATGATTGATTATGATAGGTTTGTATTTGATTTGATAATTTGTATATGAAATGTATGTTTAAAGGTGTTGAAAGCCCGTAATGCTCCATAACCCTATTCCGGCGTCAAATATGGGTGAGGGGTGTTAGAACATCTACCAACAAAATCAGCTACATCATACTTCTACCCAAGCCAACAATACAAAACTCAAAGATCCTGATACATCTTGTTGCCACCAGGATGCATAGCATATGAACTTATTTAAGCTTCGGTAAGGATCATATATATGTCTCACATCTTCATCCATTAGAACATACATCCAACCGCTGAAACAAAGAACACCATTAGCATTGAGACCAACTCCAAGAACACCCAACTCAACCTGATGGATACGACGCGCCAAAATCTCATCGAACGGCTGTCTCTCTCGAATTTGTTATGGAAGGGTCGGCTTCACCTGAAGCTCAGCCAACAAAACACTATCCTTAAAAATCAAAAATTTCGAAAACATCACCCTCAAGTCAACTAAATACTTTCTACTCAAGGCATCAGCAATAACATTAGCCTTTCCCGGATGATATTCAATCACACAATCGTAGTCCTTCAGTAGCTCAATCCAATGCCTCTATCTCAAGTTCAACTCTTTTTGGGTAAGGTGATACTTAAGACTCTTGTGATTGGTATAAATCACATACCTATCACCATACAGGTAATGATGCCAAATCTTGAGTGCAAAGACTACAATAGCCAATTCCAGATCACGGGTTAGATAGTTACAGTCATGCGGCCTCAACTGCCTCTACGGATAAGCAACTACCTTTCCCTCCTGTACCAGCACACAATGCAATCCTGTGTAAGAAGCATCACTGAAAACAATATACTTCTTACCAAATTCTGATTATACCAATACAGGTGCTTCGGTCAAAATCCACTTCAACTTCTCGAAACTCTTCTGCCTCGCATCAGTCCACTTACAAACAGTATTCTTCTAGAGTATGTAACAGTCCGGTTTATACCCTAGTTGGAACAGTGGTTTCAGGACCACAAACCCGAGCCCGTATAATATTTTAATATTATTTTCTGTGACTATGATGTGTGAATATGCATGTGCAAAATTTTCGTAAGTTAATTCGTCCATCTATATGTTTAATTTGAGCCAAGGACTAAATTGCATTGATATACAAATTAGCATGCTACATGAAAAGGTACTTAATTGTCATGTCTTTATAAGTATGAGGATTTTATGTGGCAATTAAGCCATTAGCTTGTAAGTGGACGGTTAAGGTCAAAAAAGACCTTGATTTATATGTTATATATATTTTATTTATAAGGATAAATTGGTAATAAGGTTAATAATATAATTGTTAATAAAATAAAGCATGAAAATGGAACATTCACTCATGCATTCTCCACCGAAAATACAAAGGAAAGAAAGGTTTTGAACCTTTCTAACATTCGGCATTCATTAAGCAAAAATTAAGGTAAGTTTTAGCTTTGGATTTTGATGATTTTTATTTTTTTGAGATTGTTGCTTAGTCTACTATTAAGCCCATGTCTCAATTTTGTCTATTGATGATGTTTGTGTGATATGCCATTGAAGTTATGTTGAGCTTTGTAATGAATTTAGTTGTTAAATGAAAGTTTTGAGCTAGATGAACATACTTTGTTCTTGAATTTTTGATGAATTTAGCTAATTAGGGCTAAATTGAGAAAATAGCAATTTGAGGGACTAAATTGCAAACTTGATGGAAAATATGGGCTTGTATGTGATGTATGAACATTCGGCTAAGCATGAGTATGTAATGATTTTGTGAATTTGATTTTTGAGAAAAAAATAGACTAAATTGATAAATTGTGCAAATGTGAAGGTTAATTTGTAAATAGCTCTAAATATGTGTCATTTGATTAAATTGAATGAGTTAGTGAATAAAAGGATTAATTCTGAATATGTATAGATCAAGAACTGAAGAAAACGAATTTAGATCGCGGGAAAGCGAAAGTAACCAAGTAGCCGTTTCCGTTTCTGTTAAATCGAATCCGAGGTAAGTCATTAAGCAAATAAATGTATTCGTATTGAATTATGTGTTCTTATGACTATTGAATTATCAATAAATACGTATTATATGATCTATTCATGAATTTCGAGATAAGGATTACTTAGTGACAATGTCTGAGAAGTCCCGTACGAACCTAGGAATAGATAGGATTAGCTATGTCATGACATAGGTATTTTTTATGTTTTTATCATGTAAGACCACGTCTGGGACATTGGCATTGATTTGAGATTTCGTGTAAGACCTTGTCTGGGACGTAGGCATCGATATGAGTGTTACGTGTAAGACCATATCTGGCACGTTGGCATCGGTATGATCTTTACGTGTAAGACCATGTCTAGGACATCGACATCGTATTGATTCGTGTAAGACCCTGTCTGGGACAGTGGCATCGATATCTTAGTGCATATAAGACCTCGTCTGGGACAATGGCATTGTACAACTATTCCGAGCTTTCTAAGTTTCCTACTAGATTCCTTACGGTTCAACGGGCAAGTCTGTGATATGAAATGGCCATGTAAGTAGTGAATCCATTTTAGGTACGTTGATTCATACACTAAGTGTGTATATAAGGTAAGTTCCTAAGTGGTCTTACTATGATGATTATGTATATTTGGATAACAATAAGAGATGTGATAGTAAGCATGAAAAAGCTTTGTATATATGAGACTTTTGAATTAATGAATGTGGAAAATATGGCCAAGTACATGGACCAAAGTATATATGTGATAATTTGCTAAGTGATTCAGATGTGCCAATGTATCTATGAGTATATATGCATTCTATGCTAAGTTTGTTTGTATTATGACTTACTAAGCTTTTGGAAAGCTTACTCCTTGTGTGCCTTTTCTCTGTTTTATAGGTCGTCAAAGCTACTGAAGGCTCGGGACAAGGATCGTCATCACACTATTCAACTTGTTTATGGTACAATTTGGATATATATTTTGCTAGATATGGCATGTATAGGCTAGTCTTTTGTATTTGTAAAAGGAAGTGATTTTAGCCATGTGATTTGGCTAGTTATATGTTGGTATTATGTTTAAATGAATGTGATATATGAAGTATACTTTGGTTTGGTTGAAGCACCTGGTCAAGTCTTTGGATAAGCATTTAGATGAATTATACTTGATATACATATGTTTTGGTCTTGGAAGTTGGCATGGTTGAAATGGATATTGAATGTTTAGATTGAATGGTTATTTTGGTTGTCTAGTATGCATGAAATGTGTTGGTAAATAATGCTTGTAGGTAAGACCCAATTGGGTGGCATTTTGGCCTTGAAAATGGCCTATAATGTCACACGGTTATGGCACACGGGCGTGCCTAGTGACCGTGGGGCTAAGTCAGTAGCTAGCATAAGAGTATACAGCCTTGGCACACGGACGTGCCTAGTATCCGTGTAATTTTTGACAGGATTGACCACGGCCAAAGTAGATGGGCGTGCTTGTTGGCCGTGGAGCAAAGGTCAGTTTCGACCACGAGGAGGACACACGGATGTGTTTAGTAGCCGTAAGAGGCATACGGCCTGCCGACACGAGCGTGTAATCCCTGAAACTTAGAAAAGTTTTAAATTTTTTGAGAATTTTGTATGTGTTTCGATTAAGTCCCGACCCGGCTTATAGCATGATTTAGGTCTCATTGACCGTAATAAGGGACACTATGATTGTATTCGATGTGATACTTGATGAATTATCTGATTAAGTTTTCTATTTGTTAGGTAACGCTCTTAACCCATTTCGACGATGGACACGGGATAGGGGTGTTACATTTGGTTGGTATTAGAGCTATGGTTTAGTCGATTCTCGAACTAACGTAGCATGTCAGAGTCTAGCTATATATGCCATATATCTGAATTGTGATAGTGTGATGAATCCTGACGTGTAAAATGTGATTTTTGTATAGTAATGGATCTCGAAAGAGCCATAGCTGACGACGTAAAAAGTAATGCGCCTGCTCCCGCGCAAGGGGCAGCGCCCTCTGATTCGATACCGGCTACGAGCGGTCAAGTGGGAGAAGCTAAACAAGCTTTCTTCCAGATTATGAGTGAGTGGTTCACTCAATTTGTAAAGATTAACCCGACTGTTTCACAACCCCCACCCCCAGTTAATCCCCCTCAGACATTCGATATACCTCTGTCTGTAAATCTCAATCCGTGGAATAAGCGCTCGATTGACAAGACCCGTAAGTATGGGGTCGAAGAGTTTCGGGCTACTAATGATGATGATGCTGAAAGGGCTAAGTTCTGGTTAGAAAATACTATACGGGTATTCGACGAAATGTCTCTGACTCCGAAAGAATGTATAAAGTGTGTTATATCTTTGCTCCGATATGTAGCTTATCAATGGTGGAAAACCTTAATTTCCATTGTTTCGAAAGAGCGAGTTACATGGGACTTCTTTCAGAGTGAATTTCGGAAGAAATATATTAGTGAAAGATTCGTCGATCAGAAACGAAAGGAATTTTTGGAACTAAAGCAGGGTCGAATGACTGTTTCAGAATATGAATGAGAGTTCGTGAGACTGAGTCAGTATGCTCGGGAATGTGTATCTTCTGAGGCAATAATGTGCAAAAGATTCGAAGATGGTCTTAATGAAGATATCCGTTTGCTAGTCGAGATCTTAGAAACTAAAGAGTTCGTTGTACTCATTGATTGAGAGTGCAAAGCTGAGGCACTCGGGAAAGATAAAAGAAAGGCTGAGTCTGAAGCCTAAGATATGAGAAAGAGATTTCCAAACAAATCATTTCAGTCTGCTTCAAAGAGATTCAGAGATGATCAAAGTCATTCCGGAGATAATGTGGGACATTCGAAAAGAAATCGAGCTAGATAGCAAATGAGTTCCAAAACTCCAGCAAATTCAGTGGCTAGTGTTGGTAATGTTCGATCCGAGAGACCTGAATGTAAACATTGGGGGAAAAGGCATCTGGGAAGCTATAGATTAAATGATAGAGCTTGCTTCAGATGTGGATCACTTGATCATTTTATCCGTGATTGCCCTGAGTCGGTCGAGCTAGAAATTGTGCAGAATCTGAGATTGGATAACGCACCTGTGAGAGGAAGACCTTCAAAGAATGTAAGAAACGTCAGTGGTAGTCAGAGAACTACGAGAGACACTGTAGTAAGATCTGAAGCTGGAGCGCCTGTGAGAGCGTATGCTATTCGAGCTCGTGAGGAAGCTTCATCACCAGATGTTATAACGGGTACTTTTATACTTTATGATACTTTTGTGATTGCATTGATAGACCCTGGTTCTACGCATTCGTATGTATGCATGAATTTAGTATTCAGTAAAACTTTGCCCGTAGAGTCTATTGAGTTTGCTATAAAAGTATCAAACCCCTTAGGTAAAAGTGTCCTTATTGACAAAGTATGCAAGAACTGCCCGTTAATGTTTCGAGATATATGTTTCCCTGCAAATTTGATGCTTTTTCCATTTGATGGGTTCGATATCATTCTGGGTATGGACTGGTTGACTTTGCATGGTGCTGTTGTAAATTATAAAATAAAGACTATTGATTTGAGATGTCCGAATGATGAGATTGTACGAGTTGAGTCTAATGATTTGAATGGATTGCCTGCTGTGGTATCTGTTCTGAAAGCTCAAAGTTATGTGAAAAACGTTATGAGGCATATTTTTCCTATGTGATTGATTTGAAAGTGTCTGAGAAGAAAGTTGAATCAGTGGCTATTGTTTGTGAATATTCTGATGTGTTTCCTGAAGAGTTACTAGGTTTACCTCCAATTCACGAAGTCGAATTTAGTATTGATTTACTACCTAGTACTACACCTATATCGATAGCTCCGTATAGAATGGTGCCAACAGAGTTGAAAGAGTTAAAGTCACAATTACAAGAATTGACAGATAGAGGATTTGCTAGACCAAGTTTCTCGCCTTTGGGTGCTCCTATTCTGTTTGTGAAAAAGAAAGATGGGATGATGAGGATGTGTATCGATTACTGTCAATTGAATAAAGTGACAATAAAGAATAAATATTCGTTGCCCTGAATAGATGATTTATTTGATCAGTTAAAAGGAGCTACTGTATTTTCTAAGATTGATTTGAGATCGGGATTGATCGTTGTTTTATGCGATGTCAAAGTCTTAAAATTTATAGAAAATGTAATTGAACCTGGAAACTAACTGTAACAGACCAATTTTGACCCAAATCGAAACGGTGGTTTCGGGACCATGAATTCGAGCCTGAGAAATACTTTAATATTATATTTCGTGTTTATTATATGTGATTTAGTGAGTGTGAAAGTTTCGTAGAAAAATTTAGTCGTTTAAGTGCTCAATTTGATAAAAAGGATTAAATCGCGAAAAACGTAAAAGTTGCATACTAAAGTGAAATGTACTAATTTGCTTGTGGCTTTTTAAGTGGGTGTCCTAAAAGGACAATTAGCCCATAAACCATGGTGATGGACGGCAATGGGCCAAGCTAGCCTAATATATATGTTAGTTTAATTTTATTTATAAGGTTATGTTAGTTTATTAATAAAAAAAAATAATGTTAGTGTATATATTAAACAAAACATAAAACAAAGCCATTATCATCTACATTCTCTCATGGCCGAATGTGAGAAAAGAAAACCCCATTTTGGAGCTTGAAATTTTGGCAATTGGGAGCTTAATTTGGGGTATGTATTTTGTTTAGTTTTTGATAATTTTACGTTTTTGAGATCGTTGCTTAGTATATTACCCACCCATGTCTAAATTTTTGAAAATACCATGTATATAAGATTCGGCCATTAACATGTTTAGATAGTTTTGATGTTTAATGGTTTTAGATTAAAGGTATGTTAAGGATTTACAAGTTTTGTATTGGAGTTTTTGATGATTTTGAGTATATAGGGCTAAATTGAAAAGAATAAAATTGTGAAGGATTAAAATGTCAAATAGATGAAATGCATGGACACCCATGGCTAAGGGAAGATTCGGCCTAGCCATAGTGTTAGGAAATTTTGCATATTTTGAGTTTTGTGTAAATTGGACCAATTTGTAAAAATGGAAAACATTAGGGGCAAAATGGTAAATTGCCCATTTGTGTGTTTTGGAACTAATTTGAGACGAAATGAGATTAAATGAGCTAAATTCTAATGCGTTGTAGATCAAGAGCAAAGAAAAACGGAATTAGACCGGGGAAAGACGAAGGTTCTCGAATAGCCGATTCACACGGACTATCGACAACCGAGGTAAGTCCTTTAGCTAAAATATGTCAATAAATTAATTATGAACTTAGTGAATGATGAATTGTGGAAATTTAGAGTATAAATTCATGATATAGCCGAATGTGAATGTATAGTATTGAAGTGAATTTATTTTGGCTAGTGCAAGGTGAATAAGTAAGTTCTTGAGCTACCTTATGTTTAAAGGTTATTTACAAATCTAATGAATGATAAAATTTGTATAAGTTTGGTGTAAAACCATGAGTTGGTCGAATGTGATGATGATGGATTGGATTGATTTCAAATATTTTTAATGCAATGTGAATAAATGCTTATGGTTCGATATGTGATAGTGAAATGTGAAAAGCATGTAAAACTATTCTGACATTCGGGCTTCGAGCCTAGCAGGCCTCGTGCCGGTGACATTATCGGGCTTTATGCCTAGCAGGCCTTGTGCCGGTGTTATTTATCGGGCTTTACGCCTAGCAGGCCTTGTGCCGGTGTTACTTTTCAGGCTTTTATGCCTAGCAGGCCTTGTGCCGGTGTTTCTTATCGGGCTTTTATGCCTAGCAGGCCTTGTGCCGGTGATTCTTATCAGGCTTTTACGCCTAGCAGGCTTAATGCCGGTGACATAGTTTACAAAAGAGAATCGAATATTCTTCAAGGTAAACCTTAATTATGGTATTTAGTTAACAGCTCAGGTAAGTATGTAAGGTATGTTATGCGTAATATTAATTGAGTCAAGTTAATACTATGAGAACTATGTTATGTATATTTGAGTTTATGATGGATATGAATGCTCTAATTACATGATTTGGAGTATGTGATTCTTGGAATATATTTAATTGTGATTTCGAAGTAATACAGGTTTATGAAATGAAGTGCAATTATTTGGGTTGATGAACTAATAGTAATCGGCCTTGTGAAAATTTACATATTTTTTTAATGTATATGTGCAATGTCATAAGTTGAATATTTTAAATGTTATATTATCATGAACTTAGGACTTACTAAGCTAGTAAGCTTAATTGCGTAAAATTTTTCCCCTGTTTTATAGATTGAGTACAAGCTACAAGCTCGTCGGGATCGTTCGGAAAGTCGCCCACACTATCAATCTATATTTTGGTACTCTTTCATTTTGGTTTTAGAATGAAGGCATGTATAGGAAAGACTTTGTCTTTGTTTTGAGAAAAACTTAAGGTTCATGTATATAACAGCCATGCGAATATGGCTAAATTTTTAGTTATGTATGCTTTTGTGTTTTTGATACGAATGTCGGGTTATGTTGGCGATGTTTATGCATTTTTAATCGAAGTTCAATCGTTTTTGATAAGGAAATGTATGTATATGAAATGAATCCTTGAATTAGGGATGTGGGTATGTTCGGTTAGAAGCTAGTTTTTCCATAAATTGCAGCGAAACAGCATGTAGTAGCAGCAGTGATGTGATTTTGAAAAATCACCAAAAATAGGGTATATTGAATTAGAAAGTGAATTAGACATGAAATTAAACCTTATTGTGTCTATTTTTACATGAAAGAAACAGAGTAGGAAAAGGATTTTTCTATTATGAGATATTTAAGTTTTAGTGAGACTTGCTCTAAATGAATTCGTGAGTCGCTGTTCTGTTTTGGAAAAATTGTTATAAATTGTACAAAAATAATTATGAAGCATGGTCTATATGTTTAGAATCCTTAATGAGTCTATTTGTTATTGGTATAAACAAGAACATTATTGAAAATTTGTACAATGAGATAACTTTATTTTTGTAATGATAGGTCAGAATTGTCGAGCAGTGAAATAGGGGTAACTTTGATGAATAAAATGTACTAATTGGCCACATGAAAAATTCTGGAAAAATTATGGTAAATTCTTATATGAGTTTAGTTTCCAGGAAAATTTTCGGATCTGAATTTCGAGTTTTTTAACTCAAGTTATGGTCAATTTAGTCAGCATGATGCAGTTTGACAGCTTTAAATTTTTATGTCCTGAACTTCTAGTCAAGTCTAGTAATGCCACATACTCGATTCCGGCGAAGGTCTCGGGTAAGGGGTGTTACATTTTATTGGTATCAGAGCTTACGGTTTAGTCAATTCTAGGACTATCGTAGCGCGTGTGAGTCTAGCTATACATGCCTTTATCATATATTGATAGCGTGGTGACTTCTGACCGCCTGAACTTTGTTTTATATAGTAAATGGACACAGATCCTGAAAGAGCCGTAGCTGATGATGTAGAGAGTGTAGCGCCTGACCATGCACACAGATCAGCGCCGGTAGACTCTCGACCTGTTTTGGGTAGCCACGAAGGAGAGACTAAACAAGCCTTTTATCAGATGATAAATGAGTGGTTTGCCCAATTTATTCGAACTAACCCGGCTGTACACCAACCTCCACCCCCAAATAATCCAACTCCGATTCCTTCAGCAACCCCGATGATAGATCCGGTGAGATCTAGTAGGCCCCCAGTTGATAAAATCCGAAAATTTGGGGCTGAAGAATTTAAAGCCAATGATGACGATGATGCAGAGCGAGCCGAAATGTAGCTTGATAATACTATACGGGTACTTGATGAGCTATCTTGTACTCCGGATAAATGCCCGAAGTGTGCTATATCTTTATTGAGGACCTTTGCATATATCACCGTGGAACACACTAGTATCGATGGTTCCAGAAAGAAAAAGTGACATGGGATTTCTTCCAAAATGAATTTCGTAAAGAAGTACATCACCAAAGATTTATTGATCAAAAACGAAAGGAATTCCTTGAGCTGAAACAAGGACGAATGACCGTGACGGAATATGAACGGAAATTTGTCAGACTCAGCAGATATGCTAGAGAGTGTGTTTCTACTGAAGCTATTATGTGTAAAAGATTTGAAGATGGCCTGAATGAGGATATAAAGATGTTTGTTGGCATTCTTGAAATTCAAGAGTTTGTGACTTTAGTTGAAAGAGCTTGCAAAGTCAAGAGCTCTCGGGAAAGAGAAAAGAAAGGCCGAGATCAAGCTAGAGACATTCGTAAAAGATCTTCGGGTAAGGTCTTTCATTTCACAACCAAGAAGTCCAGAGATGACTACAACCAATATAAAACTACTATAGATCCACCTAGACGGGATCGACCCCCTATGAGCTCTCGAGCTACTTCGATAGCCAGTGTTGGTAACGTCCCTCAGAATAGAGTTGAATGCGAGCACTGTGGGAAATGGCACTCAGAGAGATGTAGATTTCATGATCGGTCTTGCTATAAATGTGGATCGTCAGATCATTTTATTAGAGAATGTCTGAGGTTAACCGAAGCGAGAATCTGATTCGAACACTAAGCCGAGCAACATATCAATGCGAGGGAGACCACCCAGACATTCCGGCAATGTAGGTGGTAGTCAGAAAGGAACGAAGAACACTATAGTTCGATCTGAGGCTAGAGCTCTAGCAAGAGCTTATGCTGCACGAGCCAGAGAGGATGCTTCCTCCCCCGATGTCATTACCGGTACTTTCACCCTTTATGACACTACTGTAATTGCATTAATTGATCCTGGTTCGACTCACTCATATGTGTGTGAAACTTTAGAATTTGGAAAGACTCTGCTAGTTGAGTCTACCGAGTTTGTGATACGTGTGTCCAACCCATTGGGTAGATGTGTGCTTGTAAATAAAGTGTGTAGGGGTTGCCCGTTGATGATTCGGGATTATTGCTTCCCAGCTGATTTAATGTTGTTGTCCTTTGATGAATTTGATATAATCTTGGGTATGGACTGGTTAACTTCACATGAGGCAGTAGTGGATTGTAAAAGAAAGCTTATCGATTTGAAATGTCGAAATGGCGAGACCATCAGAATTAAATCCTGTGACGTAAATGGGTTGCCTACAGTAATATCTTCAATGTTAGCTCGAAAGTATGTGAGAAAAGGGTGTGAAGCTTATTTATGTACTGGATAATAAAATGTCCGAGAAACAAATTGAATCTGTATCAGTGGTGTGTGAATACCCCGATGTGTTTCCTGAAGAACTACCGGGTTTACCCCCAGAACGAGAGATTGAGTTCGGCATTGAATTAGTGCCGGGTGCGACTCCGATTTCGATAGCTCCGTACCGAATGGCACCTACCGAATTAAAAGAATTGAAAGAGCAGTTGCAAGAGTTGACAGATAGGGGCTTCGCGCGACCGAGTTTTTCTCCGTGGGGTGCACCGATTTTATTTGTGAAAAAGAAAGATGGGACTATGCGAATGTGTATCGACTACCGGCAACTAAATAAGGTAACTATAAAGAATAAGTACCCGTTACCTCGGATTGATGATTTATTTGATCAGTTGAAAGGGGCTTCAGTGTTTTCGAAAATAGATTTGAGATCGGGCTATTATCAGTTGTGAGTCAGAGATTCAGATGTGCCAAAGACTGCATTCCGAACGAGGTACGGACATTATGAGTTTTTGGTTATGCCTTTTGGACTCACTAATGCACCTGCTGTTTTTATGGACCTAATGAACCGAGTCTTCCGACAGTTTTTGGATCGGTTTGTGGTAGTGTTTATTGATGATATACTGATCTACTCCAAAAATGAAACGGAACATGCTGAACATTTGAGGCTAGTACTACAAACTCTGAGAGATCAACGATTGTATGCAAAGTTCGATGAAGTGTGAATTCGGATGAATGAAGTCGACTTCTTGGGTCATGTTGTTTCGATGTCGTAGTATTCGGTGGATCCAAACAAAATAGCAGCTATACTCGATTGGAAACCACCAAATAATGTTTCTGAGATCCGAAGTTTCCTAGGCCTTGCGGGATATTACAGAAGATTTGTAAAAGGTTTTTCTGTTATAGCTACACCTTTGACGAGACTACTACAGAAAGATGTCAAATTTGAGTGGTCAGAAAGGTATCAGAAAAGTTTCGAACAGTTGAAAGCCCTTTTGACCAAAAGCCCGAGTGTTAACTCAGCCTGAATCGGGTAAAGAATTTATTATTTTTAGCGATGCTTCCTTGAATGGGTTGGGTTGCGTTTTAATGCAAGAAGGCAAGGTGATAGCCTATGCTTCGAGACAATTAAAGCCGCATGAGAAAAATTATCCAACTCACGATTTGGAGTTAGCAGCCATTGTGTTCGCTTTAAAAATTTGGCGTCACTATTTATTCGGCGAAAAAGTGTCATATTTATTCGGATCATAAAAGTCTAAAGTATTTAATGACTCGAAAAGATCTAAATTTGAGACAACGCAGATGGTTAGAATTGCTTTGAAGACTATGACTTAGTAATTGACTACCATCCGGAAAAGCTAATGTTGTTGCGGATGCGTTAAGTCGAAAATCATTATTTGCTCTTCGTGCATTGAATGCACAAATGGCTATGTCGATGATGGTTCGATCGTAGCGAGTTTACAAGCAAGGCCGATGTTTATTCAACAAATTTGTGATGCACAGAAAGTTGATGAAAATTTGGTTGCTATTCGGATTCAGTGTGAAAATGCTACAGAATCAGATTTTCAGATTGATGCAAATGATGGTTTGAATTATAAAAGTCGATTGTGTGTTCCTAAGAACTCAGATTTGATACAGATGATTCTGAGTGAGGCCCATAATGGTCGAATGTCGATACACCCGGGTAGCACGAAAATGTATAACGATTTGAAACAGTTCTATTGGTGGCCTGGCATGAAACGAGATATATCTGAATTCGTTTCCAAGTGCTTAATCTGTCAACAAGTGAAAGCTGAGCATCAGGTACCATCCGGATTACTTCAGCCAATCATGATACCCGAATGGAAATGGGATAGAATTACAATGGATTTTGTATCCGGTCTTCCTATGACACCTAGTAAGAAAGATGCCGTATGGGTTATCGTTGATAGACTGACTAAATCAGCTCATTTTGTGCCGGTACATACCGACTATTCACTTGATAAGCTTGCCGAATTGTATGTGTCGCAGATTGTAAGGTTGCACGGTGTACCGAGTTCCATTGTTTCTGATAGGGACCCAAGATTCACATCGCGGTTCTGGAAGAAATTGCAAGATGCTTTAGGTACTAAACTTCATTTTAGTACAGCCTTCCATCCGCAAACAGACGGTCAGTCTGAGCGAACTATTTTGATACTTGAGGACATGTTGAGGTGTTGCGTTCTCGAGTTTGAAGGTACGTGGGAACGATACCTACCTTTGGTTGAATTTGCTTACAATAACAGTTTCCAATCTAGCATAAAAATGGCGCCTTATGAAGCCTTATATGGACGAAATTGTTGCACACCATTGTATTGGACTGAGCTCAGTGAGAATAAGATACACGGGGTTGATTAGATTAAAGAAACAGAACAGAAGGTGGTTGTTATTAGGAGTAATTTGAAAGCTGCTTCGGATCGTCAAAAGTCCTATGCCGATTTGAAACGTAAGGACATTGAATTTCAGGTCGGAGATCGGGTGTTCTTAAAAGTTTCTCCGTGGAAGAAAATACTACGATTTGGTCAGAAAGGCAAGTTGAGTTCGAGATTTATCGGACCGTATGAAATCATAGAGCGTATAGGGCCTGTTGCTTATAGATTGAAATTGCCTCTTGACTTAGAAAAGATACACAATGTATTTCATGTTTCGATGCTTCACAAATATAGATCATATCCATCCCATGTGATTGCACCGTCAGAGATTGAAATTAGATCTAATTTGACATATGATGAGGAACCGATCCGTATCTTAGCTCGGGAAATAAAAGAGTTGAGAAACAAAAGGATTCCATTAGTAAAGGTTTTATGGAATCGTCACGGAGTTGAAGAGGCTACGTGGGAGCCTGAGGAGTCAATGAGGCAACAATATCCGAACTTACTTAACGGTAAGATTTTCGGGGACGAAAATCCTTAAGGGGGGAGAGTTGTAATGCACCAATTTTGACCCAAATCAAACGCGTGGTTTCGGGACCACGAATTCGAGCCTGAGAAATACTTTAATATTATATTTCGTGTTTATTATATGTGATTTAGTGAGTGTGAAAGTTTCATAGAAAAATTTAGTCGTTTAAGTGCTCAATTTGATAAAAAGGATTAAATCGCGAAAAACGTAAAAGTTGCATACTAAAGTGAAATGTACTAATTTGCTTGTGGCTTTTTAAGTGGGTGTCCTAAAAGGACAATTAGCCCATAAACCATGGTGATGGACGGCAATGGGCCAAGCTAGCCTAATATATATGTTAGTTTAATTTTATTTATAAGGTTATGTTAGTTTATTAATAAAAAAAAATAATGTTAGTGTATATATTAAACAAAACATAAAACAAAGCCATTATCATCTACATTCTCTCATGGCCGAATGTGAGAAAAGAAAACCCCATTTTGGAGCTTGAAATTTTGGCAATTGGGAGCTTAATTTGGGGTATGTATTTTGTTTAGTTTTTGATAATTTTTACGTTTTTGAGATCGTTGCTTCGTATATTACCCGACCCATGTCTAAATTTTTGAAAATACCATGTATATAAGATTCGGCCATTAACATGTTTAGATAGTTTTGATGTTTAATGGTTTTAGATTAAAGGTATGTTAAGGATTTACAAGTTTTGTATTGGAGTTTTGATGATTTTGAGTATATAGGGCTAAATTGAAAAGAATAAAATTGTGAAGGATTAAAATGTCAAATAGATAAAATGCATGGACACCCATGGCTAAGGGGAAGATTCGGCCTAGCCATAGTGTTAGGAAATTTTGCATATTTTGAGTTTTGTGTAAATTGGACCAATTTGTAAAAATGGAAAACATTAGGGGCAAAATGGTAAATTGCCCATTTGTGTGTTTTGGAACTAATTTGAGATGAAATGAGATTAAATGAGCTAAATTCTAATGCGTTGTAGATCAAGAGCAAAGAAAACGGAATTAGACCTGGGAAAGACGAAGGTTCTCGAATAAGCCGATTCGCACGGACTATCGACAACCGAGGTAAGTCCTTTAGCTAAAATATGTCAATAAATTAATTATGAACTTAGTGAATGATGAATTGTGGAAATTTAGAGTATAAATTCATGATATAGCCGAATGTGAATGTATAGTATTGAAGTGAATTTATTTTGGCTAATGCAAGGTGAATAAGTAAGTTCTTGAGCTACCTTATGTTTAAAGGTTATTTACAAATCTAATGAATGATAAAATTTGTATAAGTTTGGTGTAAAACCATGAGTTGGCCGAATGTGATGATGATGGATTGGATTGATTTCAAATATTTTTAATGCAATGTGAATAAATGCTTATGGTTCGATATGTGATAGTGAAATGTGAAAAGCATGTAAAACTATTCTGACATTCGGCTTGAGCCTAGCGGAGCCTCGTGTCGATGACATTATCGGGCTTTATGCCTAGCGCGAGCCTTGTGCTGGTGTTATTTATCGGGCTTTACGCCTAGCAGGCCTTGTGCTGGTGTTACTTTTCAGGCTTTTATGCCTAGCAGGCCTTGTGCCGGTGTTTCTTATCGGGCTTTTATGCCTAGCAGGCCTTGTGCCGGTGATTCTTATCAGGCTTTTACGCCTAGCAGGCTTAATGCCGGTGACATAGTTTACAAAAGAGAATCGAATATTCTTCAAGGTAAACCTTAATTATGGTATTTAGTTAACATTTCGGTAAGTATGTAAGGTATGTTATGCGTAATATTAATTGAGTCAAGTTAATACTATGAGAACTATGTTATGTATATTTGAGTTTATGATGGATATGAATGCTCTAATTACATGATTTGGAGTATGTGATTCTTGGAATATATTTAATTGTGATTTCGAAGTAATACAGGTTTATGAAATGAAGTGCAATTATTTGGGTTGATGAACTAATAGTAATCGGCCTTGTGAAAATTTACATATTTTTTTAATGTATATGTGCAATGTCATAAGTTGAATATTTTAAATGTTATATTATCATGAACTTAGGACTTACTAAGCTAGTAAGCTTAATTGCGTAAAATTTTTCCCTGTTTTATAGATTGAGTACAAGCTACAAGCTCGTCGGGATCGTTCGGAAAGTCGCCACACTATCAATCTATATTTTGGTACTCTTTCATTTTGGTTTTAGAATGAAGGCATGTATAGGAAAGACTTTGTCTTTGTTTTGAGAAAAACTTAAGGTTCATGTATATATACCATGCATGAATATATGGCTAAATTTTTAGTTATGTATGCTTTTGTGTTTTTGATACGAATGTCGGGTTATGTTGGCGATGTTTATGCATTTTTAATCGAAGTTCAATCGTTTTTGATAAGGAAATGTATGTATATGAAATGAATCCTTGAATTAGGGATGTGGGTATGTTCGGTTAGAAGCTAGTTTTTCCATAAATTGCAGCGAAACAGCATGTAGTAGCAGCAGTGATGTGATTTTGAAAAATCACCAAAAATAGGGTATATTGAATTAGAAAGTGAATTAGACATGAAATTAAACCTTATTGTGTCTATTTTTACATGAAAGAAACAGAGTAGGAAAAGGATTTTTCTATTATGAGATATTTAAGTTTTAGTGAGACTTGCTCTAAATGAATTCGTGAGTCGCTGTTCTGTTTTGGAAAAATTGTTATAAATTGTACAAAAATAATTATGAAGCATGGTCTATATGTTTAGAATCCTTAATGAGTCTATTTGTTATTGGTATAAACAAGAACATTATTGAAAATTTGTACAATGAGATAACTTTATTTTTGTAATGATAGGTCAGAATTGTCGAGCAGTGAAATAGGGGTAACTTTGATGAATAAAATGTACTAATTGGCCACATGAAAAATTCTGGAAAAATTATGGTAAATTCTTATATGAGTTTAGTTTCCAGGAAAATTTTCGGATCTGAATTTCGAGTTTTTTAACTCAAGTTATGGTCAATTTAGTCAGCATGATGCAGTTTGACAGCTTTAAATTTTTATGTCCTGAACTTCTAGTCAAGTCTAGTAATGCCACATACTCGATTCCGCGAAGGTCTCGGGTAAGGGGTGTTACATTTTATTGGTATCGAGCTTACGGTTTAGTCAATTCTAGGACTATCGTAGCGCGTGTGAGTCTAGCTATACATGCCTTTATCATATATTGATAGCGTGGTGACTTCTGACCGCCTGAACTTTGTTTTATATAGTAAATGGACACAGATCCTGAAAGAGCCGTAGCGATGATGTAGAGAGTGTAGCGCTGACCATGCACACAGATCAGCGCCGGAGACTCGACGACTGCTTTGGGTAGCCACGAAGGAGAGACTAAACAAGCCTTTTATCGATGATAAATGAGTGGTTTGCCCAATTTATTCGAACTAACCCTACTTGTACACCAACCTCCACCCCCAAATAATCCAACTCCGATTCCTTCAAAGAACCCCGATGATAGATCCGGTGAGATCTAGTAGGCCCCAGCTGATAAAATCCGAAAATTTGGGGCTGAAGAATTTAAAGCCAATGATGACGATGATGCAGAGCGAGCCGAAATGTAGCTTGATAATACTATACGGTACTTGATGAGCTATCTTGTACTCCTGGATAAATGCACTCAAGTGTGCTATATCTTTATTGAGGACATCAGATATCACTTCGTGGAACACACTAGTATCGATGGTTCCGAAAGAAAAAGTGACATGGGATTTCTTCCAAAATGAATTTCGTAAGAAGTACATCACCAAAGATTTATTGATCAAAAACGAAAGGAATTCCTTGAAATTTGAAACAAGGACGAATGACCGTGACGGAATATGAACGGAAATTTGTCGACTCAGCAGATATGCTAGAGAGTGTGTTTCTCACGAAGCTATTATGTGTAAAAGATTTGAAGATGGCTTCGAATGAGGATATAAAGATGTTTGTTGGCATTCTTGAAATTCAAGAGTTTGTGACTTTAGTTGAAAGAGCTTGCAAAGTCAAGAGCTCTCGGGAAAGAGAAAAGAAAGGTGAGATCTGAAGCTAGAGACATTCGTAAAAGATCTTGGTAAGGTCTTTCATTTCACAACCAAGAAGTCCAGAGATGACTACAACCAATATAAAACTACTATAGATCCACCTAGCGGGATCGACCCCTATGAGCTCTCGAGCTACTTGATAGCTTGATGTTGGTAACGTCCTCGAATAGAGTTGAATGCGAGCACTTGTGGGAAATGGCACTCGAGAGAGATGTAGATTTCATGATCGGTCTTGCTATAAATGTGGATCGTCGAGATCATTTTATTAGAGAATGTCCGAGGTTAACCGAGCGAGAATCTGATTCGTAACACTAAAGCCGAGCAACATATCAATGCGAGGAGACCACCCAGACATTCCGGCAATGTAGGTGGTAGTCAGAAAGGAACGAAGAACACTATAGTTCGATCTGAGGCTAGAGCTCTAGCAAGAGCTTATGCTGCACGAGCCAGAGAGGATGCTTCCTCCCCCGATGTCATTACCGGTACTTTCACCCTTTATGACACTACATGAATTGCATTAATTGATCCTCGTTTCGACTCACTCATATGTGTGTGAAACTTTAGAATTTGGAAAGACTCTGCTAGTTGAGTCTACCGAGTTTGTGATACGTGTGTCCAACCCATTGGGTAGATGTGTGCTTGTAAATAAAGTGTGTAGGGGTTGCCCGTTGATGATTCGGGATTATTGCTTCCCAGCTGATTTAATGTTGTTGTCCTTTGATGAATTTGATATAATCTTGGGTATGGACTGGTTAACTTCACATGAGGCAGTAGTGGATTGTAAAAGAAAGCTTATCGATTTGAAATGTCGAAATGGCGAGACCATCAGAATTAAATCCTGTGACGTAAATGGGTTGCCTACAGTAATATCTTCAATGTTAGCTCGAAAGTATGTGAGAAAAGGGTGTGAAGCTTATTTATGTACTGGATAATAAAATGTCCGAGAAACAAATTGAATCAGATCGGTGGTGTGTGAATACCTGATGTGTTTCTGAAGAACTACCGGTTTACCCCCAGAACGAGAGATTGAGTTCGGCATTGAATTAGTGCCGGGTGCGACTCCGATTTTGATAGCTCCGTACCGAATGGCACCTACCGAATTAAAAGAATTGAAAGAGCAGTTGCAAGAGTTGACAGATAGGGGCTTCGCGCGACCGAGTTTTTCTCCGTGGGGTGCACCGGTTTTATTTGTGAAAAAGAAAGATGGGACTATGCGAATGTATCGTATCGACTACAAAGCAACTAAATAAGGTAACTATAAAGAATAAGTACCCGTTACCTCGGATTGATGATTTATTTGATCAGTTGAAAGGGGCTTCAGTGTTTTCGAAAATAGATTTGAGATCGGGCTATTATCAGTTGCGAGTCAGAGATTCAGATGTGCCAAAGACTGCATTCCGAACGAGGTACGGACATTATGAGTTTTTGGTTATGCCTTTTGGACTCACTAATGCACCTGCTGTTTTTATGGACCTAATGAACCGAGTCTTCCGACAGTTTTTGGATCGGTTTGTGGTAGTGTTTATTGATGATATACTGATCTACTCCAAAAATGAAACGGAACATGCTGAACATTTGAGGCTAGTACTACAAACTCTGAGAGATCAACGATTGTATGCAAAGTTCAGTAAGTGTGAATTCTGGATGAATGAAGTCAGCTTCTTGGGTCATGTTGTTTCGGTGTCAGGTATTCGGGTGGATCCAAACAAAATAGCAGCTATACTCGATTGGAAACCACCAAATAATGTTTCTGAGATCCGAAGTTTCCTAGGCCTTGCAGGATATTACAGAAGAATTGTAAAAGGTTTTTCTGTTATAGCTACACCTTTGACGAGACTACTACAGAAAGATGTCAAATTTGAGTGGTCAGAAAGGTATCAGAAAAGTTTCGAACAGTTGAAAGCCCTTTTGACCGAAGCCCCAGTGTTAACTCAGCCTGAATCGGGTAAAGAATTTATTATTTTTAGCGATGCTTCCTTGAATGGGTTGGGTTGCGTTTTAATGCAAGAAGGCAAGGTGATAGCCTATGCTTCGAGACAATTAAAGCCGCATGAGAAAAATTATCCAACTCACGATTTGGAGTTAGCAGCCATTGTGTTCGCTTTAAAAATTTGGCGTCACTATTTATTCGGCGAAAAGTGTCATATTTATTCAGATCATAAAAGTCTAAAGTATTTAATGACTCAGAAAGATCTAAATTTGAGACAACGCAGATGGTTAGAATTGCTGGAAGACTATGACTTAGTAATTGACTACCATCCGGGAAAAGCTAATGTTGTTGCGGATGCGTTAAGTCGAAAATCATTATTTGCTCTTCGTGCATTGAATGCACAAATGGCTATGTCTGATGATGGTTCGATCGTAGCCGAGTTACAAGCAAGGCCGATGTTTATTCAACAAATTTGTGATGCACAGAAAGTTGATGAGAATTTGGTTGCTATTCGGATTCAGTGTGAAAATGCTACAGAATCAGATTTTCGGATTGATGCAAATGATGGTTTGAATTATAAAAGTCGATTGTGTGTTCCTAAGAACTCAGATTTGATACAGATGATTCTGAGTGAGGCCCATAATGGTCGAATGTCGATACACCCGGGTAGCACGAAAATGTATAACGATTTGAAACAGTTCTATTGGTGGCTCGGCATGAAACGAGATATATCCGAATTCGCTTCCAAGTGCTTAATCATCAACAAGTGAAAGCTGAGCATCAGGTACCATCCGGATTACTTCAGCCAATCATGATACCCGAATGGAAATGGGATAGAATTACAATGGATTTTGTATCCGGTCTTCCTATGACACCTAGTAAGAAAGATGCCGTATGGGTTATCGTTGATAGATCGACTAAATCACTCATTTTGTGCCTGCAGTACATACCGACTATTCACTTGATAAGCTTGCCGAATTGTATGTGTCGCAGATTGTAAGGTTGCACGGTGTGCACCGAGTTCCATTGTTTCGATAGGGACCCAAGATTCACATCGCGGTTCGAAGAAATTGCAAGATGCTTTAGGTACTAAACTTCATTTTAGTACGACCTTCCATCCGCAAAACAGACGGTCGGCCACCGAGCGAACTATTTTGATACTTGAGGACATGTTGAGGTGTTGCGTTCTCGAGTTTGAAGGTACGTGGGAACGATACCTACCTTTGGTTGAATTTGCTTACAATAACAGTTTCCAATCTAGCATAAAAATGGCGCCTTATGAAGCCTTATATGGACGAAATTGTTGCACACCATTGTATTGGACTGAGCTCAGTGAGAATAAGATACACGGGGTTGATTAGATTAAAGAAACAGAACAGAAGGTGGTTGTTATTAGGAGTAATTTGAAAGTCGCCGGATCGTCAAAAGTCCTATGCCGATTTGAAACGTAAGGACATTGAATTTCGTGTCGGAGATCGGGTGTTCTTAAAAGTTTCTCCGTGGAAGAAAATACTACGATTTGGTCAGAAAGGCAAGTTGAGTTCGAGATTTATCGGACCGTATGAAATCATAGAGCGTATAGGGCCTGTTGCTTATAGATTGAAATTGCCTCTTGACTTAGAAAAGATACACAATGTATTTCATGTTTCGATGCTTCACAAATATAGATCATATCCATCCCATGTGATTGCAATCACGAGAGATTGAAATTAGATCTAATTTGACATATGATGAGGAACCGATCCGTATCTTAGCTCGGGAAATAAAAGAGTTGAGAAACAAAAGGATTCCATTAGTAAAGGTTTTATGGAATCGTCACGGAGTTGAAGAGGCTACGTGGGAGCCTGAGGAGTCAATGAGGCAACAATATCCGAACTTACTTAACGGTAAGATTTTCGGGGACGAAAATCCTTAAGGGGGGAGAGTTGTAACAGACCAATTTTGACCCAAATCGAAACGGTGGTTTCGGGACCACGAATTCGAGCCTGAGAAATACTTTAATATTATATTTCGTGTTTATTATATGTGATTTAGTGAGTGTGAAAGTTTCATAGAAAAATTTAGTCGTTTAAGTGCTCAATTTGATAAAAAGGATTAAATCGCGAAAAACGTAAAAGTTGCATACTAAAGTGAAATGTACTAATTTGCTTGTGGCTTTTTAAGTGGGTGTCCTAAAAGGACAATTAGCCCATAAACCATGGTGATGGACGGCAATGGGCCAAGCTAGCCTAATATATATGTTAGTTTAATTTTATTTATAAGGTTATGTTAGTTTATTAATAAAAAAAAATAATGTTAGTGTATATATTAAACAAAACATAAAACAAAGCCATTATCATCTACATTCTCTCATGGCCGAATGTGAGAAAAGAAAACCCCATTTTTGGAGCTTGAAATTTTGGCAATTGGGAGCTTAATTTGGGGTATGTATTTTGTTTAGTTTTTTGATAATTTTTACGTTTTTGAGATCGTTTGCTTCCAGATATTACCCGACCCATGTCTAAATTTTTGAAAATACCATGTATATAAGATTCGGCCATTAACATGTTTAGATAGTTTTGATGTTTAATGGTTTTAGATTAAAGGTATGTTAAGGATTTACAAGTTTTGTATTGGAGTTTTTGATGATTTTGAGTATATAGGGCTAAATTGAAAAGAATAAAATTGTGAAGGATTAAAATGTCAAATAGATAAAATGCATGGACACCCATGGCTAAGGGGAAGATTCGGCCTAGCCATAGTGTTAGGAAATTTTGCATATTTTGAGTTTTGTGTAAATTGGACCAATTTGTAAAAATGGAAAACATTAGGGGCAAAATGGTAAATTGCCCATTTGTGTGTTTTGGAACTAATTTGAGACGAAATGAGATTAAATGAGCTAAATTCTAATGCGTTGTAGATCAAGAGCAAAGAAAAACGGAATTAGACCGGGGAAAGACGAAGGTTCTCGAATAGCCGATTCGCACGGACTATCGACAACCGAGGTAAGTCCTTTAGCTAAAATATGTCAATAAATTAATTATGAACTTAGTGAATGATGAATTGTGGAAATTTAGAGTATAAATTCATGATATAGCCGAATGTGAATGTATAGTATTGAAGTGAATTTATTTTGGCTAGTGCAAGGTGAATAAGTAAGTTCTTGAGCTACCTTATGTTTAAAGGTTATTTACAAATCTAATGAATGATAAAATTTGTATAAGTTTGGTGTAAAACCATGAGTTGGCCGAATGTGATGATGATGGATTGGATTGATTTCAAATATTTTTAATGCAATGTGAATAAATGCTTATGGTTCGATATGTGATAGTGAAATGTGAAAAGCATGTAAAACTATTCTGACATTCGGGCTTCGAGCCTAGCAGGCCTCGTGCCGGTGACATTATCGGGCTTTATGCCTAGCAGGCCTTGTGCCGGTGTTATTTATCGGGCTTTACGCCTAGCAGGCCTTGTGCCGGTGTTACTTTTCAGGCTTTTATGCCTAGCAGGCCTTGTGTGCCTGTTTCTTATCGGGCTTTTATGCCTAGCGTGCCTTGTGCCGGTGATTCTTATCGCTTTTTCGCCTAGCGGTGCTTAATGCCGGGTGACATAGTTTACAAAAGAGAATCGAATATTCTTCAAGGTAAACCTTAATTATGGTATTTAGTTAACAACTCGGTAAGTATGTAAAGGTATGTTATGCGTAATATTAATTGAGTCAAGTTAATACTATGAGAACTATGTTATGTATATTTGAGTTTATGATGGATATGAATGCTCTAATTACATGATTTGGAGTATGTGATTCTTGGAATATATTTAATTGTGATTTCGAAGTAATACAGGTTTATGAAATGAAGTGCAATTATTTGGGTTGATGAACTAATAGTAATCGGCCTTGTGAAAATTTACATATTTTTTTAATGTATATGTGCAATGTCATAAGTTGAATATTTTAAATGTTATATTATCATGAACTTAGGACTTACTAAGCTAGTAAGCTTAATTGCGTAAAATTTTTTCCCTGCTTTATAGATTGAGTACAAGCTACAAGCTCGTCGGGATCGTTCGGAAAGTCGCCACACTATCAATCTATATTTTGGTACTCTTTCATTTTGGTTTTAGAATGAAGGCATGTATAGGAAAGACTTTGTCTTTGTTTTGAGAAAAACTTAAGGTTCATGTATATAACAGCCATGCGAATATGGCTAAATTTTTAGTTATGTATGCTTTTGTGTTTTTGATACGAATGTCGGGTTATGTTGGCGATGTTTATGCATTTTTAATCGAAGTTCAATCGTTTTTGATAAGGAAATGTATGTATATGAAATGAATCCTTGAATTAGGGATGTGGGTATGTTCTGTTAGAAGCTAGTTTTTCCATAAATTGCAAAAAAAACAAAGATGTAGTAGCTTGCAATGATGTGATTTTGAAAAATCACCAAAAATAGGGTATATCGAATTAGAAAGTGAATTAGACATGAAATTAAACAGAGTAGGAAAAGGATTTTTCTATTATGAGATATTTAAGTTTTAGTGAGACTTGCTCTAAATGAATTCGTGAGTCGCTATTCTGTTTTGGAAAAATTGTTATAAATTGTACAAAAATAATTATGAAGCATGGTCTATATGTTTAGAATACTTAATGAGTCTATTTTTGATTGGTATAAACAAGAACATTATTGAAAATTTGTACAATGAGATAACTGTATTTTTGTAATGATAGGTCAGAATTGTCGAGCAGTGAAATAGGGGTAACTTTGATGAATAAACTGTACTAATTGGCCACATGAAAAATTCTGGAAAAATTATGGTAAATTCTTATATGAGTTTAGTTTCCAGGAAAAATTTCGGATCTGAATTTCGAGTTTTTTAACTCAAGTTATGGTCAATTTAGTCAGCATGATGCAGTTTGACAGCTTTAAATTTTTATGTCCTGAACTTCTAGTCAAGTCTAGTAATGCCACATACTCGATTCCGGCGAAGGTCTCGGGTAAGGGGTGTTACACTAACTATGACAACGATTTGAGGCAAGCGCACCTATCGAGCAGTAGTATAGCTTAGGCAAGACCGAAATGTCGAACCCAAAGGAACCAAAAGTACTAATACTAACTCTCTTTTTATTTTTTAGCCTAAGAATTAAGTGGATTTTTATCTAATCTAAAATTAATTATCTACTAAACTAAACTAAATACTCTAAGACAAAGAAGAATGAAATTGGGAAAATAACTTTGAGGAAAAACCATTCATTAAGATGACACCCAAGGAAGAATCCACCTAGACTTCACTTGTTATCTAACTCTGAACCAGACGATTTATTCACTTGACTTGATCCATAAGATTCGCTAAGTTATATTAATCCCTCTCTCGAGGGAACTAACGTCTAACCCTAGGTTGATTAATTGAAATCTCTTTCTAATTAAAACCCCTAGAATTGCATTAACTCGATCTATGGACTCACATATTAGGTTTCACCCTAATCTGGCAAAATCTCGTCATCCTATCTCTAGGCGTGCGATCAACTCCGCTTAATTATGCGAGATTTACTCTTAGGCAGGGACTTTTGCTCCTCCACCTAAGCACATCACACTTGAATTAATATCCTGGAAATATCAAAACAAGAATTAAGAACACATAATTAAGAACAAGTCAAATATTTATCATATAGTTCAGCAAACGATAACAAGATTCATCTTAGGTTTCATCCCCCTCAGGTATCTGAGGGTTTAGTTCATAATGTTAATACAAGAATACATCTCAAAAGAAAAGATAAAACAAAACATAAGAAATCCCTAAAACCCACTAAAGGAATTGAAAGAGAGATCCTCCGTCTTAAGTATAATTCCGGCTTCTTGAGATGAATCAACTGGCTATCTTTGAATAATTCTCCACAAATCTGCCCTCTTTGGCCTAGCTGGACGCCCCCTGACTAAAGCCCTGGGTTCCTCTCTTTCAGGTCATACTTAGGGTGTTTATATAGGCTTCTGAATATGTTCTTTGCCCCTAAGTATCTTAATCCGAGTGAAACTCTTCTTTCTCACGGTAGGGACACGCCCATGGCACACGCCCGTGTAAGTCATGGCTAGGCCGTGTTCGAACATGTTGAATTGGGCAAGCCGTGTGGTCTTGGGCCCAGGCCGTGTAGATTTCGTGATATGGCCCATTTACTCTGTTTTGGGCCAGTTTCTCATTCTTTTCATCCTCCGATGCTCTTCTGAGTATAAAACATGAAAACAAAGGATTAAGAGCAAAAAATTACATAATTTAAGACTTAAATCATCCAAAAGCATGCTAAATGTGGGCTTAAAATATGCTGCTTTTATGGTTTATTAGGGATACTACCAGTTGAGAGTTAAAGATTCAGACATTCTGAAGACTGCTTTCAGAACGAGGTACGGGCATTATGAGTTTTTAGTTATGCCATTTGGACTAACCAATGCTCCTGCTATTTTTATGGATCTGATGAATAGAATTTTTAGACCGTACCTAGATCAATTTGTTGTGGTGTTCATAGATGACATCCTGATTTATTCACGTGATGAAAATGAGCATGCTAAACATTTGAATATTGTGTTGCAAACTTTGAGAGAAAAGCAATTGTACGCAAAATTCAGAAAATGTGAATTCTGGTTACATGAGGTTAGTTTTCTTGGACATATTGTGTCAGCTTCTGGAATCCGAATGGATCCAAGTAAGATTTCTGCTATTCTAAATTGGAAACCTCCGAGAAATGTGTTTGAAGTCTGTAGTTTTCTAGGTTTAGCTAGTTATTATCATCGATTTGTAAAAGGATTTTCAGTGATAGCTACTCTGTTGACTAGATTACTTCAGAAAGATGTTAGATATGAATGGTCGGATAAATGCCAGAAAAGTTTTGGTCAGTTGAAAGTTCTATTAACAGAAGCTCCAGTGTTAGTACAGCCAGAATCGGGTAAAGAATTTGTTATATACAATGATGCTTTGTTAAATGGTCTGGGATGTGTTTTGATGCAGGAAGGAAAAGTTGTAGCTTATGCCTCAAGACAATTGAAGCCTCATGAAAAGATTTATCCGACATACGATCTTGAGCTAGTTGCGATAGTGTTTGTACTTAATATTTGGCACCATTACCTATACGGTGAGAAATGTCATGTGTTTTCAGATCATAAAAGTCTGAAATATCTGATGACTCAGAAAGATTTGAACCTGCGTCAAAGAAGATGGTTAGAGTTGTTAAAAGATTATGAGCTCATGATAGATTATCATCCGGGTAAAGCGAACGTTGTTGCTAATGCTTTGAGTAGAAAATCATTGTTTGCACTACGTGCTTTCAATGCTCAGTTAGATTTGTCTGATGGTAGTTCTGTGTTAGTTGAGTTAAAAGCGAAACCATTGTTTATATAGCAGATATGTAATGCCCAGAAATCTGATAATGAGTTGTTAGCGAAACGAGTTCTGTGTGATTCGAATCTGAATCTAAATTTCAGGTTGTTGATGATTGCTTGAGTTTCCGAGGTTGTATATGTGTTCTGAGAAATCCAAAGTTGATTCAGCTAATTTTAAGTGAAACACATAACAGTCGTCTATCTGTTCATTCGAGAAGTACAAAGATGTACCATGATCTAAAGCAACACTATTGGTGGTCTGGTATGAAACGAGACATTTCTGACTTTGTTTCGAAATGCTTAATCTGTCAACAAGTGAAAGTCAAACATCATGTTCCATCTGGTTTGCTACAGCCAATTCTGATTCTTGAATGGAAATGGGATAGAGTGACAATGGTTTTTGTTTCTTGTTTGCCTCAAACTCCGAGAAAGAAAGATGCGATTTGGGTCATAATTGATCGATTGACAAAATCTGCCCATTTTATTCCGGTAAGATCTGGCTATTCACCTGATGGATTAGCCGAGCTTTATATTACTGAGATTGTTAGATTGCACGGGGTGCCACTATCTATTGTGTCAGATAGGGATCCGAGGTTTACATTGAGGTTCTGGAAGAAATTGCAAGAAGCTTTAGGCACAAAACTGCATTTCAGTACAGCTTTTCATCCGCAAACAGATGGTCAATCCGAACGGATCATTCAGATTCTCGAAGATATGTTAAGATGTTGTATACTTGAGTTAAACGGTACATGGGAAGAGTATCTGCCATTGACCGAATTTGCATACAGTAACAGTTTTCACTCAAGTATCAAAATGGCACCTTATGAAGCTTTGTACGGACGTAAATGTCGTACACCTCTGTATTGGACTGAGCTCAGTGAAAATAAGCTACATGGGGTTGATTTGATAAAAGATTTAGAACAGGAAGTGAAACTAATCCAAGATTGTTTGAAAGCAGCAACTGACCGTCAGAAGTCTTATGCAGACTTGAAACGAAAAGATATAGAATTTGAGATCGGCGACAAAGTATTTCTGAAAGTGTCTCCATGGAAGAAAGTGCTTTGATTCGAACATAAAGGAAAGTTAAGTCCGAGGTTCATCGGACCGTATGAGATAATTGAACGAGTTGGGCCTGTTACATATAGATTAAGGTTACCCTCTAAGCTAGAAAAGATACACAATGTATTTCATGTTTCGATGCTCCGTAGTTATCGATCCGATCCATCACATGTGATTGTCCCATCTGAAATTGAAATCCGATCAGTATCTTAGCTCGTGAAGTGAAAGAGTTGAGAAATAAGAAAATTTCGTTAGTGAAAGTACTATGGAATCGACACAGAATAGAAGAAGCTACGTGGGAGCCTGAAGATTCAATAAGACAACAATATCCGAATCTATTTAACGGTAAGATTTTCGGGGATGAAAATCCCTAAGGGGGAGAATTGTAACAGTCCGGTTTATACCCTAGTTGGACTAGTAGTTTCGGGACCACAAATTCGAGCCCGTATAATATTTTAATGTTATTTTCTATGACTATGATGTGTGAATATGCATGTGTAAAAGTTTCTTAAGTTAATTCGTCCATCTGTGTGTTTAATTTGAGCCAAGGACTGAATTACATTGATATACAAATTAGCATGCTACATGAAAAGGTACTTAATTGTCATAAAGAATGAGGATTTTATGTGGCAATTAAGCCATTAGCTTGTAAGTGGACGGTTAAGGTCGAAAAAGACCTTGATTTATATGTTATATATATTTTATTTATACGGATAAATTGGTAATAAGGTTAATAATATAATTGTTAATAAAATAAAGCATGAAAATGGAACATTCACTCATGCATTCTCCACCGAAAATACAAAAGAAAGAAAGGTTTTGAAGCTTTCTAACATTCTGCATTCATTAAGCAAAAATTAAGATAAGTTTTAGCTTTGGATTTTGATGATTTTTATGTTTTTGAGATTGTTGCTTAGACTACTATCAAGGCCATGTCTCAATTTTGTCTATTGATGATGTTTGTGTGATATGCCATTGAAGTTATGTTGAGCTTTGTAATGAATTTAGTTGTTAAATGAAAGTTTTGAGCTAGATGAACATACTTTGTTCTTGAATTTTTGATGAATTTAGCTAATTAGGGCTAAATTGAGAAAATAGCAATTTGAGGGACTAGATTGCAAATTTGATGGAAAATATGGGCTTGTATGTGATGTATGAACATTCGGCTAAGCATGAGTATGTAATGATTTTGTGAATTTGATGTTTTTGGAAAAAATGGACTAAATTGATAAATTTTGCAAATGTGAGGGTTAATTTGTAAATAACCCTAAATATGTGTCATTGGATTAAATTGAATGAGTTGGTGAATAAAAGGGTTAATTCTGAATATGTATAGATCAAGAACCAAAGAAAACAGATTTAGATCGTGGGAAAGCGAAAGTAACCAAGTAGCCGTTTCCGTTTCTGTTAAATCGAATCCGAGGTAAGTCATTATGCAAATAAAAGTATTCATATTAAATTATGTGTTCTTATGACTATTGTTATCAATGAATACTTATTATATGATCTATTCATGAATTCCGAGATAAGAGTTACTTAGTAACAATGTTCGAGAAGTCCCGTACAAACCTAGGAATAGATAGGATTAGCTATGTCATGACATAGGTATTTGTTCTGTTTTTATCATGTAAGACCATGTCTGGGACGTTGGCATTGATTTGAGATTTCGTGTAAGACCTCGTCTGGGACGTAGGCATCGGAATGAGCATTACGTGTAAGACCATGTCTAGGACGTTGGCATCGATATGAACTTTATGTGTAAGACCATGTCTAGGACATCAGCATCGTATTGATTCATGTAAGACCCTGTCTGGGACAGTGGCATCGATATCTTAGTGCATATAAGACCTCGTCTGGGACGTTGGCATTGTACGACTATTCTGAAGTTTCTGAGTATCCTACTGGATTCCTTACGGTTCAACGGGCAAGTCTGTAATATGAATTGGCCATGTAAATAGTGAATCCGTTTCAGGTATGTTGATTCATACACTAAGTGTGTATAGAAGGTAAGTTCCTATGTGATCTTACTATGATGATTATGTATATTTGGATAACAATAAGAGATGTGATAGTAAGCATGAAAGAACTTTGTATATATGAGACTTTTGAATTGATAAATGTGGCAAATATGGCCAAGTACATGGACCAAGGTATATATGTGATAATTTGCTAAGTGATTTAGATGTGCCAACGTATCTATGAGTATATATGCCTTCTATGCTAAGTTTGTTTGTATTATGACTTACTAAGCTTTTGGAAAGCTTACTCCGTGTGTGCGCTTTCTCTGTTTTATTGGTCATTAAAGCTATTGAAGGCTTGGGACCATCAAGGATCGTCATCACAGTATTCAACTTGTTTATGGTACAATTTGGATATATATTTTGCTAGATATGGCATGTATAGGCTAGTCTTTTGTATTTGTAAAGGAAGTGATTTTAGCCATGTGATTTGGCTAGTTTTTTCTTGGTATTATGTTTAAATGAATGTGATATATGAAGTATACCTTGGTTTGGTTGAAGCACATGAATTGGTCAAGTTTTTGGATAAGCATTTGGATGAATTATACTTGATATACATATATTTTGGTCTTGGAAGTTGGCATGGTTGAAATGGATATTGAATGTTTAGATTGAATGGTTATTTTGGTTGTCTAGTATGCATGAAATGTGTTGGTGAATATTGCTTGTAGGTAAGACCCAAGTGGGTGGCATTTTGGCCTTGAAAATGGCCTATAATGTCACACGGTTGTGGCACACGGGCGTGCCTAGTGACCGTGGGGCTAAGTCAGTAGCTAGCATAAGAGTACACGGCCTTGGCACACAGACATGACTACTAGCCGTGTGATTTTTGATAGGATCGACCACGGCCAAAGTACACAGGCGTGCTTGGTGACACACGGGTGTGTCTAGCAGCCGTGGGAGGCACACGGCCTGCCGACACGATTGTGTAACCCCTGAAACTTAGAAAAGTTTTAAATTTTCTGAGAATTCTGTATGTGTTCCGATTAATTCCCGACCAAACTTATAGCATGATTTAGGTCTCATTGACCGCAATAAGGGACACTATGATTGTATTCGATGTGATACTTGATGAATTGTTTGATTAAGTTTCTGATCTTTCAGGTAACGCTCTTAACCCATTTCGGCGACAAACACGAGATAGGGGTGTTACAGAGTAACTTTGCCAATGGAGTAGTAATAATCAAAAATCCCTCGAAGAAATGACGATCATAACTAGCTAAGCCCAAGAAACTTTTGACCTCAGACACAGTCCTCGACGACTCCCAATCCAAGATCGCCTCAACCTTCTTCAAACCAACCCGAATACCCTCTGCTGAAATGACATGACCAAGAAAAACCACCTCTCGAAGCGAGAGCTCACACTTGATCAACTTAACATATAGTTGCTTCTCCTTCAAAACTTGAAGAACCACTCTTAAATGCTCATTGTGCTCATCCTCCAATTGAGAATACACCAATATATCATCTATGAAAACCACAATGAACCGATCCAGATAGGAATGGAATACACGATTCATTATGTCCATAAATGTAGCAGGTGCATTCGTCAACTCGAATGGCATGACAATAAAATCAAAATTCCCATAACGAGTCCTGATCAACTGTTTAACGTCACAGCAATAATGTGCAAGTGCACACTGTCAATGCAAGTATAGTAGATAGATGTGGGTATGTCAGATATCGATCCCACATGGATGGTCAGTGCAATAACTAGATATAAATAAGATAAATTGTGAGGATAGTTGTGGATGCAATAACTTGAAAACAATAAATTAAAATATGATAATGATAAACAGGGAACCCCAACATGAATCTTCAGCAGAATACTAAATGCTCACAAGGTGTAAAAGTATAGGTCATTGTCGAGGCAATAAAATTCAATGTAAATCTTAACCAGCATTACTCCTCTATTTAATTCTAAGACTTAAACATGCATATTAACCTCAACTTCCCGATGATGGCAATACGACACTATTAAGAACAAGTGGACTGAATTCCTCTAATCTTCACTCAACCTCGATTGAAATGCTTGTTGGTTCAAACTATCACTGCACTTTCCAATGTCAGTGACTACAATAACACTTTTATGTTAAATAACATTCAAACCCTAAGATTAAACAATAAAAGCAAGATTAAATTTGATAACATTTCACCAAGAAGCCATCAATACTTCCATACAATTAGAAATCAGAGAGTAATCACCAGCATTTAGAAAGAAATAAGAAAGAATCAAGTGGAGAATTCTATTCCTAGACAACTCGACTGAATCTCTCTATTCCCTCTTGTCTCGCAATTAGATCTCGTTGTCAGGAGCTAGTCTACATCTGGTTTTCACTTTAGCTCACCCTTGAGAAGCTTAAGCCGCTATGGCCACAAGCTTCAAGGTAGGATGATGAAGGTGATGATGGAGAAAAAAAAAACTCTCATTTTTCTTCTCACATCTACCTCTTATGTCTTCCTCCAATAGTACAGGTGTCCTTTCCTCAAAATTATTTTGTCCTTGTATGTACAGGTTGTTTATACTAGATAGGATAGCTCACACAGTTTTGGTTTTTATCCGGATAGCTGTTAGGTGTGGCGACAATTCTGGACGCAATCTGGGATTAACTCATGCAGTGACATTAATGCAATAAGGTAGAAATTAAGGATAAAATAGGCTAGGATTCACTGAGTTATAAAATACAATTTACTAAACTGAAAATGCTAAAATGTATGCTAAGGATAACTAAATGGGAACAATTTAACCAATAAATAAAGAGGAAAACCTATGTTCTTTGTAGTGCTATCACACCCCCAAACTAGAATTTTTACTTGTCCTCAAGTAAAACAAAAACTAGTAAGGCTACAAAACTTTTACTAAGGCAAATGATCATTCTAGCAAACTTGAACCCTCTAATTTCCCAATAGATGAATCACATTCAGATGAAAGAATATTGCATTGACAATTCATAAGCATGAATGAATAAGGTTGCAACTTCATCAAAGCTAGCATCATGCTTTAAACCCTAAGTTTTATCTACCATTACAACATTTATTGTACAATACTAAGTATATATATATTTAGAATAAGGGATATCGTTGCATTACTGTACCGTTGTTCTTGGGAAGTAACGATAGGTGCAACAAACCTCCAAGGAGTACGTAATTACGCCGACACACACTCATGCAACGATAGCCTTTATCCAGATTGATTTTTCTAACATTTGTATTACAGTGTTCCCTTTTTAACATTCCATATTACACCCACTTTGGAGTGTATCTACTTTATAACTATACATACATATATAAGTAGCTGTAAAAAGTAGATTCATTCATGATTTAAGAAATGATGGCAATCATCCATTACTAATGCAACCTAATCCATTCATCAAAGTATTGAAGCTATAACCTTCTATCAAATTTATCTAACTCATTCATTGATAATTTACATGATTCAAGAATTAAGCATCAAATGTAACAAAAATTTTGAACAATTTTCATTCACTATAATTAAACCTTGCATGCTTCATTTTCAATTTTTTTTTTGAAATGTGGGTGCATTTCCAAGCCCCATGTGCATTTCCTCAAACTTAAAGTTTACATTGTTCCCAATGCACTAACATGAAAATGTAATGACAATAAAAATGAAATGACAATATATATTTATCAAAATAAAACCTACAGCTACATGCAATGCATGAATACTATAACTAAAGCTTAAAATAAACTAACTCAATTATCCGCAGCCATCAATGTGGTTGCAAGATGTTTCTTTATCCTCTTTTTCTTTTCATCTTTCTTTCATTTTTTATCCCTGAAGCGCTTCCTTTTCTTTTCTCTGGGCTTTGCACAATCTTCAAATTACTCCTTTGTACTTGGCTCGACCCCGGCATCATTGGCTACTGTTTGTGTAGGAGAGGCCACTTGCAGTGGTCCAATGTAGATCACTATTGCCAATGAATTACATTACTCCTCACTGGTTACCTTAGCAACTTTTGCCGGTCTGGCTCCAGTTCGCTCTAAATTATCAATATTTGTACCCACAGACTCAGGTGCGGTGACAATCTTCTCAACAGAATCTTTTTTTCTTTCTTATTTTCAGCAACAACTTCTTCTTCAGTAACAACTTCCTCTTCTGCAGTATCAACTTCCTTCTCAACAATAGTGTCATTTTGATTAGCAAAAATACCATCCTCAAACAAGCTATCAATCTTTCACAGGCATTCTTCAATGTCCTTGGATTCCTCTTATTTCTTAGTATTAGAGACCTACACAATGAGTTGGGATGCCACATTTCTATCACGGTCTTTAAAGTCATCATCCAAGGAAGAGGGGTCATAATTGCGAATGATTAGTGGAAATACAGGGAATTGCAGTAGTGGGGATGGGCTCTATTGGCCTAATATGGCTACAATAGAACTATTCTAGGCTCTGGTATAAGCACAAAACAAATTCTAGGAATTCTCTATATCTTCTACTGTAGCGACAAGCCTAATCTGCCTATTATTGATGGAATTTACCATTTTTTTTGACATCCTTCAATTTTTGCCGTAATGATGTCTTTGCATTCGAGTTTGTTTCTTTTTTGTCGGATTTCACTTTGCCTATTCTTGTCTTATTGGTCTCCTCCTCCTTCAGTATCAACGTGTCTTTACTTCGAGTCATTCTTTCTATAGAGGCTTCATTGATTGGGCCCTTATTTTCCAAGACTTCCTCACCAGCACGGGGCACGATTTCTCTTTGCTGGCACGGTAACACCACTAGTGATGGGAAAACCAAGACCCCAGTTTGCTTTTCAGCGCAGTCAGCTATTTCTTGGTGAAGTATTGTGCCTACATCAATTTTTCTACCATTTGTGGTGCTGTGAGTGGAAGGCTTTAGCTTGTAGTTGACAAAATGAAACCAAATTTTACCTTGCAGCGTCAAAAATCGATAGTGAATCTTGTAATTCTTTTGATGGGAACCCGTCTACACTGCTCCCTCAAGACACAAGTCTCTTATTAACAGGTCTAGTTTTTCATCTGTGATGTCATCCATGAAATCGAAATGTTCATCGACATTGACCCTAGTGTTGTACAGCTCGTTGATTGTTGCAGCATCCCATGGTATTAAACCTTCTCGAACGAAAATGAACTCTAACTCATGATCGTAGAGATTATCATAAAACTCACATACCAGTGAAGGAGAGTAGATATCGGGATCGGTGCAAAAGGTTTCCCATTTTAATTTTAAGATGGTTTTGGAGACTTTCTTACCCAAGTTTTGTTGTGGCAAAAGAGAAATGCCCTACTCGGGATGGAATTTTCGCTTCAGTATATTGTCGTGAAATCGTTCCTTTACCGCTTTATTCAAAAACATTACTTGTAACAGCCCGATTTTGGGGCTAGTCGAAATAGTGGTTTCGGGACCGCTAATCCAAGGTTGAATAAAATTATTTTGATATTATTTTATGTGTTATAGATGTTGATAAGGATGTATGAAAAGTTTGGTGCTTTAACTTTAGCAATTTTATGCTTAATTGTGAAAAAGGACTAAATCGCATAAAGTGCGAAAGTTCTATTATACAAGGTAGAGGTGTCTAATAGCCATAAAATATTAAATTGGAGGTCCTTAAAGTACAGTTAGGCCATTAAGGGTGTGTTGGCCGGCCATAGGAAACAAGGAGACAATGGCATTACATTTTGGTCAAAGTTTGGTGAAATTAGGTGGTAAAAAATGAATAAAATTAGCTAAATAGAAGAGATATCATCTTTTCACTATTCATGCTTCTTCTCCACCCAAAATTAAAGGAAATTAGAGGATTTTAGAGTCTAAAATTTCAGCCAAGCTTCTCCCTTACGAGTAAGTGATTTTATGGGTCTTTCTTGATAATTTTTGTACTTTTGGAACCCTCAAAGCTTAAGCCAGCTAATGAGGGGACTAATTTGCAAGATGGTTGAAAGTTTAGGGACTTGCCATGAGAGTATTCATGTTGTTTGCTGAGTTTTTATGGAAGAACATAAATGTTAGTAGGTTGAGAAACAACTTTTGTGAAGAGTGTTGTAAGAGAAATAAATGTTCATCTAGGCTTGTTTAATGAGTAAATATGATGAAAAAGAATTTACAAGCCTAGGGGTAAAATTGTAATTTTTTCAAAGTATAAGGGTAAAATGGTCATTTTTGCCTAAGTAGAAATTTTGATGTATCATGAATTATAAAGTGATTGAATGAGTAAATTTCATTATTATAGATCAAGAAGAGCACAAAAACAACCTTGACCGAGGAAAAGGCAAGGTTACAGACTGAACCGTCGATTAATACATTTTGCACCTAGGTAAGTTTATGTGTAAACGATACATCCTTAATACATATGTTGTTACTTATTAGTGTATTGTATGAATGAGATAAATTATGATTTAGATTGATTGATATTGATAGATAGTGAGTAATTCTAGTATGAACCTCGAAATAAATATGTAAGTGCGGAAAAATATCCGTAATAACCATTTGGTGGGCTGTGTGTGATACCACCTTATTATTTATTCATGATGGGCTATGTGTGATACCATCGTTGATATTATCATTTCATGGGCTATGTGTGATACCTTCGTAAATATTCTTGTTGGTGGGCTAAGTGCGATACCACCCTATTATTGATTAATGGTGGGCTGTGTGCGAAACCACCGGGTATTTAGTATTATTCTGAATGGTTCATCAAGAAATTGTTTAAGTTAATGTTTCATGTGGCTTTATGGTGATGAGTGCAAGGAATGTGTGCAAGTAAATGAGAGCATTATATTGTTATATGGTTGGAATATGGTAAGAAATAACATGAGTAAGCATGACTATGGAAATGTGAAATGTTCTTGTTTAGTGTGTAATGTTGTGGATTGATTGGCATATGTTATGATGCTTATTGTTTGCATGTAAACTTACTAAGCTTAAAGCTTACTCCTTTTCTTTTTCCCTCATTTTATAGTGTCAAAGAGCCAGTTCGGGATACGAAGATAACCAGAAGATCACCCACACTATCAGCTCATCTCGGTATATATAGAATTAGCATTTTGAGTATGGCATGTATAGGGACTAGGCTTAGTGATATATCTTGATATTTTGGCCAAGTGTGTTGTCTTCCTAAAAGAAGAACCTTTGTAAATAGCCATAGTTGATGGCTTATTATTATTAATATATGAAAAGATGAGGTTATTCATGAATGTGTATGATACATGTTTGAGTTGCTTGGTAAATGGTTGAATGTGATTAATGTTGTATGAGTTAGGGTGATAAAAAGAGCTTGACAAATAGCCTTGTTCTTGTCCACACGAGTAGGCACACACGCGCAGTGTCAGGCGTGTGTGTGTGCGACGATCGATCCATCCCAGGTGTGTGACCAGGCCGTGTGTCCCTTGTATGTTAGTGTTGCAAGTCAGTGTCGACCACGGGTTAGACACATGGGCGTGTGCCTAGGCCGTGTGCCCCTTATTAGGCTACTGAAGTCACAAATAGAATACCCAGGTTTTCACACACAGGTGAGGACATGGGCATGTCTAGGCTGTGTGGAGGACACGAGCCAAGGACACGGGCGTGTGACCAGCCGTGTAAAAACCCCTGTAGGTTCGAAAGGAATAATATATTCCACACGGGCTAGGGACATGGGCGTGTCCCATTTCACATGGGCGTGTTGTAACAGTTTGGTTTATACCCTAGTCGAAACAATGGTTTCGGGACCACGAATCCGAGTTTGAATAATATTTTAATATTATTTTCTGTGTCGTTGATATGTGACTAAGCATGTGGTAAATTTTCGTGAGTTAATTTATCCGTCTCTAAGTTTAATTTGAGCAACGAATTTATTTGCATTAAATGTGAAAGTTATATGCTATTTGTTAAAGTGTTTATATGCTGTGGCTTTTTAAAGTTATGGCCTTATATGGCAAATAAGCCATTATTATGCTAGTGGGTGGTTATGGTAAAAAATAACCTTGTTTTATATGTTATAAATATATTATATTATAACGCTAAAATAGGAAATTGGTTACTAATGTATTATACTATAATTAAAACATGAAAATGGATTTTAATTCGTCCATTTTTTCCATCGAAAAACACGAAGAAAAGAGAAAGCTTGACAAGCCAAAATTCAAGGTAATACTTTGATCGATTTTTGATAATTTTTACGTTTTTGTAATTGTTGCTTTGAGAGCTATCAAACCCATGTCTCAATTTGATGAATTGATAATGTTTGTCTGAGATGCCATTGATGATATGTTAAGCTTTTTGATGATTTTAGTTGTCAAATGAAAGATTTAAGCTTGATGAACAAGTTTTGTTCTTGAAGTTTTGATGAATTTCGCTAAATAGGGCTCAATTGAGAAAATGGTAAATTGATGGACTAATTTGTGAATTTGATGAAAAATATGGACTTGTATGTGATGTACATGCATTCGACTAAGTATGTGTATGTGTGGATTTTGTGAATTTGATGTTTTGAGAAAAATAGACTAAATTGATAAAATGTGCAAATGTAAGGGCTAATTTGCAAATTGTCCTAAATGTGTGTCCTTGGATTGAATTGAATGAATAAGTGAATAAAAGGGTTAATTCTGAATATGTTTAGATCAAGAACCGAGGAAAACAGATTTAGATTACTGGAAAGCGAAAGTAAACGAGTAGCCGTTTTCATTCCGACATATCGAATCCGAGGTAAGTCACTATGCAAATAAATGAATATGTATGCATTTGTAAATGTTCATATGATTAATGATAATAATGAATGTTTATGAGAGATTATGTATTTAAATTCCGAGATAAGTTCGATATAGTGACTAAGTCCGAGAAGCCCCTTACGGACCTAGGAATAGATAGGATTGGCTAAGTCACGTCATAGATATCTGTTCTGTTTTTATCATGTAAGACCACGTCTGGGACGTTGGCGTTGATTTGAGATTCATGTAAGACCCTGTCCGGGACAGTGGCATCGATATCTGATTTTGTGTAAGACATCATCTGGGACGTTGGCATCAATATGATCTTTACGTATAAGACCACGTCTAGGACGTTGGCATCATTATGATCTTTACGTGTAAGACCATGTCTGGGACGATGGCATTGTACCACTATTCTGAGCTTCTGAGTATCCTACTAGATTCCTTATATGAATTGTGAATCCGAGCCATGATCAAACAAGTGAACGAATGTCTGTTTCAGGTACGTTTGATATATATACACGCAAGTGTGTATAAAAAGGTAAGTACCTATAAGACTTTGACTCGAATAAGTGTATGTTTAAATGTGAGAATGAGAATCTTAAAATGATGAATGTGGCAAATGTGGCCTCAAGTATGTGAAACAAAGCATAATTGTGATATATCCTAAATGATTGGAATGTGCCTATGTATCTATTTGCAATATATGCATTTTATGCTAAGTGTGTTTGTATATTGCCTTACTAGGCTTTTTTTGAAAGCTTACTCTGTGTGCGTTTTCTCAGTTTTATAGGTCGTGAAAGCTATTGAGGGCTCGGGACTGTCATGGATCGTCATCACACTAATAAACTCATTTTGGTATATTTTGGGAATGGTTATATCTAGATATGGCATGTATAGTCTAGTTTTTGGTACAAATTGATGTATATATTTAGTCATGAGATATGACTATTTTAGTTCATATTATGCCTTGATGAATGTGGTATATGTATAGTTTTTGTATGGTTTAATGCCCATGAATTAGTCAAGTTTTTGGTTAGTTAAATGATGAAGTTATGCTTTGGTTATGTATATGTTTTGTCTTGAAAGATTGCATGAATGAATTAAATATTAAATGCATAGATTGAATGGACAAATAGGTATGTTTTTGGTTGCTATATGTTCATGAAATGGGATGATATATGTTGCTTGTAGGTTTGACCCTTATGGGTGGCATTTTGGCCTTGTAAATGGCCTATATTCACACGGTTGTGGCACACGGGCGTGCCGGGAGACCGTGGGTGAATTGACAGAATGTAGCTTAGTAGTACACGGCCTCAACATGGGCATGTCAGCTGGCCGTGGTGTGCAAGTCAGTAGCTAGCTAAGAGCACACGGCCATGGCACACGGGCGTGCTGGGTGGACGTTGTGGGGAAGTCAGTATATGGCCTAGTAGTGCACAGCCATGGCACACGGGCATGCCTAGTGACCGTATTAATATAGTCAGTATATAGACATGAATGGACACACAAGGGTGTCTAGAAGCCGTGGAGGGCATACGGTCTCCTCCCACGGGCGTGTCTCCCCTGTATTTTAGAAAAGTTTAAATTTTTCCATGAGATTCTGTATGTGTTTCAGTTTGGTCCCAATTCAATTTATATGCATGCTTAGGGTCTTGATAACTCATCTAAGGGACACTATGATTGTTAATGATGAATGTAATGTATGAAATGTTATGTAAGTATCTGATCTATCTGGTAATACTCCTAACCCTAGTCCGAGGAGGGTTACGGGTTAGGGGTGTTACATTTGATTGGTATCAAAGCTACAGTTTAGTCGATTTTCAGACTAACGTAGCGTGTCAGAGTCTAGCTATACATGCCATATATCTAAATTGTGATCGTGTGATGAATCCTCACGTATAAAATGTGATTTTCGTATAGTAATGGATCTCGAAAGAGCCATAGCTGACGACGTAGAAAGTAATGCGCCTGCTCCCGTGCAAGGGATAGTCCCTCTGATTCGAGACCGGCTACGAGCGGTCAAGTGGGAGAAGCTAAGAAAGCTTTCTTTTAGATGATGAGTGAATGGTTCACTCAGTTTGTAAAGAATAACTCGACTGTTTCACAACCCCGCCCTCGGTTAATCCCCCTCAGACATCTAACATACCTCCGACTACAAATCTGAATCTGCTGAGTAAGCCTCCTGTTGACAAGATCCGTAAGTATGGGGCCAAAGAATTCTGAGCTACTAAAGATGATGATGCTGAAAAGGCCGAGTTCTAGATTGAAAACACTATTCGGGTATTCGATGAAATGTCTCTGACTCTCGAAGAATGCTAAAACTATGTTGTATCATTACTCCGAGATGCAGCTTATCAATGGTGGAAAACTCTATTTCCTGTTATTTCGAGAGGACGAATTACCTGGGATTTCTTTCAGATTGAGTTCCAGAAGAAATATATCAGTGAAAGATTCGTTGATCAGAAAGGGAAGGAAATTCTAGAACTTAAACAGGCCGAATGACTGTTTCTGAATATGAATGAGAATTCGTGAGACTAAGTCAGCATGCCCGGGAATGTGTATCTTCTAAAGCCATAATGTGCAAAAGATTTGAAGATGGTCTTAATGAAGACATTCGTTTGCTAGTCGTGATTTTAGAAATAAAAGAGTTTGTTGTACTAATTGACCGAGCATGCAAAGCTGAGGCACTCAGGAAAGATAAAAGAAAAGCTGAATCTGAAGCCCGTGATATGAGAAAAAGATTTCCAAGCAAATCATTTCAGTCATCTTCGAAGAAATTCAGAGATAATCAGAGTCGTTCCAAAGATATGTGGGACATTCGAATAGAAATCAATCTAGACCGCAAATAAGTTCTAAAACTCCAGCAACTTCAGTGGCTAGTATGGGAAGTGTTCTATCCGAGAGATTTGAATGTAAACATTTTGGAAAAAGACATCGGGGAAGCTGTAGATTAAACGACAGAGCTTGCTTTAGATGTGGATCGCTTGATCATTTTATCCATGATTGCCCTGAGTTTGTCGAACCAGAGACTGTTCAGAATTTGAGATCTGATAATGCACCTGTGAGAGGTAGACCTTCGAAGAATGTAAGAAATGTCAGTGGTAGTCAGAGAACTACGAGAGACAATGTTTTCAGATCTGAAGCTAGACCGCCAGCCAGAGCGTATGCTATCCGAGCTCGAGAAGAAGCTTCATCGCCAGATGTTATAACTGTACTTTTACTCTTTATGCTACTTCTGTGATTGCTTAGATAGACCTTGGTTCTATGCATTCATATATATGCATGAATTTAGTATTCAGTAAGACTTTGCCGGTTGAGTCTACTGAGTTTGCTATAAAAGTATCAAACTCCTTAGGTAAAAGTGTTCTTGTTGACAAAGTATGCAAGAATTATCCGTTAATGTTTCGCGATATCCGTTTCCCTGCTGATCTAATGCTTTTGCCATTTGATGAATTTGATATTATTCTAGGTATGGATTTGGTGTTTATGCATGATGCTATTGTGAACTGCAAAAGAAAGACTATAGATTTGAGATGTCCGAATGATGAGATTGTACGAGTTGAGTCTAATGATTTGACTGGATTGCCTGCTGTGTGTAACATCCTCAAATAGGGGCTATTGTGTTTGAATTGTTTTGCATGTGTATGGAATGATTGTGTGATTGATTGGGGTGTTCTAGGGTCTAGGTATAAGCTAAGGGTAGGCCCGGGCTATAGGAAAAATTTTGTTTTTAAGCTTTAGTTAAGGGGAGCTGAAGGAGCTAGGGGTTAAGTATATTTCGTGGTAAATTTAAGCACAAGAATTGGCTTGGTAAAGAGGCAAGGAGGCGCCACTTAGGGCCTTGGGAGTGACGCCACATGCAGGGAAGGGGGAGCTCAGGTTCGAGCAGTAGAAATCCCATTTTCTGCTTACCATTTTGACGCCAAGGAGGGAAGAGTTGTGCTCAGCTCAAACTCTGTCAGATAACTGTTGATCAAGTCAAATTAATTTAAACTGGTAAGAAGAGAGAATTTAGGAGCTTGTGAAATTCAAACTCATTCGAATTAGTGGCCAAGAAGAGCTTGAAGTAGTTGCCGAAATTTGAACTCTAGGGTGGGGAGGAGTAATCGGTTGGGAGTCTAGAGATGAGGATGCCAAAATTCCTTAGGATCCTAGATGAGCATTTTCGGCTAGCAAATGCATTAGTACAATCGGTTGTGAGCTAAAGCCGAAACCCCCCTCAACCTTGTCAATTTCTTCCCTAGTGCATCTTGTTGAAGCAAACCCAAAACCTCAAGTGGCACTTGTCAATTTACCCTCTTAGACATTGAGTCGAATTTCCTTTTCCATTCCTCTCATTTTCTTTGAAGCAGAATCTATTCTCTCCTCTTCATCTTTTTCTTTTCTCAACCCCTTGTGCCAAATCTTATTCTTTCTCCCTTTGTCGAAACTCCCTTAATCTTCTTTTCTCTAAACCAAAGCCGAATACCGTTCATCTTTCTCCCATTCTCTCCCTCCACTTTGGCCGAATCTCATTTGCTTTTCTTTTCTTAAGCCATAGCCGAATCTCCCTTGATTACTCAACTTTATTGTCGAAATCTCCTTACTTTCTTCTTGTTCTATCTGTGGCCGAATATCAATCAAGCGTAGATCTTCCTTGGGTTCTTCTCTAATCGGATTTGAAGAGGGTAAGTGTTCTTGGCTGAATCCCTGTTACTTCTTTTCTCTTTTCTCTGTCGAATCACATGGGGACAAAAGCCTAATTTCGACATTTGTTGACATGATTCCTAATCATCTATGGAAACCAATTTCTCCTAGGTTCTTCGGGATTTTGAAGCAGCGGATCGGAGTTGTTGTTCTCTGTCAATCAATTTCAGTAAGACAGTGGTAAGCTTTCATGTCGATTCAGGCTTTCTCTTAGTTGTTTGAAAAGCCGAAGGCTATTAAGATTAAGTGTTAATGTTGGCCGAAGTAGGGGAAAGGGATCTAGTGCGTTAGATCGGGATCTCCGGGATTCAGTAATCGCGTTAGTAGTCAGGTGTGTAACTTACACACTTCCTAATCGTAGTAAATATGCTAATAACCTAAACATGTTAAAAGCCGAAAGTTGTGTAGATCTCGGTATGATACCTTTATGGGTATGAGCAAGGATTTCGGGTAAGTCCATTTTTGATGATATTATGCTATATGATGCTTGATGCTATGATTTATGTTCTAATCGATATATGTTCAATATTAAAGCATGTTGGCATGATTTATATACGTATTGCATTTTTATGGGTGATATGAGAGGAGGGGGAAGTTGATATCTGTGACTTTGGGTCACCTGAGGTTTGGCACCACCAGTGGTTTGGTACCACAGTTGATTTCGTGACTTTGGGTCACCAAAGGTTTGGCACCTCATAGCGACTCGTCCTAGTGGCTTAGCACCACAGTGGGTTGGCCCCACATTTGATAAATGGGATTGTCACCAGTGATTTGGTATCACAACGTGGGTTGGCCCCACAATTGGATTATTTGTGACTTTGGGTCACCAGTGGTTTGGCACCACATTATTATTGATATCAGTGACTTTGGGTCACCAGTGGTTTGGCACCACCAGTGGTTTGGTACCACACGGGGTAGAGAAATGAGTTGTGGATGGCTAGGTTTGGGTGCATGGTATGTTTAATTGATTATGATTTGTGTAAGCATGTTGCAATAATCGGGAGGGGGATTATGCACTGAGTCTTGGTGACTCACCTTCTCCCTTATCTTTTCAGGTGATTTGTAGATTGTGGATGAGGAGTCGGGTGGGCTTGAGGTGGCCATGCGATATTTGTTTCTGATTTTACATGGACTTTTGACTTGGGTACTTTACTTTAAATTTCGGTTTTATTTCGGTTTGTAATAAGGCCATTGGTTATTTTTATTATTTTTTTATCTGCTTTGGATTGATTTCAAATATGATTAAGTAAATTACTTAATTTGTTTTAATAACTTGAACACAAAGTTTTCTAAACTATACTGCGCATTCGGTTTCAAAACTTTACCATCGGGTAATACCATTCACATGATTACAAGCCAACTTAAATGATTTTCCAAATCTAAGTTTTCAAAGCTCCAATACAATCGGTTTTCAAATTAACTAAGTAAAAATCACTCGTGTTTTAATAGACATAACCGTTTTTCCAAAGAATTGATCAACAAGTGAGTTTTCAAAAGATTTTCGGGATTTCAAAGACAACTTAACGTTTTCAACTTCACATGCACAAGATTTCTTCAAACACAAAGCAGAAAAAGGGTTTTCACTGAAAATAAACCAGCAACTTGTTTTCTTCAAAAGTTTTCTCTCTGTAACATGTTAGATTCGGTCGTGGTGTGTTGACCGGGTTTGTGGTATCAGAGCCAGTTTCAAAAGCTCGGCTATGGGCCCGAGGCCCAAAATGTTTTAGAGTGTGGTTCAAAAATGTTTTTGTTTGAAAATACATGGTTTGAGAAGCATGGCACCGAGTCTCCGGCACCAATCCGCCTAGGTAAGTACCCCTAACTGGTGTTTGCATATGACTATGATTATGAAGATATATGATATGGATGTATAGTATTAGTGGACTACCCTAGAGACTAAAGCTTATAGGATTCTGTGAACTTGCGAAAACAAAACTCTGTAATAAGAACTGTTCATAAGACTGTGCCTTAATAATAGTGGAATAAAGACTGACGCATAAAACTTTTAAATCAGATAAGTCGAGATATTAGACATGAGCACTCGAGGTCGTGGTCGTAATACGCGTGGACGCGGTCAAGGTAGGATGATCGTGTTCAACCAAAGGGGTCCAGTCGTGGCCTTCGGAAAATGAGATGCCACCACCAGCAGCTGCAGGTGGTGAGTTTCAGGATCAGACGGGGGATGACGCAGTGTAGCAGGCAATGCTGCGAGTTCTTCAGAGAGTGACTGGAGCAGGTGGAGGTGCGGGAGCTCGGAAATCTGTATCTGAGTGACTCCGAGCCAATGGAGCCGAGGTATTGCGAGGTGCTTCTGGTGTGGCTCCCAATACGGCTGAGTATTGGTTGGAGGCGACGGAGTGAATCATGGACAACTTGGATTTGACTGCTGAAGAGAAACTGAAAGGGATAGTGTCGCTTCTCAGGGATGAATCATACCAGTGGTGGCTCACGGTTCGGGATAGTGCTGCAATGAATAATCTTACTTGGGATTATTTTAAGGCAGCTTATCAAAAGAAATATGTTGGATCTAGCTACATCGATGCACAGCGGAAGGCATTTCTGAGACTGGTTCAGAGGAGTAAGTTCGTGTCAGAGTACGAGGTGGAATTCTTAAGGTTGAGCCAGTATGCTCGGGGTATCGTGGCTACGGAGCACGAGCAATGTGTTAGGTTCGAGGACGGACTGAGGGATGAGCTGAGATTGCTGATTGCTCTATAGCAGGAGTGAGAGTTTGCCGTATTAGTAGAAAAGGCTAAGATAGCCGAAGGGATAAAAGAATCGGTGAGGCAGAATCATGACAGGAATAGACATAAGAGAGGTTTTGGATCAGCTGGGTCGGTTGGTAATTCTCAAAAAAGGGCTAGGCATGGTGGGCCAAATCAATCTGGAAGGTCTGTTACTACTAATTAGGGACCAGCGCAGTGTAATCGGTGTGGGAAATCTCATTGGGGAGTGTTGGAACGCCGATACCCCATGGCGCAGCAGAATAAAATTAGATCCGGCGATCCAAACCATGGATCCATGTGTGAGGAACGAATCGGGGTGAAATAAAGGTTTCGAAATTACCAAAACTTCAATCTGAGTAGACAGCGACGCCTTGACAACAAGAGTTTTGATCTACTGTCGAATCAAGCCACAACCTTTTCCGATGTCGGCCTCTACGTGATCCACCCGGTTTGGCTATGAATCTAAGAAATCTCCAAAACTATTTTGAGAGTTTATTTGCTTGACTACCGCTAGACCTAACAAGCAATCTATTAGGGTTTTTTTCATAAGCTTTGCCTCTTTTAAATACCTTTTATATTGGATATCCTTTTAATTGGGCCTTTTATAATGGGTATCTTTTTCATTGGGCCCATTATTTGGTATCCTTTTAATACCCTTTTATAATTGGTATCTCTTCAATGTATCATAAGATTAAATAAATACAATAAAGTTTTTAACCAAAAATTATAATTACATTAATTATATCCAAAAATTATAATTACATTAATTATAATAAGGATTTCGGTAAACTATATTTATTTAAATTTATATATGAATCAAATTCATATATTAATAGAATTATGTTGTCATTATGTGTACAACATCCTTGTACATATAATATGTTCAATATTTGATTGCCCAATTAAATTAATTCTTTAATTAATTTAATTCATGTGACAACTAAAAAAATAATACCAATTATATTTTATTCCGTTCATTTAAACCATAGGGTGTGACCACCTGTAGGTTCTTGCAACGTTAGCGATAATAATAGAACGATTCTAATGTCACAAACAATGAGTGGCATCTAGCAATGCATCATTGCTACCTAAGTTACAAGAAGTCATGATTCCACATAACCTTTTGTGATTAACCTTTCATACATTAATCCTTAAGTCCTTTATCTCTCGAATGGACACAAGTCATGGAATAGTCACACTTGTATAGTCCATCCCATGTTTCTTGATATCTTGAGTAGACTATGATATACAAATTAGTATGACATCTCATGTCAACTTATTTGAGCATGGCCATGCATTTCTAGTTTCACTCAATCAAGTGGCCTAAGATATTACTCCCATTATGTAGGAGGGACTTATCCTATATTGATCAACCATATCCTCTACATAGATTGTGGTATATCCAACATCGGTCTTTATAGAACAACCAATTACGATTATGCGTTTGATCAGTATCAAAATATACAACTCACGATGTTGAGATAATAATTATCTCAAGTCCGAGGATCATATACATATTAATCACTATGAGTAATGTTGTGACAATTACATAATAATCCAATAAACATACTCATAACGGGTCAATCCAATATGTTGTTCTCTAACACACATATTCATGCATTGATTTTGACAATCCACATCAATGACAACTCTTTATCATCAATCAACTACATGTTAGTCTTAATGCATTATTGTTGTCCTAGTCAACAATAATACTCGACTAAGGATCTTTTAAGAATAATCATATTATTCTTAGGACATTATTATAAAACAGTTTATTTATACACACGTAAAAGAAAAAGCAAAATAATAATGACAACGCTTTATATTAATAAACATGGTAAATTAAGTATGTTATTACAACCATCTCATGATTGGTCTTTGGGCATACTCTTACAATCTCCCACTAGCACTAAGACCAATCACTCATATATCTAATACCAAGTGACTTAGTGTGACGATCATGCTTCCTGCTGTGTCGAGGCTTGGTCGTGGATCAACAATGTTATCATCCAAGGTACTCTGCATATCTCTACATCCCCTCGATCGATAATCTCTCGAATAAGATGGTAGCGTCTAAGTATATGTTTGGATCATTGGTGAGATCTGGGTTCCTTAGCTTGTGCAATAGCTCCATTGTTATCACATCGGAGCTCTATAGCATCCGATATGCTAGGCACAACCCCTAGTCCAAGAATGAACTTCTTGATCCAAACCGCTTCCTTCTTTGCCTCACTGGTTGCAATATACTCAAAGATCTGTTGTAGAATGCACATCGTACTTTGCTTTGAACTCTTCCACTCACAAAGCACCACCATTAAGGCAAAACACAAAACCCGATTGCGATCGAGAATCATCCTTGTCGGTTTGGAAGTCGCATCGCGTAACCTTTTACACTTAACTCTTCCTCACCTCCATATAATAGGAATGTATCCTTAGTTCTTCTTAAGTACTTAAGGATACTCTTGATCGTGGTCCAGTGACCTTCACCGGATCTACTTGATACCCGCCGTCATACTTAAGGCATACGATACATCCGGACGGGTACATAACATAGCATACATGATAGATCCAATAGCGGAAGCATATGGAATTTTACTCATACGTTCTCTCTCTTGTGGAGTTGAAGGACACATTTCCATCGAGAGTGAAATACCATGTCTCATAGGTAGAAATCCTCTTTTAGATTCTTCCATATCAACCTTTTCAAGATTTTTATCTATGTATGTACTTTGGCTTAGACCTAGTAGTCGCCTTGATCTATCTCTATAGATCTTGACTCCTAAGATATAAGTGGCTTCGCCAAGTCCTTCATAGAAAAACAACTTCTTAACCAAGTCTTAATAGACTGCAAAGTAGGTATGTCATTTCCCATGATAAGTATGTCATCCACATATAGTACCAAGAATGTGATAGTGCTCCCACTAACTTTCTTGTAAACACATGGTTCATCTTCATTTCGACAAAACCAAACTCTTTGATTGCATCGTTAAAGCGAAGATTCCAACTTCGAGAAGCTTGCTTTAATCCATAAATGGATCTTTGTAGCTTACATATCTTTCTAGCATCCTTTGGATTTACAAAACCTTCGTGTTGTGTCATGTACACATCCTCTTCAAGTTTCCCGCTTAAGGAAAGCCGTTTTGACGTCCATCCGCGATTTCATAATCATGAAATGCAGCTATGGCGAGCAAGATCCGATGGATTTAAACATAGCTACGGGAGAAAAGGTTTCATCATAGTCAACACCATGAATTTGGCGAAAACCTTTAGCGACTAATCGCCTTTTTGTATGTTTGTACATTGCCATCCATGTCTGCTTTCTTTTTGAAAACCCACTTGCACCCTATAGGTTTAACCCCTTCTGGTGGGTCAATCAAGGTCCATACTTGGTTTTCATACATAGAATCCATCTCGAGATCTCATGGCCTCAAGCCATTTCTCGAAATCTGGGCTTGTCACCGCTTCTTGATAAGTCCTAGGCTCATCTTGATCTATAAGAAGAACGTCACCATGCGTTGTAATGAGAAATCCATATCTCTCGGTGCACGCGTTCTCTTAAAGATCTGCTGCGCTGGGTTGTGTTTCTACAATGAGTTGTTTGTTCCTCAATTTCTTGTGGAATTTGTTTGTTGTTCAATCTCTCTGGTCAAGCATGGTATCTTGTGATTCTCGAATTTCTTCAAGTTCAATCTTTCTCCCACTTCCTTTTCTAGAAGTAAATTCTCTCTCTAGGAAAACACCATCCGAGCAACAAACGTTTTGTTCTCGAAGTGGGATTAAAGAGATAATATCCTTTGGTTTCTTTTGGATACCCCACAAAATACACTTTTCAGATCCGGGTTCAAGCTTAGTAGACGTCGGACGTTTAACATAAGCTTCACAAACTTCAAATTTTCATAAAAGACATACTAGGGCGTTTCCGGTCCACATCTCATATGGCGCCTTTTGAACCGATTTAGATGGAACACGATTTAATGTGAAAGCAAATTGCCTCAAGTGCATATCCCCAAAAGGAAGTCGGTAGATCAAAGATGACTCATCATGGATCGAACCATGTCTAACAAAGTTCGATTTCTTCTCTCGATACTCCATTCCATTGAGGAGTACCGGGAGGAGTAAGTTGTGAGACAATCCCACATTCTTTCAAAAGATCATCAAACTCTAAGCTCATACTCTCCACCTCGATCGGATCGAAGTGACTTGATAGTTTTGCCTACTTGATTTTGTACTTCATTTTTGAATTCCTTGAACTTTTCAAGGACTCGGACTTATGGCGCATGAGATAAACATACCCATATCTACTCGAAATCATCGGTGAAAGTAATGAAGTAGTGAAATCCACCTCAAAGCTTGTGTATTTATTGGTCCACATACATCGAATGTATTAGGTCCAATAAATCACTAGCTCGCTCACTTTTACCAAAGAAAGGAGATTTAGTCATTTTTCCCAATAAGCAAGATTCACATACTTCAAATTGTTCAAAAACAAATGAATTCAAGAGACCATCTTTATGGAGTTTGGATATGCGCTTCTCACTTATGTGGCCCAAACGACAATGCCAAAGATAAGTTTGATTTGAGTCATTTATTTTAGATCTTTTAGTATTTATGTTGTAAATGGGATTCGTTTGATCTAAAATATAGAGGCCATTAATTAATTGTCTTTGAACCATAGAAAACATTATTGAGATAAAATGAACAACAATTATTCTTAATAATTATCTCAAAACCAATTTTGTCTAAACAAGAAATTGAAATAATGTTTTTAGTCAAACTGGGCACAAAATAACAATCCTCTAAACATAAATCAAGTCCACTAGGCAAAGATAAAGTATATGTTCCCACAAATAATGCAAAGCAACTTTTGCTCCATTTCCAACTCGTAAGTCCACATCTCCTCTAGCCAAAGTCCTACTCCTTTGTAGTCCCCGCATGCAAGTACAAATATGAGAACCACAACCAAAGATCTAATACCCAAGAAGTAGTAGTTGATAAATTAATATCAATAACATAAATACCTGAAGCGCACATTCCGCTTGCTTTAGCCTTCTTGACTTCTTCAAGATAGACAGGCAGCCTTCGTTTCCAATGTCCACCACACCACAATGAAAATGAGCTCCTTCCTTAGACACCCCACCTTTAGGTTTCAGTGTAGCCTTTCCTTTTCCAAATTTGGGCTTACCTTTGCCCTTGGGCTTTGTTTGAACTTTGGCCTTTCCTTGCCCTTGTTATTACGGACCATCAATATGGGCTTAGATCCAACCTTTTTCAAGTTGCCTTCAGCAGTCAGTAACATACCGAGCAATTGTGGTAGAGTCTTGTCAATTTCATTCATATTGAAATTGAGGACAAACTGGTCAGTAGCTATCCGGCAACGATTGCAAAATAACATCGATGGCAACTCTTGGCTCAATGGAAACCCAAAGCTTAGATAGGCTTTCAATATAGCCAATCATCTTAAGGACATGAGGTCCTACTGGGCTTCCTTCACCAACTTACATTGGAATAGGGCTTTAGAGATATCAAACCTCTCTTGTCGTGCTTGCCCTCGATAAAGTTCTTTCAGTGTGCTCGATCATATCATAAGCAACCATGTCCTCATGTTGCTTCCGAAGTTCGTGGATTCTTAGTGGCAAGCATAAGACATCCAACATCTATCATGTCATCGAGATACTTCTTGTAAGCGTCTCTATCACCTTTCGAGGCATTAGTGGGTGGTTCATTAGGAAGTGGTTGTTCAATGACATATAATTTCCGTTCTTGTTTAAGGACAATCCTCAAGTTACTGGAACCAATCAAGAAAATTCAAACCATTCAATTTGTCCTTCTCAAGGACCGATCGCAATGAGAGTGTGCTAGTGTTTGCATGTACCATAATATATCTACAACAATTAAATATGCATGTGAGTAAATTTACCAATTTTATATCAATCATTAAAAAGACTTTATTAAATGATATTCCTACTATTTTATTTCAAAATTAATAACCCTCGTATATTAATTTCAGAAAAACTTTCTCAAAAGTATTTCTAGTAGGTTAAGGATCCATATTTCACCACCTCTTAAGTCGACTTTGGCTTTACTCTTAAGATTATGGTTATTTAGGTAAGCAACATTTGCTAATTACATCATATGTAACTCCTAATATTTGGTGAACAACTCATGTTCTAATCATCTTATGATTTATCCAATTCACTTGCCTCTAGGTTTCTAATCCTATTAGAGTAACTTAGTTAAGTCATTAACCAATTTTTTTAACCAAATGAATATCACTTGTTTATTCTTCATGTTTAACCAAGATAAATACTAGTACTTTGCTTTGGCGTAACCTACATAGTATTGATCGAGGCTTTAACGAGGCAAAATTGGAAGGCCATGTTGACTTAATATTTTAATAGAGGGATTTTATTAAGATTGTTCTATCTCACCAATTATGGACTACATTAGTCCATTTAGTCTTTTAATTGATCTCATCAATTAACGGGGTTTTATTATTATCAAGTTTTAATATATATAATTGGCATGCTTTAGACATCCATAGCATCTCATACATGAATAAATAAAGCAATAAATAAATGCAATAGTTATAGCCCATAAACTAAGGTGGTTCAACCCAAGCCAATGGGAAAACCAAAAGAAACCTAAAGGTGTAAGCCAATTCACAAGCTATCATTCTCAATCATTGTCCCACCTTCCTTCTCGCTTTGGCCCACAAACTCTTGCAAATTACAATATGCAAAAACTCGTTTTACATACGAGGAATAAGATGAGAAGAGAAATACAATAGAATAGTAGTAAGGCACGACACACGCAGCCGTATTTATTTAAAAAAAAAAACCTTTTATCGAATGTGTCATTGGGCTATAACTATGCATTTCAAACACCGTGCATGTCAAAAATAGCATACATAATTCTATATATATATTTAAGGTGAATTATAAAATATCCTTTCAACCTTTTGTGGCCCATCAAGTTTATAAATTTCTTTTATTAACCTCCGACATCCTCGCACCCTCATCTCGGGTGCGGGCGAGAGCCCGCATCATAGACTGTGTGGTACGGGCGAGCCCTCATGCAGTGCAATCACATACCCTACTCAAATGAAACCTCACGATTTGATAACTTTTATCAACGTAATCGTGTTTTTAGGATTTTAATCTTGAGGTTTCATATCGGAACAACCCTTGTTCCATTAGCCGATTAACACTTACTCGAAACTATAAATACCTCCGTCACATTATTACAGATTTGTTAATAATTAACAAGAATAACATAAAATCAAGTAGGCCACAAAACCATGATTAACATTTAATCAATTACCAAAAGGAACAGATTATCGTTTATGCTTAAACGATTTAAACAATCGAAAATACAATAAGATCAAAACATGAATCTCATACAATTGCATCACCCAAGTATTTAAACCCGAGTTTGTATCACACAAGTGGCTCGATACCACTTCGTTGGAACGCCGATACCCCATGGCGCAGTGAGAATAAAATTAGATCCGCGATCCAAACCATGGATCCATGTGTGAGAACGAATCTGGGTGAAATAAAGGTTTCAAATTACCAAAACTTCAATCGAGTAGACAATGACGCCTTGACAACAAGAGTTTTGATCTACCGTCGAATCAAGCCACAACCTTTTCCGATGTCGGCCTCTACGTGATCCACCCGGTTTGACTATGAATCGGAAGAAATCTCCAAAACTATTTTGAGGTTTATTTGCTTGACTACTGCTAGACCTAACAAGCAATCTATTAGGGTTTTTTTCATAAGCTTTGCCTCTTTTAAATACCTTTTATATTGGATATCCTTTTAATTGGGCCTTTTATAATGGGTATCTTTTCATTGGGCCCATTATTTGGTATCCTTTTAATACCCTTTTATAATTGGTATCTCTTCAATGTATCATAAGATTAAATAAATACAATAAAGTTTTTAACTGAAAATTATAATTACATTAATTATATCCGAAAATTATAATTACATTAATTATAATAAGGATTTCGGTAAACTATATTTATTTAAATTTATATATGAATCAAATTCATATATTAATAGAATTATGTTGTCATTATGTGTACAACATCCTTGTACATATAATATGTTCAATATTTGATTGCCCAATTAAATTAATTCTTTAATTAATTTAATTCATGTGACAACTAAAAATAATACCAATTATTTTTATTCCGCTCATTTAAACCATAGGGTGTGACCTCAGAGGGTTCTTGCAACGTTAGCGATAATAATAGAACGATTCTAATGTCACAAACAATGGGTGGCATCTAGCAATGCATCATTGCTACCTAAGTTACAAGAAGTCATGATTCCACATAACCTTTTGTGATTAACCTTTCATACATTAATCCTTAAGTCCTTTATCTCTGGAATGGACACAAGTCATGGAATAGTCACACTTGTATAGTCCATCCCATGTTTCTTGATATCTTGAGTAGACTATGATATACAAATTAGTATGACATCTCATGTCAACTTATTTGAGCATGGCCATGCATTTCTAGTTTCACTCAATCAAGTGGCCTAAGATATTACTCCCATTATGTAGGAGGGACTTATCCTATATTGATCAACCATATCCTCTACATAGATTGTGGTATATCCAACATCGTCTTTATAGAACAACCAATTACGGTGTACGCTTGATCAGATCAAAATATACAACTCACGATGTTGAGATAATAATTATCTCAAGTCTGAGGATCATATACATATTAATCACTATGAGTAATGTTGTGACAATTACATAATAATCCAATAAACATACTCATAACGGGTCAATCCAATATGTTGTTCTCTAACACACATATTCATGCATTGATTTTGACAATCCACATCAATGACAACTCTTTATCATCAATCAACTACATGTTAGTCTTAATGCATTATTGTTGTCCTAGTCAACAATAATACTCGACTAAGGATCTTTTAAGAATAATCATATTATTCTTAGGACATTATTATAAAACAGTTTATTTATACACACAGAAAGAAAAACTGAAATAATAATGACAACGCTTTATATTAATAAACATGGTAAATTAAGTATGTTATTACAACCATCTCATGATTGGTCTTTGGGCATACTCTTACAGGGAGAATGTTGGACTGGTGGAAAAGGATGCTTTGAATGTGGCTCGTTGGATCATCATGTGAGGGATTGTCCACGGAAGTTAGCCAGGATTCAGTCTGTGGGTCAGGGTCGCGCTCAGTTCAGGAATGAGGGACTGCAATCGCAGAAGGGTCGTGGTTCTGGTAGAGGAGGTAATGGTTCTGGTCGGGGTCGCGGAGCACCGGGCAGAGGTGCAGGCAACACTAAGGCAAGACAGCCTGGTTTGGTATATGCAGCAAGGGGTCGAGAGGAGGGCGACGCACTGGACGTCATAACCGATATGTTCTTAATCTTTAGATTACCATATACTGCTTTGATTGATATGGGTTCGACGCATTCATATGTTGCTAGTAGCATAGTAGAAACCATGAACTTAGACTCTGAGATTCCTTCTAGGGAAATGACAGTAATTAGCCCTCTAGGTCACTCTGTAGAAGTAAATAAGCTGTATAGGGATATACCCCTAGAACTCCAAGGGGTAGTGTTTGTGGCTGATCTGATGGAACTGCCATTTGGGGAGTTCGATCTGATTCTTAGGATGGACTAGCTGGTGAAGTACCAGGCAAGTTTGGATTGCGCGGCTAAGCGCATGGTTCTGAAAACGGTTGAGGGTAAAGAAGTGGTGATGATAGGTAATAGAAGAGATTATCTGTCCAACGTGGTGTCTGCTTTGAAAGCCGAGAAAATGGTCAGGAAGGGTTGTGAGGCGTTTATGGTTCATGTGTGTGCCTTGGAGGCCAAGGAGTCAGCTGTAGAGAATGTCTGAACGGTGAAGGAATTTGTCGACGTATTTCTAGAGGAACTTCCGGGTCTACCTCCAGATCGGAAAGTTGAATTTGGTATCGATTTGTTACCCGAAACTGTGCTAGTATCTATTGCCCCGTATAGGATGGCACCGAAGGAGTTGGTAGAGCTGAAGGCTCAGATTCAAGAGTTGTTGGATCGGGGTTTCATCCGGCCAAGTGTTTCGCCTTGGGGAGCGCCAGTGCTCTTTGTTAAGAAGAAGGATGGTGCAATGCGGATGTGTATAGGCTACCGCCAGTTGAATAAACTGACGATCAAAAACAAGTGTCCATTGCCCAGGATAGATGACTTATTTGATCAGCTTAAGGGTGCATCGGTTTTCTCAAATATTGATCTAAGGTCAGGATATCATCAGCTAAAGGTGAAAGAGGCTGATATTCACAAGACGGCGTTTCGCACTCGGTATGGGCACTACGAGTTTCTGGTAATGCCGTTTGGGTTGACTAATGCGCCGGCAGCATTCATGGACATGATGAACCGGGTGTTCCAGCAGTATTTGGACCAGTTTGTCGTGGTATTTATAGACGACATATTGGTGTACTTGAGGTCTGAGGAGGAGCATGATGCGCATTTCTGAGTAGTTTTGCAGATTCTGAGGGAAAAGCAGTTATTTGCCAAATTTAGTAAGTGTGAGTTCTGGCTTAGGGAGGTGACTTTCTTGGGTCATGTGGTGTCAACGGAAGGAATTAGAGTGGATCCTCGCAAGATTGAAACAGTATTAGACTGGAAACCGCCTAAGTCAGTGGCAGAAGTTCAGAGTTTTCTAGGTCTGGCAGGGTATTACCAAAGATTTGTTGAGGGATTTTCTTTGATCGCAGCGCCGATGACCAAGTTACTGAGGAAAAGAGTTCCATTTGTGTGGTCTGAGAAACAGCAAGAAAGTTTCGACAAGTTGAAAAAGATTCTGACTGAAGCTCCGGTTTTGATTCAGCCTAAGGCAGGAAAGGAATTCACGGTATATTGTGATGCATCACATACTGGCTTGGGATGTGTGCTGATGCAGGAAGGGAAGGTAGTGGCTTATGCATCTCGACAGCTGAGACCGTATAAGGTTAACTATCCAACACATGACCTGGAATTGGCTGCAGTGGTTTTCGCCTTGAAGATTTGGAGGCACTATCTGTACGGAGTGAAGTCGATAGTCTACACGGATCACAAGAGTCTGAAGTACCTTTTGACTCAAAAGGATTTGAACTTGAGATAGCGCAGATGGATTGAGCTGTTGAAGGACTACGACTGTTCAATTGAGTATCATCCGGGCAAGGCTAACGTGGTGGCAGATGCATTGAGCTGTAAGGTAGTATCGGACTTGAGGGCGATGTTTGCTCATCTTAGCTTGTATAGCGACGGGAGTCTTTTGGAAGAATTACAGGTAAAGCTGACTTGGGTAGAGCAGATTAAGTTGAAACAGTTAGAGGATGAGGGTTTGAATGCTCGGAGGTTGCATGTTCAAAATAGTGGGTTGAAAGGTTATAGCTTGTCCAGTGACGGAGTATTGTGTTTTCAAGGGAAAGCTTGTATGATGAAGGACATCGAGTTAAGGCAGAGGATTCTTCAGGATGCACATAGCAGCCCATACGCTATGCATCCTGGAGGTAGCAAGATGTATCAGGATTTGCGAGAACAGTTTTGGTGGCCAGGACTGAAACAAGAAGTAACTGAGTTTATGGGTAAATGTCTGACGTGCCAGCAAGTCAAGGCTGAACATCAGTTGCCGTCGGGTTTACTTCAGCCGGTGAAGATTCCACAGTGGAAGTGGGAAAGCATCACTATGGACCTTGTCAGTGGGCTACCCCTTACGCCTAGTAAGAAGGACTCAGTCTGGGTGATTGTGGGCTATTTGACTAAGCTCATTTTATACCGGTAAGGGTTGATTACTCGCTTCAGAGGTTAGCTAAGCTGTATGTGGCAATGATAGTGAGGTTGCACGGTGTGCCAGTATCAATTATCTCGGATGGGGATCCCAGATTTACGTCGAGGTTCTGGCAAGCATTGCATCAGCCATTAGGAACGCGGTTAGATTTTAGTACGGCATTTCATCCGCAGTCTGACGGACAGTCAGAAAGGGTTATACAAATCTTGGAAGATATGCTGAGGGGCTGTGTTTTGGATTTCAGAGGCAGCTGGGAAGAATTTCTACCGTTAGCTGAATTTGCATATAACAATAGTTACCAGGCAAGCATTAAGATGGCACCATATGAGGCGTTGTATGGTAGGAAGTGTCATACACCTACCTGGTGGACAGAGTTGGGTGAGCGTCAGATGTTGGGACCAGAGTTGGTTACTGATACCGAGGATAAAGTCAAGTTGATTCAAGCTCGTTTGAAGGAAGCTTCAGACAGGCAGAAGTCATATGCCGATCTTAAGCAGAGAGATATAGAGTTCGCAGTGGGTGATAGGGTTTTCTTAAAGGTCTCGCCGTGGAAAAAAGTGCTGAGATTTAGAAGGAAAGGCAAGCTAAGTCCAAGGTTTATTGGCCCATATCTGGTGTTGAAACGAGTGGGACCAGTAGCTTATCAGCTCGAGTTGCAGCGGAGCTGAGTCAGATACATGATGTGTTCCACGTCTCCATGCTTAGGCACTATTGTTTAGATCCATCGCATGTTGTATCGATAGAGGAAATTGAGGTAAGTCCAGATTTGACCATGGAAGAGGAACCAGTGCAGATTCTAGATCAAGATATGAAAGTTTTGCGCAAGAAGCCAGTTCCATTAGTAAAGGTATTATAGCGAAATCATGGCGTAGAAGAACCTACGTGGGAACCAGAGGATGTGATGAGGCAGCAATACCCTCAACTCTTTTGACCAGGTAATTACGAGGCCAAAATTATTTTTAAGGGGGGTAGAACTGTAACATCCTTAAATAGGGGCTATTGTGTTTGAATTGTTTTGCATGTGTATGGAATGATTGTGTGATTGATTGGGGTGTTCTAGGGTCTAGGTATAAGCCAAGGGTAGGCCCGGGCTATAGGAAAAATTTTGTTTTTAAGCTTTAGTTAAGGGGAGCTGAAGGAGCTAGGGGTTAAGTATATTTCGTGGTAAATTTAAGCACAAGAATTGGCTTGGTAAAGAGGCAAGGAGGCGCCACTTAGGGCCTTGGGAGTGACACCACATGCAGGGAAGGGGGAGCTCAGGTTCGAGCAGCAGAAATCCCATTTTCTGCTTACCATTTTGACGCCAAGGAGGGAAGAGTTGTGCTCGCTCAAACTCTGTCAGATAACTGTTGATCAAGTCAAATTAATTTAAACTGGTGGAGAAGAGAGAATTTAGGAGCTTGTGAAATTCAAACTCATTCGAATTAGTGGCCAGGAGGAGCTTGAAGTAGTTGCCGAAATTTGAACTCTAGGGTGGGGAGGAGTAATCGGTTGGGAGTCTAGAGAGGAGGATGCCAAAATTCCTTAGGATCCTAGATGAGCATTTTCGGCTAGCAAATGCATTAGTGCAATCGGTTGTGAGCTAAAGCCGAAACCCCCTTCAACCTTGTCGATTTCTTCCCTAGTGCATCTTGTTGAAGCAAACTCGAAACCTCAAGTGGCACTTGTTGTTTACCCTCTTAGACATTGAGTCGAATTTCCTTTTCCATTCTTCTCATTTTCTTTGAAGCTGAATCTATTCTCTCCTCTTTATCTTTTTCTTTTCTCAACCTCTTGTGCCGAAATCTTCTTCTTTCTCCCTTTGTCGAAACTCCCTTAATCTCCTTTTCTCTAAACCAAAGCCGAATACCATTCATCTTTCTCCCATTCTCTCCCTCCACTTTGGTCGAATCTCATTTGCTTTTCTTTTCTTGAGCCATAGCTGAATATCCCTTGATTACTCAACTTTATTACCGAAATCTCCCTACTTTTTTCTTGTTCTATATGTGGCCGAATATCAATCAAGCATAGATCTTCCTTGGGTTCTTCTCTAATCGGATTTGAAGAGGGTAAGTGTTCTTGGCCGAATCCCTGTTACTTCTTTTCTCTTTTCTCTGTCGACTCACATGGGGACAAAAGCCTAATTTCGACATTTGTTGACATGATTCCTAATCATCTATGGAAACCAATTCTCCTAGGTTCTTCAGGTTTTTGAAGCAGCGGATCGGGGTTGTTGTTCTTTGTCAATCGATTTCAGTCAGACAGTGGTAAGCTTTCATGTCGATTCAAGCTTTTTCTTAGTTGTTTGGAAAACTAAAGGCTATTAAGATTAAGTGTTAATGTTGGCCGATTGTAGGGGAAGGCTCAATTTCGTACATGAAACACCCCACACCCGGTCCACGAGCCCGAACCGGATCTGGTATGTTCCTCGATGTAAACCGGTTCAAATTCTTTTGTCGCTTTTAAAAAAAAACTGTGTGTTTTGAAAGAAAGATTATTTTTGTTGGGTTGGGCTCGAGTTGGAAACAAGTTTCTCTTATATTGAAATTTTAGGTGATAAAAAGTTTAGAGTTAGTTTTAAAATAAATTTACTTAATACTTTAATTAAATAAAAATTTGTAACATAATAGAATAAAACGAAACAATAGAATAGTTCAACTATGGCCTTATTACATCAAATAAATTCCAACATTAAATTCAAAGTACTTAAAATAAAAAGTCTCAATCAAATAAATTTCCTTGCTTGAGCATGGCCACCCCAGCTAAGCTTCACACCACTGTCTATCACTATTCATCACCTGAAAAATGTTCCCACAACGGGGTGAGTCAACAGACTCAATGTGTAACCACAACAATAAGCCTTAACAAGTTCAGACATATCAAATCATTCATATTCATAAAACATTAAATTAATATGATGCAACCCGAACCCAAAACCTAGTTAGCCATCCGCTACACATCACCCGTACCAACCTGCACACCGTGGGGACTACTAAGTCAACCCTCCATCCGCTACACACCATCGAAAGCTGCCGCTGCGGACGACATGCTCATCGCCCTTATAGTTTTCGTGGCATAGCCACCAGATAATATTTGTGTCATGTGACACCACATTCAGATAATGTGACCGAAGTCACCACATTCAGATAATGTGACCGAAGTCACCACATTCACTTCCCCTTTTTCATATAACCCGAATGCCCCATATTCATACATATCATGCACATCATGCCTTAATTCACATTCTTATCACATTTCACATGTTATATATAACATATATTCATATTCCTAGTAGGAGTAGGAAACGTACCTGAGTACTTTGTACCATTATATGGTACCTTAGCCATATTTTCACAATCTTATTAACATATCATAGCCATGAAAATATTAAAACTTAGGGTAGGGTACACACCTGGTATTAATGCTTTCCTGAAACCCGAAAACTCGATCTAACACTATAGGTCCTTAACTCCTACATTCGGCCAATATTAAAGATTTAATGAAAACCCATTCGGCCACAAATCCAAATCGCAATAGGATTGTTGTAACCCAAAATTTACCTTAGTGCCGATTTCTCTAATAATTAATTCCCAAAAACTTTACTTTGCTCCTTCTTGTATTCGGCCAAGCACTAGATCTCTTCATAGGTTAGTTTTCAGTTTTTAAGATAATAAGAAACAAGTCTAAATACTAGAATAGGCCCTTGGCCGAATATCCCATATGACTTACCTTGATCACTTCAATCCCGAAAGATTCCTTTGATGATCCTTAACGCTAGCTACACACAAAACACTTATTATGGCACTATGCACATTCGGCCATGCCTAAAATCAGGGCCTAATCACAAGATTTCGGCACACTTATGAAGAAAAGATCAAATCAATTACTAGCATAGGAAACACTTACCCTTAATGCACAAGTCGACACACCCTTGCTTGAATCCCCTCAAAGATTCAGCTATGGAGACTAGATAGTGATCAAAAAAGTTTCAGCTTTTGAGGTTAATGGACAATCGGCTAGGGGGTTGTCTTTGAGGTTTCGGCTTTTGATGGATTGGATTAGAGAAGAAAAAGAAGAAGACAAAGAATAGAGATGGAGGATTCGGCAATGGTGAGTCTCTGAGAGAGAGAGCTTGCGATTTTGTCAAAAAAGAAAATAGAGGAGATGACAAGAGAATTTCGGCAGAGGCTTCAAAAGAATAGAAAAAGAAAATAATGTAAAATGGCCTCTCTTTTCCTCCTATTGCCGAAATTACTAGGCCAAGACTCCCTTACTTGGTCAACTCTCTCTTATTTTGATAAAATTTATCTCTTAATTATCACCTTATTCAAAAAAATAATAGAATTAATCCCTCATTCATCTCTTATCTCTTAAAAAAATAATAATCCATCATTTATCCATCTATTTAGCCGAATTTTAAAAGGAATTGGAACCTATCTATAGCTCCTTCCTTGCCGTCCACTCCTCCCTCCTATTGACGCCACTTAGCAAAAATAAAGGCTTTAAAATTTTGCTTCCCACGCGACTCGAACACAAGTCCTTCCCCCTAACATGTGGCGTCATTTCCAGAGCTCTAAGTGGCATCTCCAGCCCACTTTTCCAAGCCCAATTTCATGTCATATTTCCGCTACATTTTCTCTTAAGGCCACCTTGCTTTAGTTCCCTCTTTTTAAGTTCGAAACTTAATAATTTCTAAAGCATTTCCTTACACATTCATAACACATAAAACATGCTATTTCATATAAATAACCAAAAATGTACAAGCCCATTTTCGGGATTTTACAGTTCTACCCCCTTAAAATAATTTTGTCCTCGAAATTACCTGGCTGAAATAGATAAGGGTATTGTTGTTGCATTGCTTCTTCTGGCTCCCACGAAGCTTCCTTCGATCCATGGTTGCGCCATAACACTTTGACTAGAGGAACTGACTTCCTCCGTAACACTATCACATCACGTTCCAATATCTGAATCGGCTCTTCCTCGTAGGACAAATCAAGTCTTAGCTCCACCTCCTCGACTGGTACCACATGAGATGGGTCTGATCGATATCGACGTAGCATGGACACATGGAATACATCGTGCATCTGCTTCAATTCTGGCAGCAACTTCAACCGATATGCCACTGATCTAACTCGCTTCAAAACTCGATAAGGTCCTATAAACCTTGGACTTAAATTTCCTTTTCGTCCAAATCTCATTACCTTCTTCTAAGGTGACACTTTAAGGAACACTTGATCTTCCACATCAAATTCTATCTCCTTTCGTTTAAGATCTGCATACGACTTTTATCTATCAGAAGCTTCCTTCAACCGTGCCCGGATTATCTCAACTTTCTTTTTAGATTCGGCCACAATTTCTGGACCTCGAAACTCGACGTTCTCCTAATTCCGTCCAACATGTAGGAGTCCGACACCTCCGACCATACAATGCTTCATACGGTGTCATCCGAATACTAGCCTGATAGCTGTTGTTGTAGGCAAACTCTGCTAAGGGCAAATAGTCTTCCCAACTTCCTCGGAAATCCATCACACAGCCTCTCAACATATCCTCCAACACTTGTATTACCCGCTCAAACTGCCCGTCTGATTGCGGATGAAAAGCCGTAGTGAAGTCCAACTTAGTGCCTAAAGCTTGATGAAGTGCCCTCCAAAACCGAGACATAAATCTTGGGTCTCTATCCGAAATGTTTGACGCCGGCACTCCATGCAACCTTACAATTTCCGCTACATATAACTTTGCCAACCTCTGCAAAGAATAGTCGACTCTCACCGGGATAAAATGCGCGGACTTGGTCAAACGGTCCACTATTACCCATACCGAGTCCTTCTTAGTAGGCGTAAGGGGAAGCCCACTAACAAAGTCCATGGTGATTCTCTCCCACTTCCACTGCGGAATCTCGATTGGCTGAAGTAATCCCGAAGGAACTTGGTGTTCAGCCTTAACTTGCTGACACGTCAGACATTTTCCCAAGAATTTAGTAACTTCCCGTTTAAGATCAGGCCACCAAAACTGTTCCCTTATATCCCTGTACAGCTTAGTGCCTCTGGGATGCATAGCATAAGGGCTACTATGCGCTTCTCAAAGAATCCTCTGTCTTAACTCCTCGTCCCTCGGCATACAGACCTTTCCCTTGACGCACAATACTCCCTCATCATTAACACCATAATCCTCTAACTCTTCGTTCTGTACTTGTTGCAACTTAACACTTAGATCCTCATCCAGCAACTGACTTTCCTTTACCTCACTCAACAATGTTGGTTTGACTTGCAGTTCTGCCAGCAGACTCCCATCATCATACAAACTCAAGTGTGCGGACATCGCCCTCAGATCCAACACAACCTTCCGACTTAAGGCATCTGCTACCACATTCACCTTGCCCGGGTGGTACTCTATCGAACAATCATAATCCTTCAGTAATTCCACCCACATTCGCTGTCTCAGGTTTAACTCCTTCTGAGTCAGCAAATACTTAAGGCTCTTGTGATCCGTGTAGATCACCGACTTTTCGCCATAAAGATAATGCCTCCACACCTTAAGAGCGAAGACCATAGCTGCCAATTCCAAATCATGAGTCAGGTAATTAACTTCATGAGGCCTTAACTGTCGAGACGCATAAGCGACTACCTTTCCATCTTGCATTAGTACACAGCCTAATCCCGTGTGCGAAGCGTCACAGTACACCACAAAATCCTTTCCTGCCTCCGGCTGAATTAACACTTGAGCTTCAGTCAAAACCCTCTTGAGCTTCTCAAAGCTCTCCTGTTGCTTATCCGTCCATATAAAGGGTTCCTCCTTCCTTAACAACTTGGTCAAAGGCGCGGCTATTGACGAGAACCCTTCCATGAACCTTCTGTAATAGCCTGCCAAACCTAAGAAACTTCGGATCTCGGCCACAAACCTAGGTGGTTTCCAATCCAACACTGCTTCGATCTTCCTAGGATCCACTCTTATTCCCTCTGCGGACACCACATGCCCTAAGAATGCCACCTCCTTAAGCCAAAATTCACACTTGCTGAATTTGGCATAGAGCTTCTTCTCCCTTAATACTTGTAACACTATCCGTAGGTGCTCATCAAGCTCTTCCTCTGACTTCGAGTATACTAAGATGTCGTCGATGAACACAACGATGAACCTATCTAAGTAAGGTTGAAAAACCCGGTTCATCATATCCATGAACGCGGCTGGGGCATTTGTCAACCCAAACAGCATTACTACAAACTCATAGTGGCTGTACCTTGTCCTAAAGGCTGTCTTATGGATATCTGCCCCCTTCACCTTCAACTGATGATATCCGACCTTAAGTCGATCTTTGAGAAAACTGCGGCCCCCTTAAGTTGATCGAACAAGTCATCTATCCTTGGCAAAGGATACTTGTTCTTGATGGTCAGCTTATTCAACTGAAGATAGTCCTTGCACATACGCATAGTTCCGTCCTTCTTCTTCACAAACAGGACCGGTGCTCCCCACGAAGACACACTGGGCCGGATAAACCCACGATCCAACAACTCTTGGATTTGAGCCTTGAGTTCAACCAACTCCTTTGGCGCCATTTAGTATGGAGCGATTGACACAGGAGCTGTTCCCGGCAGCAAGTCAATTCCAAACTCCACCTCCCTATCTGGGGGTATTCCTGGTAATTCCTCTGGGAAAACATCTTCAAAATCCCTTACAGTTCTAACTCTACTGACACCTTCTTCCTTTCCATCTAACGCACTTACGAAGGCTAAGAACGCCTTGCACCCTTTCCGAACCATCTTTTCAGCCTTTAGCTCCGAAACTACATTAGACAAGTAGTTTCTTCTTTCTCCCATCATAACCACTACTTCATCCTCCAGGGTCCTTAACTCCATTCCCTTAGCCGCACAATCCAACACGACCCGGTGCTCTACTAGCCAATCCATACCAAGTATGAGTTTGAACTCCTCGAAGGGTAGTTCCATTAAGTCAGCCCGAAAGTTCACTCCCTGAATCCCTAGAGGTACACTCCGAAAGGTCTTATTCACCACTACAGTTTGGCCTAATGGGCTTACTACAGTCATCTGCCTATCAGAGAGTTCAAAGTCTAGGCCTAGTGTCTCGACTACACTATATGCAACATAAGAATGGGTCGAGCCCACATTAATCAAAGTAAAATAGGGCTTGCCATAAATAAGGAACGTACCGGTTATGACATCCGGTGCGTCTCCATCCTCCCTCCGGTGAACTGCATAAACCAAACCCAGCTGTCTAGCCTCAGAAACACCTCTGCCTGGTATTCCACGTCCTCTGCCGGTACCATTGCCTCTGTTGTTCGCACCACGACCTCGCTGAAGCTGCTGTCCACCTCTACCAGCCTGATTAACATTCTGAGCTACTGGTCGATTCCTATCTGGTTTCATAGGACAGTTCTTGATCATATGGTCCTTGGACCCACACTTAAAGCATCCTCCTGTCTTTTTCCAACACTCCCCTAAGTGTTTCTTCCCACACTGATCACAGTGCGATCGCGCCTCCTCAGTAGCGACTTAGCGACCTCGCGGCCCATCAACTCTAGGCCTTTTATTCCCAGATGATCCTGACGATCCAAAACCTCTTTTTAGCCTATTCCGATCCATATTCTGATTCACAGAATCCTTAATCCCTTCAGCTACCTTAGCTTTCTCTACTAAAGCAGAAAACTCTCGTTCCTGATGTGGAGCTATTAACAATCTCAGATCATCCCTTAACCTGTCCTCAAATCAGACACACCGCTCATGCTCCGTAGCTACTACTCCTCGAGCATACCGGCTCAACCTTAGAAATTCAGCTTCATACTCCGCTAGGACTTGTTCCCTTGAACCAGCCCCAGAAAAGCCTTCCTCTGCTCATCATTATACCGTGTGCCAACATATTTCTTCTGATATGCTGCCTTATCATACTCTCAGGTCAGATCCTCAGCCGTGGCACCATCCCGAACTGTTAACCACCATTGATATGCTTCATCGCGTAACAGCGCCACCATTCCTTTCAACTTCTCCTCAGGGGTTAGATCGATCTCATCCATAATCTGCTCGGTTGCCTCTAACCAATATTCAGCCGTACTGGGTGCTACACCCGATACTCTACGGAACACCTCAGCTCCATTAGCTCGGAGTCGCTCGGGTACCAATTTTCGAGCTCCTAAATTTCCTCCTGCACCAGCCACCAACTCAAGAACTCACAAAGACGACCGCGACACGCTGTCGCTCTCCGTTTAATCCTGGCATTGCTCAAAGATCAACAAAGCAGGTGGTGGCAGTGGCGGTACCTTATTTTCAGATCCTTGACCTGATCTAATGGGTTCCGACACGGTCATTCTGCCTCTACCGCGTCCTTGCACATTATGTCCACGTCCCCTAGAGCTCATGTCTACGTTCGCGTGTTAATCTGATTAAGAAATTTTATGAATTAACACTTGTTTCACTGATTATCCGCGAAGAAATTTTATGAAACGAGAATTAATGGGGGTTCTTTCGGTCAATCAAAGGTTCAAGTTCTCTATCCTAATTCAGAGAAGCACATTCATTCAAACATTCATTCACACACGTTCTCTATTTCTCTATTTTTGTCTATTCCTACCCCAGGGGTATTTTCGTAATTTGTCGTACAGGGGTATTTTCATAATTTTTCAAAATAAAATTCCTTGGTGATTTTGTCAATAAGGGTATTTCAGTAATTTTGCATTCTCGAGGGTATTTTGGAAATTTTGAAATCCGGGGGTACTTCAGTAATTTTGTAACTCGAGGGTATTTCGGTAATAAACCAGGGTAAATTTGTAAAGTTTAATAATTCAGGGGTATTTCAAAATTTGCAAAACTTTGAGTGTTCTTTTTGAGAATTTGTTTTCCAAAACGGTGATGTTGCAAAAAATTTTGGAAATTAGGGTCATTTTGGTAATTTGCAAGTTAGGGGCAAATTCGTAATTTTCCAAAACCAATGTATTTTGATATTTTGCAAATTAGGGTTTTTGGATACTTTTGCAGAGTAAGAAAATTTTATTGAAACCGAAGGTAATATGGAAATTTTAGAAACCAAGGGCATTTTTTGTAATTTTACCACTAGGGGTATTTAGGTAATTTTTATAAATCAGAAATTTTTCAGAAAATTTTGTAAAAATAGTTCTCACAAATTAAAAGGGTAATTTTAAGAGTTTTAAAACTAGGGTTTTTATAAAAATACGGCTAGTTCCCTTTCGGGTTTTAGTTATCGTGTTTAGCCTGTGACTGAGTCCTCTTGGTTAGGGTGAACCGAAGCTACGCACCAGGTAGGATTCCAGCGAAGAGGAGGTGAGTCACTAGGACTGCTTAAGTACCAGCTCTTCCGGATCCAATCCTAGACATGCGTACAGGGGTTACCACACCCTAACTCGGCGACTTAGCCATAGGTTTGTTTAGGCATTAAGTCTTATGTAATAGTTGGGGTACACTAGTCCTAGGGTTCACATACTTAATATTCTAATCTACGTTCCATTTCTACCCTTCTACAATTCATATTATAATTCAACAATAGATAGGGGTACTTATCTGGTGGACTTCGGGTCGGAGACTTAGGTGCCATGCCAGAAAACCTGCTTATTTCATAAAAATTTTCACAAAACTTATTTGGGCTCGATTTGAAAACATTTTGGGCCTTAAACCCCAGGTCGAGAGTTTAAAACTGGGCTCCGATACCAAATTGAAACACCCCACACCTAGTCCACGAGCCCGGACCGGATCTGGTATGTTCCTCTATGTAAACCGGTTCAAATTCATTTTTCGGCTTTTTAAAAAAAACTGTGTGTTTTGAAAGAAAGATTATTTTTGTTGGGTTGGGCTCGAGTTGGAAACAAGTTTCGCTTATATTGAAATTTTAGGTGATAAAACGTTTAGAGTTAGTTTTAAAATAAATTTACTTAATACTTTAATTAAATAAAAATTTGTAACATAATAGAATAAAATGAAGCAATAGAATAGTTCAACTATGGCCTTATCACATCAAATAAATTCCAACATTAAATTCAAAGTACTTAAAATAAAAAGTCTCAATCAAATAAATTTCCTTGCTGAGCATGGCCACCCCTAAGCTTCTGCCGACCCTGTCCATCACTGTTCATCACCTGAAAAATGTTCCCACAATGGGGTGAGTCAACAGACTCAATGTGTAACCACAACAATAAGCCTTAACAAGTTCAGACATATCAAATCATTCATATTCATAAAACATTAAATTAATATGATGCAACCCGAACCCAAAACCTAGTTAGCCATCCGCTACACATCACCCGTACCAACCTGCACACCGTGGGGACTACTAAGTCAAACCTCCATCCGCTACACACCATTGAAGGCTGCCGCTGCAGACGACATGCTCATCGCCCTTATAATTTTCGTGGCATAGCCACCAGATAATATTTGTGTCATGTGACACCACATTCAGATAATGTGACCGAAGTCACCACATTCACTTCCCTTTTTTCATATAACTCGAATGCCCCATATTCATACATATCATGCACATCATGCCTTAATTCACATTCTTATCACATTTCACATGTTATATATAACATATATTCATATTCCTAGTAGGAGTAGGAAACGTACCTGAGTACTTTGTACCATTACATGGTACCTTAGCCATATTTTCACAATCTTATTAACATATTCAATTTAAAACATAGCCATGAAAATATTAAAACTTAGGGTAGGGTACACACCTGGTATTAATGCTTTCCTGAAACCCGAAAACCCGATCTAACACTTTAGGTCTTAACTCCTACATTCGGCCAATATTAAAGATTTAATGAAATTCCATTCGGCCACAAATCCACATCCCAATAGGATTGTTGTAACCCAAAATTTACCTTGGTGCCGATTTCTCTAATAATCAATTCCCGAAAACTTTACTTCGTTCCTTCTTGTATTCGGCCAAGCACTAGATCTCTTCATAGGTTAGTTTTCGGTTTTTAAGATAATAAGAAACAAGTCTAAATACTAGAATAGGCCCTTGGCCGAATATCCCATATGGCTTACCTTGATCACTTCAATCCCGAAAGATTCCTTTGATGATCCTTAACGCTAGCTACACACAAAACACTTATTATGGCACTATGCACATTCGACCATGCCTAAAATCAAGGCCTAATCACAAGATTTCAGCACACTATGAAGAAGAGATCAAATCGATTACTAGCATAGGAAACACTTACCCTTAATGCATAAGTCGACACACCCTTGCTTGAAGCCCCTCAAAGATTCGGCTATGGAGACTAGATAGTGATAAAAAAGGTTTCGGCTTTTGAGGTTAATGGACAATCGGCTAGGGGGTTGTCTTTGAGGTTTCGGCTTTTGATGGATTGGATTGGAGAAGAAAAAGAAGAAGACGAGGAATAGAGATGGAGGATTCGGCAATGGTGAGTCTCTGAGAGAGAGAGCTTGCGATTTTGTCAAAAAAGAAAATAGAGGAGATGACAAGAGAATTTCGGCAGAGGCTTCAAAAGAATAGAAAAAGAAAATAATGTAAAATGGCCTCTCTTTTCCTCCTATTGCTGAATTACTAGGCCAACACTCCCTTACTTGGCCAACTCTCTCTTATTTTGATAAAATTTATCTCTTAATTATCACCTTATTCGAAAAATAATAGAATTAATCCCTCCTTCATCTCTTATCTCTTAAAAAAATAATAATCCATCATTTATCCATCTATTTAGCCGAATTTTAAAAGGAATTGGAACCTATCTACAGCTCCTTCCTTGCCGTCCACTCCTCCCTCCTATTGACGCCACTTAGTAAAAGTAAAGGCTTTAAAATTTTGCTTCCCACGCGAGTCGAACACAAGTCCTTCCCCCTAACATGTGGTGTCATTTCCAGAGCTCTAAGTGGCATCTCCAGGCCACCTTTCCAAGCCCAATTTCATGTCATATTTTCGCTACATTTTATCTTAAGGCCACCTTGCTTTAGTTCCCTCTTTTTAAGCTCAAAACTTAATATTTTCTAAAGCATTTCCTTACACATTCATAACACATAAGACATGCTATTTCATATAATTAACCAAAAATGTACAAGCCCATTTTCGAGATGTTACAATACATCTCGGGTTGTGGTTAGGGTTTGATAGGCAGTAAGGTAAGGATTGTGGTTCCATGCGTTAACCCTTAGGGATTTGTTAGTATGGCCGAATGGCCTTGGTAATGATATTGGTTTGGCCGAATGTAGGGGAAGGGGATCTAGTGCGTTAGATCGGGATCTTAGGGATTCAGTAATCGCGTTAGTAGTCAGGTGTGTAACTTACACACTTCTTAATCGTAGTAAATATGCTAATAACCTAAACATGTTAAAAGCCAAAAGTTGTGTAGATCTCGATATGATACCTTTATGGGTATGAGGAAGGATTTTGGGTAAGTCCATTTTTGATGAGATTATGCTATATGATGCTTGATGCTATGATTTATGTTACAATCGATATATGTTCAATATTAAAGCATGTTGGCATGATTTATATACATATTGCATTTCTATGGGTGATATGAGAGGAGGGGGAAGTTGATATCTGTGACTTTGGGTCACCAGTGGTTTGGCACCACCAGTGGTTTGGTACCAAAGTTGATTTCGTGACTTTGGGTTACCAGAGGTTTGGCACCTCATAGCGACTCGTTCCAGTGGCTTAGCACCACAGTGGGTTCGCCCCACATTTGATAAATAGGATTGTCGCCAGTGATTTGGTATCACAACGTGGGTTGGCCCCACAATTGGATTATTTGTGACTTTGGGTCACCAGTGGTTTGGCACCACATTATTATTGATATCAGTGACTTTGGGTCACCAGTGGTTTGGCACCACCGGTGGCACGGGGTAGAGAAAGGAGTTGTGGATGGCTAGGTTTGGGTGCATGCTATGTTTATTTGATTATGATTTGTGTAAGCATGTTGCAATAATCGGGAGGGGGATTATGCACTGAGTCTTCTCCCTTATCTTTTCAGGTGATTCGTAGATTACGGATGAGGAGCTGGGTGGACTCGAGGTGGCCATACAATATTTGTTTCTAATTTTACATAGACTTTTGACTTGGGTACTTTACTTTAAATTTTGGTTTTATTTGGGTTTGTAATAAGGCCATTGGTTATTTTTATTATTATTTTTTATCTGCTTTGGATTGATTTCAAATATGAATAAGTAAATTACTTGATTTGTTTTAATAACCTGAACACAAAGTTTTCTAAACTCTACTGCGCATTCGGTTTCAAAACTTTACCCTAGGTTAAATTATTGCTAGAATAAGCTAAACCAAATTACCAGGATTCCAAAAACATAAAGAACATGAAAATCGGGGCTTGGATTGACTTACTATGGAGCTTGGAAGCTTGGAAACCCTAGCTATGGAGTCCCCCTTGAAGTTTCGGCGTAAGGAAGAAGATGGACAACCTTTTCCCATCTTTTTCCCATTTAATTTTTTTTGACATTTTACTAAAATGCCCTTCATTAAAATTTTAGTTATTTCTACCTATGCATGTCCATTTTTGTCCTTGAAAATATAATGGTCTAAGTACCATTTAAGAACCCCTACTTTAGATATGCACTTCAATTTAATCCTTTAGCATCTAAAACGCACATTTATCAACTTTTACAATTAAGCTCTAATAAACAAATTAGACATGAAATTCATAAAATTTTCTATCGATACTCTAACACATGCATCCAATCAATCGATAAATCATAAAAATTAATCGAAGTAAACTTTTCTATCTCAGATTTGTGGTTTCACAACCACTGTTCCGTTTAGGCCCTATTTCAAGATGTTACAACCCGTGTCCGACCCCGTGTAACTCCCTAACTTGGGTCACACGGCCAACCACACGCCCATGTGACCAGCCCGTGTGCCCTTTGAAATAGCCTCACACGTTCGTGTGCCAGGCTATGTGCTAGGTCGTGCCAAACCTGTGGGGTATACTAACTTATGCCACACAACCAAGTCACATGCCCGTGTGGAACATACTGACTTGATTTCTAGTTACACACTAGGTGACACACGGCCGTGTAACCTGACTATGTGTCACACATAGCTAAGACACACACCCGTGTCTCTGCCCGTGTGGACAAAAGTTGGCTATTTACCAAGCCATTGTGCCACCTAAATTGCATACACCTACACCAAACCAATTGGCACCAAAACATGACATAAATAGGCATTTATCCTATCTCAAATAAGCTTAATTCATGCTATAACAGTACCAACAATACAAGGTACACAAATACCATAATATGCCATTCAATTTTCATACCAAAACTCATAATCTCAAATCATCAATAAGATCACATTCATTTAAGCATCATCTTGCCTAAAATCTCAAGCATACCACTTCCCAATTATCAACTATTTGATACACAAAATACCAATTCACACACAACCATTCATCACTAGAATTTACATAACAATTACCAAATGCATAACAAAGGCCATTTGTATATATATACCTACATCATCAAGCATACCAAAATAAGCCAAATCAAATGGCTATACACATAAGAAACCATTCATCATTTACAAGCCAACTCAAATGGCTAAATCCATTACCAACATATACCAAAATGATCACAACTCCTATACATGCCATATAACCAAATACATAAGTTCAAAAGTACCAAAGTGAAAGCTTGATAGTGTGATGCAATCTCCGACTGCTCCCAAACCTGAGCAAACCTTGATTACACTATGAAACACGGAAAACTAAACAGAGTAAGCTATAAAGCTTAGTAAGTTCTTATAGTAATAATCTCAACTTACCAAATTTAAACAATTTAAGCAATTTAAACAAATCATAAAATAACTCATATTGATCCACAAAGCTATCACATTTTCATTCACAAGATTAGATATGAAATTCATAAGTTTTTTTTTTTGCCAAATAAAATGGCGTTCCAGTGACGAAATTGAGAGGTTTCCCCATGTACGGCTAAGAGCAAAAGCTCGTAGGTTAGGGTTTTGTTTCTAAAAAAAAGAGAGAGTGATTTAAGGCTGATAATCTCTGTTAGTTTTGTTTTAAGTTTATGCCTTATTAACGAAACGTTACCGTTTAGACTCAGACCTATAGTCTTAAAACGGTATCGTGTAAGTTGCCCCGACCCGACCCTATTCAAAATCATAGGATCCGCGCGTTATTCATAATAATGGGACATTTATGCATTTAGTCATTTCCTTTGGCACTGTTGCTTTGATTTGCTCCTTTGTTTATTTTCTTCGCATTTTCAAATTGACCACTATAATTTATGCATCATTTCAAATTGGTCCAGCTATATGCTGCGTTTCGTTTGTTGGTATATTGGTTATTTCAGTCCTCGTCTAGTTACGTGATTGCAATTTGATCCCGAATTTTGTTGAATAATTTTGCTCATTTATTGCGATGATTTCTAAAATGTTCTTACTGTCAAATTGGATTTTTAATTTATGATTGTCATAATTCTTTTATAGAAATTAAATTTGTTTAAATCATTTTAAAACAAATTGTTTCTAAATCGGCTTTATATTAGTATTTATGTGTTTATTGTATAAACATTTAACTCTAAATCGTATTAAGCTTTACTTTAACAAGTTCATAGTATTTTCAAATTATACATTATTATTTCATGAATATATGTATAGCATTTTAATATATATTTTAAATTGGTTTCATATGTTTTGTATATCTTATTACTTATGATTCATATGCATGTATATATATTTAAATATGTAAAGCCTTTTAAAATATGCGTAATAAATTTATAAATCATTTTATTTTGAATAATCCTGTAACGTGTTAATTGTGAAATCAACTTATTTTGGCCATTTTTAACATATTTGTAGCATTGAAATTTTATTGTAGGATTGATTCGCTATTACCGATTTTGTAGAATTATTCATTTTCATGCTTATTGTTAACATAGCGTTTAATTTGGGAATATTGCTTGGTTAATGTTTATACATCCTATGTTATAGCATGCTTCAAATTCCAATGTATACAAGAAATATTTTTAAAAAAAATAATAAAGGCAATGTTCGTATGTTTGGAAGTATGGAAAATGATGCCCTAACGTACTAGGTGTTAATTTCCCATTCAACCAAATAGCCGAATACCCTCTTTATTTTAAATATCTTGAGGATCAAAGATGATCTCGTTGTCGAGATATAAAAGTATCATGTCCTAACGTACTGGATGTGATACCTTTTTTATTCTCTCGAAACGAGCTAATCTTGAAATTCAAGATTTTGTATAAATTAGTTTTCTTCAAGAAAATTGGCATTTTATGGCATGTTGTTAATATGATATTTGGTTTGTGTACATTTTACGATTAATGTTTATGCCTGGTACCACTGTTACGCCTCAAATTCTAATATATTCCAGTTTTTATTTAAATGTTTTATTTTATTGCATTTTCAGCCAATTATAAAAATCTTGTTTTTCCAAAATAAGGCAATGTTTGTGCGTTTGGGAGGTCAGAAAATCATGCCCTAACGTACTGGGTGTCAATCTTCTGTCCAACCAGATAATCAAATACCCTTCTTTAATAGCATGTTTTGAAGATCAAAGATGATCTCGGGGTTGGAGTATAAAGGTGTCATGTCCTAACGTACTGGATGTGATATTTTTATTTCTTTCGAAACGAGTTAATCTTGAAACTCAAATTCCATATTAATTAATTTTCCTTAGAAGATTTACATCTCAAACATTTCCAAATTTTCAACACAAGGACATTAATTAGTCAATTTGGTACCAATTTTGGGCGTTGCGAGGGTGCTAATCCTTCCCCGCATGTAACCGACTACCGAACTCGTTTTCTCAAGTTTCGTAGACTAAAATATTTTAATAGGTGACCTGATCACACCTAAACAAAATGGATCAGTGGCGACTCCTATTTTTAAAGTCGATTCTCATTTTTCCAAATTTTAAAAATAAAAATGGTTTTGACAGCTTGGCGACTCCATTGGGGACTGGTTGAAAGTCAGGCCGTAAGTTGATTAATTTTCATCCTTTTGAAAATTGTTTGGAAAAATCATGTTTCTTCTAATGAAGTTTGGACGTTATGATGTTGAGTTTAGTAGAATACCTGCACTAGCATCACATGACCGTTGTGGTCACACCTTTAAGTGGGAGTGAGAAGCTATGCTTTCGTGAGTTTTTCACCTCCGTGTGGGTTAGTGGACTGCTTCCGGAACACATCTGTACCTATGTGCTTCGTGAGGTTTTTGCCTCCGCATGGCCACAGGGAAATGTGTTCCTCTGAACTGAACTCGATCCATATGAGCCTATAATGGGTGAGGGTTGAGGAATCTGTTGGTTCGGGTACCCTCTCTTTAGAACTAAACCCCATATAGTAAACCTTAAGGGCCTACCCTAGGTAGAATGCTGAACCTTTAATGGTTACCTTGATAAGTGTTTATTTTGCTTGTTCTGATATTTGTTATGCGATACTAACTTGTTTTAATTTGTTATTTGCATATCATTTCGCATTAAAGAGGTGTCGATTACTGTTCGGTTGCTAAGATAGAAAGTTTTCCATGGAAATGGATTTCTTGCTAAGGTAAAAGACAATGCGGCTGTTCGAGCATGGTCAGAGGGATTGCAGTTAGAAAAGGGGGATAGCCTAGTCGAAGGATATGTCTTCGAGTCATGGGATTACACCCGCATTAGCGTAATACAAAATGAGCTTCAAGAATTAAGGGACATTTGGACTCATTGGGAGGATGATACTAAACAAGTGTTCTTCCGTAATTATGGTGATATCTCTCATATGCTTGATGTCAGAGTAGATCGACACTTATTTCAGGCTATGGTTCAATTCTGGAATTTAGCATATAGTTGTTTCACCTTTGGAAAAGTACATCTCGTACCTACTATAGAAGAGTACATTACTTTGCTTCGTTGTTTGGGGATCCAAACTGATAAAGTCTATACTAGGATTGCTAATGTTCCTTCTTTCGTGAAGAGGCTAATGAGTATTACCGGAATAAGCGAGTAGTGGGTTTCAGCTCAGATGCAACAAAAGGGTGAAGGAAGATGCATTCCTTGGGAAAGTTTAAGGGATTTAATTCTGGCGGACCCTGATGTAAAAAGAAAGGTGGATATTTTTGCTTTGGGTATTTACGGATTAGTAATTTTCCCTAGAGTTCTAAGGCACGTAGATGAGGCAGTGGTAGATTTGTTTGGTCGATTGGATAAGAAAGTTACACCAGTTCCTGCAATTCTTACCGAGACCTTTAGATCTTTAAATGCATGTCGGAGAGCCGGAGAGGGTAGGTTCATTGGATGTGCGCAACTATTAATAATATGGTTTCTTGGGCACTTTTGGAAGATAGATAAGATTTCTTATCGCCCTTTTTGTGAAGATTATTCACCTTTGAAGGAGGAATTGGCTGTACCAGGATGGGGAGGACATATCAAAAGAAAGATGGATGATAATTCTGCAGAATCTTCAAGAGGAGGATGTCGAGTGGAGAGCTCCGTGGATGGTGCCCAATAAGATATTGTATAGATGTAGAGATTTTAATTGGGTCCCTTTACAGGGAAATTGGGGAGCCATTGGGTATGCTCCGTTGCTTGCGGTGCGACAGTACAAGTCTAGGCAGTTTATACAAGTGACGCATGGGTTGGCCCAAAGCGAATTTTCTTATAAAGTGGAAAATTATAAGAAAAGGAATCGGGAGATTACTAATCCTTCGACGCAACCTTGTCGGATCAAGAGGGTAAGCATTGTCGAAATGGAAACTGCTGAGTATAAAGTGTGGTTGAGTAAACGAATTAACGACAATATTTTGGGACCGACTTTAAATGACATTCGATCAAGGGAGGAATGCTTACGAGTAGTTCTGACGGAGTTAGAAATTATAAGGCAGGATTTTGCAAAGCAGAGTTCAGAACTTGGGAAGAAATTTGAGCAATTGGAGGAGGAAAAAATGCATTTGACATTGGATGTGGAAATACAGAAGTCAGAAGCAGAAAAGCTAAGAAAAGGGAAGAGTAAAGCTGAAGAGGATCTGGATAGCCTAAAGAAGGACTACAAGAAGATGCGTCTGTCAATGAGAACTGTGGGGCTAGGAAAGACTTCAGATTAATGGCGACAAGAGTTGCAAGAAGTAAAAGCTAAGGCCGAACAATAGGAAAAGAAATTTCAAGAAATGAAGGCCTAGAAGGAGATTCTAGAAAGACAAGTGTTAGAAAGCCAAAATAGAAAAAGTGAATTGAAGGCTAGAGTGACAGAGTTGGAAAAGTCTCTTCATTATCATAGAAACCGAAATTTTATAATGGAATTAAAGGCAAGTCTGAGTAAAATTGAAGAGATGAAAAAGAGAATTGAAGAGTTAGAGATGACGTTACAGAATTGTTAGAACTATATCGGGTCCTTGGAGGAGAATGAAGAACGATGGAAGGAAGGGCATCATAAGGCCCATAATCAGATCGAAAATAGGGATTATCTTATGGGAGAAGCCATAACTCAAATTTGAGAGGTGGCTGAACATGTGCAAATTTTGGCAGCACAAGCAGATATATTAAGTATGCAGTACAAGTCACGATCAAGCCGAGGACAGGAGTTAGCTTCATTGCTTCAGAAAGTTAGGACTTTGGGCATTAAGGTAAAGCCATATTTGTAATCTATTTTATGTAAAGAATTTTGTTTTCTAATAAAGTTTTTTACATGGAATTGAATCAGAAATGACACCTTTTTGCATTCATGCATTTGCCTTTGCCTTTATTTAATTCATATGCATTAAAGGTCATTAAAAGATTCTAATTAAAGCAAAAATTATGTCAGCAACCTAGAAACCAACAAAACTTTGCTAGAGACACATCCCTACAACACAAGAAAGAAAATAAAAAATATGGATCAGAGGATAAAGAAACTCGAACAACGTCAAAAGGAGATGCAGGAAAAACTTTAGCTGCAAATGCAGGAGCAGCTTGCTAAGATCCAGCATGATATGATGGAATTACAAAAAACCATGATGTGCCAATTAACTCAATTACTGGCAGACAAAGGAAAACCCACATGGTTAACACTGTTGAAGATAGTGATGACCAACTATCTCTCCCGGGTCTTACCCTGACACATCCTGAAGTGCATCCACGAAAGACATCCGTCATAATTAAACCTCAACAATTTCAAGAAGGTGTTTTGATACAGCCAAATTTCCAAGTTGGATCAGGTTCCAATTTAGTAGACCATCTGTAACAGTCCAAAGTTGACCCTAATCGGAACAATGGTTTCGGGACCACAAATCCGAGTCTGAATAAATTTTTAATATTATTTTCTATGTTGATGATCAGTGAATTAGCATGTGTTAAAATTTCTGTGAAGTAATTTGCTTGTCTGTGTGTTTAATTTGACTAAAGGACTAAATTGTATAATTTGTAAAAGTGGCTTTTTATTTGATTAATGGCTAAATTAGTGTGGCTTTTAAGTGTTAAGGGCTTATGTGGCAATTTAGCCACTATTTTGGTAAGTTGACGGCAACATGTGATAAATTAGATAAAATTTTATTATTATAATAATATGTTATATTAGTAATAAGTAAATAAATGTTTCTTTTAATTTAAGTCATAAAATAATGAAACAAAGTGGAAGGAAAGAGAACATACCTTTGTTCATCTTCTTGGCTGAATGTGGGAAGGAAATAAACTCCATTTTTGAATCTTGAATTTCGGCATTAGAGAGCTCAATTTGGGGTATGTATTTTGCTTAGTTTTTAATAATTTTTACATTTTTGGAATCGTTGCTTTGAATGCTATACAACCCATGTTGAAATTATTGAGTTTGATACATATTAAGGATTCGGCCATTGATGTATATCCATGATATGTGATGTTTGATGGTAGATTGTTAATAGTATGTTTTAAATCATCATGTTTGGAATTAGAAATTTTGGTAAAATTGAGTGTTAGGGACTAATTTGAAAAAAATAAATTCTTGAAGGACTAAAACATGAAACAAATGAAATGCATAGTCATGTATGAAGCCTAGGAGCATTCGACCTTTGATGTGTGTAACTAAATTTGGTATATTTTGTGTTTTGTACAAATAGGACTAAATCATAAAAGTTGTAAATGTTAGGGTAAAATGGTAAATTGCCTATTTATGTGTTTTGGGATTAAATTGAAATGAAATGTGTTTGAATGAGCTCAAATTGAATGTGTTTAGTTCAAGAACAAAGAAAAACGGACTTGGATCGGGGAAAGGCGAAAGTTGACGAATAGCCAGTACTCGACGTCCGACGATATCTGAGGTAAATCTTTAAGCAAAATAATATCATTAATATTGATTACATTTTGAATTATGAATTTGTAAGTGTGAAATATGCTTAAACCGAATATGATGAGTGGTTTTAGTAGTGAATTGTAGTTATATACAATTGAAGTTGATATGCGAAAGTAACATGTGCTAGGTGTGAAATGTTATATTGGAAATGTGTACTGTGTATGATATGGTTTATTTATAAGTGTATCGGGCATCAAGCCTAGCAGGCCTTCTGCCGGTGAAGTGTATCAGGCTCATATGCCTAGCAGGCTAAATGCTAGTGAATAAATTTTAGACCTCGGGTCTAGCAGGCTTAGTGCCGGTGCGTATGTTTCAGGCTTTATGCCTAGCAGGCTTTATGCCGATGATTTTTCGTAAGTACGGGTTTTAACTGATTATTATAGTTATGAAACTTTGAGTACGATAAATGAGCTATTTGTTCAGGTACACGAAAACATATGGGTTGTACGGAATAAGGTAAGTTAATATATTACGATTGATGCTATTCGGTTGTGACACAATTAAGGTATATTTGTGAAATCCTATTAAGAGTGTTCGGCCTTATAAGTGTTGTGTATGTGATATGGAAATTTGATTTGGATGTGTCAAGTAGTTTCGGTCAAAAAGGGTAAATATACATATAATGTATATTGAACTAGTAAATTAACAATGTACTTTTGTATATTTGGCCTTATAGATGTGGATAAAATGATATTATATGGATGATATAATTGTATACAAGTGAATATTAAAGGATACTATTACATGTGTATATTCGGTTAGGTGCGGTAAGTATATACTTGATATCTAATTCATTTGTTGTATACGGGAACGTCCCTAATTATATGAAATTGATATGTGATAATCAAATTACCTGGTAAGGATGTGGATATTCGGCCATGAAGGCATGATTGTGCTAAGAACTTATATTAAGGCTATAAAAAGGATTGTTTAGATGTTTAAATGTTTGATTAAATAGTTATATTTGCTTAAAGCTTACTAAGCTAAGTTAGCTTACTCCGTGTGATTGTTGTTCTGTTTTATAGATCTTGATCAAGCTACGAGCTCAGAGGATCGTCAGTAAAGTCATCCACACCATCAATCTATTTTGGTACCTTTTTGGGTTTGGTTTTGGACTAAAGGCATGTATAGGCTAAACTAGGTTTTGAGACATGAATTTTGGTTCTTGTGTATATATTAAAAGCCATGCGAATATGGCTATCTCCTTTACTAGTTTGGTATTGAGACATATGGTTTTAAATGGTCAAATGGTGTACATGTTTATGTCATGATTGTGCATGAGTTGTGGAAGTTTTAGTTAGCTTATATTCGGCCATTGTGCATATATATATAATAGGTATAGTTTGGTTTGGTGGTTTATGGTATTTTGGGCTAAGATAATGCTTTGATAATTTATATTCGGTTTAAATATATATATTCAAGTTGTATATTGTTTCATAGTTTATATGTGCATTCGGTTGATGAATATACATATATATTTATATGCATGTATTTATAATGGCGATTTACTAGTACATTTAGCTATAGGGATTCGGTGTACAATGGTAAGTAATAAAGATGTACATGACATATTTACTATTAGGTTTTATTTGGTGTTTGTGGGATCGGTGAGTAAACGGTATTTTTCATATATGATATTGCTATAGTAAGCATGCATGTCTTTAAATAGAGAAACTAATGTATTATATGTTTAATAATAATAGTGTATGTTTGAATGTAGCGTTGATAATATAAATGAAATAAATGTTTAAACATTATATGCTTATTCGGCCATTGTTTTTGAATGACCATATGATTCGTATAATGCAAGTTGCTGTATTAAGACCTGATAAAATGCATATATGTATTCATTTGTGATAGCATGAAATGATATGAATTTATCATGTGTTAGTTGGATGGAGTGCTATGTCTTGGTAATTGTTACAGTAATGTCTTGTAACCCTAATCCGGCGACGGATACAGGTTAGGGGTGTTACACCATCCGATTAATGCTGTTATTCCCTACCTTGATGAGGTAGCTGAAGAGGAAAAGGCAAAGTCTAAATTGCCAAAACAGTTAGAAGAACATTGTAAATGGTTAGAAGACAAATTTTAGGCTATGGAGGACGTTGATAGGCAACACGGGGTCGACGCTAAAGATCTAAGCCTGGTACAAGATCTAATACTCCCCTACAAATTCAAGATGCCAGAATTTGAAAAGTACAAGGGAATCACTTGCCCCAAAGCTCATATAACCATGTTTTGCCGGAAAATGACTGGGTATATTAACAATGACCAGTTATTGATACATTGCTTCCAGGATAGCCTGGTCGGAGTAGCAGTCAGATGGTATAGTCAGCTGAGCCGTACTGAAATCGGTTCTTGGAGAGATCTGGCACAGGTATTTATGAGATAATACAATCATGTAATTGGTATGACCCCTGACAGAATTGTTCTGCAAAACATGGAAAAGAAACCAAATGAGAGTTTCCGGCAATACGCACAAAGGTGGAGGGAGGTTGCCATTCAGGTCCAGCCACCACTTTTGGAAAAAGAGACCACAATGCTCTTTATCAATACATTGAAGGCCCCATTCCTTACTCACATGTTAGGGAGCACAACCAAGAGTTTCTCGGACATCGTAATGACCGGAGAGATGATCGAGAATGCTTTAAAAAGTTGAAAGATTGAGACAGAGGAAAATAACAAAAGAACGACTACGAGAAGGAAAGAAAGCGAGGTGAATAACGCGAGCATAGGGTATCACCGTTAATCAGCCTAGGGTAGTGGCTACAGGGCATCAAGGTTTGTCCAGAAAGGAATCTGGCATCGTGAGACAAAACAATAAGAAGCTTCAATTTACACTGATCCCAATAACATACAAGGCAATGTATAAAAACCTATTCGACGCGCATATAGTGTCTCCTCACTATTTAATACCAATGCAGCCCCCGTACCACAAGTGGTACGACCCGAATGCGGAATGCGAATATCATGCGGGAATCACAGGGCATTCAATAGAGAATTGCCTAGCCTTCAAGAAATTGGTAGAAAAGCTTGTCAATCTGGGGGTTATAGAGTTGGCAGATTTGCCAAAGGCAGAGAATCCATTACCCGATCATAATGGGGTCAATGCAGTCAGCGAAAGTTCAGAGAGAAAGGTCAAAACAAGCATTGCGGAGGTTAAGACTCCCTTAATATTGGTCTGGAAAGAAATGGTCAAACAGGGGCTAATAGTTGCAAATGAGAGTCAGGGAATGTTGGTAAATTATTGTGAATACCATCGGGAATCGGGGCATGAGATTCAGAACTGTGAGGAGTTCAGGACTTTGGTTCAAAATTTGATGAACAATAAACAAATTGAGTTTTGTGAAGAGGGTGCAGAAGAGAAGAGCATATGCACCTCATAATCGACAACGAGAAGCTCGAAAGTCAAATCCCCTTTGATCGTTATTTCGAAACCCAAGAACAATGGAGTTGGAACGCAGGCAGTACCAAAAGTGATAATACAGAGACCCGCGATACCCAAGAATAGCGGAGTTGAAATGCAGGCAGCACCAAAAGTGATAATACAAAGACCCGCAACCTTTGCATACAAGGATAGCAAGAAGGTTCCCTGGAACTATGAATGTAGTGTGACAATCCCAGGGAAGGAGAATTTGACTAGTGCTTCAAGAGAGGAGTCAGATACAGGTTCTTATTTTCATGGCAGTTGTAACATCCTGGAAAAGGCCTATGCATTTTCGGTTTAATTGTACGAAGTGACATGTTTTATGTACTGAGAATAAATTTTGAATATTTTTGGAAACCCGGAAATGAATGAAAATGATTTGGAAATGAACATTTTGGAAACTCGAAAATGTATGGAAATGATCTGAAATGAACATTTTTGAAACTCAAGATGTATGGACATGATCTAGAAATGATTCAAAAGAGGAAAGTGAACATTTCTCGAAACTTGGAAATGTAAGGAAATGATTCAAAAGAGGAAAGTGAACATTTCTGAAACTTGGAAATGTAAGGAAATGTCAAGTTTACAGAGCTGTTTTAAAATTTTAGGAAACCTAGACATGACTTAGAAATGTCTAGTTTTAAAGTTTAAAAGAGGAAATCAAGCAAGGTGGCCTTAAAAGAAAAAGTTGGTGAAATTTGACACACAAACAAAGGCTTGAAAAGTGGCACTCAAGATATCACTTAGGGCCTATGGAAATGGCACCACATGCAAGGTGATGGGCCCGAGTTCGAGTCACTTGGGAAGCAAATAAAGGAAGTTTTATTTTTGCTTCCGAGCTTTCGAGGTGGACGGCACAAGCCTTCTAGAAAGGAGGAGTTTTATTCTCTTTAATATTCGATTAATAAGGTGATAAATAAGGGATTTAATTTGGATTATTTTTGAAGAGATAATAAAGGATTATTCTCTAATTATTTTAAATTAAGGAGATAAACTTATCAATAAAGAAGAGTGGTGGCCAAGTAAGGGATTACGAGTAGTAGTTTCGGCTATAAAAGGAAGAAAATAGGGCTACTCATCAATTTTTCTTCCTCCTCTTCTCTCTCTGTCGAATTTCTCGAGTGCTCTCTTCTTTTCTCTTCTCTTTTCTTTTGTCAAGCCGAATCTATAGTCCACCATTGTCAAAATTCTCAAGTTTTCTTTTCTTCCTATTTCTTCTTACCAATCCATTCAAAAAGCCGAATCTTGGAAGGGCTTCAAGCATAGGTGCTGTTGATTTCTTCAAAGGTAAGAACAAGTTTGATTTCCATTCTATTCTTTTAGATTAGCCGAGAGATAATCTAACCCCATACATATTATGGTTGCTTAAATATGGAAGGATCTTTCGGGATTATCGAGTAGTCGACTAAAAGGAGGAGTATTCGGGATTTCTAAGATTAAGGTAAGACATGTGAATATTCGGCCAAATGCCTTGATTTATGTTTCGATTATCAAGATTAAGTCTAACGTAAGGTTTTAGGGATTTCGACATTCTTAGGGAAACAAGGAACAGTTTCGAGATTTGTTGGTGTTCCAATTGGCAACAAGGTAAGAATACTAATCCTACTAGGATTTGGAATTTTGGCCGAATGGCTTTTTATTAAGGTAATAAGTGATAAATAAATGTAGGGATTAAGGATCTAAGCATTAGATCAAGCTTTTTGGGATCTCAAGGAAATTTTAAGCGAATCAGGTGTGTACCCCACACTATTTTATAATATGTTTTATGGCTATGTTTAATTAATATATGTGATATTAAGAATGTGAATATGGCTAAGGTACCATAATGTGGTACAAAGTACTCAGGTACGTTTCCTACTTCTACTAGGAATATGAAAAATGTTATTTGTAACATGAGAATATGATAAATATGTGAACTCTGGCATATTGGTGCATATTATTATTATATGGGGCATATGGGTTTGTTTGAAAGGGGAAGTGAATGTGGTGACCTAAGACCACGAACACGGTGACCTAAGACCGTGATATCTAAAAGTGGTGACCTAAGACCACAGTAATCTGAAAGTGGTGACCTAAGACCACAGTAATCTGAACGTGGTGACCTAAGACTATGAATGCGGTGACCTAAGACCGCAATTTGGTGTGTAGCGGAAGGAGGGTCGACTTAGTAGTCCCACGGTGTGGGACCCGGCGTGTGCGGGGTGTGTAGCGGATGGACAATTAGGTTTGGGTTTGGGAATGCATCATAACTTGTATTCATTGTTCTGCAATGTGTAACTCTTGTATGCCTAATTCTATTATGATTTGGTGTCGTGTACACATTGAGTCTGCTTTGACTCACCCCGTTGTGGGACCATGTTTGGTGATGAGCGGTGATGGACCGGGACTGGCAGAACTTGTGGTGGCCATGCTCAACATGAAGTCTTTATTTTTAGGGAACTATTAGTTTTTTTAAGTACTTGAATTATTTGGAAATTATTTGTTGTAATAAGGCCATAAGGCCATAGTTGAATCATTTTACATTTATTATTATTTATTATGTTTAGGAACCTTATTTATTAAAGTTTAAGTAAAATTTTCTTTAAACTAAATCCTAATTGTTTTATCACTTAATATTAAAAAGGGGTTTCCAAAAATAAAATCGAGTCTGTTTCAACACAAGCCCAACCCAAACAATATTTTTTTTTAATCGCACAAGTTTTCTCTAAGTAACAAAAGAATTTGAAACCGGTTTTCTTGAGGAACATACCAAATCTGGTCAAAGCTCGTGGGCCGGGTTTGGGGTGTTTCAGCTTGGTATCAGAGCCCAATTTTGAAACTCTCGGCCTGTGGGCTAAGGCCCAAAATGTTTTCAATTCAAGCCCAAATGAGTTTCTGTAAAGTTAAGCAGGTTTTCTGGCATGGCACCTAAGTCTCCGACCCGCAGTCCACCAGGTAAGTACTTCTATCCATTTGTGTGATTTATTGAATGATTTGTAGATGGCTAGGAATGGAACGTAGATTAGTGAATTAGAATCTATTGATCCGTAGGACTAGTCTACTCAAACACAAATACATAAGACTTAAGGACCATTAAACAAACCTATTACTAAGACGCTGAGTTAGGGCGTGGTAACCATTGTGCGCATGTCTAGGATTGGATTCGGAAGAGCCTGGTACTTAAGCGATCCTAGTGACTCACCTCCTCTTCACTGAATCCTACAGTGCGTAGCTTCGGTTCACCCCTAACCAAGAGGACTCAGTCATAAAGCTAAACACAATAACTAAAACCCGAAAGGAACTAGCCTTGTTTTTATAAAAACCCTAGTTTTAAAACTCTTAAAATTACCTTTTTAATTTGTGAAAACTATTTTTACAAAATTTTCCGAAAAATTTTTGATTTATGAAATTACAAAAATACCCCTAGTGGTAAATTACAAAAAATACCCTTGGTTTATGAAATTCCCAAAATACCCACAGTTCTTATCAAGATTTCATTACTTTATAAATGTTCAAAAACCCTAATTTGCAAATTATCAAAATATCTTGATTTTGAAAAATTACAAAATCGCCCCTGACGTACAAAATTACCAAAAATAACCCTGATTTCCAAAATTTTTGCAACATCACTGTTTTGGAAAGTACAATTCTCAAAAAGAACCCTCAAAGTTTTGCAACTTTTGAAATATCCCTGATTTACTAGATTTTACAAATTTACCCCGATTTGTGAAAAATTACCCAAATAACCTCCAAGGTCCAAAATTACCAAAATACCCCCGGATTTCAAAATTTTTCCAAAATACCCCGGGAATTTAAAAATACCAAAATACTTTGTGACAAAATCACCAAGGAACTTTTTCTTTTGAAAAAATACGAAAATACCCCTGTAGGACAAAATTACGAAAATACCCCTGGGTAGTGGAAAAACAACGACAACGAAAACTACAACATTTTTCTGAATGAACAAAGGTTCATAATTGTTTGATGGATGTATGAATGGATGGAAAGACTGTGTGCATGTATGAATACAAAAGAACCACTCCTAAAACTCTTTTCATAAAATTCCTTCGCGGGTAATCAAGTGAAACAAAAGTATTAATCCATAAAACTTCTTAATCAGATCACGACGTTAGAAATGAGCTCTAGAGGACGTGGTCAACGTGGAAAAGGTAGAGGAAGGATGACCGTGTCAGAACCCGTTAGATCGGGTCAAGGGTCTGATAATGAAATTCCACCGCTGCCACCACCCCCAACTGTGGGTGTTGAGCAGCAAGCTCAGACGGGAGAAGATGTTGTATCGCAGGTTGTGCTGCGAGTTTTGGAGTTGGTGGCTGGTGTAGGAGGAAATTTGGGAACCCATAAGTCTGTGCCTGAGCGGCTCCGAGCTAATGGAGCTGGTGGAGTATCGGGTGTGGCACCCAGTACAGCTGAGTACTGGTTGGAAGCAACTAAGTGCATCATGGATGAGCTTGATCTGACCCCTAAGGAGAAGTTAAAAGGAATGGTGGCACTACTACGCGATGAAGCATACCAATGGTGGTTAACTGTTAGGGATGGTGCCACGGCTGAGGATCTGACCTGGGAATATGTTAAGGAAGCATTTCAGAAGAAGTATGTGGGAACCAGGTACACTGATGAACAAAGGAAAGCTTTTCTTGGGCTGGTTCAAGGGAACAAGTCTGTTGCAGAATATGAAGCTGAATTCCTGAGGTTGATCCGGTATGCTTGAGGTGTAGTGGCAACTGAGCATGAGCGCTGTGTCCGTTTTGAGGACGGACTAAGGGATGATCTGAGACTGTTAATAGCACCGCATCAGGAGCGGGAATTTTCTACGTTAGTGGAAAAGGCCAAGGTGGCCGAGGGAATTAAGGATTCTGCAAGGCGGAACACTGATCGGAATAGGCCAGAAAGAGGTTTTGGATCGTCTGGATCATCTGGGAGTAAGAGGCCTAGAGTTGATGGGCCGCGAGGTCAGCAAGTTGGTTCAGAAGGGCGGTATCGACCTTGTGATGGTCGTGGAAAAAGAAGCACTTAGGAGAGTCTTTGAGAAACCAGAGAGGATGTTTTAGGTGTGGGTCCAAGGATCATGTGATCAAGCATTGTCTTAAGAACCTAGATGAAAGTCGACCAAAGAACTCGTAATGTTAATCAAGTGGTAGAGGTGGGCAAAGACCTTCAACAAGGTCGTGGACCGAACCATGGAGGAAATGGTTCGGGCCGAGGACGTGGAGCACCAAGCAGAGATGCTGAAGGTGCAGACGCGAGGCAACCAAGGTTGGTTTATGCAGTTGGCCGTCGCGAGGAGGAAGCTGAGCCAGATGTGACAACAGGTACGTTCCTTATTTCTGGAATACCCTTAATTGCTTTGCTTAGGGTTAGCTTATTCTTGAATTGCTAGTGAAGTGACTGAAACCTTGGATGTGAACCTAGAGAATGTGCCTAGAAAGTATGATAGTTCTTTAAGATCAGAGTGCGCAGCAATAGCGTAGTGGGGTGAGTTAGACCGTACGATTGTTCGTTAGTAAGTAATTTCGAGGACGAAATTAATTTAAGGGGGTAAAACTGTAACATCCTGGAAAGGGCCTATGCATTTTCGGTTTAATTGTACGAAGTGACATGTTTTATGTACTAAGAATAAATTTTGAATATTTTTGGAAACCCGGAAATGAATGAAAATGATTTGGAAATGAACATTTTTGGAAACCTGAAAATGTATGGAAATGATCTGGAAATGAACATTTTTGGAAACCTGAAGATGTATGGACATGATCTAGAAATGATTCAAAAGAGGAAAGTGAACATTTCTGGAAACTTGGAAATGTAAGGAAATGATTCAAAAGAGGAAAGTGAACATTTCTGGAAACTTGGAAATGTAAGGAAATGTCAAGTTTACAGAGCCAAACGAAAATTTTAGGAAACCTAGAAATGACTTAGAAATGTCGAGTTTTAAAGTTTAAAAGAGGAAAGTGATGCAAGGTGGCCTTAAAAGAAAAAGTTGGTGAAATTTGACACACAAACAGGCTTCGAAAAGTGGCCTGAAGATGTCACTTAGGGCCTATGGAAATGGCGCCACATGCAAGGTGATGGGCCTGAGTTCGAGTCACTTGGGAAGCAAATAAAGGAAGTTTTATTTTTTGCTTCCAGAAGCCTGAGGTGGACGGCACAAGCCTTCTAGAAAGGAGGAGTTTTATTCTCTTTAATATTCAATTAATAAGGTGATAAATAAGGGATTTAATTTGGATTATTTTTGAAGAGATAATAAAGGATTATTCTCTAATTATTTTAAATTAAGGAGATAAACTTATCAATAAAGAAGAATGGTGGCCAAGTAAGGGATTCTGAGTAGTAGTTTCGGCTATAAAAGGAAGAAAATAGGGCTACTCATCAATTTTTCTTCCTCCTTTTCTCTCTGCCGAATTTCTGAGTGCTCTCTTCTTTTCTCTTCTCTTTTTCTTTTGTCAAGCCGAATCTATAGTCCACCATTGTCAAAATTCTCAAGTTTTCTTTTCTTCCTATTTCTTCTTACCAATCCATTCAAAAGCCGAATCTTGGAAGGGCTTCAAGCATAGGTGCTGTTGATTTCTTCAAAGGTAAGAACAAGTTTGATTTCTGTTCTTTTCTTTTAGATTAGCCGAGAGATAATCTAACCCCATACATATTATGGTTGCCGAATATTCAAGGATCTTTTGAGATTATCAGAGTAGTCGACTAAAAGGAGGAGTATTTGGGATTTCTAAGATTAAGGTAAGACATGTGAATATTCGGCCAAAGGCCTTGATTTATGTTTCGATGATTAAGATTAAGTCTAACGTAAGGTTTTATGGATTTCGACATTCCTAGGGAAACAAGGAACAGTTTTGGGATTTGTTGGTGTTCCAATCGGCAACAAGGTAAGAATACTAATCCTACTAGGATTTGGAATTTTGGCCGAATGGCTTTTTATTAAGGTAATAAGTGATAAATCAATGTAGGAATTAAGGATCTAAGCATTAGATCAAGCTTTTCGGGATCTCAAGGAAATTTTAAGCGAATCAGGTGTGTACCCCACACTATTTCATAATATGTTTTATGGCTATGTTTAATTAATATATGTGATATTAAGAATGTGAATATGGCTAAGGTACCATGATGTGGTACAAAGTACTTAGGTACGTTTCCTACTTCTACTAGGAATATGAAAAATGTTATTTGTTACATGAGAATATGATAAGAATTTGAACTCTGGCATATTTATGCATATTATTATTATATGGGGCATATGGGTTTGTTTGAAAGGGGAAGTGAATGTGGTGACCTAAGACCACAAACACGGTGACCTAAGACCGTAATATCTGAAAGTGGTGACCTAAGACCACAGTAATCTGAAAGTGGTGACCTAAGACCACAGTATTCTAAACGTGGTGACCTAAGACCACGAATGCGGTGACCTAAGACCGCAATTTGGTGTGTAGCGGAAGGAAGGTCGACTTAGTAGTCCCACTGTGTGTGACCGCGTGTGCGGGGTGTGTAGCGGATGGACAAGTAGGTTTGGGTTTGGGAATGCATCATAACTTGTATTCATTGTTCAATGTGTAACTCTTGTATGCCTAATTCTATTATGATTTGGTGTCATGTACACATTGAGTCTGCTTTGACTCACCCCGCATTGTGGGACCATGTTTGGTGATGAGCGGTGATGGACCGGGACTACTAAACTTGTGGTGGCCATGCTCAACATGAAGTCTTTATTTTTATGGAACTATTAGTTTTTTTTTTTAAGTACTTGAATTGTTTGGAAATTATTTGTTATAATAAGGCCATAAGACCATAGTTGAATCATTTTACATTTATTATTATTTATTATGTTTAGGAACCTTATTTATTAAAGTTTAAGTAAAAATTTCTTTAAACTAAATCCTAATTGTTTTATCACTTAATATTAAAAAGGGGTTTTCAAAAATAAAATCGAGTTTGTTTCAACACAAGCCCAACCCAAACAATATTTTTTTTTAATCGCACAAGTTTTCTCTAAGTAACAAAAGAATTTGAAACCGGTTTTCTTGAGGAACATCCCAAATCTGGTCAAAGCTCGTGGGCCGGGTTTGGGGTGTTTCAGCGGGAGACGCTATGATTTGGCAAAAGGGAAAGCTCCAGTGGTAGAGCCCGAGGGAGAAAAATTAGTTGAGTCTGAATCACCCATCAAGGAACCAGTGAAAGAGGAAGAAGCCAAGGAGTTCCTAAAGTTCCTGAAAAACAGTGAATATTGTGTGGTAGAGCAGCCACATAAGCAACCAGCGCACATATCTATGTTGGCTTTGCTTCAAAATTCGGAGGTACACAGGAACGCATTAATGAAAGTCTTAAATGAGACCTATGTCGCCAATGATATCTCGGTTGATAAATTGGATCGATTGGTAGGTAACATAAGTGATGACAACTTCATCCATTTCAATGACGACGAGATACCACCAGGTGGTAGGAGATCCACCAAGGCTTTGCATATTACCACTAGATGCAAAGGGTACACGCTATCAGGGGTCTTAATAGACAATGGGTTGGCATTGAACGTATTGCCCTTGTCCACTTTAAACAGATTACTGATAGACAGCTCGCACATGAAGGAGTGCCAGAGCATAGTGAAGGCATTTGATGGCACGCAAAGGAAAGTGTTGGGAAGAATCGAGATACCTTTATTGATTGGCCCGACTACTTACGAAGTAGATTTTCTGGTAATGGACATCAAGCCTTCCTATAACTGCATATTAGGGAGGCCATGGATACATGCGTCAGGGGCAGTGCCATCATTACATTAGAAAGTGAAGTTGATAGCAGATGGTCGGTTAGTAACGATAAAGGCTGAGGAAGACATTATTGCAGTTGTGACTAGTGAGATGCCATACTTAGTAATAAGCGACGAGACAATAGAATGCTCTTTCTGGTCTCTCGAGTTCGTGAATGCAACTTTCGTCACAGAAGGAAACAGGATCCCAATACCAAGGATCTCCAAGACTATAAGAATAGGACTGAAAAATGACCGTGGGGAAAGGAGCTTTATCGGGAAGAGGATTTGGAAAGTATCTTCAGGGGAGAGTGTGGTCCCTACATTAAGAGAAAAACAAGATCGCTTTGGCTTAGCATTTAGGCCAGATGCAAAACAAAAAGGAAAAGAACTGGAAAAGAGACAAGAAAGAAGGCGCGCTCATTTGAATGGCGAAGAAACCAAGTAGGAACCCATGATAATTCCACACATATCTAAAACTTTTGTGTCAGGTGGGGTAATTCATGCTGGGCCCAGTGCACCAAAAGGAAAAGACATCGTAGCAATGTTGGGTACTGTTTGCATCAATGCCGTATCTAAGGGGACAGTGGAAGAAGGGACCTTATCGGATATTCAACCCTACGAACCAGGAAGCGTTTTAGACAAGTGGACTGCAGAGGAGATTCCTGTAGTATTTAAAACTTATTCAGAGTAATGTTCAGAACGCACTTATTTCTTTAAGCCTAGAAGTGATAAGATTTCTTTTGTAAAATAGGCTCATGTTCAAACATTATTATATTAATGAAGTACATTTTTCTATCATTTGAAGCAGACATTCTTTTATTCCTTTCTTCATTTTTTGATTCCTTCAAAATCATTCTTTCATAACCATTAATATTCATTCATTCTTTCCATATTCTTGTGAACTACAACAGGTCTCCAGAGATCAATAACATGAACAACGCTGCCACGAACTCGAAATATCCTTTTGAGCAGGACATATGTTTAAAAGGATCACATGATTTTGAAGATGATATAGATAGTGATTTATCCCTTGACTTGTTAAGGATGGTAGAACAGGAGAAGAAACAAATTCTACCTCATGAGGAAACAGTAAAGACTGTGACATTAGAAGAGGGGAAAGTAATGAAGATTGGAACGCGCATAACTGGGGAAATAAGACGAGATCTTGTTGAGCTGTTACAAGAATTCAAGGATGTCTTCGCATGGTCATACGAGGATATGCCCAGTTTAAGCACCGACATTGTAGTACACCGCCTGCCCATAAAAGAAGATTGCAAACTAGTTCAGCAGAAGCTCCGAAGGCTGAGATCGCATATCGTGTTAAAAATAAAGGATGAGGTTAAAAAGCAGTTTGATGCTGGATTCTTGCAAGAGATTAAATATTTGTAATGGGTAGCCAACATCGTGCCTATCCCTAAAAAAGATGGGAAGGTACGAATGTGCGTGGATTATAAGGACCTAAACAAGGCTAGCCCAAAGGATAATTTTCCTCTGCCTCATATTGATACTTTAGTAGACAATACAGTAGGCTTTTCACTGTTTCTTTCATGGATGGTTTCTCCGGGAACAATCAGATAAAAATGCATCCTGAAGATATGGGAAGGACTACCTTCATAACATTGTGGGGTGCGTTCTGTTATAAAGTAATGCCATTTGGGTTGAAAAATGCGAGAGCTACATACCAAAGAGCTATGGTGACTTTATTCCATGATATGATACATAAAGAAATTGAGGTTTATGTGGATGACATAATTGCCAAGTCTAGAACAGAAGAAGAACATATCCAAGTTTTGAGAAAATTATTCTTGAGACTGAGGAAATTCCAGTTAAAGCTCAATCCTACAAAATGCACTTTTGGGGCTAGATCGGGTAAATTGCTGGGCTTCATAGTCAGCGAAAGGGGAATTGAGATCAACTCAGATAAGCTCAGAGCTATACAAGAATTGCCTCCACCACGCACTCAAAAAGAAGTTTGAGGTTTCATTGGGAGGTTAAATTACATTGCTCGATTTATTTCACAGTTAATCGAAAAGTGTGATCCTATATGTCGCCTTCTGAAGAAACATAATCCAGGTGTATGGGATGATCAATGCCAGAAAGCTTTCGATAGGGTCAAACAGTACTTGTCGAATCCTTCAGTTTTATCACCGCCTTGCCCAGATAAGCTGATAATCCTGTATTTAACAGTGTTTGATCACTCTCTGGGGTATGTGCTGGGTCAGCATGACGACTCAGGGAGAAGAGAAAAGGGGATATATTACCTCAGTAAGAAATTTACTGAATGTGAGATGAGATATTCGCCAATTGAAAAATTGTGATGTGCCTTGATCTGAACGACTCGAAGGTTGAGGCAATACATGTTGTACCATACGACCTGGTTAATCTCTAAACTAGATCCTCTTAAATATATGATGGAGTCAACCGCTTTGAATGGGGGAATGGCTCGATGGAAAATTCTGCCCTCTGAGTTCGACATACTCTATGTGAGCCAGAAGGCTGTAAAAGGAAGTGCAATAGTAAACTTTCTAGCCAGTAGAGCACTAGACGATTACAAACCCTTGAACTTCGATTTTCCCAATGAGGATCTGATGTTTGTAGTAGCTACTGAGGAAGGTACCCTAGCAGATTGCCCTTGGAAGTTGAATTTCGATGGAGCATCAAATGCCGTTGGTAATGGAATTGGGGCAGTCCTTATATCCCCAAATGGAGATCATTACCCGTTCACTTGCAAGTTGGATTTCGATTACACAAATAATATGGCAGAATACGAAGCTTGTATCATGGGAATTCAAGCAGCCATAGACCGCAAAGTCAAGGTGCTAGAAATATATGGAGATTCTGCATTGGTGATTTATCAGCTCAAAGGAGAATGGGAAACAATGGATCCCAAATTGATCAGTTACTAAAAATTAATTTTGGAGCTAATTGAGAAGTTTGATAATATCGCATTCTTTTACCTCCCGCGTGATGAAAACTAGATGGCTGACGCATCAGCCACATTAGCTGCCATGATCAAAATAAATGACCAGGAAAATATGAAGCCCATCCGGATGAGTATCTACGAAACCCGAGCTTATTGTTGGAATATGGAGGAAGAAGAAAAGGATGATCACCCGTGGTACCAAGATATATTGTGATATGTAAGGAATCACGAATATCTTGAACAAGTGACCGAGAATGAAAAGAGGACATTGAGAAGGAGAGCTTGTGATTATGTCCTGGACGGGGAGGTCCTATACAAGAGAGGAAAGGATCAAGTACTGTTAAAATGTCGACGCTACCGAAGCTAAGAAGATTTTGGAGGAAGTCCACGAGGGTGTTTGCGGAACACATGCTAACGGTTTCACAATGACTAGACAAATCATGAGGTTCAGATACTATTGGTCTACCATGATAGGAGATTGCATCAATTATGCTAAAACATGTCACAAATGCCAGATATACGGGGACAAAATTCATGTGCCTCCTTCACCTTTGCATGTTATGACTTCCCCATGGCCTTTCTCCATGTGGGGCGTGGACATCATCGGGCCGATCTCTCCGAAAGCTTCAAACGGGCATCGGTTCATATTTGTGGTTATCGACTACTTTACCAAATGGGTAGAGGCTACTTCATACGCTAGCGTTACCAAGACAGCAGTCAACAGGTTCCTAAAAAAGGAAATCATATGTCGATATGGAATGCCGGAAAGAATCATATCAGACAATGTGTTAAACCTGAACAATAGCATAATCGCGGAGGTCTGCAGTAAATTTAAGATTAGACACCACAATTCTTCACCATATCGTCCAAAAATGAATGATGCAGTAGAAGCAACCAATAAGAACATTAAGAATATTGTGGGGAAAATGGCAGAAACCTATAAAAATTGGCACGAGAAGTTTCCATTCGCTCTCTATGCATACCGAACATCAGTCAGAACCTCTACAAGGGTAACTCCTTTCTCACTAGTTTATGGAATGGAGGCAGTGCTACCCATCGAGGTTGAAATTCCTTCCCTTCGAGTCTTGTCAGAGCTAAAATTAGATGAAGTCGAGTGGATCCAGTCTCGATATGATCAACTGAACTTGATCGAAGGAAAAAGGCTAAAAGCCATTCGTCATGGTCAGATATACTAAAAGAGGATGATGCAGGCTTAAGACAAAAAGGTTCACCCAAGAGAATTTTATGAAGGAGACTTGGTTCTGAAAAAGATCCTCCCCATGCAAAAAGATTTCAGAGGGAAGTGGATGCCAAATTGGGAAGGACCTTATGTGGTGAAAAAGGCTTTCTCCGGAGGGGCATTGATCCTGGCTGAGATGGATGGGAAAGACTTACCCAGTCCTGTAAATTCAGATTCTATCAAGAAGTACTATACTTGAAAAAAAAAAAAGCCAAAGTGAAAACCCGAAAAGGGCGCTTTAAAAAAAACAAAAAGTAGAGAGGCCAAGGTGAAAACCCGCAAAGGGCGCCTTGAGACCAAAGGGGTTTTGAGTCGAAAACCCAAAAAGGGTAGCTCAAATTGTGATCAGATTATAATGGGGCATGCAGTGACCCTGTCATACTTGAATTAATAAGGAAAGGGTAGGTTGCGTCTTGATGCTTGGAAAAGATACTCAAGATCTTCTAAACACATGTCACACTCAAAATAGTCTTCCAGGTATTGGGGCAGAGAAGCTCAGGCGGCGATATCTAGAGGTCCCATAGCAGTTGTTTTTGTTCACATTAAATGTGCTATCTTTGAATACTTGGCTCTTTTCAAGATGAACCTTTTGATTAGTTTCTTTTAGTAATTATAAGCTTTACTTCACACCAATTTTATTCTCATCTATTGATATTAAACCCATGCAAGCGTGTTGCATTGAAACAATGATGGATAAACTAATAATGCTTTTATAAAAGAAGTTCTACGCATTACTCTAGAGGTTTCTAAATAAAACTAGAACCCAAAAATAGGACAGTTGTGTAAAACTCACCAGGTTTAAGGGGGTTGACAATGTCGGAAAAGAGGGTATTTATATAAATGATGATTTCTTCATTTTTAAAGTGCCACGGTAGAGGTGAGGCTTTAACAAAGAATAAGAAAGAGATTGTTCTCAAAGATGAAATGCTATGAGAAGGAGTTACAAATTATTTTGGGATCCTATATGCTGAAGACACGACAAGGGACCATGTAAAAATACAAACCTCGCACCTTCGGGATATGAGGGAATAGACATTGAAGCTACAATAAGGACAACAAGCAGTGGAGCGTAGTAGTGATTCCTTTGAGTTGCGGGGATAAATTCCTAGCTGAACAAGAACAACATGACGCGAGCGAGGTTGCCCTTAAAACATTTGAAAAGGACCAATCTCACGAAACTCTGCATTCATGCCAAACACATCTACTTAGGGGCATTTGATTCAACCCGACCATTGCATAACATTCTGCATTCATCTACATTTAGTTAGGAGCATTAGATCCATTCTGATCATTGCATTCCAACCATTTTGCATAAGCATAAACACGAAACTGATTTGACAAGCACAGGTCCACTAAGGGACGTTGTCGCAGCATTAGTAAATTCGAAAATCTTACCTTCCTCAGTAAAGTGGATCGAAGACAACGAATCTGGCAATCTCGAAGTTGCAGGAACAGATCAAAGCCAGACAACTTCTATCTCCTTGAAGTCCCAGTAGAGTAGGTTGAGGCTACAAATCCCTCCTCCCTGAGTTTACAATGAGGATTAGTCCATATTACTTTGAAGTTTCAGCAGATAAGATTGAAGTTACAAATCTCTTCTCCCGGAACTTCTATCTCCGCGAAGTTCTAGTGGAGGAGGTTGAGGCTACAAATCCCTCCTCCCTGAGTTTACAATGAGGACCAGTCCGTATTACTTTAAAGTTTCAGCAGAGAAGATTGAAGTTACGAATTTCTTCTCCTTGAACTTCTATCTCCTCGAAGTTCCAGTAGAGTAGGTTGAGGCTACAAATCCTTCCTCCCTGAGTTTACAACAGTCTCGATATGATCAACTGAACTTGATCGAAGGAAAAAGGCTAAAAGCCATTCGTCATGGTCAGATATACTAAAAGAGGATGATGCAGGCTTAAGACAAAAAGGTTCACCCAAGAGAATTTTATGAAGGAGACTTGGTTCTGAAAAAGATCCTCCCCATGCAAAAAGATTTCAGAGGGAAGTGGATGCCAAATTGGGAAGGACCTTATGTGGTGAAAAAGGCTTTCTCCGGAGGGGCATTGATCCTGGCTGAGATGGATGGGAAAGACTTACCCAGTCCTGTAAATTCAGATTCTATCAAGAAGTACTATACTTGAAAAGAAAAAAAGCCAAAGTGAAAACCCGAAAAGGGCGCTTTAAAAAAAACAAAAAGTAGAGAGGCCAAGGTGAAAACCCGCAAAGGGCGTCTTGAGACCAAAGGGGTTTTGAGTGGAAAACCCGAAAAGGGTAGCTCAAATTGTGATCAGATTATAATGGGGCATGCAGTGATCCTGTCATACTTGAATTAATAAGGAAAGGGTAGGTTGCGTCTTGATGCTTGGAAAAGATACTCAAGATCTTCTAAACACATGTCACACTCAAAATAGTCTTCCAGATATTGGGGCAGAGAAGCTCAGGCGGCGATATCTAGAGGTCCCATAGCAGTTGTTTTTGTTCACATTAAATGTGCTATCTTTGAATACTTGGCTCTTTTCAAGATGAACCTTTTGATTAGTTTCTTTTATTAAATATAAGCTTTACTTCACACTAATTTTATTCTCATCTATTGATATTAAACCCATGCAAGCGTGTTGCATTGAAACAATGATGGATAAACTAATAATGCTTTTATAAAAGAAGTTCTACGCATTACTCTAGAGGTTTCTAAATAAAACTAGAACCCAAAAATAGGACAGTTGTGTAAAACTCACCAGGTTTAAGGGGGTTGACAATGTCGGAAAAGAGGGTATTTATATAAATGATGATTTCTTCGTTTTTAAAGTGCCACGGTAGAGGTGAGGCTTTAACAAAGAATAAGAAAGAGATTGTTCTCAAAGATGAAATGCTATGAGAAGGAGTTACAAATTATTTTGGGATCCTATATGCTGAAGACACGACAAGGGACCATGTAAAAATACAAACCTCGCACCTTCGGGATATGAGGGAATAGACATTGAAGCTACAATAAGGACAACAAGCAGTGGAGCATAGTAGTGATTCCTTTGAGTTGCGGGGATAAATTCCTAGCTGAACAAGAATAACATGACGCGAGCGAGGTTGCCCTTAAAACATTTGAAAAGGACCAATCTCACGAAACTCGCATTCATGCCAAACACATCTACTTAGGGGCATTTGATTCAACCCACCATTGCATAACATTCTCGCATTCATCTACATTTAGTTAGGAGCATTAGATCCATTCGATCATTGCATTCCAACCATTTTGCATAAGCATAAACACGAAACTGATTTGACAAGCACAGTCCACTAAGGGACGTTGTCGCAACATTAGTAAATTCGAAAATCTTACCTTCCTCGAGAAAGTGGATCAAGACAACGAATCGGCAATCTCGAAGTTGCGAGGAATGATCAAAGCCGGACAACTTCTATCTCCTTGAAGTCCCAGTAGAGTAGGTTGAGGCTACAAATCCCTCCTCCCTGAGTTTACAATGAGGATTAGTCCATATTACTTTGAAGTTTCAGCAGATAAGATTGAAGTTACAAATCTCTTCTCCCGGAACTTCTATCTCCGCGAAGTTCTAGTGGAGGAGGTTGAGGCTACAAATCCCTCCTCCCTGAGTTTACAATGAGGACCAGTCTGTATTACTTTAAAGTTTCAGCAGAGAAGATTGAAGTTACGAATTTCTTCTCCTTGAACTTCTATCTCCTCGAAGTTCCAGTAGAGTAGGTTGAGGCTACAAATCCTTCCTCCCTAAGTTTACAACGAGGATCAGTCCGTATTACTTTGAAGTTTCAGCAGAGAAGATTGAGGTTACGAGTCTCTTCTCCTTGAATTTGTATCTCTTTGAAGTTCCAGTGGAGTAGGTTGAAATCCCTCCTCCCTGAGTCTACAATGAGGATTAGCCCGTATTTCTTTGAAGTTTCAGCAGAGAAGATTAAGGTTACGAGTCTCTTCTCCCTGAATTTCTATCTCCTCGAAGTTCCAGTGGAGTAGGTTGAGGCTACAAATCCCTCCTCCCTGAGTTTACAATGAGGATCAATCTGTATTTTTTCAAAGTTCCAGTGGAGTAGATTGAAACTACGAATCTCTTCTCCCTGAAATTACATTTGAGTGGGATCGAAGCGTCAATTCCCGGGCTCTTGAAGATACAATGGGATAGAATGAAGCTACTTGAAGGAAAGACGCACTAAGAAGTCAAGATTCAGCGAGACCGGGCAAATTTGGCCCTCTTTAAAGTCTTTGCTTCATTCCCGTTACACGACAATGAGCAAAGAGGGGCAGTTGTAGGGCCCAAAATTTGTCCGGGCCCATGTTATAACCGAATTAACCAAAAAAATCAAAACCAAATAAAAAACCAATATTATTAAAGTCCATTTTTTAAACAGACCAATACAAAATATGTACAAGAGGAAACGGAGGCCCAATAAAGCCCATTACAAATTAAAATCCACTAAACCACTAGCCAATTTACAGGCTTAGCCCAAAGACATAGCCCCCAAACCCAAACATCAGAACAGACACAGACAACCCAAGCAGAGCAAAACTCTAGAAGCTTCTGGTGCCTTCTCCACAGCCACTCCCCACGAGTGACTCTTGGACTACCGCGTGCCTTCACGCGCCCAAAAATTCGTGTCTCGCCCATGCCACGCGCTCCACCCATGCGCAAGCCTTCACCAGTGCGTCTCCGTACTGTCTCCAGCGCAATAATATTGTACGATTCCCCATATTTCGGTGTCTGTACCTGCAAGCGAATAGTAGAAGAACAATAGAAAAATAGAGAATAGAAATGGAATAAAAGAGGAAAAAGATTTGTATTTTGGGATTTTTCAGATCGGTTATAAAAAGGACCGAGCCAAAACTTTGCATTTTTTACGCGTGCAAATACAAGAAACAGAGAAAAATTAAAAAAGGTGATTTCTCATACCCCGTGAATCTTTACCCCTTTTGTTTTACATCTTTTTGAATCTGCTTGGTGTCATTTTTAAAAGGGAGAGTGTTTACCTTACGACGATTTTGCCCTTGTCTTCTTCGTCACCTTCGGGGTTAGATAGGGATCTAAATCAGGATCGATTCTTCGTTTCCTCTGTCGCAATCGGGGCTAGACGAGAATCTTGATCAGAAAATGGGATAAGGCTGCGCATGGGGCTCTGGTGTACCACTTTTCGCCAAATAAAATGGCGTTCTAATGACGAAATTGAGAGGTTTCTCCATGTGCGGCTGAGAGCAAAAGCTCGTAGGTTAAGGTTTTGTTTCTAAACAAAAGAGAGAGTGATTTAAGGCTGATAATCTCTGTTAGTTTTGTTTTAAGTTTATGCCTTATTAACGAAACGTTACCATTTAGACTCAGACCTATAGTCTTAAAACGGTATCGTGTAAGTTGCCCCGACCCGACCCTATTCAAAATCGTAGGATCCGCGCGTTATTCATAATAATGGGACATTTATGCAGTTAGTCCTTTCCTTTGGCACTGTTGCTTTGATTAGCTCCTTTGTATATATTCTTCGCATTTTCAAATTCACCACCGTAATTCATGCATCGTTTCAAATTGGTCCAGCTATACGCTGCATTTCGTTTGTTGGTATATTGGTTATTTCGGTCCTCGTCTATTTACGTGATTGCAATGCGATCCCGAATTTTGTTGAATAATTTTGCTCACTAGTTGGGATGATTTCTAAAATGTTCATACTGTCAAATTGGATTTTTAATTTATGATTGTCATAATTCTTTTATAGAAATTAAATTTGTTTAAATCATTTTAAAACAAATTGTTTCTAAATCGGCTTTATATTAGTATTTATGTGTTTATTGTAGAAACATTTAACTCTAAATCATATTAAGCTTTACTTTAACAAGTTCATAGTATTTTCAAATTATACATTATTATTTCATGAATATATGTATAACATTTTAATATATATTTTAAATTGGTTTCATATGTTTTGTATATCTTATTACTTATGACTCATATGCATGTATGTATATTTAAATATATAAAGCCTTTTAAAATATGCATAATAAATTATAAATCATTTTATTTTGAATAATCCTGTAAAGTGTTAATTGTGAAATCAATTTATTTTGGCCATTTTTAACATATTTGTAGCATTGTAATTTTTATTGTAGGATTGATTCGCTATTACTGATTTTGTAGAATTATTCATTTTCATGGCTTATTGTTAACATAGCGTTTAATTGGGGAATATTGCTTGGTTAATGTTTATACATCCTGTGTTATAGCATGCTTCAAATTCCAATGTATACAAGAAATATTTTCAAAAAGAATAATAAAGGCAATGTTCGTATGTTTGGAAGTATGCAAAATGATACCCTAACATACTGGGTGTTAATTTCCCATTCAACCAAATAGCCGAATACCCTGTTCATTTTAAATATCTTAAGGATCAAAGATGATCTCGGTGTCGAGATATAAAAGTATCATGTCCTAACGTACTGGATGTGATACCTTTTTTATTCTCTCGAAACGAGCTAATCTTGAAATTCAAGATTTTGTATAAATTAGTTTTTTTCAAGAAAATTGGCATTTTATGGCATGTTGTTAATACGATATTTGGTTTGTGTACATTTTACGATTAATGTTTATGCCTGGTACCATTGTTACGCCTCAAATTCTAATATATTCCAATTTTTATTTAAATGTTTTATTTTATTGCATTTTAAGCCTATTATAAAAATCTTGTTTTTCCAAAATAAGGCAATGTTTGTTCGTTTGGGAGGTCAGAAAATCATGCCCTAACGTACTGGGTGTCAATCTTCTGTCCAACCAGATAATCAAAAACCCTTCTTTAATGGCATGTTTTAAAGATCAAAGATGATCTCGGGGTCGGAGTATAAAGGTGTCATGTCCTAACGTACTGGATGTGATATTTTTATTTCCTTCGAAACGAGTTAATCTTGAAACTCAAATTCCATATTAATTAATTTTCTTTAGAAGATTTACATCTCAAACATTTCCAAATTCTCAACACAAGGACATCAATTAGTCAATTTGGTACCAATTTTGGGCGTTGCGAGGGTGCTAATCCTTCCTCGCATGTAACCTGATCACACCTAAACAAAAAGGACCAATGGCAACTCCTATTTTTAAATTCGATCCTCATTTTTCCAAATTTTAAAAATAAAAATGATTTCGACAATGACGAATAAGTCCTTTTCACCAATTGTGCTACCGAAGTAAGTTTGTATGTAAATAATACATTGTTTTTATTTAGTTTTAATATTTTGTTATATTTATGAGATATGGTTGAATATGGAGTAATTATTTGATGTAAATTATGAATTGGTAAAATGTTGAAAAGTGAGAATTCCCGGTTGAACCTTCGGAATAGAAAAGATACGAATGAGGTAGCTAGGTCACATGTGTGGTACTAAGTGTAGGCCACTATGTGTACAAGAGAGCTATGAGATGGTTTTAGGTCACGTGTGTAGTACTAAGTGCGGGCTACTACGTGTACCAGACAGATAGGTCGCATGTGTAGTACTAAGTGTAGCCTACTATGCGTACCCGATAGCTTCGATCACGTGTGTGGTACTAAGTGCAGGCCACTATGTGTAAGTGATGTGTAGTACTAAGTGTAGGCTACTATGTACACCAGATAGCTTCGGCTACAAGGGTTGTAACATCCTAGAAAGGGCCTATGCATTTTCGGTTTAATTGTACGAAGTGACATGTTTTATGTACTAAGAATAAATTTTGAATATTTTTGGAAACCCAGAAATGAATGAAAATGATTTGGAAATGAACTTTTCTGGAAACCTGAAAATGTATGGAAATGATCTGGAAATAAACATTTTTGGAAACCTGAAAATGTATGGACATGATTTAGAAATGATTCAAAAGAGGAAAGTGAACATTTCTGGGAACTTGGAAATGTAAGGAAATGACTCAAAAGAGGAAAGTGAACATTTTTGGAAACTTGGAAATGTAAGGAAATGTCAAGTTTACAGAGCCGAATGAAAATTTTTGGAAACTTAGAAATGACTTAGAAATGTCGAGTTTTAAAGTTTAAAAGAGGAAATTAAGGCAAGGTGGCCTTAAAAGAAAAAGTTGGTGAAATTTGACACGCAAACAGGCTTGGAAAAGTGGACTGGAGATGCCACTTAGGGCCTCTGGAAATGGCGCCACATGCAAGGTGTTGGGCCTGAGTTCGAGTCACTTGGGAAGCAAATAAAGGAAGTTTTATTTTTGCTTCCAGAAGCCTGAGGTCGACGGCACAAGCCTTCTAGAAAGGAGGAGTTTTATTTTCATAAATATTCGATTAATAAGGTGATAAATAAGGGATTTAATTTGGATTATTTTTGAAGAGATAATAAAGGATTATTCTCTAATTATTTTAAATTAAGGAGATAAACTTATCAATAAAGAAGAGTGGTGGCCAAGTAAGGGATTTTGAGTAGTAGTTTCGGCTATAAAAGGAAGAAAATAGGGCTACTCATCAATTTTTCTTCCTCCTCTTCTCTCTACCGAATTTCTGAGTGCTCTCTTCTCTTCTCTTCTCTTTTTCTTTTGTCAAGCCGAATCTATAGTCCACCATTGTCAAAATTCTCAAATTTTATTTTCTTCCTATTTCTTCTTACCAATCCATTCAAAAGCTGAATCTTGGAAGGGCTTCAAGCATAGGTGCTGTTGATTTCTTCAAAGGTAAGAACAAGTTTGATTTCCATGCTTTTCTTTTAGATTAGCCGAGAGATAATCTAACCCCATACATATTATGGTTGCCGAATATGGAAGGATCTTTTAGGATTATCAGAGTAGTCGACTAAAAGGAGGAGTATTCGGGATTTCTAAGATTAAGGTAAGACATGTGAATATTCGGCCAAAGGCCTTGATTTATGTTTCGATGATTAAGATTAAGTCTAACGTAAGGTTTTAGGGATTTCGACATTCCTAGGGAAACAAGGAACAGTTTCGGGATTTGTTGGTGTTCCAATCGGCAACAAAGTAAGAATACTAATCCTACTAGGATTTGGAATTTTGGCCGAATGGCTTTTTATTAAGGTAATAAGTGATAAATCAATGTAGGGATTAAGGATCTAAGCATTAGATCAAGCTTTTTGGGATCTCAAGGAAATTTTAAGCGAATCAGGTGTGTACCCCACACTATTTCATAATATGTTTTATGGCTATGTTTAATTAATATGTGTGATATTAAGAATGTGAATATGGCTAAGGTACCATAATGTGGTACAAAGTACTCAGGTACGTTTCCTACTCCTACTAGGAATATGAAAAATGTTATTAGTAACATGAGAATATGATAAGAATGTGAACTCTGGCATATTTATGCATATTATTATATGGGGCATATGGGTTTGTTTGAACGGGGAAGTGAATGTGGTGACCTAAGACCACGAACACGGTGACCTAAGACCGTGATATCTGAAAGTGGTGACCTAAGGCCACAGTAATCTAAAAGTGGTGACCTAAGACCACAGTAATCTGAACGTGGTGACCTAAGACCACGAATGCGGTGACCTAAGACCGCAATTTGGTGTGTAGCGGAAGGAGGGTCAACTTAGTAGTCCCCACGGTGTGACTGGCAGGTACGGGGGTGTGTAGCGGATGGACAATTAGGTTTGGGTTTGGGAATGCATCATAACTTGTATTCATTGTTCAATGTGTGTAACTCTTGTATGCCTAATTCTATTATGATTTAGTGTCGTGTACACATTGAGTCTGTTTGACTCACCCCATTGTGGGACTATTTTCAGGTGACGATCAATAATGGACCGGGCTCGGCAGAAGCTTAGGGATGGCCATGCACAGCAAGGAATTTAATTAATGTGGATTTTTATTTTTATCAAGTACTTAAACTTAAAGTTTGGGGAATTATTTGATGTAATAAGGCCACAAGGCCATAGTTGGTTTTCTTTAATTCTTTTACTCTTATTTATTATGTTTACAAATTATTATTTATGGATTCAAGTAAATTTATTTTGAAATAAACCCTAAATGTTTATCACCTTAAATAAATGGATTTCAATGTGAGATAAATTGGTTTTCAATAAAAGCCCAACCCAAATAATATTTTTTTTTTAAAAATCGCACAAATTTTCTCTAAGTAACAAAAGAATTTGAAACCGGTTTACTTGAGGGACATACTAGATCCGGTCCAGGCTCGTGGGCCGGGTGTGGGGTGTTTCAAGGGTGGTACTATGTGTAGGCCACCGTGTATCTATTATTATTCTGATGAGTTCAACGGGAAATTGACTAAGTGAAAATTCATGTGATCATGTAACTACTAAGTGTAATTGAATATGATTATGTGATGAATAAGTGCAGGTATAAGTGTGAAAATTTATGAATAATGTGCTTGATATTTGATCAAACCTTTGGTAAGATGAAATGGAGTAAGTGAAATTATGAAAGAGTAAATTTAGCAACAAAATAGTTCTGGATAGCAACAGTTGTGTGATTTTGAAAAATAACCAAAAATGTGAAAATTTAATTAGAGGTTGAATAAGATTTGAAATTAAAGCTAAATGAGTCTATTTTCACATAAAAGAAACGTTGTAAACAAAAGAATTTCGTATTCTGTGATATTTGAATTTTTGTGAGACAGGGTTAGAATGATGTCAGAATCCCCTATTCCGACTTTGAAAAATCATTAAAAATTGTATAAAAATAATTATGGTTTATAATATATATGCTTAAATATCTTAATGAGTTTACTTTCAATAGAAACAAACAGTAACATTATCCAAATTTTGTACGATGAGATAATTAATTTTTAGTGCAGGGGGGTCAGAACTGTCGGACAGTGAAACAGAGGATAATTTAAAGAATAAACTGTACTTATTAGCTAAACCAAAAATTGTAAAAATTTTATGGTAATAATATATATGAGTTAATTTCAGGGAAAATTTTCAGATCTTAATTTGGAGTTTTGTAGCTCAAGATAAAAATAATTTAGTAACTGTGGCTCGAGTAGACAGCTTAAGATAAACATAAGTAAATAGTGAATTTTTATGCAATTATGATTTTGTGCAATTATGATTGTATTACCTTGAGAACATATTGTGAGGATTGGTAAAAACATATTAATTAATTGTTTAATATTTATATGCTAACTTACTAAGCTATAGAGCTTACCCCCTTCCTTTCCTTTTTCCTATAGTGTCACAAAGTCTAACTCGGGTTAGAGATTGTCGGAGATTCTATCACACTATCAAGCTTTTGACTGGTATCAATGCCTTCAAGTAATTTAAGTCTATGGCATGTATAGGGACTTAGTCATTTTGTGTATGTGTTATTATGTTTTGGCCAAATGTATTGGCTTGTAATGGTTAAAGGTTATTGTAGTATGTAGCCATGCTAATTGGCTTATATTGGCTAATTGATTGTAAGCTTATATATATTATTTATATCCCAATGTCTTGTGATGTGAGCTGTGTTTGTATGATACATGATGAGTTGTGGGTTATTGCCCAAATACCTCATGGTTGAATGTGCTAGTAATCTTGATGTCGAATGGCTAAGTTTGGCTCAATGGTATGGTATGATAATTAGATATGATTACGCATGTATAAGAGTTGTTGATGATGCATATTGAGTGTGACCCTATTTTGAAATTTTTTTTCTAAGTGTTGTGAAATTTTCCAAAGTTCTCGGTTTAGTCCTGAACAGCTTCCAAAGTACGTATTGGGCCTCGTAGGCCCTATTTAGGGACTCAAAGATAAAAATTTGATAAGTTTTAATTTGGATGAAATTTTATGACTCGGTTTAATACGTTTACAAGTGTTTGTGTTCTGGTAATGCCTTGTAACAGTCTGATTTTGACCCTAGTCGGAATAGTGTTTCGGAACCACAAATTCGAGTTTGAAAAATATTTTAATAATTTTTTCTATGCCTATGATATGTGATTAAGCATGTGCGAAGTTTTCGTGTTTAAATTTATCTGTTTAGGTGCTTAATTTGATAAAAGGTTTTAATTATGAAAGATGCAAAATTACATGTCATATTTTAAAAGTACCAATGTGTTATGTCTTTATAAATGTTGTGGCCTTATGTTGTAATTAAATCATTAACATGGTTAATGGACACTTATGACCTTATGTACATATGTTTTATATGTTATATTAAAAGGGTAAATTAGTAAAATATGTGTTAATGTTATAATAATAAAACAAAAAGATGAAAGTGGTCATCTTTTATTCATTCATTTGACTAAATATAAAAAAGAAAAGAAAGAATAAGAACCTTCAAGGTTTCAGCTAGGTTTAATCCAAATTTAAGGTATGTTTTGCTTCAATTTTTGATAATTTCTATGTTTTCGTAATCGTTGCTTCGAGTACTACAAAACCCATGTCTTAATTTTGAGAATTGATGATGATTTTGAAATGTGTCTTTTATGAACATATGAGCTTTGAAATATTTGATGATGAAATACGGAATAAATGTGTTTGATTAGCATACTTTGTATTTGGAGTTTTGTTGATTTTGAGTAATTTGGTTGTAATTGAGAAAATAAATATTTGAGGGACTAAATTGTAAACTAAATGAAATGTATGGACTTCTATGAGATATATGAATATTTGGCTAAGCATGGGTATTTGGTAATTTTGTGTATTTTGTGATTTTGTGAAGTAGGGACTAAAATTTCCAAATGTGAAAATGTGAGGGCTAATTTGCAAATTGCCCTAACTATGTGTTTTTGGATTGAATCGAATGTTTTGGTGAATAAATGAGTTAAATTTGAATATGTATAGGTCAAGAACCGAAGAAAACGGACTTAGATCGTAGAAAGTCAAAAGTTGTCGAATAACCGAATCCTATCGAATATCCGAAATCGAGGTAAGTCGATATATAAATAAATGTATTTGAATTGAATTTTTAGTACATATATGAAATTTGGATGGCTATGAATATCCATTGAGATGGAATGTATATGAAATCCGAGTTTATGAATATATCGACAAGTTACCAGTGTCTGAGAAGTCCCGTCTGAACCTAGGAATAGATAGGATTGCATATGTCATGACATAGGTGTTCGATATGTGATATCATGTAAGACCACGTCTGGGACGTTGGCATCGATATGAGATTTACTTGTAAGACCATGTCTAGGACATTGGCATCGTATTGATTCGTATAAGACCCTTTCCAAGACAGTGGCATCGATATCTAAATACATGTAATACCACGTCTGGGACGTTGGCATTGTATGACTATTTCGATCACTCTGAGTATTCTATTAGATTTCGAACGGTTCAACGGGCAAGTCCGAGAAATGAATGACCATGTGCGTTGTATATTCGTTTCAGGTACGTTTGATAAGTACACTATGTGTGTAAGAAAGGTAAGTGTCTAAATGAACTTACTTAAGTGAATATGTATATTGAATTGATGAAGTAATATGTGAACATATGCTTAAATGAGTATGTGTATAAGTGATACTTGAATTGAGGAATGTGGTGGGCATTGGCTAAGAAAATAAGCTAAAGATTATGTGATGAATTTGTAAATGAGAGGCATTAATGTCATTGTATCAATGTAGCTAGGTGCAAATTATGTTAAGTTTATTTGTATATGGCTTACTTAGCTTTTGGGAAGCTTACTTTGTGTGTGTTTGCTCTGTTTTATAGATCGTCAAAGCTACTGAAGGCTCGGGACCGTCAATGATCGTCATCACACTATCAACCTTACTTTGGTATTTTTGAAAGTGTATATAGCTAAATATGGCATGTATATGCTAGTTATTTTGGAACATGTTTGAGATGTGTCAATAGCCATGAGATCTGGCTAGATAAATGTTGGTATTGTGCATAAGTGATTTTGGTATATGATGCTTGATTTTGGTATGGATTCATGGTTTTGATATGGTCATATGAATGGTAAGTATAATGATGCAAAAATGAGTATATATGTTTGAACAATGAGATGGCTCTATGAATGTGGAAAATTTGAGGATGAAACATGATTGGTTTTATATGTGATTTAGTTGTGCATATTGGCATATAAGTTGGCATGATTAGAGATGTGATTAATTGGGATGATATGTTGATCTTAGGACATGATTTTGGTTGCCAATTGTGTATGGGATATTGATTGTTTGAGCTTGTCGGTATGACCCTTCTGTGGGTGGCATTTTGGCCTTGAAAATGGCCTATAATTGCCCACATGGTTGAGTACACGGGCGTTGATCACTGTAAATCAGAGCTTTAAAATTTATAAAAGAATGATCAAACCTGGAAACTAACTCTGACAATGATTAAATGCAAGTGTACCTATCGAATAGTAGTATAGCTTAGGCAAGACTGGATATCGAACCTAAAGGAACTAAGAGTACTAATACTAACTTTCTTTTTATTATTTAGCCTTAAAAATAGAGTGAAGTTGCTTTAAACTATATTGACGAAGACTAAACTAAGGACACAAAGACAAAAAGGACGAATAGGAAGATAACTTTGAAGGAAAACTCAGTTGATTACAATGATACCCTCAGGAAGAATCCACCTAGAATTCACTTGTTATTCAATCCTAAATTATATGATTTCTTTTACTTAGCTTGATCCGTAAGACTCCCTAACCTATATTAAACCCTCTCTCGAGGCGAATAACGTCTAACCCTAATACTTTAAAATCTCGTAACCCTATCTCTAGGCGTTCGATCAACTCCGCTTAATTATGTTAGATCTACTCTTAGGCAGGGTCTATTCCTCCTCCACCTAAGCACATTAGATTTGGAATAAGCAACATAATTAAGAACAAACTAAGCAAATATCATATAACTTAAAAATCAAATAAAAAGATTCATCTAGGTTTCATCCCCTTCAGGTATCTGAGGGGTTTAGTTCATAATGAATAAATAAAACATCGCAAGAGAAAAGATAAAACAAAACATAAGAAAATCCTAAAACCCCTGAAGGAATTGAAGGAGAATTACATCGTCTTGAGTATAATTCGCTTCTTGGGATGGATCAACCGCTATCCTCGCGTTATTCCCTAATTACGACCTTCTCGGCTTGGCTCCTTGGCCTAGCTGATGCGATGCCGTTTAAACCTGCGAACTCCCTTTCAAGTTGCCCCCTTGGGTGTTTATATAGACTTTGTGATGCCTTACTTGGCCCCTAAGTATCCTAGTTTAAGTAGAATTCCTACTAGGGTGTTTGAATAAACTTTGGAATGTGTTTCTTTGCCTCCAAGTGTCCTTTCCCGAATGAAATTACTCTTTCCAGTGACAGCGGCACGGCCATGGCACACGCCCGTGTGAATCGTGGCCAGGTCGTGTTTTGGACTTTTAATGAGGCACGGCCGTGTTCTAGTAATTTAATGAGGAACGGCCATGTGGCTTGAAGTCTAGGCTGTGTCAATTTCGTTAATTGGCCCATTTAGCCCGTTTTGCCCGTTTTAAGCCCGTTTTATGTTCTTTTCATCCTTTGGTGCTTTCCTGAGTATAAGACATGAAAAGAAAGGATTAAGAGCACCTTTTTACATAAATCGAGGCTTAAATTATCCAAAAGCGTGCTAAATGTGGGCCTAAAATATGTTACTTTTGCGGTTTATCAAATACCCCCACACTTAAGCTTTTTCTTGTCCTCAAGCAAAATTCTCAACTTACAACTAAAACAAACTTTCCATGATCCATAATTTCTATCAACAATGCCTCATCATAATTCATAGATAATTTATACATGGATAATTCAATTCAAAGAGTCCTAAAGATTCAAACAATATAGGTCATATTTTTGTAGCACGAAAACATCAGTGTTTCCCTTCATCTAAATAATTACCTTTAATTCAAAACCGACAAGGATTGATATCCTCACAAAAGATTCACTCAAATCACTCAAAAAGTGTTTAAGGGTCAAAATTAAGCACTCATAAGTCGAACATGAAAATTTAATCCCATAGGCTTGCCTGAAAATCAAATCTCCACCATTGTAAAATGAGATGATAAACAAATCAAAAGGTCTTTGACATGGTTGTAACGGGGCTTAGGTTAGGGGTATGGATAAAGGCTGAATTAGAAGGTTGGAATCGAGATTGACCTGATAAATTTCCTAACTATAAAAAATGAACTTAATCTTACATTAATTAAAAACTAATAATACGAGTTTTTTCCTTGAGAATTGGAATTTGAACATGCAAGCTCACTTAATCATAGAACTAATAATGAATATACTTTTCTTTAGAACAAACTATCATAATAATAAGGAAGAATTTTTACAACTGAAATATAGAACATAGTTAGGAAACTTGTTCAAAATCAAATCTCGACAAAAAGGGTAATTAAAAAGGGATGGTGATAACAAATACAAAGGGATTTGGGTTAAAATTAGTGGGTGAGTCAATCAAAAGGGTTGTTAGGCTCAACGGGGTTCACTAGGGGTTAATTATAAGGGTAGGCTTTTTAGTGGTGTAAGTGGGTTAAAACCTAGGTGCCTTTATCATCTCGGTATATCAAATCATAACTGTGGTCTCAACATGTATAATCAAGGTAAGTTCTAGAATAACAGTTCATAGTTGACACACTCATAATAAAAGAATGAGCATGAAAAGGATTGTATGCTCTATAAGGCTCAAAATCTCACAAAAATTATGGGTGTTTTTGACATCAACTTTATAAATTTCAAATTTCAAGATAACATTCAAATTCATGTTAACAACCTAAAATTTTAAATTTTAGAAAATTAGACTTATCATGCTTGATTCCCTAGTATTCTTCAAATTTAATTATCCATTCACAATTATCAATGACTTACTCCAAAACATATCAACAAAGATCATAGATCATAGGAAATTTCATTTTAATCATAATATGAGAGACTTTACTTTTGAATCAAGGCATAATTCAGAGATTTTCAAATAATACTATAGTTAACTCCCCCACACTTAAGATGTACATTGCCCTCAATGTACAAAGATGGATAATATCAAAACAATCATAAAATTATAAGATAGGGAGAGAAGTGAAACTTCCTGAATTTTGGATGAAGTTAATGAAAAGAAACCGGATAGGATTGGAGGTGAACGTGGGGAAGCGTCTCGACCAGTTTGAAATTGAATCCTCGAAGCAGCCAGACTGATTTTATTGTATCCTAAGCTAAATCTAAATATCATAAAGAAGAAGAAGAAAATAAAATAAAACAAAAAAAATAATAGTGAAATAAAATAAAAACAAAAATAAATAATTGAAAATAAAAGACAACTAGAAAAAGGGGAATGAAGTTTAAATAGAGATGTAGCCTGTGTCTTGGGATTTTGAATTTTGGGCGCGTTCAGGGTGTTTGGGCACGGCTGTGGGTGTAGTGGCACGCCCGTGTCTTTCTTCACACGGTCATTTAATACGGGTGTGCTCCTTCTGTGTTCGATAAGTCAGCATATTGGCACAGTTGGGAGGCACGGCCGTGTTTAGCCCGTGCTTAATTAGTCAGTAACCTCACACGGGGCGTCGGCACGGGCGTGGACTATTATCACCACCCGTGTTGGGAAAAGAAAATTTTCTATGTCGTGCACGGTTATTGGCACGCCCATGGTTCATCCCCTGGCTTCCACACGGCCACGGGCATGCCCGTGTGTAGGGCCGTGTGGCCTAGAAATCTGCACTTTGGTTAGTTTATGGTTAGGTGCTAAAGGGAAAAATAAAAGAAAAAATAAATAAATAAATAAAATAATAAAAAACAAAAAATAAAAAATGTAAAAATAGGGTTAGTGCTCGGGTTGCCTCCCGAGAAGCGCTCGTTTATAGTCTTAAGCTAGACTTTACCTCTCATTCGTATGGTCATGGTGGTTTGAGGACTTGAAAATCCTTTCTCATGCGATCACTTCGGTTATGGATATATAGTTTAAGTTGAGTAATGTTTACCTCAAAAGTGTCGAATTTAGGATTGCTTACCTCGACTGTGCCGTATAGGAAGACATTAAGTACCTCAAAAGTTATTTCTTCGTTTATCTTGAGAACTGAATTGGTGATTTGAGGGTCTTCCTTAATCAACAATACCTGATCCCCTATTTTGAAGTGATTCGTTGTTCCTATCAGCTCGTTTGGGGTTTCCTTCGGATTCACTTCATGTGGTTCCAGTTCTTTTTTAAATTGTGTTGTCCACTCTTCTAGTTTGTCGACCCTAAGGCTTCGTTCCTCATCTAATTCTTCTTTGTTGGCACAAGGTCTAAGATCTAGCTCAGCTAGGCAATTTCGTGATGATTCCTGTAAAGAAGGTTGAACCAAATGGTAATCAATAAAATTATCGTTCATACCTTTATTACTCGATGTCCTAGTTGTGTCAAGAGCTTGAAGAGTGATTGTTTCGTCGTCTTCACGAAGTGTGAGTTCACCGGATTCTTCCTCTGTGTGGTCCTTCTTTATTGCATCGGGATATGGTGCACGAGGTTGGTATTCTTTATCACTTGATGTTCTGGCCGAGTCAAGAGCTTGAAGAGTGACTATCTCGTCGCCTACGCGAAATATGAGTTCACCTGCATAGATATCAATTTTAGCTCTGGCAGTTGCTAAAAAGGGTCTTCCTAAAATTAAAGGAATATTGTTGTCCTCATCCATGTCTAAAACGATAAAGTCTACTAGAATACGAATTTATCAATTTTGATTAGAACATTTTTTTTATTATACCCCTAGGAATTCTAATAGTTTTATCAGTTAATTGAACGCTCATCCTAGTTTGTTTGGGTTTCCCTAGACCTAGTTGTTTAAATAGTTTATAAGGCATAACATTTATGCTTACCCCTAAATCTGCTAACGCATTTTCTATAGATAAACTACCAATTATGCATGGAATTGTAAAACCCCCTGAATCTTTTAATTTCTGTGGTAGTCTATTTTGTAGAATTTCTGAGCACTTTGGGTTGAGTTCAACATGTGATTCCTCATCTATCCTTTACTTTTTCTTTAACAGCTCCCCTAAAAATTTTCTGGAGTCTGGCATCTGCGAAAGAGCTTCAAGAAGAGGTAAGTTAATGTGTAATTTCTTTAAAAGTTTAAGAAACTTACCAAACTGTTCTTCTGAATTGTCTCTTTTTAATGCTTCGGGATTAGGAATGCGAGGTTGGTATTCTTTGATTACTGGTTTTGGCCTTTCCTGTGTTACCTCTACCTTTCCCTCGTCTACCTTGTCTTTTTGCTTTGAGATGGGTTCGTCTATCTTTGCATTTTCCTAAGCTGCTATGGCTTGAATTTGCTCATTTGGATTAATCTCAGTGTTACTTGGTAAACGTCCTTGCGGTCGTTCAGACATTAACTTTGCAAGTTGTTCGACTGCCTTAGTGATTTCCTAAACTTGGCTCTTGATCTCTTCAATCGATGTTCGTTGGTTTGTTTCAGTGTCGCTTGGCAAGCTTTCTTGTGGTTGTTCTAAGATTAGCTTAGCAGGCTGACCTACCTGATCCTTGATCCCTTGAATCGATGCTTCTTATTTTGTTTCTACATTTTGGCAGTGTGTTTCTGTGTTTGCTATGACTTTTTCCATCATCTATTCAAGGTTCGACACATCTTCCTGTTGGTGAGGCGGTTGTTGAAAATTTGGAGGAAGTTCCTGTCTTTGGCTACTTTGATCATTCCACGAGAAATTGGGATGGTACCTCCAACCTGTATTATAAGTATCATTATAAAAATTATTTCGAGGTCTAGAGTAGTTACCCATATAGTGGACTTGTTCGTTCTCCATACCATATCCGTAGGGTGGGTACTCAGGGTTCGCCACGCCTCTTGGATTCGAGTCATATTGCATTACTGGGTGTACCTGCGAGCGACTACACAAACCATAAATCTTTTTATTCATCATCTCTAGATGGGTAGATAACCTGGTGAACACGTCGAGGTCGAAGGCACTGGCTGCCTTAGTAGGAATTGTCCTCATCACTTGCCACTGATAATTATTCAGTGCCATCTTCTCTATAGACTAAAACTATCTGCCAAAAGCAAAATAGAGGAAAAATTAGCAAAGTAAAAATAAAAATAAAAATAATAATGAAAATAAATTGCAATAAAAAAATGGCTAAAGTAATAAAAATTAAGCTTCTTAATATTTTAGTTCCCCGGCAACGGCGCCAAAAACTTGATCGCTGTAAATCAGAGCTTTAAAATTTATAAAAGAATGATCAAACCTAGAAACTAACTCTGACAATGATTAAAGGTAAGTGTACGTATCGAACAGTAGTATAGCTTAGGCAAGACCGGATATCGAACCCAAAGGAACTAAGAGTACTAATACTAACTTTCTTTTTATTATTTATCCTTAAAAATAGAGTGAAGTTGCTTTAAACTATATCGATGAAGACTAAACTAAGGACACAAGGACAAAAAGGACGAGTAGGAAGATAACTTTGAAGGAAAACTCAGTTGATTATGACGATACCCTCAGGAAGAATCCACCTAGACTTCACTTGTTATTCAATCCTAAATTATATGATTTCTTTTACTTAGCTTGATCCGTAAGACTCCCTAACCTATATTAACCCTCTCTCTAGGCGAATAACATCTAACCCTAGGTTAATTAGTGAAACTCTCGTTCGCTTATAATAACCCCCTAGGATAGAAGTAAATCGATCAATGGACTCCCATATTAGGTTTCACCCTAATCTGGCAAAATCTCATAACCCTATCTCTAGGCATTCGATCAACTCCGCTTAATTATGTTAGATCTACTCTTAGGCAGGGTCTATTCCTCCTCCACCTAAGCATATTAGATTTGGATTAAGCAATTATCATATAACTTAAAAATCAAATAAAAAGATTCATCTAGGTTTCATCCCCTTCAGGTATCTGAGGGGTTTAGTTCATAATGAATAAACAAAACATTGCAAGAGAAAAGATAAAACAAAACATAAGAAAATCCTAAAACCCCCTGAAGGAATTGGAGGAGAATTTCGCCATCTTGAGTATAATTTCGGCTTCTTGGGATGGATCAACTGGCTACCCTCGCATTATTCCCTAATTCTGACCTTCTCGGCTTGGCTCCTTGGCCTAGCTTTTGATGTCGGTTTCAGCTTTTGCCGAACTCCCCTTTCAAGTTGCCCCCTTAGGTGTTTATATAGACTTTGTGATGCCTTACTTGGCCCCCTAAGTATCCTAATTTAAGTAGAATTCCTACTAGGGTGTTTGAATAGGCTTTGGAATGTGTTTCTTTGCCTCCAAGTATCCTTTCCTGAATGAAATTGCTCTTTCCAGCGACAGGGACACGGCCATGGCACACGCCCGTGTGAATCATGGCCAGGCCGTGTTTTGGACTTTTAATGAGGCACGACCGTGTTCTAGTAATTTAATGAGGCACAGCCGTATGGCTTGAAGTCTAGGCTGTGTCGATTTCGTGAATTGGCCCATTTGGCCCATTTTACGTTTTTTTCATCCTTTGGTGCTTTCCAGAGTATAAGACATGAAAAGAAAGGATTAAGAGCACCTTTTTACATAAATCGAGGCTTAAATTATCCAAAAGCGTGCTAAATGTGGGCCTAAAATATGTTACTTTTGGGGTTTATCAGGCGTGTGGCTCGACCGTGTCCTTCGTGGTTGTAATTCAAAACAAGTCAGGATCGACCACGGGCTGAACACATGGGCATATGACTGGTTGTGTGGTGCAAGTCGGGATCGACCACAGGTGAGGCACATGGGTGTGTCCACAGCCATGTGGACGAGTCAGTATGTATGCCCTGTTTTGACACGGCTTAGACACACGGGCGTGTTTGAGGCTATGGGAGGCACACGGCCTGCCCACACAAGTATGTGATCTCTGTAACTTAGAAAAAGTTTTAAATTTTTGAGAACTTTCGTATGTGTTCGGTTTAGCCTCGGCCCTATTCTAAAGCATGCCTAAGGTCTCGTTGACCTAAACTAGGGATACTTTGATGTGATTGATCAAATTAAGTTATGAAATATCTGTAAAAGTTTTTGATCTGTCCGATAACGCCTTTAACCCTAAACCGGTGATGTTTACAGGTTAGGGGTGTTACATGCCTCGTACCCTATTCTGGCATCAAATATGGATAAGGGGTGTTACATTTTCTATCATCAAACACCAAAATACACATACATTCATCAATGGCAAAACCCTAAACCTTTAACAAATTTGCAAATTAGTCCCTAGGCTAGCTTAGAAAATCGTACCTAATTGGACAAATTGCCTTGGCCAAATATTGAAGCTTAGAAAATTGCTTTCTTCTACCCTAGTTTCGGTTGAAGATGAAGAATAAAAAGATGATATGTGGTTTTCTTTCATTTAATTTATCTTTGTTAAATAAATTACAAAATCAACCTTAATGAACTTTAATTATTTCACTAATGCCAAGCCATTATCATCCATTAACTCAGAAATGAGCTAATTATCACATAAGGACCTCCACTTTAAATTTCTATAGCTATTAGACACCTTTAGCTAATAGAACTCCACTTTTACACTTTACGCGATTTGGTCTTTTTTTATCAAATTGAGCATTTAAACGATTAAATTTCTTAACGAAATTTTTACACAATCATACTATCATGCTGTAGACATTAAAATAATAATAAAATAATTATTTCAACCTCAGATTTGTGGTCCCAAAACCACTATTTTGATTCAACTAGAAATAGGTTGTTACATTAAACAAGGTCATATGACAGTATCTGAATATGAACAAAATTTGTTTGATTGAGTAAATATGCTAGAGATGTATTCCAACTGAAATTACATTGTGTAAACGGTTTGAAGATGGGTTAAACGAAGATATAAAACTATTAGTTGGGATTCTCAAGTTGAAAGAATTTGTTGTATTGGTTGATCGGGCATATAAAGATGAAGAGCTGAGCAAAGAGAAAAGACAAGCTGAGATGGAAGCCAAAAATCCAAGAGATTGACGGGAAAGTCATACCAGTCAGCATCAAAGAAATCAAAGAAATATCATGGTCGTTCTACTACTTCTATGAGATACTCCGCTAAAGACAGAGGTATTCAACGCTGCAGTCCTAGATCTCAGTCTACATCTGTAGCGTGTGCGGGTAGTGTTAGAAACACCAAACCTAAGTGCAAGCACTGTAACACGCTACATTTTGGTGAATGTCGAATGAAGAGTGGAGCTTGTTTTAGATGTGGTTCTTTCGACCACTATCTTAGAGATTGCCCAGAGAAACCTGAAAAAGATAATATTCAAACTTTGAGGCCAAGGAACATAACTACGAGAGGTAAACCACCTCATAATCCTAGAAATATGAGTGGTAGTCGTGGTGTGACAAAAGACTCCACTATAAGATTCGAAACACGAGCACCAGCTAGGACTTATGCTATTTGTGCACGTGAAGATGCTTCTGCACCAGATGTTATTACTTGTACTTGCTCTCTTATTGATACTGATGTAATTGCTTTAATTGATCCCGATTCAACTCATTCATATATTTGCACAAATTTAGTGTCTAGTAAAAATTTACCTGTTGAATCCACTGAATTCGTGGCTAAAGTATCGAACCCTCTAGGCCAATATGTGATGGTTGATAAAATTTGCAAGAATTGTCCGTTAATGATACAGGGTTATTGTTTCCCAAATGATTTGATACTATTACTGTTTGATGAATTTGATGTGATATTGGGTATGAATTGGCTAACTTTTCATGATGCCATGGTAAATTGTAAACAAAAGCATATTGTATTAAAATGTCAGAATGGTGAAATGCTCTATATTGAATCAGATAAATTGGACTGGTTGTCTAATGTGATATCAACTATGTTAGCACAGAGATATGTGAGAAAAGATTGTAATGCTTATCTTGCTTATGTGTTGGATACAAAAGTGTCTGAGTCGAAGCTTAAATCAGTGCCAGTAGTTTGTGAGTATCCTGATGTGTTTCCAGGGGAATTACTTGGATTGCTATCGGTCAGAGAAGTTGAATTTGCTATAGATATTGTACCAAGGACGATACTAATATCGATAACACCATATAGAATGGCTCCTATAGAGTTAAAGGAGTTGAAAGCACTGTTACAAGAACTGACTGATAGGGGTTTTGCTCAACCTAGTTTTTCACCTTGGGGTGCACCGGTTCTGTTTGTTAAGAAAAAAGATGGATCATGAGGTTATGCATTGATTACCGTCAACTCAACAAATTTACAATCAAGAATAAATATCCACTGCCTCGTACTGATGATTTGTTTGATTAGTTGAAATGTGCCATAGTGTTTTCAAAGATTAATCTTCATTCTGGTTATTATCAATTACGAGTGAAAGATTCGAATGTGCCGAAAACAGCATTCAAAACCAAGTATGGACATTATGAATTTCTTATGATGCCATTTTGTTTAACTAATGCACCTGTAGTATTTATGGATTTGATGAATAGAATTTTTAGATTGTATTTGGATAGATTTGTTGTGGCATTTATTGATGATATTCTGGTATATTGATGAGATGAGATCGAACATACCGAGCATATGAGAATTGTTCTACAAACTTTGCGAGATAAACAATTGTTTCCTAAATTTAGCAAATGTAAATTTTGGCTTCGGGAAGTGAGTTTTCTGGGTCACATAGTATTGGCTGAAGGTACTAGAGTTGGTCCGAATAAAATTTCAGCTATTGTTAACTGGAAACCATCGAAAAATGTATTTAAATTCAGAAGTTTTGTGGGATTAGCTGGGTATTACCGAAAATTTGTAAAAGGGTTTTCAATGATAGCTACACCGATGACAAGGCTATTATAGAAAAATGTGAAATTTGAATGGTAGGATAAATGTCAGCAAAGTTTTAACTAGTTGAAAGCCCTGTTGATTAAAGCAAGTTTCGGTCCAACTTGAATTGGGTAAGGAATTTGTGATTTTCAGTGATGCATCATTGAACGGATTAGGCTGTGTTTTGATGTAAGAAGGTACAATAATAGCTTATGCTTCTAGACAGTTAAAGCCACATAAAAAGAACTATCCAACACATGATCTAGAATTGGTCGTTATCACATTTGCGTCGAAAATTTGGCGACTCTATTTGTTTGGTGAAAAGTGTCATATATTTACCGATCATAAAAGCTTAAAGTATCTTATGCCACATAAAGATTTGAATCTGAGATAGCGTAGATGGCTTGAATTGTTAAAAGATTATGAGTTGGTTATTGATTATCATCCGGGAAAAGCATATGTAGTTGTTAATGCTTTAATAACAAGTCTGTGTTTGCCTTACGAGTAATGAATATACAATTGACATTGTCTGATGATGGCTCAATTTTACCTGAGTTAAAAGCTAAACCAATGTTTCTACAGCAGATTTGTGAAGCTCAGAAATGTGATAATGAGTTGCAAGCTAAACAGGTACAATGTGAGTCAACTTCTAATTCAGAATTTCAGATAGGACCTGATGATTGTTTGTTATTCAGAGATAGAATTTGTGTATCAAAGAATCTAGAGCTTGTACAGAAAATTTTGCATGAAGCTAATAGTAGTTGTATGTCTGTTCATCCGGGAAGTAATAAAATGTACAATAGTTTGAAACAGATGTACTGGTGGCCAGGAATGAAATGTGATATTTCAGATTTTATATCTACATGTTTGATATGTCAACAAGTTAAAGATGAACATCAGGTACCTTCAGGACTGTTACAGCCAGTGACGATACCGGAGTGGAAATGGGATAGAGTTATAATGGATTTTGTATCAGGGTTACCCTATCTCCGAAAAAGTAAGATGCCATTTGGGTTATTGTTGATCGTTTGACAAAGTCTTCACATTTTATTTCAATACGTATTGATTTCTCTCTGGACAAATTAGTAGAATTATATGTTTAATAAATTATCAAACTACATGGAGTGTAAGTGTCCATTATTTCAGATACAGATCCCTGATTTACATTGCAATTCTGGAAAAAATTACACGAAGCTCTAGGTACACAATTGCATTTTAGCACTGCATTTCACTCTCAGACTAATGGTCAATCAGAGCGTGTGATTCATATTCTTGAAGATTTGCTTCAGTGTTGTGTATTAGAGTTTGAAGGCAATTGGGAGAAATATTTTTCGTTAGTCGAATTCGCATATAATAATAGTTGTCACTCAAGCATAAAAATGGCACCGTATGAGGCTTTGTATGGTCACAAATGCCGAACTCCGTTATATTGGATTGAGCTCAGTGAGAAAAAGATACACGGAGTTGATTTGATTTGTGAGACCGAGGAAAAATTGAAAGTGATTTGAAATAGCTTGTAAGCAGCTTCTGATCATCAGAAATCTTATGCAGATCTTAAACATAAAGAAATAGAGTTTCAAGTTGGTGATAAAGTATTTTTGAAAGTTTCGCCCTAGAAGAAAATTCTCCAGTTTGGTCGTAAAGGAAAATTGAGTCCATAATTTATCGGATCGTATGAGATTACAGAGAGAATTGGACCTGTTGAATATCAATTAGATTTACCATCAGAACTAGAAAACTTCTGATAAACCATAAAAGTAACACATTTTTATCCCATGCTTAGCATGCTTTTGGATGTTTTATTATACAATTTTGTGAATTTGATGCTACTAATCCTTTAATTTCATGTTTCTATACTTAGGTGAGCATAAGGGAGCGAAAAGAGTGAAAAATGAGCCAAAATCGAGCAAAAAGAGCCGATTTCAGTATCACACATGGGCTGGCAACATGCCCGTCTGCCAGCCCGTGTCAATCTCGAACCATGTTAGCATTGCACACGGTTTGGGTACCTTAACATGGGCCTCTCACACTCCTATGGAAGATACACGGGCTGGCCACATGCCCGTGTGCCATCTCGTGTCGATTTCTAACCATGTCAGTATTGCACACGGCCTGGGCATTATTACACGGGCTGATTACACGCCTGTGTCCCTATCGCACCTATTTTGTTTTCACACAGAAAAACACAATTTTTAGGTATTTTGAGCATTCCAAAGTCTATAAAAACACACTAGAAGAAGACCTAAAGAGACACGTAGAGTAGAACAAAGAAATTACTCGAAGGAAGCCATTGGAATCAATTCAGAAGCAGGATCTTATTCAAGATTGAATATCTCCATCAAATTCCCTTAGAAGTTTTTGGGTTCTTTATGTCTTGTTTTTTGTCTTATTTTGAGATGTTTTCCTTTTACATTATGGACTAAACTCCCTAAAATACCTAGGGAGGATGAAACCTATGATGAACCTTATTATTTAATTATCTGAATTACATGATAAATACTTGCTCTTGTTCTTAATTATGTGTTCTTAATTCTTGCTTTAATATTTTTAGGATATTAATTCAAGTTTGATGTGCTTATTCAGTGGATCAAAAGTCCCTGTTTAAGAGTAGATCTAGCATAATTGAGCGAAGTTGATTGCAATCCTAGAAATAGGACGACATAAATCTGTCGGATTAATGTCAAATCTAATAGAGGAATTTATAGATCGAGTTAATACGGCGATAGGGGTTTTAATTAGAAAGAGATTTCAATTAATCAACCTAGAGTCAGTTGTTCTTAGTCTCGAAAGAGATATTAACATAATTTAGGGATTTCTACGGATTAAGGCAAGTGAATAAATCGTTTGATTCAGAGTTCGAATAATAAGTTAAGTCTAGGTGGATTCTTTCCTAGGTATTGTCTTTATCATTGGTTTATTCGATTACTTTCTTCACTTTCTACCGCCTTCATAGTTAATTAGTTTAGATTTAGATTAAAAACAATCCCCTTAATTATTAGGCTAAATAATAGAAAGATAGTTAATACTAGTACTTTTAGTCCTTGTGGATACAATATTCCGAACTCACCATAGCTATACTACCATTCAATAGGTGCGCTTGCCTTTGTCGTATTTTAGTTAGTTCGTGATGTCATCAAGTTTTTGGCGCCGTTGCTGGGGACTAGAATATTATGAATAGTTAATTTTTATTACTTTAGCTATTTTTTATTTTTTGCAATTTTTTTTATTTTAGTTTATTATTTGTTTCTAATCTTTCTTTCGTTTTGATTCTGGCAGGTATCTTTAGTTTATGACTAGAAGAAACCCGTCAAGACCTCTATTATTTGATAGCAAAATCGAAAGCAAAGCTCGTAGAAATCGTAGAGAAATAAGGCAAAGTCTACAGTATATAGAGGAAGAGTAAGAGGATGATACCAATATTACCGACGAGATGGCTGATAATAAGAATAATCTGCTACCACTTGTGGTTGCCGCGAATCTTGTGAATCAAAATTTTGCCCCTCGTACTATGTATGATTATGCTAAACCCAATTAAACTGGGGCTGAATCAAGTATTGTTAGACCTGCTATTGCTGCAAATAATTTTGAACTGAAACCTAATGCTATTCAAATGATTCAACAGTTTGTTCAGTTTGATAGTTTGCAAGACGAAGACCCAAATACTTATTTGGCTAATTTCTTAGAATTCTGCGACACTTTTAAAATTCATGGCATTTCTGATGGTGCCATTCACCTTCATTTATTTCCTTTTTCATTGAGGAATAAAGCTAAACAGTGGTTGAACTCGTTACCACGAGGTTCCATCACTACTTGGGAAAAAATGACCGAAAAGTTTCTATTAAAGTATTTTCCGCCGGCTAAAACGGCAAAGTTGAGGAATGATATCTCTTCTTTTGTATAGATGGATTTAGAAACTCTTTACGATGAATGGGAGAGGTATACCCTCTCCATGGGTTACCTCTATCGCTATAGGTTCAAACTTTTTACAATGGTTTGAACCCCTCAACTAGGCAATTGATCCATGCATCCGCCGGTGGTACTTTGAATAATAAAACATCTGAAGAGGCTTACGAGTATATAGAAGAGATGTCACTGAATAATTACCAGTGGCATGTTAAGAGGACAAAGCCGATGAAAACAGTGAGTGTTTTCAACCTCGACATGGTCACCTTGTTATCAAACCAGGTAGAGCTCTTAAATAAAAAGATTGATGGTTTATGTGTTTCTACGCAGGTACATCCAATGATGCAATGCGACACAAATGGAGGAGGGATGAATAATCCAGAAAATCGATCCTACAATCTTAGCATAGAAGACGAACAAGTTAACTATATGGGTAATAATTCTAGACCTCAGAATTGTAACACCCCTCACCCGTGTCCAACTCCGGGACAGGGTTTGAGGTGTTACTGGACTGAAACATTCACAATTGTACAAAACCTGGTTACCAAATTTTGCCCAAAATTAAAACTTTTCAAACACATGTATATCGTCCCTTATACAGGCCTTCGTAGCCTATAACATACATCGAGGTGGTTTGGAACTAAACTGAGAACTTTGAAAATCTTTGGGCAACTTAACCAATTTTCTTGCTTTGGAGAGTCACACGCCCGTGTAACTCTCTGATTTTGACGTTAGCAACCGTTTAAGGGCACAAGGCGAAGGCACACGTCCATGGCCAGTGGCCGTGTCCTCCACACGGCTGAGACACACAGCCGTGTCTCTACCCGTGTGGTCAATACTTAGGCTAACTTCCAAGCATTTTTGTCATCTTTACATGCACACACATACATTTGACCTTGTTATCTGTTTAATCACTTATACCACATAATATGACATTAACACATACCATGGGCAAATAGGCTTACAAGCCAAAATCATCATAAGCCACATCCCATGGCTATAACCAACAAATCAATATAAGCCAATACATTTGACTAATCACAACAACATCCATCAGAGAAAAATTAAGTCCCTATACATGCCACTTACTTGAAAACATTTAACATACATATGCCAATACTCCAAGGATAATGGCTCGATAGTGTAATGCTGCCTCCGACGATCTCCCACCCTGAGCTGACCTGACAAAACCAAAAGAAATGGAAAGGAGGGAGTACGCTTTACGCATAGTAAGCTCGCATGAAAATAATAAGCAATGCAATAACATACTATTTTCATATTCTTTCTATTTATTCAAATTTTAGTTAAGTTGTTTCCTCGAGTCATAGTCATTAAATTATTTATATCTAGAGCTATGGAACTCCAAATTAAGATCCGTTAATTTTCCATGAAACTACACTCACATATCTTTTTACCATAAAAATTCAAGAATTTTTGGTTTAGCCAATCAATACATTTTATTCATTAAAAATTCCCCTATTTTGCTGTTCGATAGCTCTAACACCTCTTCATTAAAATTAAAATTTCTCATTATAAAGAGTTTGGATAACCTTTATGTTTGTCTCTCTCAAAGTTAGACTCACCAAGGATTCTAAGAATATAAATTACACACCATAACCATTTTTATACAATTTTTAGTGATTTTCCAAATTTGGAACAGGGGATTTTCGAAATCATTTAGACCCTGTCTCACCAAAATTTAAATATCTCATAATAGAAACTTTATTTACTCACACCATTTCTTTTATGTGAAAATAGACTCAATAAGCTTTAATTTCATCTCTTGTTAAGTATAAAATTCAATTTCTACTATTTATGGTGATTTTTCAAAATCACATAACTACTGCTGTTTCAATCTATTTTACTGAAAATTTTATTCTCCCATGTTTTCTTTATATTACTTCCATATATGCACACATAACACCAAGCATGTTCAATACTAGCCATACAAATGAATAATCATCACCAATATTTACAAGTACTCATAATGGTGCTTACACCATATCAACCTTACAACAATTTCAATCACATATCACATATCAAACAGATTATGCACATACACACATGGTCACATGCACCCTTGCTCACACATACATTTTCCACATTTCTCAATTGGTCACATTCACACCTGCACTTATTCATAACATGATCACACCAATCACCATTAGTAAGTTATCTCGTTGAACCCCTTCAAAAAATGCCCAATACTCTATGGTCTCAGCACATAGCTCCACCTACACATAATTCAGCTTTCTTGTACACATGGTGAAGGTTCCTTATCACCCATGTGACCTGGCCATTCCATATCGTAGCTTTCTAGTCTACATGGCGTCCAACACTAGGAACCACTCATGTGACCTAGCTACTCATAACCCGTAACTTTCTTGTACACATGGTATACACACAGTATTACACATGTGACCTAGTTACATATGAAATTATTATCCCGTAGCTTTCTTGCACATATGGTGAAAGTCCCTTATCATCCATGTGGCCTAGCTACATATCAAATTTTGCCATCTCGTAGCTTTCTTGTGCACACGGTGATGCTCCTTATCACTCGTGTGACCTAGCTACATATTGCCCGTATCTCTCAGTTTTCTGAAGGTTCAATCAAGAATTTCTCATTCCATACATTTTCATATTTTAGTTATCACCCAATGATTTCCATAATATCTAGCAAAATAATTATTGAACAAGTAAAATAAATGCATTATTTACATATCAACTTTCCATTTCACATAAAAACCATAGTCATAGAAAACACCTTTAGGCACAACATTTCAACCCATTTTCCATGTCACCTATGTCACCTTTTATCATAAACATATATTAAATCAATTCACCAACATAATATACTAAACATGTAATTCAAAAAAATCAATTTAATACCACAATTTAGGTTTCAAATATACATTAAGACATTATTGCATTATTCTTAACACACCAACCTACCTCGGATCCAGAAACAACAATTTACCAACTTTCCCAATTTTCGATTTTCCTCCCGTTCTAGGTCCAAATCTCGTTTTTAGGGGTCTAAAACATCATATTTCACTTATATAATTAATGTACTACTCAGAAAAGTCCCTAACTCAAACTTTGGCAAAATTATAATTTTGCCCTAAACTTTTGTATAATTATGATTTTGCCCATAGGCTTGAAAATTAAACTTCATCCTTTATTCTTATGTTTTATAACATGCTGATAATTTTTCCCTTCTATAGAAACATCAAATTCTTGCTCTATCATGCACTTATGTACATTAGGTACTTTTGCCGATTATGTTGTTTTACTCGTTTTCACTTAAAATCACTTAGTAAAAGTTGTTTAACATAATTCTAAGCTTCATATTGTGCCATAAAACATCAAAATAAACACATTTCACCTATAGATATTTTTCCAAATATGAACCCTAGGTTAAATTATTGCTAGAATAAGCTAAATCAAGTTACCGGGACTCCAAAAACGTAAAGAACATGAAAAATGGGGCTAGAATGGACTTACAATGAAACTTGGAAAGCTTGAAAACCCTATCCATGGCTTCCCACATGTTAAATTCGACCTAAGCTTGAAGATGGACAAATTGGATTTAAATTTTGTTTTTAATTCATTTAATTCACTAAATTACCAAAATGCCCCTTAAAAAAATCTTTTGAAACATACCCATCCATGTCCATTTTTGTCCACCAACTTAACCAATGGTCTAATTATCATTTAAGGACCTCCAGTTTAAAATTCCATAATAATTGGACACCTCTAACATGTAGAACTCAACTTTTGCACTTTTTACAATGTAGTCCTTTTGACTAAATTGAGTGCCCAAATGTCAAAATTTTCGAATGAGATTTTCACGAAATCATTCTGTGAAATTGTAGACCATAAAAATATAGATAAATAAAATTTTCAACATCGAATTTGTGGTCCTGAAACTACTGTTTCGACTAAGCCCAAAATCGGGCTGTTACAAGAATAATCCCTATAGTAATACTTATAATACAGGTTGGTGGAACCACCCCAATTTCTCTTGGGGTGGTCAAGGAAATCAGAGACCACAACCCCCTCCAAGCTTTCAACAAAAACCCTACCAGAAGGAGAAGAAGCTTAACCTTGAGAAGATGCTAACAAAATTCATCTCGGTGTTAGAAACCCGTTTTCAAAACACCGAAACAGCGTTCAAAATTAGCAAACGTCGATTCAAGGGCTCGAGAACCAAATAGGTCAGCTTGCTAAGCTGATCTCAGAACAACTACAAGGTAGCTTGCCGAGTAACACCAAAACTAACCTAAGGGAGCAACTCCATGCCATCATTGTATGCGACGAAGAAGGGTTAGTAGAATCTGAATCTGAACCGAGGCGAGAAACTGTGGTAAGCAATGGTAAGGTTGAGGTAAGTCATAACGAACAAAAATCGGTAAATAGGAGTATACACCTCGTGTACCATATCCCAACGCGACAAAGAAAGACCACACATATGAACAATTTGGTAAATTTCTTAAACTTTTGAAAAAGTTGCATATTAACTTATCATTTATTGAAGCTCTTTCACAGATGCCCAACTCAGCTAAATTTTTAAAGGAGCTTTTGCCGAACAAACGGAAGTTAGATGATTTTTCATACGTGGAGCTAAATGCAATGTGCTCAGCTATCTTACAAAATAAACTACCCAACAAATTAAAAGATCCAGGGAGTTTTACTATTTCATGTTTAATTGGTAGTTTAAATGTAAATAATGCTTTAGCTGATTTAATGTCATGCCTTACAAAATGTTTAAACAGCTAGGTCTTGGGAAACCCAAATAAACTAGGATGAGCATTCAATTAGCAGATAAAACCATTAGATTTCCTAGGGGCATTGTTGAAGATGTACTCGTAAAAATTGATAAATTAATATTCCCAGTTGACTTTGTTGTTCTAGACATGGATGAGGATAGTGGCGTACCTTTAATTTTAGGATGATCTTTTTTAGCAACTGCTAGAACTATTATAGGTGTTGGTACAGGTGAATTGATACTTCGTGTAGGTGATGACACGATTAAACTCCAAGCTCATGATTCTGTTAGGATATCTAGTGATCGAAATGATATTAAAAGTTCTTTTAATGTGAGTAACCTCGCGGCTCAACCTTCTTTGCAGGAAATTCATCAAAAAAAAGGTGATAGAGCCACAGTCTAGCTCAAGTAACAAAAATAGAATAACTCATGAAGAACGAAGGCTTCAGATCGATGAACTAGACGAATGGCAGACACATGTCAAGGAGAGACCAAAAATACATGATGTAGAACCGAAACAAAACCATGACGAACATAAGGATGGAACGGGTCAATTTAAGATTGGGGACCAGGTATTATTAGATAAAAAGGACCCTCGAATTGCCACCTCAAAGCTTATTCCAAACGGAGCAACTCCTCTTACGGTACTGAATGTTTTCCCATACGGTACAGTCGAGGTAAATCACTCTAAATTTGGCACTTTTAAGGTAAATATTACTCAGCTCAAACCATATGTTGATGATAGACTTGATAGCCAGAAAGAGGAGTCTCAACTCCACGAACCACCGTAACCGAGCGAAAACAAGGTAAGTCGAGCTTAGACTCTAAACAAGCGCTTCTCGGGAGGCAACCCGAGCACTAACACTACTAATTAGTTTTTTCAATCTATTCTTCATGTTTAAAATGCAAGTTTTTTAACTCACACAGCCTGGACACACTGGCGTGCCCCTGGCCGTGTGGACCCAACGGCCTAGACATTTGGGCGTGTCTTCGGCCGTGTAACTTTCATGAATTAGTTTTAAAACTTTAAGAAATCAACAGTGACCCACACGGCCGGGACATACAGGCGTGTCCTTGGCCGTGCACAAATAGGACTTAAAGTTTTCACAAAAATGACAGAGACACAGCCTACAATTAATCCCCACGGCGGGTATGTCTTAGGCCATGTGAACCCTGGAGCTAAACTTCCCAAGTTTAAAACAAGTCAGGAAGAAACACTGGCAAGGCACACGGCCGTGTGTGAGACACGACCGAAGCCCACAGGCATGGAAGAAGTCACACGGGCGTGGGAGAAGCGAATGTGATTGCACAAGGCCATGCGACACGGATGTGTAAACCACACGGCCTGGACACACGGGCGTGTCTGAGGCTGTGTGAAATATTGGTTTAAAGTTTTATCATACACGGGCTATAAGAAAGACCACACGGGCGTGTAACACAACCGTGTGGCCCAACACGAGCTTTACACGACTGCACCCCTTTTTAACCCTCAAACCCTAATTTTTATCCCTATTTTTGTCTTTTTCTTAAAGTTTTCACCCTAGCCGCTGACTGCCCCAAACCCAACCCACTTCTCTGGGCACCGTACCATCGACCCCCTCTTCTTACCCTTTTTTTTTCCCTTTGCCCCAGCTCCGATCCCCCTCTCCCTTATGCAGCCGCATCCCCCTCTCCCTTGTGCGACCGCATCCCCCAACCCCCTTGCCTAACCCCTTCACCGTTGGCCCTCTCCCCTTTCTCCCTAACCTCCCTTACTAATCTTTCCCCCTAGTACACACACACACCTCCCACGGCACCACGACGACCCACAGCTACCGTTTTTCGCGCCCTTCCCTCTGGCCACATTCCCCACACCGACGGTTTCTTTTTTTTCCCATTTTTCATATTATCATTATTATTATTATTATTATTATTATTATTATTATTTATGTATTTGTTATTGGTTATTATTATCATTATTATTATATCATTATTTCTTTATTAATCGTTAATTAATATTACTCTTTTGTTAGTTTTAGATTTCTAATTATCATTAGATATTATCGGTAGTCTCCTACTTTTTATTCTTACTATTAGTGCATATAGGAACAATTTTGAATTCTGCTTGATTCATTATTTTGCCATGTTGCTTCTTGTAACAGCCCTTACCCGTATTCAACACTGAAATAGGGTACGAGGCATTACCGGACTTAACTTGCTTGAACATACAACCTTGGGCTATAAAATTCGTTCCAATTAAAAACTTTTTCTTTTACAATCATAACGTCCCTATCATGGGTCTACGAGTCCCGTTACATATTCTCGGGATGTTAAAGGACCAAACCAGAACTTTTAAACACTTAGAAAATTTTGACATAAAATAGGGCCACACGCCCGTGTGTTCCATACGACCTAGACACGCCCGTGTCCTCTCCCATGTGTAAAAACCTAAGTATTCTATTTGTGACGTCAGCAACCTCATAAGGGTCAACGGCTTAGGCACACGCCCGTGTGGCTAGCCCGTGGTCGACACTGACTTATAACACTAACTTGCAGGGGACACACGACCTATTAACACACCCATGGGGCTGACCATGAGATGCACACGCCTAGACACACGCCCATGTCTCTACCTGTGTGGACAATTAGAAGACTATTCTCCATGCCAATAGCCACCCTGAAACATAAGCACACATATACCAACAAAAGCAACCCATAACATGACAATAATACACTATAAAGGATCACTAAACATCATTTGCATAAACTTTCACTTCATAAAACTCGTTACCATTAAAATATGAAACTTGATAAATATCGACCAATTCCTAATGACCATATACAAACTGACTAAGTCCCTAAACATGTCATAGAATCAAAAGGTTTTGCATTCACTTATACCTAACATGATAGCTTGATAGTGTGATAGCATCCCCGGCGATCTCCAACCCGAGCTAGTATAAAACCCTACATGATATAAGAAAGGAAGGGGAGTAAGCTATAAATATTAGTAAGTATGTATGTAAATAATAAAAAATTTATCATCATGCTTTTAAAAAAATCCTTATTTTGAGTTCTCAAGATAATGCCATCATTATTGCATAATATTTCTCAATTCACTTATATTCATCTTGAGCTGTCTACTCGAGTTACAGTCACTAAATTATTATTATCTAGAGCTACGGAACTCCAAATTAAGATCTGCTAATTTTTCTTGAAACTAGACTCACATATATTCTTAACATAAAATTTCCAGAATTTTTTGTTTGGCAAATTAGTACAGTTTATTCTTTAAAGTCTCCCCTATTTTGCTGTCCAACAATTCTGACCCCTCTTCACTAAAAATAAATTTTCTCTTGGTACAGGACTCGAATGATGTTCCCTTTTGTTTCTATTGAAAATATACTTATTAATAAATTCAAGCATATAAATTTTACCCCTTGATTATTTTTTTATAATTTTTAATGAATTTCCCAATTCAGAACAGGGGATTCCGAAATCATTTTAACCTAGTCTCACTAAAATCCAAATATCTCATCATATGAAATTCTTTTGCTTACTATATTTCATTTTTAAAAACATAGACTCAAGAAGATTTAATTTCATATCTATTATACTTCTAATTCATTTCCCACCATTTTTGGTGAATTTTCAAAGTGATACAACTGCTACTGTTCAAACTGTTTTGTTGCTAACTTTACTCTATCAGGTTTTCTTTGTATTAATTCTCATTTACACACTTATAATACTAAAGCATATCCATAGTTAGCCAAGCCAATAGCTAGCCATCATCAAATATTTACAAGACATTCATTGGCCCATTCAACTCACACATCAACAACAATATAAGTCTCAAATGCTTGGGCTTACTTACTCATACTTGTTCTTACTCGTCACATGTTACATAATAATTTCATACTTGTATTATAATCATGGTACCTGTATCACTTAACCACGTAGATTAGAACATTTTTCTAATGCAAACATAAACTCAATTCTCATCCTTCTTAACTTGAATAATACTTTTAATCAACTTTGAGTAACTTAACTTGTTATTATCATTACTTGATTAACTTTCTTGTACCTTTTTCATGCTTTACTCTTTTGCCCGATGAATTAGTCGGAATAACGGAGGATCCTCAATCTCATCAAACATGGGTCTCGATGCCAATGCCATGTCCCAGACATGGTCTTTCATGGGATCGTCTCATGATGCCGATGCAATATCCCAGATATGGTCTTACACGGGATCTCTTGACTCGGTGTCGACGCCATGTCCCAGACATGGTCTTACATGAGACCTTTCTTGTGTGTTTCCTTTGGAAACTTACCATTGACATGTCTTGACATGGTCTTACGTGGTATCCTTGCCTCATGAAACTTTTCAGTGCCATGTCTTGATATGGACTTACATGATATCTTTGCCTTAGGAACTCACCAATGCCATGCATTGGCTTGGACTTACATGGGATCTTTGCCTTATAATATCTTATCAATGCAATGTCTTGACATGGACTTACATGATTTCCTTACCTTACTGTCGATTCCATGTCTTTACTTGGCCTTACACGGGTTTTCATTGTTTCATGTTGTGATATAGGCATCCTTAGTATTCCAAAACTTCAACCGGGACTTTCATTTACTTATTCTCATTAATTCCTTGTTTAAACATTATTAAACAACTTCATGGGAATAATGTACAATAAATAACATAATAAGTAAGTTAATGAAAATACTTATAAAGCCTTAAATTCATACAAACTTACCTCGGTACTCAAAATGTGTGTGGATGCTTGATTTAGTCCAACACTTTATCCTTGCCTCGGTTTCAGTCCGGGCTTCGTTTTTCTTGATCTATAATAAAAATTTACTTGTTTAATATGCACATTAATTAAATTGAATCATAATTCATACTTTGACAAAATTACAATTTTGCCCCTAAACTTTTACAAAATTACACTTTTACCCCAAGGCTCGTAAAATGATTTTCATTCAAATTTCTTGTATTTCAAGCCTAGCTGAATCATTTTCTTAACTACAGTAGCCCCTAATTTTCGCTATTTCACTCATGTATGACCAATTTTATAATTTTTGCAATTTGGTCCTTTTATGCATTTTTCATGAAAATCACTTAGAAAAAGATGTTTATCATACATCAAACTTCCTTATTCTTCCATAAATCATCAAAATAAATGCATGTCATACATGGGTAAATTTTTGAACACAAACCCTAGCTCAAAATAATGGTAGAAATAGCTAAACCGAGTTACGAGAATCTCAAAAATGTAAATAACATTAAAAACAGGGCTTGGATACACTTACTATTGAGCTTCAAAGCTTGAAAACCCTAGACATGGCTTCTCCCATGCTAAATTCGGGCAAGGAAGAAGATGGACAAAGGTTTTTGGCTTTTATTTTGTCTTTTAGTCCATTTAATTACCAAATTACCAAAATGCCCCTAACTTAAAAAAATCCTATTTCACTTATGTAATGTCTATTTTTGTCCAACAATTTAACCAATGGTCTAATTGCCATTTAAGGACCTCCAATTTAAAATTTCATAAAAATTGGACACTTCTAACATGTAGAACTCAACTTTTGCACTATTTACAATTTAGTCAAAAAATTGAGTGCCCAAACGTCGAAATTCTTGAATGAAATTTTCACAAAATCTTTTCGTGAAATTGTAGACCATAAAAATATAATATAAATAAGATTTTCCTCAACGGATTTGTGGCCCCAAAACTACTATTCTGACTAGGCTCAAAATTGGGTTGTTACACTTCTTGCCCTGTGTTCTTTTCATTGGTTATTTTAATTACTTTGGCAGTTTTTTGGATTGGTTACTCATTAATTATGTTAGGGTTTTCTTTATTTATCTACTTCTTTTCATTCTTCTGTGCATTGATGTGTCCCTGTTTGTTTAGTATATTATTTCTTTTTGCTATTTTTGGTTGATTAGTTTAGTAGGCTGCTAGTTTAGATTAATAAGCTGTTAGTTCTTGCATGTTTAGGTATTAGTGCATATAGGAACATATTCTACATCTCAGCCATTTTAATTTTATCACACTAGAATCCTTCAAGTCTTATTCTTGCTTCATTCACATGTTTACTCAAAGGTTTTTCGATGCGTTTGATTGGTGATATTTTTGCTCTTATTTTACTGAATTTTGGAGTTTTCTATTTTTTAGGTATACTATGACAAACACACGCGGTAAATACAAGGTCGCTGTCCTCGCTTCAAAAAAGCGAAAGGGTCTTAGCGAGACTTCTTCGAGCGCATCTACCAAGGATCGTCACCCTTATTTGCGATTCCCAGTAGGACCTCGGGATGATCTATTTTAGCTTTTCTGTGCACGACCACTTGGCATTGGCCGATGCATAGATTGGGCCCCTTTGGAGTAGGTCCACCTTACTGACCCTACAACAGCCCGGTTTAGACCCTAGTCGAAACAATGGTTTCGAGACCACAAATTCGAGGTTGGAAAAATATTTTTTAAAAATATTTTTTATATTTATAATGTGTGATTGAGCCTGTGTGAAAGTTTCATGTAAAAATTTTATCGACTATGTGTCGAATTATGAAAAAGGATTTAATCGCATAAAATGCAAAAGTTGTGTGCCGATTATGAGGCAATTAGCTCATTATTTAAGTTAGTGGATGGTTAAATGGCTTAATAACCATAATGTTTATTTGTCTTATATGATTAATAAAAGGGTAAATTGGTAAAATGATAATTTAGTTAATCTTAAACAAAACAAAAAGATGACGCATGTTCATCTTTTTTCTTTTCAACCGAAAATAGGAAAAATAGAAAGGGTTTGGGAGCTTTGTGATATTCGGTCGCTTCAAGCTTCAATTGGTATGTGATTTTTGTTCGGTTTTTGATAATTTCTACATTTTTGTAATCGTTGCTTCGTGCTCTAGCTAACCCATTCTTAAATTTTGTGAATTGATGATGTTTTTGAATGTACTATTGATGAATATGTGAGTTTTTGGATGTTGATGGTGGAAAATGAAAGTTATGTGGTTGATTAATGTAGTTTATCTTTGGAGTTTTGATGAATTTGAGCAATTTGGTTGTAATTGAGAAAAGTGTAAATTGGAGGACTAAAATGTGAAATAAATGAAATGCGTGGGCTTGTATTATCATAGGAAGAATTCGGCTAAGCATATGTGATTTGAAATTTTGTGTATTTTATGATTTGTTAAAATAGGGACTAAAGTGTCGAAATGTGAAAATATAGGGGCTATTTTGTAAAACACCCTAAATATATGTGTTTGGACTGAATTGAATGAATTGGTGATTGAATGAGTTGAATTTGAATGTGTATAGACCAAGAGAGGAGAAGTTCGGATCGAGATCGAGGCAAAGACAAAGTACTCGATTAATCGACCGTTTCGATATTTCGACGTCCGAGGTAAGTTCGGACATAATACGTGTATTTAACTATGTTTAATGTTATGAAATCAATGGCATGATATAATTGAATTGTGAATGCTATGTGAGGGCTCTAGTTATGTGGCACTAAGTGTGCGTATTCAGAAATGTGACTGAGATGATTAGCACTGTGTGTGCAAAATAGTATAAGCTTTGGCTTTTTGGTTGGCACTATGTGTGCATTACCGATTTAAGATCAGTTTGATATAGATACACTAAGTGTGCGATGTTAATTAAGCTTCAGCTAATGATTTGGGCACTAAGTGTGCGATTGAATTGAAGAAGTGATGAAAATTGATCGAAATGAAATATTGAGTATTGAGTAGCATATGTAATCGGCAACTAAGTGTTGGCTAAGGTACGTTCAGAACCTATGTGGTTGATGAAACTATGAATGAGTTTATGGAAAGTTAATTGAACATATTAGCTTTGGATGTATGGTATATGTGATTGTGAATTAATCTATTTGATGGCTTGTTTTGGTATGATGTATTATGTTACAAACTTACTAAGCTTTTGAAAGCTTATTGTGTGATTATTTCTCTGTTTTACAGTGTCAGTAAAGCTAGCTCAGATCTGGGAATTGTTAGCATCTCTATCACACTATTGGCAAATCAATTGTGGTACTTTTGAATATGTGTATATTTAAATATGGCATGTATAGGCTAGTTATTTGAATCGTGTAAATAGCCAAGCGATATGGCTAGACAAAATGTTGGTAATATGTGTGAATGATTATGGTATATGAAGTAAGATTTGGTATGGTTTGATGGCAATGCATATGTCTTAAGAATGGTAAGCTTAGTGATGGTTTGATGCTATTATGATCTAGTGATATTGAGGATGAATCATGTTTGGTAATGTATGTGTTTTAGTTGTGAAATTTGGTATATAATTTGACATGATTAGAGAATGATATTAGATGGAATGATATGTTGATCATTTAACATGAATTTGGTTGTCAAATTGAGTGTGAAAATATGCTTAAATGTGCTTATAGGGTTGACCCATGTGTGGGTGGCAAATTGGCCTTGCAAATGGCCTATTTTGCATACATGGCCAAGGGACATGGGCGTGCCCGGTGGTCGTGTGATCAAGTCAGTAGCTAGCCTAATTGCACACGGCCATGGCACAAGGGCGTGTCTAGTGGCTGTGGGGATAAGTCAGTATGTATGCTCTATTTTGGCATGGCCTAGACACATGGGTGTGTCTGGTAGCCGTGTGAGGCATACGGCCTGACTGCATGGGTGTGTGACCTCTGCAGTGTTGAAAAATGTTTAAATTTCTAAAAACTTTCATAAGTGTTTGGTTTAGTCCCGACCTCTTTCTAACACGTGTTTAAGGTCTCGTAGACCTCGATAAGGGACTATATGCTTGTATTTGAGTATTCTTGATTGATAATTGACTTTGTATCGTGAAATGAATGTGAAGTGTTCCGATGATTTGGTAATGCCTCTTAATCCTAGCCCGGCGATTCACGGGTTAGGGTGTTCTGAACCACTCGGACGACTTACTTTGATCGCACCCATGGGACCGCTTCTTTGATATTGTCGAGCCCACATATATGGAGCCCACTTTGGAACTTTGCTCGACGTTCTAGCTATAGTCAGTCATGTTGACGCATGATAAGCCAGGTACCATTACATTCCGACTTGGCGGCTTAGTGCGCCAACTGAGTGTACCAGAGTTCGGAGTTGCCTTGGGGCTTTATACGGAGGAGTTTATGGGTGCCGAAAATTCCCTCACCTCCACCGCCATATTCATTACCCACCGTCCTCCTGTTGGGCGAATCTTTTCGCCACTAAAAGCCCCTATGATCTGAGTCGCTTGAAGGCGACGTCTCTCTCTCCAAATCTATGATACCTTCATGCAATATTAGCTCACACGTTGACAGGTCGGCAAGAGAGCACTGGCGTCGTCAATACTCATGATGATTATTTCTTATGGAGCATGGCACTGATCGTTGTTTTGTCGAGTTTTAAAATTTATAAACAAATGATCAAACCTAGAAACTAACTCTGACAATGATTAAAGGCAAGTGTACCTATCAAACAATAGTATAGCTTAGGCAAGACCAGACTATCGAACCCAAAGGAACTAAAAGTACTAATACTAACTTTCTTTTTATTATTTAGCCTAAAATAAGTGAAGTTGTTTAATCTAAAATTAACGAATGACTAAGCTAAAGACACAAAGGCAAAAAGAACGAATTGGAAAAATAACTTTAGAAAAAACTCAGTTGATTAAGACAATACCCTCAAGAAGAATCCACCTAGATTTCACTTATTATTAAACCCTGAACCATATGATTTATTTACTTAGTTTGATCCGTAAGACTCCCTAATGTATATTAAACCCTCTCTCGAGGCGAATAACGTCTAACCCTAGGTTAATTAGTGGAACTCTCATTCTCTTATAATAACCCCCTAGAATAGCAGTAAATCGATCTAAGAACTCCCATATTAGGTTTCACCCTAATCCGGCAAAATCTCGTCACCCTATCTCTAGGCGTGCGATCAACTCCGCTTAATTATGCTAGATCTACTCTTAGGTAGGGTCTATTCCTCCTCCACCTAAGCACATCAAATTTAGATTAAGCTCACATAATTAAGAAAAAACTAAGTATTTATCACATAACTTAGAAAATAATAACAAGATTCATCTAGGTTTCATCCCCTTCAGGTATCTGAAGGGTTTAGTTCATAACAAATAAAGAAGACATCTCAAGAGAAAAGATAAAAAAAAAACATAAGAAATTCCTAAAACTCCCTGAAGGAATTGAAGGAGAGATCTGTCGTCTTGAGTAGAATTCCAGCTTCTTAAGATGGATCAACTGGCTATCATTGAGTTATTTCCACAACTCTAACCTTTTCGGCTTGGCTCTTTGGCCTAGCTAACTGCCGCCTTTTCTGGTAGCACTTAGGGGATTTATATAGGCTTTCGAAATATGTTTCTTTCTCCCTAAGTATCCAAATTCAAGTGAAATTGCTCTTTGCAGCAATAAGGACATAGCCATGGCACACGCCCGTGTGGATCGTGGCCAGGTCGTGCTCGGACTTCTTTAATGAAGCACGGTCGTGTAAATTGAGAGAAGGCCGTGTTCTAGATGCTTGATGAGGAACGGCCGTGTCGATTTCCTCCTTGGCCCAATTTGCTCCGTTTTGGGCCTGTTTTATGTTCTTTTCATCCTCGGGTGCTTTTTTGGGTATAAGACATGAAAAGAAAGGATTAAGAGCACCTTTTTATATAAATCAAGGGATAAATCATCCAAAAGTAAGCTATATGTGGGATTGAAATATGTTACTTTTACGGTTTATCAAATACCCCCACACTTAAGCTTTTGCTTGTCCTCAAGCAAAATTCTCAACTTATAATTAAAACGAACTTTCCATAATTCATAATTCCTATTAACAATGCCTTATTATAATTCATAGATAATTTATACATGGATAATTCAACTCAGAGCGTCCTAAAAATTCAAACCAGATAAAACATGTATTTGTATCACAAAACATAGGTGTCTCCCCTTATCTGGATAATTACCTTTAATTCAAAAACCACAAGGATTGACATCCTTGCAAAAGATTCACTCAAATCACTCAAAAAGTGTTTAAGGTTCAAAGTTAAAGGATCACTCATAAGTCAAACCTGAAAAGTTAATCCCATAGGCTTGCCTGAAAATCAAATCTCCACCACTGTAAAATGAGATGATAAACAGATCAAAAGGTCTTTGTTAGGGTTGTAACGGGGCTAGGGTTAAAGGTATGGATAAAGGCTGAATTAGAGGGTTAGAATCGAGATTGAATTGACAAGTTACCTATCTAGAAATTACCGAAATAATAATTACATCAACTAAAAAGTAATAATCCTAATATTACGAGCTTTTTCTTTTTGATAAATTGACTTTAACTGTATAAGCTCACTTTTCATAACACTAATACTGAAGATACCTCGATTTTTTTAAGAACATAGCTAAGCAACAGATCAAATCAAATCTCGACATAAAGGTAGTCAAAAAGGAATGAGGATAACAAATACAAAGGGGTTTTGGGTTAATATTAGTGGGTGAGTCAATAGAAAGGGTTGTTAGGCTCAACGGGGTTCACTAGGGGTTATTTTATGAAGGTAGGCTTTTTAATGGAGTGAGTGGGTTAAGACCTAGGTGCCTTTATCATCTCGGTATATCAAATCATAGATGTGGTCTTGACATGTATAATCAAGGCAAGTTCTAGAATAACAGTTCATAGTTGACATACTCATAATTAAAAAGTGAGCATGAAAAAGAATGTATACTCTACAAAGCTTAAGATCTCACAAAAATTATGGGTGTTTTTGACATCAACCTTATAGATTTCAAACTTCAAGATATCATTCAAATTCAGGTTAACAACCTAAAAAAATTTTATTTTGGAAAATAGTTTTGAAATATAGACTTATCATGCTTGATTCTCTAATATTCTTCAATTTGAATCATCAATGCACAATTATCAATGACTTACTCTAAAACACATCAATAAAAATCGTAAATCATCAGAAATTTCATCCTAATTAGTAATATGAGGAAGTTACTTAAGAACAAGATTATATTCAAGGATTTGAGAACAACGAAAAAAAAGTTAGACATAATAACTATTCACCCCCCACACTTAAGATGTACATTGCCCTCAGTGGACAAAGATAGATATGACCTTTAAGGGATAAATCAAAAGAGAAGGGGAAAGAATACTCCCTGATTTTTGGATGGATTCCTTGGAGGGAGGGGTCGGTCTGGATGACGACCCTACGCTAGGTGAAGAAATTAGGTAACGCACTTGGAAGTAGCCAGGACTTATTAAGACCTAATTAAAATAAACTATATATAAAATTAAATATAAGAAAGATAAATGGAGAGGAAACAAAAATGTAAACAAAATTAAAATTAAAGAAAAATGGACCGAAGAGTCCTTATTGTTGGATGGTTGCGAGGTGGGTGTGACCTCTAAGGCTGGGGAGGTGCTAGTGGTGGCTGAAGTGGTGTGATTCCCTAACAGCCTGACGAACCTGACACTAAAAAACTAGAATAAATTATACTAAGTTAAGCAGAAAAGAAGTAAAGATAAGGAAATTGAAGCAAAAGCGAAAGGAAAAAGAAAAACCATATGGTCTTAAAGACCCTTGGCTTGTTGTTTGGCTGAAGCTGCCGACATGAACTCATGTAAGTTAGTCTCCTTTGAGGAGAGTGGCCTTTTACACTTCTTTGGCATGGTTCTGGTGTAGCTCAAGAGTCTGGACACTTTTTTCTAAGGATAGAAGAGAAATTTTTGAAGGAAGAAAAATGAAAATGGGGAGAAGGGGAGAGGCTGTGGGGTTTAAATAGAAGCCTCAATCTGGTATGTTCCCACGCCCGTGGTCTGAGGGCGTGTCTATTCATACGACCGCCTCGCACCGCCGTGTGTTTCTGCGTGTTATTTTACCATGCTCGTTTTTCAGCCAGCCACGCCCGTGTCTGAGAAGTCAGTATGTTGATACGGTTAAATAGCACGGGCGTGTTCTGCCCGTGGTTGGCAAGTCAGTAGCTCCACAAGGTCCTAGGGCACGGTCGTGCTACTTTGTCAGTGCCCATGGGGAAGTGGTTGAGTCCATGGCTTTGAAAATTAGTTGAGACTGATTTGCACGGCTTCTGCTATGGAAGTTCGGGGATCTTTGTGGTCCACACGGCCACGACCACGGCCGTGTGCAAGGCCGTGTGACCTGGAATTTTATATTTTTTTTGTTAGTTTTGAATTTTAGATAAAAAGAAAGGATAAAATAAAATGGAAAACATAAAAGTTAATGAGGTTAGTACTCGGGTTGCCTTCCGAAAAGCGCTCGTTTATAGTCTTAAGCTAGACTTTTCCTGTATTTGCTACAATTAGGGTGGTTTAAAAGTTTGAATATCTTCCCTCATGCTGACAGTTTTATTTTCTTGATAAAGTTTAAGTGGAGAGGCATTTACCTTAATATTGTCTAATGTTGGATTGCTTACCTTGACTGTTCTGTGTGAGAAGATATTGTGTACCTCAAAGGGAGTTTTTTCATTTTCTTTCAAGCCTGGTGTGGTGATGTGAGGATCTGCTTTATCTAACAGTATCTGATCTCCTATTTTAAAGTGGTTTGATGTTCCTACGAGCTTTTCTGGAGGCTCCTTCATCTTTACTTCTTGTGGTTCCACTTCTTCTTCGTGTATCCCTAGTTTTTCCATAAAGTGTGTTTTCCACTCGTCTAGTTCATTAGTCTGAATCCTTTGTTCCTCATGAGTTATTTCTTTGTTGGTACATGGTATGGGATCAGGATCAGGATGTGGTGTTTCCTGAAAAGGAGGTGTAATCGAATGGTAATCAAAAGAATTTTCTTTCTCACCTTTGTTACTTGATGTTCTAGCCGAGTCAAGGGCTTGAAGAGTGACTGTCTCGTTACCTACACAAAGTATAAGTTCACCTGTGGCAACATCGATTTTAGTCTTGGCAGTTGCTAGAAAGGGTTTTCCTAAAATTAAGCGGATTGAATTATCCTCATCCATGTCTAAGACAACAAAATCTACTGGAAAAACGAATTTATTGATTTTGACAAGAACATCTTCGATAATGCCCCTAGGAATTCTAACAGTTTTATTAGCTAATTGAATACTCATCCTAGTTTGTTTGGGCTTCCCTAGACCTAGTCGTTTAAACAATGTATAAGGTATGACATTTATACTTGCCCCTAAATCAGCTAACGCATTATCAACATTTAAACTACCAATTAAACATGGAATTGTAAAACTCCCTGGATCTTTTTGCTTCTGTGGTAGTCTATTTTGTAGAATTGCTGAGCACTTTGCGTTGAGTTCTATATGTGGCTCTTCGTCTAATTTGTGTTTGTTTGGCAAGAGCTATCTTAAAAATTTTCTCGAGTCTGGCATCTGAAAAAGAGCTTCGAGTAGAGGTAAGTTAATATGTAATTTCTTTAATAGTTTAAGAAACTTACCGAACTGTTCCTCTGTATCGTCTCTCTTTAATGCTTCAGGATAAAATGCGAGGTTGGTATTCTTTGATTACTGGTTTTGGCTTTTCTTGTGTTACCTCGACTTTTCCTTCTTCGGCCTCGTTTTCTTGTTTTGGATTGGGTTCGTCTAACTCTGCTTTTTCCTGAGCTGTTATGGCTTGGATTTGTTCCTTTGGATTAATCTTAGTATTGCTTGGTAGACGTCCTTGTGGTCGTTCGGTCATTAACTTTGCAAGTTGTTCGACTGCCTTAGTGACTTCCTTTACTGACTTAGTAACTTCCCCGACTCGGTTCTTGGTCTCTTCAACCGATGCTTGTTGATCTTTAAGTGTTTTCTCAGTATCTTAGAGACAATTTTCAGTGGCTGCCATGAATCTTGTCAGCATCTCTTTGAGATTTGGCTTCTTCTCTTGTGGATATGGCTGATTTTGGAAGTTTTGAGGAGGTTTGTTGCCTTTGATTTCCTTGATTTCCTTGATTTCCTTGCCCTCCCCATGAAAAATTTGGGTAGTTCCTCCAACCTGAATTATAATTATTACTATAAGAGTTATTATTAGATCTGAAATTCTTACCTATATAGTTCATCTGTTCGCTATCTGTTCCTGGTTGGTAGGGTGGGTACTCAGGATTTGCCACAGTTCCACTTGCGTCACACTGCATGACTGGATGTACTGCGAAGAATACAAACTATCAATCTTTTTATTCATCAATTCCATTTGTGTTGATAGCATGGTTACTGTATCTAGGTTGAAAAGTCCGGCTGATTTTGTCGGTTTTGTCTTTGTAACTTGCCACTGATAGTTATTCAGTGACATCTCTTTAATGAACTCGTACGGTGCGTCGGGAGTTTTATTATTCAATGTTCCACCGACGGCTGAATTGTTTAGTTGCCTCGTTGAGGGGTTTACACCGTTATAAAAGGTTTGGACTTGAAGCCACAAGGGTAAACCATGGTGTGGACACCTTCTCAGGAGATCCTTGTATCTCTCCTATGCGTCGTATAATGTTTCTAAATCACTTTGCACAAAAAAAGAGATATCATTCCGTAAGTTGGCCATTTTGGCTGGTAGGAAATATTTAAATAAAAAAATTTCGGTTATTTGTTCCCCTGTAGTGATTGACCCTCGTGGTAACGAGTTTAACCACTGTTTGGCTTTATTCCTTAGGGAAAAGGGAGATAATCGAAGAGGTATGGCATCATCAGAAAAACCATTTATTTTAAAGGTATCACAAAACTCTAAGAAATTATCTATATGAGTATTTGGGTCTTCGTCCTACAAACCATCAAATTGAACAATTTGTTGAATCATTTGTATTGTGTTAGACTTTAATTCAAAATTATTAGCAGCTATAGCAGGCCTAACAATACTCGATTCTACTCCTGTTAAATGCGGTTTAGCGTAATTAAACATTGTACGTGGAGCATTGTTTTCTCCCGCATCATGTGGTTGTGGATTATTCTCGTCCATCCCTTCAGTAGGATTGGATCTGCCTTCTTGATTTTCCTCTGTGTAATTTAGGGCTCGCCTGATTTCTCTGTGATTCCTTCGAGCGGTAGCTTCAATATCACTGTCTATACTAAAGGTCCTCTCGGGTTCCATCTAGTCATAAACTAGAGGTACCTGAAAAGAAAAGAAAGAAAGAAAAGTTAGCAAAATTAAAATTTAACCTAAGAACAAAAACAAATTGTGGAAAATATAAATAATGGCTAAAGTAATAAAAATAGAGCTTTCTTAATATTTTAGTTCCCCGACAACGGCGCCAAAAACTTGATCGTTGTTTTGTCGAGTTTTAAAATTTATAAACGAATGATCGAACCTGGAAACTAACTCTGACAACGATTAAAGGCAAGTGTACCTATCGAACAGTAGTATAGCTTAGGCAAGACCGGATTGTCAAACCCAAAGGAGCTAAAAGTACTAATACTAACTTTCTTTTTATTATTTAGCCTAAAATAAGTGAAGTTGTTTAATCTAAAATTAACGAATAACTAAGCTAAAGATACAAAGGAAAAAAGAACGAAATGGGAAAATAACTTTAGGAAAAAGTCAGTTGATTAAGATGATACCCTCAGGAAGAATCCACCTAGATTTCACTTATTATTAAACCCTGAACCATATGATTTATTTACTTAGTTTGATCCGTAAGACTCCCTAATGTATATTAAACCCTCTCTCGAGGCGAATAACATCTAACGCTAGGTTAATTAGTGGAACTCTCGTTCTCTTATAATAACCCCCTAGAATAGCAGTAAATCGATTTATGAACTCCCATATTAGGTTTCACCCTAATCCGACAAAATCTCGTCACCCTATCTCTAGGCGTGCGATCAAATCTGCTTAATTATGCTAGATCTACTCTTAGGCAGGGTCTATTCCTCCTCCACCTAAGCACATCAAATTTAGATTAAGCTCACATAATTAAGAACAAACTAAGTATTTATCATATAATTTAAAAAATAATAACAAGATTCATCTAGGTTTCATCCCCTTCAGGTATCTGAAGGGTTTAGTTCATAACAAATAAAGAAAACATCTCAAAAGAAAAGATAAAACAAAATATAAGAAATCCCTAAAACTCCCTGAAGGATTAGAAGGAGAGATACACCGTCTTGAGTAGAATTCCAGCTTCTTGATATGGATCAACTGGCTATCTTCAAGTTATTTCCACAACTCTGACCTTTTCGGCTTGGCTCTTTGGCCTAGCTAACTGCCGCCTTTTCTGGTAGCACTTAGGGGGTTTATATAGGCTTTCGAAATACGTTTTTTTCTCTCTAAGTATCCAAATCCGAGTGAAATTGCTCTTTTCAGTGACAGGGACACGGCCATGGCACACGCCTGTATGGATCGTGGTTAGGCCGTGCTCGGACTTCTTTAATAAGGCACGGTCGTGTAAATTGGGAGAAGGTCGTGTTCTAGATGCTTGATGAGGCACGGTCGTGTAGGCTTTAGTTCAGGCCGTGTCAATTTCCTCCTTCGCCCAATTTGCTCCGTTTTGGGCCCATTTTATGTTCTTTTCATCCTCGGGTGCTTTTCTAGGTATAAGACATGAAAAGAAAGGATTAAGAGCACCTTTTTATATAAATCAAGGGATAAATCATCCAAAAGTAAGCTAAATGTGGGATTGAAATATGTTACTTTTACGGTTTATCATACACAAAGGCATGTATTTGACTTGGCATACTTCATTGCCCTCGCTTTTCTCTATCAGACTGAATGCCACAGGAAGGGCCCTATCTGCTTAGGTCCTTATGTGACTCGTATCGCTTGACACTTCGGCCTTTTAGACACACCGGCGAAATCATCACTACTCACATTAGTTGGTCAAATGTCTCCGCAAGGCCTATCAACCATGATCCACATGACGATGATAGAGCATCGTCATGGAGTAGACCCTCCTCAGTACCGATTGTCCCATTTTGATGCTCAGGATTAACCCGATGACATCACTGATGATGTTCCTCCCTCTCACGAGGACCAACCTCATCCTCCACCTCCGAATCACCGACCTCCTCCTTCTGTTGCTACTTTGACAGACATATCTGAGCATCTCACTCGCTTCGAGCAGTAATGCTTCCAACGGTTCGCCAGTCTTGAGGCTACATTGTAGCAGATTTGCCACCATCTCCATATTTCATCTTCGGCGCCGATGACTCACGACGAGTCTGATGACGAGGACCATTGAGTCTATTTGTCTTTATTTTAATTTTAATTTTTATCTTTATTTTTCTTTTTCTTTTTATGTTTATGTTTATTTTGTTTTTATATTTTGAACTATATTTTTCTTTCTAATAATTGTTCCTGATCAAGTTTTAATCATTTAATCCTCTTTAGTATTTTTGTTTATTTTCTTATCAATTGCTCAGAATCATGCTCTACATTTAGCTTTGCCTACCATTCCGTTTTTCATTATTCTAGGAATTTCATCCAATATTCAGGGCAGTTTTAGTTTTCTCCCTCTCTTATGATATTATGTTTATACTGTGACTATATTTGTTTGTACATTGAGGACGATGTACATCTTAAGTGTGGGGAGGTTATTTATATGATTATTTGAAAAATCCCTGAATTTTGTCTTGTGATTAAGTAATTTTCTCATATTACTATTAGAATGAATCCCTATTGATTTGTGATTATCATTGATGTGTTTTAGATTCAATTCATAGGTAATTGTGCATTGATTATTTAAACTTTAAGATATTAGAGAATCAAGCATAATAAGTCTATTTTCAGAATTAAAAATTTGTTAGGTTGTTTCTCTAAATTTAAATATTACCTTAAAAGTTTGAGATTTGCGAGATTGACATAAAAAACCGTAAGTTTTGTGAGATTTTGAGCCTTTAGAGCATATACTTTTTCTTGCTCACTTTATTATTGGTTATGAGTGTGTCAATATTGATTTGTTATTCTAGAACTTGCTTCGATAATGCATGTCGAGACCACACCTTTGATTTGATATACTAAGATGATAAAGGCACTTAGGTTTTAACCCATTTATCCCATTAAAAGCCTACCTTCACAATTAACCCTTAGTGAACCCCTTTAAGCCTAACAAACCGTTCTTGATTCACCCATTATTATTAACCCATAACTTATTTTTTATTCATTGTTTCTGTTTTATTGACTCCCTTTTTGTCGAGATTTGATTTGGCTAAGTTGCCTAACTATGTTCTTTTGTTTCAGTTGTTAAATTTTCTCCTATAAAAAAATTCATATTTATTTACTAGTTCTTTGGTTTGAGCTTAAAATTTCATATTCTAAGAAGAAGCTCGTGTTATTCTTTAATAATTTCAATTGATGTAATTTTTCAGTAGTAATTTATTTTTCTAGTTAAGTAATTTATCAATATGATCTCGATTCTAAACCTTCTTTTTCAGCCTTTATCCATACCTTTAACCCAAGCCCCATTACAACCCTTTAAAGACCTTTTGATTTGTGTATCATCTCATTTTATAGTGGTGGAGATTTGATTTTCATGCAAGCCTATGGTAATAACTTTTCATGTTTGACTTTTGAGTGCTTAATTTTTGAACCTTAAACACTTTGAGTGATTTGAGTGAATCTTTAGTGAGGATGTCAAATCTTGTCGGTTTTGGACTAAAGGTAATTATTTAGATAAGGGCAAACACTTATGTTTTCATTTTTTTAATGCTCTTTTAGTTGAATTATCAATGTGTGATTATTTTTGAATTATGATAAAACATTATTGATGACAATTATGAATTAAGAAAGTTTAATTTTAATTGTAAATTGAAGATTTTGCTTGAGGACAAGCAAACACTTAAGTGTGGGGATATTTTATAAACCATAAAAGTAGCACATTTTTATCCCATGCTTAGCATGTTTTTGGATGTTTTGTTATATAATTTTGTGAACTCGGTGCTCCTAATCCTTTAATCTCATGTTTCTATACTTAGGTGAGCATAGGGGAGCGAAAGGAGTGAAAAACGAGCCAAAATCGAGCAAAAAGAGCCGATTTTAGTATAACACACGGGCTGGCAACACGCTCGTGTGCTAGCTTGTGTCAATCTCGAACCATGTCAGCATTGTACACGGATTGGGTACCTTAACATGGGCCTCTCACACTCCCGTAGAAGACATACGGGCTGGCCACACGCCCGTGTGCCATCCCGTGTTGATTTCTAACCATGTCAGTATTGCACACAGCCTGGGCATTATTACACGGGCTGATCACACGCCCGTGTCCCTATCGCACCCTATTTCATTATCACGTGGAAAAAGACATTTTTTTAGGTATTGTGAGCATTCCAAAGTCTATAAAAACACACTAGAAGAAGACCTAAAGAGACACGCAAAGTAGAACGAAGAAATTACTCGAAGGAAGCCGTCGGAATCAATTCAGAAGCAGGATGTCATTCAAGATTGAAGATCTGTATCAAATTCCCTCAGAAGTTTTTGGGTTCTTTATGTCTTGTTGTTTTCCTTATTTTGAGATGTTTTCCTTTTATATTATGAACTAAACTCCCTAAAATACCTAGGGAGAATGAAACCTATGATGAATCTTATTATTTAATTATCTGAATTACATGATAAATACTTTCTCTTGTTCTTAATTATGTGTTCTTAATTCTTGCTTTAATATTTTTAAGATATTAATTCAAGTTTAATTTGCTTATTTAGTGGAGCAAAATTCCCTGTTTAAGAGTAGATCTAGCAAAATTGAGCAGAGTTGATTACAATCCTAGAAATAGGACGACATAAATCTGTCGGATTAGAGTCAAATCTAATAGGGGAATCTATAGATCGAGTTAATGTGACAATAGGGGTTTTAATTAGAAAGAGATTTCAATTAATCAACCTAGAGTCAATTGTTCTTAGTCTCGAAAGAGATATTAACATAATTTACGGATTTCTACGGATCAAGGCAAGTGAATAAATCGTTTGATTCAGAGTTAGAATAATAAGTTAAGTCTAGGTGGATTCTTTCCTAGGTATTGTTTTATTATTAGTTTATTCGATTACTTTCTTCCCTCTCTGTCGTGTTCATAGTTAATTAGTTTAGATTAAAAACAATCCCCTTAATTATTAGTCTGAATAATAGAAAGATAGTTAATACAAGTACTTTTGGTCATTGTGGATACGATATTCCGAACTCACCATAGCTATACTACCATTTGATAGGTGCGCTTGCATTTTTCATATTTTAGTTAGTTCGTGACATCATCAAATTCGTAATGTCTTTCATGTATGTATGTTAAGACAGTACCGATCTGACCCTTCACATGTTATTTCTCTAACGGATGCTGAAATTCATCCTGACATGACATACATTGAGAAACCGGTCAGAGTTCTAGCACGTGAGGTGAAAGAATTGAGAAATAAAAAGGTAGCTTTAGTAAAAGTCATCTGGCAATGAAATGAAATAGAAGAAGCTACCTGGGAACCTGAAGAAACTATGAGAAAGCAATATCCAAACCTTTTTACTGGTAAGATTTTCGAGGACGAAAATTGCTTTATGGGGAGAGTTGTAACAGCCTGTTTTCAGTGAAATCGAAATAGTAGTTTTAGGATCACAAATCTGAGGTCAAAAGAAAATTTATTTTAATATTATTTTATGGTCTACAGTATGATAGAAATATAGTATAAAAATTTTGTTAAGAAATTTTACCGTTTACATTCCTAACTTGATAAAAAGGACTAAATTGCATAAAGTGTGAAAATTAAATTCTAGTAGTTACAAGTATCAAATAGCTATGGAATTTTGAATTAGAGGTCCTTATATGGCAAATAGACCATTTAGAGTAGTTAGTAGATAAGAATGATAATTCATCATTGGAAATTTAAGAAATTGTTAAGGCTAATTTTGGAAAGTTGATAAAATAATGATGACAAATGAATTAAATAATTATTATCATTCATTCACATCATCTTTCATCAAAAATATGGAAACCCTAGCCATGGAAGCTTGAGCTCTAGCAAACTTATTTGGCTTAATTAGGTATGTATTTTAGTCTCGTTTTTAATAATTGTTATGTTTTCGAGATTGTAATAGCTTAATCTAGATATCTCGGTGATTAATTTGCAAAACTGTTAAAGTAAAAGGGTTTTGCCATGGATGAGTATAGTTGAATTTTGAAGTTTTATGATAGAAAACTAAAGGTTGTTGTTAGATAAACAACTTTTGTGAGAGAATTTTGATGAAATTGTCAATTAGGGACTAAATTGAAAAGATGAAAATTTTATGGAAAAAATTCTAAATTTTTGTGAAATACACGGGCTGCTATTGATATGTATGAAAATCGGCTACGCTTTACTAAGGATTAAATTGTATGAATTTCATTTTTCGAGCCTAGGGACTAAAATATAATAAATTAAAAGTATAAGAGCAAAATAGTAATTTTTCCAAAGATGTGTGTTGGATTAAATTGCATATGAATTATATTAAATTGAGTTAAATTCATTTGTATAGATCCGGATAGACCTAATACGGAGTTATATTGAGGCAAAGAAAAAGTATCAGATTAGTAACCTTCGTATCTACATATACTTATCGAGGTAAGTTCGTGTAACTAAATTATATTTTTAAATGTTTTAAATTGAAAATTGTTGTGTGTGATTTGTACAAATTTCCATGTGTAATTATGATCATATATCCGATAATTATCAAGTCCCATTTGAATGTTAGAAATTCGAAGGATACAAATGACATGTCATTAGGGTTCCCGATATGGTTGTAATCCTGCATGTGTTACGGATACACCACAACTCTCTTGAGCTTCATGATACTTGGCTCTCAGAGCTTCTTGGTATTTGGCTCGCAAGAGCTTCCCGATATATAGCTAGTATGAGCTTCCTGTTACTTAGCTCACATGAGCTTCCCATTATATGGCTCGGAAGAGCTTCCCGTTGACATGCTCATATGAGCATACGTGTATATGAACTGACAGATTACATATTTGTACACTTCGTGTGTACTACCCGTGTATCCAACGATATTTTAAATTGTTCAACGGGCAAAGTTCTGATATGAGACCATATAAATTCAAAATGAACTATTACCGGTATATACCTGAAATACATGGAAATGATATCACTTTATATATTGAAGCATGATATGCTTGATAAATGTATGTGGAACATGCTTAATGACTATATGCATCCATGTTTATAGGCTATTATATATGTTTACATGACTAATATGTTAAGGATATGTGTTTTGACTTTTGGCCAAATTGGTTTGGTTATGTTGGTATGCTTACCTTAAATGTGAATAAATGGTAAGTTAAATTCCATGTTATACAAACTTACTAAGCTTAAATAATTACTCTATTTTATTTTGCATGTTTTATAGTAATTTGAAAGATTGTTTTGGTTGGAAGCTGGGCAGAGCAGATTCACACTATCCAACAGCTCATTCGGTATAAATAGTAAATTAATTTTGGTTATAATGGCATGTATAGGTTAGTTTAGCCAATGTTGGCAAGTAGATGTTTAATTGAGACTAGCCATTTGAATGGCTTGTGATGGATATTTTTTGATGTGTGTATAAGTTGTTTTACCATGTTTGATGTGTGTTTGAAATGATTGAGTGATGAAAACCCTATAGGTATATTGATGGTTGGTTTAAATTGGTATATATTTTGGTAAAATATGCATACGTGTATTTAGTCAATTAGGTAAGTTTTGATATTTGGATTTATGTGATGATATCTCATGTATAAGATTTGAGTTTGACTTGTTTTAAATGTCTTGTTAAGGCTGCCTATTGTGCAAAAATGTTGAGTTAGGTTGATGCCAAATTCGATGAGAAATGTGGCTGGAAAAATGGTCTATTTTGTCCACACAGGAAGAGACACGAGCATGTGTCTCAACTGTGTGTGACACACGGCCATGTGTCCCCTGTATCTTTAATTTGCACAAAATAGAATGCTCATACGGCCTAGCACACGGGGCGTGTGCTTGGCCGTGTGGCCCAAGTCAGAGAGCTCATAAGTTTGGACACGGGCTCGGACACAGCCGTGTATCCCTATTTCGAATACCCACATGGCCTGAGACGCATGAGTGTCTCTTGACAATGTGAGTCACATGACCTGGCCACACGGGCGTGTGTCCCCTACACCTTTGAAAAATTTTGATGTTTTTTGAAAAATTCTTTGAGTAACCGATTTAGTCCCAACTTATTTCCAATGTGTATTTTGAGCCTCGAGGGCTCGCATAAGGGACAATATAATTGATTTTGATTGGTTCTGATATGTATGCTAGATGATATGAAATGTCTGTTAATTAATCTGTAAATTCTGGTAATGTTCCGTAACCTTGTTCCAGCGATGGATACGAGTTAGGGGTGTTACACTTAGGATGCAAGTTGTGCAAGAATAGTGTGAGGTTACATGTGCCTACTTTATGATCCACAACTTCCAACCATAACTTGATATGTTTAGTTGTCAATTTTTGGCTATTATTGTTTTCATTTTATATTTGCAAATCAGTAGCAGAAACAGTTTGTTTAGGTCCATGAATAAGAATCTATGAGGACTCTTCAAACATTTGACACAAGGAGTGTCACATGCAAATAACAACACTAAGGAAGAGTCTTAATAGATTTGAAGTCTTATGCATTCTCTCCAATTAGAGCTAAGAAAGAATGGTTTTTCAAATTATGAGTAAGTTGCACCTTTAAAAAGTTGAACAAAAGGCATTCAATAAGCTTATATGATGAACAAATAATGTGTCAAGGGATGGGTGACTAAGTATAAGATTTTGAGAGTTATTTTGTTTATTTGGGAAACTAAGGTGTGAGAATTTTTATCTTCATTAGATGATCTATCAAGACATTTGTGAAGTGATTGAGCGAGCAAAGTGTATGAATCAAACTAAGTCTTCTTTTTTTTTTTCATTGTTCAACAGACAATTTTAAAAACCATAGGATTCGTTTTTGATTTTTTTTTTTAATTCATGAAAACTATCTATAAAAATAATTATATAGAATAGTTTCAACCTCCTCACCTAATAATGAGAGGACCAAATCCGAATAAATACCAATACCTATTACTGATAGAAAGATAGAGATCGAAACAAATAACTCTTGTGTACAAATTTCAAAATGCGTAAGCAACTCTTGTATGTTTAATTTTCCTAGTGTTCTACTTATTATGGCCACAACTATTATCAAATCTCAACCAGGCAAATCAAATTTGTTATAAATTTGTACTTTTCTTTGTTAATTTGTACTTTATGGAAAATAAAACAAACTTTGATCATTCATTCTCTAGGAACTGAATTTTGACGTACCTAACAGTTCCACTATCTATCCGGAGTTTAAAAAGCTAAAGCAGATCCCTTGGCGGGTCAAGTAAACTAATCTAGAAAACGTTAATTTTACATGTATGCATGAAGGTATGGCTACATTTGCAGTAAATGAGGAAAAGGGTAAGGCAGCAAAAGTAGTAACTAGTCATCAAGGAAGCCTCCCTCAGCCTCAGAGTGCCTATGTCGTTGGATGACCAAGATGGAGCCGCTGATGTCTAGTTCTGAAGAGGCCAGAAGATCCCCAACCAACCCAAGCTCTGGGCACTCCTCCCAATCGCTCATCCCCGATGTCAAGGGGCATGTTCCTCTCCCTCCCTTCCCAACTATGAACAATGAATACGAATCCGCTATTTCTCTTAGAACTGCTACCGTTTCCTGCCCACTGCTCACATACTTCTCCACGAAACCGGCTCTACCCTGTGCCACATACCTAGTCAAGACAAGAGTGGCCAATATCAAAAAAAAAAAAAAAAAAAAAAAAAAAAAAAAAAAAAAAAAAAAAAAAACACAAAACATATATATATATATTAAGGCTTTCATTCCGTTGGATGCATGTACGGTACGTACCTGTTATAGAAGGTCTCCACAAAGGCATTGTCTATCTCGTTCTCTGTCCCAATATTTGATATTGCCATGATCACCTCCTCATCCTTTTGGGAAGCGTCGTTAATCCATGAATTGCTGCTTCTACTAGCTGTCGTTTTATGCAGGAAGCGGATGACTGTCAAATTCACTTTACTATGCATCAAAATTCTCTTGCTACATGCTAAAGCCTCCCGATCATCAGGCCCACCAAAGAACAGTATTGCTATATTTTGCACACATTGAGAACCATGTGGTTGTTGGAACCCTGTTTGCCCTCTGTCTACAAAGATGCCCACTGAACATGGGGCATGCCGAAGCACCTTCTGATTTATAGCCCTTATTTCCTCCATGCTGTTTTCCATTTTCCCATCTATTCTCTGGTGCTTATGAAACGGCAGGAATATAATACACACCCGCAAGTCCTCTGCACCATTGCATACATCTTCATTTATGGTCAGAAACGATGCTACAATTTTACTCTGGTGGACCAATATTTTGGTCTCTGAGATGAAGGCATCAAGAGCGTCATTGATCTCTAGCACATCATTTCCTCCATACTCTTCTTCATCGCTGTATTGATCACCATCTTCTAGTTGATGGTACATCAATTTGCTTTTCCTTTTCTTTGGAAGTTCTACTAGATGCACCATGTATGGCTTGATGGGAGCAGTTGGACAGCCGCCTAATGCTGAGATGAGGCTAACATGTCCTGAAACATGCCTTGGGACATATACACAAGCCAATATTCTGAGCTCACTCTCTGGATTAAGTATTTCCAGTATGGTAGGATACTGAGCACTAGACTCTTCTCTGTTCAGTAAAATGGCAGCCACTGGGCCTATGATCAATGTGTTTAGCACTACTACAGTCAAAAGGAAATCATGAAGATCTGCAGCCCAGACCATCTGCAACCAAAAGAGAACAAGAAAATCAGCATTGAGGAAAGCAAAGATGACAATTTAGCGGTATAAAGTCAAGACTGTGTTCCTTTCTTCAACAGCAAGCTTTCTAAGGACTCAAATGCATGCATGCAAGCATACGTGAGATTGAGAAGAAGCTTACATTGGGGTTTGGGTTTGTATTAATGAGTATAAGGTCGTAGTTTCCCTTCAAGCAGAGTAACAAAGAAAGGATGACAGATTCGTTCCACGGGATCATTAGATAGTGACAAGCAGCAAGGGTGCCGACAATTCTAGTTCCAGCGCTCACCAGGATCATGAGGACAGTGAGAGCAAGAGTCAATTTATTGAAAATATTGCTAATATCAAGTTGGAATCCCGTGTAGCCAAAGTAGACGGGAAGAATGAAGGTATTTACAGAGTAAGTGAGCTTGTGCAACAATGTCCGAGCCGTTTTGCCTTCTCTAGGGAACATGAGGCCGACCAGGAAACAACAGAATATAGCTGTGTAGCCAACCCACTCGGCATACAGAGCAAGACACGTAAGAAGGAACATTATAACGAAGATTTCTTTGTTCGAAACGAATCTATTATTCCGATTTCGTTTATTGAAAAAGTATGATAGATACTTGTTCACAAAGATAACAGCCACTGTAACAAGAGTAATAAGGATTGCACCTCCAAATCTTCCGAAGGAAGAGAAAGCTTTAAGTGTACTGACGATTGTTACACATGACATTTCATTGACCAAGGAAGAATAAATTGCCATTCGCCCTAAATCAGCCGTGTCAAACTTGGTTTCTGCAATCATCCGGATTACTATAGGAGAGGCTGAATTTGCTAAAACTGTCAAGGTAAGAAGGTAAAATGCAAATCGCTCCTTGGTGACATTGAATACCTTGATAAGTAACCAGAAGAATGGTCCACCAAACAAGCAGGCCAGAATTGATCCCCCTCCTGCAACTATGCTTACAACGCGAATGTTGCGTCTTAAATAAGGAACATCTGTTTCCAAGCCGATGGAAAACATAAATAGCATTCGACAAACGAATGAAAAGAACTGATAATACTTTGCAGCAGAAGCCTGGATGAAAAAATCTTTAACTCTTTGTATACGGGACAACAATGAGGGGCCTAACACAACGCCAGCCTGATACAGAAGGCGTTCAACAATACATATATATGGTATATTCATAAAATAAATTTTTTATATATGGATAACTGCATGCCTTTAAGAATCATGAATATGGATATAGATATATGAAGATGAATGCTTACAAGAAGTTGTGCAAAAGGTCCAGGTTGTCCCAAGGGTTTCAAGACTAGATGAAAAATATGTGAAATCACAAGAATACAAGAGACCTGAAAGCTTGTTGTGATCAAGGGGTTAAATGAGTCCGATGGTTGACACATTAGCTGTTCTGTTGCCTCCATCCTTAATTTTGCTCCTTTTTTTTTTTTTTTTTTTTAAGAATATCTAATTGCTGGTCTGGTCTGGTCTGGTCAAGCAGAGATACGTCGTCAGAGGCTGCCCTGCCAATTGATGATAACTCTCTGCCTTTTTTTTTTTTTTTTTTTTTTTTTTTTTTTTTTTTCCTCTCCCACTACTTGGGTGGGCCTCCCTCTCTGTATCCTCTGCTTTCTGATGGACGCCCTTTGTTCCAGGGGAATTCGTCATATAAAGACGAGGTCTATTGACCCCTTTTTTTTTTCCTCTCTCTCCATGCATGCTATGCACTTTCCTAAAATTTATCTTATTTTCTTTGACTCGACTCACGCATCACCAAATATCATAAATGCCAACGATTAAAGATAATTTACCTTTATCCCTTGCCTGCAATGGTAAAAATATATTATACTCTTAATATATATAATATTTTCATAAATGGAAAAAATATAAAATATAAAATATTAAACTAAAAATAATATAATATTTTTCAAAAACAATATGAATGGGCTTAAAATGAATTTGGGTTAATAATTTACAAATATGGATTGTTTGGGTAAAATTTTAGGCTCGTATTTTGGGTTGAACCAAGCTTGCTATCATGGTTCGGCATTGTGTGCTACAATGCCACCATGACATCCCACTTGGCGGACCAAATGAGACTTGAGCCTAGGGATGAGAGATCCCCAATGGTGTACCATGAGGGGCAAGCGTAATGTGAGCAATAAGCAAGCAACATGGTGGTGAACCATGGGCGAACAAGATCGAGGGGGTTTGTGATCTCATGCGACGAGTTGAGACAAAGTGAAGCCCATGTGTAGGGCAAGTGGGCTTGAAGTAGACTTGTTTATGAGTTGGGCTACCCACCTAGGCTTGAAGACTAATACGACGTATCTTGATATGACAAATTAAGCCTTTTTTACACTTGAAAAAGCTTGTTTTTGAACAGTGTTCAAGTCATTTTATAATTTTTCCTTACTCAAGTTACAATTTACTTTAATTGAGATTTTTATTTTATTTTATGTTTTTATGAATAAAAACCTCCATTACAAGTCAATTTGAACTTAATGTGTGTTAAGGTTTTTTTAGGGACTTAATCAAGGGGGAGTAAGGAAAGAAGGAAGCAAGCAATTGCAGTGCTGCAACCTTGGAAGATCAATGTCACAACTTGGAGTTTTCTAACTCCCAAGGCTGAGATATCACCTCCAGTAGTTGCGACATAGCTTGTTCTACTTAGCTGTGCCACCACAAACCCAATCGAGATGGACCGGCCTAAATTCGAAGCGTTACATTAGCCACCTAAGTGACTTCCCGGGTAACAACCACCCACGACACACGCTGACCTTATAACACCTTAATCTTATCTGATTGTTAGCTATTTATTATTGCAGAATCAAACTATGAGCCAATTTTAAACTTTTCCTAAGTAATTTAACCTAAGGGCATTTTCGTCATTTTACTACTTATGGTAAAACTAACACGATTTTAGATCTAAATTTTTACCAACATTTTTTTAGTCAAAATTATTGAAGCCTAAAAATTTCAGCTTAATTCGAGTTCATTTGCTATGTCTAATTCAATTTTTACTATTAAGGACCAAATTGTAACTAACACAAACTATCAGTACCTATTCAGAATTACAAATTAAGTATGTTTCTATCAAATTTTACCTATTACGAGACTAATCCTAAAATTTCACCAAGTTTTCTTACCATCTAGGGCTCTAATTATTCTAATCAATTTTCAGAACTAAATTGTAACTCAAACAAATTATAATACCAATTTAAAAAGACCAAAATTCAAACCCCCAAAAACCTACTGCAATTTTTTTTTTTTGCAGAAAACTCATTTTAAAACCCGATTTCTCATTTTTTTAATGACTAATTAAACCCGATTTAACTACGATTAATTAACATATATATGCACAAAAGTTCAATTGAATATATTGACATCAATTAAATCTCAATTAAATAGAATTAAGCAAATAATTTCATGCACATCAACCACCGAATAACTTAAGCAAGTGACATACCTTAGTCGCTAGTAAACCACTCCATGGAAGCTTCATTTAAACAATCGTTAATATAATTTCATGCTTCACACACTGTGTTATCAAGCAACAATACCGTAAAAAAATCAATAATTAAACTCAAACATGTCTCAAAATTATTATAAAACCATTCAAAATAAATATCCAATATCCAAAGTCCATTTACAACCAAGATCAAACTAATTCCTGGGAGTACCACAATGCCCGACTACAGTCTCTAAAATACGTAACAAGTCTCTACCAAGCCTAAATCTCTTGGAACTCTCTTGTTCGGCTCCTTAGCACCTCAATCCTGACGAATATCTGCATGACTGTAAGGGTGTGAGCTTTAAAAAGCTCAGTGAATGTTAAGAAAAACAACAAGTAAATTAACATCCAATTCATGCTTAATTCACAACCAATCATTCACCAATTGTCAGCCAAAATAATTAAACATGTCAATTTAATTTTCATAAACATTTTTAATACCAAAAATAAATTATTCATGGCTTTCAATCATCAATTGATATAGCAACAATCACACAAAAATATATATTGGCATTCATTTCTCATGGCTTAATCGGGTGATCATACATCGGATAAATGGATCTTCGAACTCCCACAAATAGTAAATACAACCCACCAAGTTGAGCGGGCCGAAGCACGCGCTCCCTTATAGCTCCTCAAATAACCCATTGAGTGGAGACTCATGCTCAACACTCCCTTATCTACTCCAATAAATTAGTCTGCCTAGAGCCTCATTGCTCACAAATAATATATCAATATGGTGAGTACTCACAAATCCTATATATGCCAACTATATCCAATGGATCCACCATGCATGTTGCCAATATATTCAATCAAACATAGCAAATAAATCAGTCATTATTATGCTCAATTTAATGTGACAAAATGATTATGTATAGCTTGTAACATAGCCATTTAGCATCCAATAAAATCAAGCAATTCACACACCAATTTCCCATATTCAATTATTCAATGTAATACCAACATAGCATGATAAAAAAAAATTCAGTACACATGCTTTAAATTATCCTTAAACTTAAACCAATTAATTAACACAACACCACCCAAAATAAAGACTCATTTACCTTTTTCTTTTTCATACAAATTCAATATATTGCATATTTACTACCAATCTTGCAAAAATTAACCATTCAACCATAATTAATTAATTGTAATAATTAATTAAGCTTCTAATTAAATATAATTTAGGTTCAATTTACCAAATCGCCCATAGAAACACTCACTACAAATTTTTTTTCTACCAGAACAAGTGATCAACTAGGCAATTTCGAGCTTCGATTTTGGTTATCTCAATCCTCTTCAAGATTCAGAGCTTCAACAGAGGTAAAGTACACATTACCACTTTTCCAAAGCTATATTAAACACAATTTTTAATTTACTATACTAATAGAAATTCACTCACAAAGATACCTTACTGAATTTGTAACATCTAGTCGAAAACTCGATTCCTCACAAAATCGACCTCTCCAACCCTTCTAATCACTTCCAAGCATCAATACTAAACCAATTACACATAAACTAAGTATCAATTTCACATTTAAATCAATTTCACAAAAATTCAGAAAATTAATTCAAGAAGATATTCAAATTCGAATTTCTTCAAATTACCTCACAAATCATGTTTAATCTTGATAAATAAAACCAAAAACCTTCTAATAGATCCATTTTGAGTTGGAACATCTATTAATTTGTGGATTTCCTCTCAAAATTAAAGATCCACTATTAAAGCACCTTGAGCTTTTAAAGAAGATGACATTGATAAAAAATCATGTAATTGACTCGCAATTCATGTAATGTTTCTAATCATCATAAAAATAAGTTTAGAAATGATAATTGATTCGTTTTAAATCCATTGATTGAAAATCTTGAAAAATTTCAGAATATTTTTTTGCTACTTTTGAGAATAATTTCAGGTGAAAAAAGAGAGTGTTTTGAGAAGAAAATTGTTTGGATCTATTCTCTTATGATAGATCTTTAAAATCATGCAAAGAAAATGAAATTTATATAGCTCTCTAATATGATGTAAATGGTGCAAAAAGTAGGCTAGATGCACTGTTTTAAAGCTGAAACAAGTCACCAAAATTTAAAAATTGGGGAATTTGCCTAATGGCCACTCCCACATTTCCATTATTTTACCATTTAATCACTTCCCTCCAAAATTCCAAATTTTAAGGTTTATTTGCCAAATAAATACCCCAAAATTTCTCTTATTTTACAATTAAATCCAATTTAATTAATATTTAAATTTAACTCAATTTAATTAATATTTAAATTTAACTTAATTTAACCCCTAATAAAAATTATTTTAAAATTCTTTTAAGAACCAAATTAACTATTTCCACTAATAATTATTTAATTACTTTAAAATTAATTTTCTAAAAATATTTTTATTTTCCTGGATTATTGTTTAATCGATTTTAAATGAAATTAACCTCCTAAATTAAATTAAAATTTATTAAAAACCCTATAAATTCCTAGTTTCACACTCGAAACCCGAAAAATATATCCAAAACTTCTAGACCCGGTTTAGGGATATTACAACTCTCCCCCTCTAAAAAGAAATTTCGTCCTCGAATTTTACTTGAATCAAATAGATACGAATACTGACGTTTCATCACATCTCCTGACTCCCAAGTGGCTTCCTGCGTCTTGTGGTTGCGCCACAAAACTTTCACCAACGGAACCGTCTTATTACATAGCACGTTGACCTCACGATATAAGATCGCAACCAGTTCCTGCTCGTACAAAAGATCAGATCGAACCTTGATCTCCTCAATAAGAACAACGTGAGATGGATCAGATCTATACTTCCGTAGCATGGAAACATGGAAAACGTCATGAATATGCTTTAGCTCAAGCGGCAACAAAAACGATAAGTAACGTGTCCAATCCGCTCGGTAACCTCGTAAGGGCCAATAAACCTTGGACTGATCTTACCCTTCCGCCCGAACCTCAGAACTTTCTTTCATAGTGAAACCTTCAGAAATACCTTATCACCAACCTGATACTCGATGTCTCGACATCTCAAGTCAGCGTAGGACTTCTGTCGATCAGAAGAAGCCTTTAACCACTCGCAAACGAGTCTTGCCTTATCCTCAACTTCCCAAACCAACTCCGGACCCAAATTCCTCTTCTCTTCTATATTGGATCAACACAAATGAGTCTTACACCTTCAACTATACAAAGCCTCGAGTGGTGCCATCTAAATACTCTTCTAATAGCTATTGTTATACGCAAACTCGGCTAACGGAAAATGACAATCCTAGTTTCCTCCAAAGTCGATAACATAATTACGAAGCATGTCCTCAAGAATCAGCATCACCCTCTCTGACTGACCATCGGTCTGCGGATGATAAGCTAAGCTGAAATAAAGCTTGGAACCTAATGCCTCATACAACGCCTTCCAAAATCTCGAAGTAAACCGCGGATCTCGGTCTGATATGATCAAAACAGGAACTCCATAAAGAGGAACAATCTCTCGAATGTAGAGCTCAGCTAACTGATACAGACTAAAAGTCGCACGAACCTGCAGAAAAAGTGTAGACTTTGTAAATCTATCCACAATTACCCAGATTGAATGCTTACGTGTCAGAGTCAAAGGAAAACTCGAAATAAAATCCATCGTAATTCGCTCCTCTTTCCACTCTGGAATTTGAATAGGCTGAAGCCAACCCGATGGATGTTGATGTTCGACTTTTACCTTCTAATAAACCAAACATCTCGTAACAAAGTTGACAACATCCTTTTTCAACCCAGACATCCAATACAGAACCTGAAGATCCTGATACATCTTATTCCTACTGGGATGTATAGCAAAAGGACTATCATGAGCCTTGATAAGAACCAAGCAACTCAGATCCTCGTTCTCCGGAACACACAAATGACCTTAGAAACATAGAACACCATCAGAGTTGAGATCAAAATCCCCCTGAACACTTGAATCAACGTGATAAATTCGACGAGCCAATGTTTCATCAAAAGGCTGACACTCACGAATTTGTTGCGAAAGAACTGGCCTCACCTGAACTTCAGCCAACAGACCCCATCATCAGGGACAGACAACCTTGCAAACATAGCCCTCAAATCTACCAGAGACTTGCGATTCAGAGCATTTGCAACTACATTCGCCTTCCCTAGATGGTACTCAATTACACAATCATAATCTTTCAGCAACTCGATTCAGCACCTCTGTCTCAAGTTCAACTCCTTCTGAGTTAGGAGATACTTAATGTAACACCCCTAACCCGTAACCATCGCCGGTCTAGGGTTAAAGGCATTACCGGACAAAACAGAACCTTTTATAGACATTTCATAATATAATTCAATAAATCAAATCGAAGTGTCCCTTAATAGGGTCTACAAGACCATAAACATGCTTTAGAAAGGGGTCGGGACTAAACCGAACACATACAAAATTTTTGAAAATTCAAAAATTTTTATAAGTTATAGAGGTCACACGTTCGTGTGGGCAGGCCGTGTGCCTCCCACGGCCTTAGACACACCCGAGTGTCTAAGCCGTGTCAAAACAGGGCATACATACTGACTTGTCCACATAGCCATGGACATGCCCGTGTGCCTCACTCGTAGTCGCTACTGACTTGCACCACACGGCCAGTCACACGCCCTTGTGTCCAGCTCGTGGTCGAGTCTGACATGTTTTGAAATGCAACCACGAGGGACACGGTCGAGCCACACGCCCGTGTGCTCAACCGTGTGGGCAATTATAGGCCATTTGCAAGGCCAAAATGCCACCCACACTTTGGGCTATCCCTATAAGCACATACAAGCATCATTTCTTTAAACACCAATGGCAACCAAAATATACCAAATTATACATCATTTCTACCCATTCAAAAACATTATAAACACACCAACTTAGTTATCATTTAGCTCAACTAGATCAGAAGCATTTCTATGCAAGTTTCATCCATAATCTTACCAATATAATTTAACCTCTTCACATCAATAAAATACCCACTTTGCTTCATAAACATATCATAATTTTGGTCATCTCAATAGCCATCATAACTTGCCAAAATATGCATCATAAAACATGACTACTCATTCACATAATTTACAAATAGATAGCCATATCACATAGCTATACACACACCTCAAACATAATCCTTTTCAACTAGACTATACATGCCATACTTAATATATATACATGATCATAAGGTACAAAAATATGTTTAGATAGTGTGATGACGATCCATGACAATCCCCGAGCCTTTCATATCTTTAACGATCTATAAAACAAAGTAAACACACACAAAGTAAGCTTTCAAAAGCTTAATAAGCCATATACAAATAAACTTAACATATAATCATTTATAAGCATAGCAAACCAAGTTCATTAACATATCTTCATTTCAAACCCATAAATTTCTCTTTGGCTCATTTGATTAGCCATTGCTTACCAACATATCATATCTCAAGCATCTCTTTTGCTCATATCACAAAACATACATATATCACATTTTATTCATTGCATCTATGTACATATTTACTCACCTTTCATGCTTATACAAAGCATACACATCAAACGTACTTGAAAGGATTATACATTTCACATCGTCTTTAGTTTCTCGAAAGTGCCTGTTGAACCATTTGGAATCAAATAGGATACTCAGAATACTTGGAATAGTCGTACAATGCCAACGTTCCAGACATGGTCTTACATGTAACAAAATATCGATGCCATTGTCCCAAACATGGTCTTACACGAATCAAATACGATGCCAATGTCCAGACGTGGTCTTAAACGTAAATCCTAAATCGACGCCAATGTCCCAGACGTTGTCTTACACGATATCAAATATCAGAAACCTATGTCATGACATATAAAATCCTATCTATTATTAGGTTTGTACGGGACTTTTCGGACATTGATACATTGTTGATACTTCCTCATATTTCATGTATATACCATTTTGTGCACATTCATCACAATTAATTTTCATAGGCTCATGAATAAACCAATTCAAAATACATTTATTTGTATATAGAATTACCTCGGATTCGATTAAACAGACGGAATCGACTATTCGATCACTTTCGACTTTCCGCGGTCTAAATTCGTTTTCTTCGGTTCTTGATCTATACACATTCAAATTTAACTCATTTATTCACCAATTCATTCAATTCAATCTAAATACACACATTTAGGGTAATTTTCAAATTAGCCCTCAATTTTCACATTTTGACATTTTAGTCCCTATTTTACAAAATCACGAAATACATAAAATTTTATATAACCCATGCTTAGTCGAATTCTCTATAGGTCCCTAGCAACCCATATTTTTCATTTATTTCACATTTTAGTCCTTCAAAATATTATTTTCACAATTTAGTCCAAATTACTCAAATTCAGCAAATATCCAAAGACAAAACATGTTAACCTATTACATATTTTTCATATTTAATCATCAAACATCACAAAGCTCATGAATTCATCAATGGAATTTTTCAAAATTATCCACAATTCACAAAATTAAGACATGGGTTTTGAAGTACTCGAAGCAACGATTACAAACACGTAGAAATTATAAAAAACCGAACAAAAACTAACCTTGAATCAAGCTAGATGAGTGCCGAATGTAACCAAAGCTTAAACTCTCTTTTTCTTTTCTTATTTTCGGTGGATGAACACCATATAATGGCCACCATTTTTTTTTATTAGTTAAATTAACATTAATGATAAATTTCCAATTTTGTCCTTAATGAATTAATAAGAAAACTATATATTATAAGTCTATAACCGTCCACTACAATGCTTTATGGCCTAATATCAACTTAAGGACTTCACCTTTAATAAGCCATGTCAGTTTAACACATTAACATATGAATTGCCACTTTTACCTTTTATGCAATTTAATCTTTTTCTCAAATTAAGCATACAGACAACAAAATTAATTCACGAAACTTTCACACATGCTTAATCACATACCATAGGCACGAAAAATAATATTAAAATATTTTTCTAACTCGAATTTATGGTCTCGAAACCACTATTCTGACTAGGGTCTAAACTAGACTGTTACACTTAAGACTCTTGTGATCGGTGTATATCACACATCTCTCACCGTACAGGTACTAATACCAAATCTTAAGTGTGAAGACTACGGCAACTAACTTTAAATCATGAGTTGGATAGTTACACTCATGTGGCCTCAATTGCCTTGACAAATAAGGAACTACCCTACCCTCCTACATCAGCACACAACCCAGTCCCATATAAGAAGCATCACTATAGACCACATGCTCCTTATCGAACTCTGGCTGTGTCAACACAGGCGATTCGGTCAAAATCGACTTCAGCTTCTCAAAATATTTTTGCCTCTCATCAGCCCACTCAAAGGCAGCGTTCTTATGAAGCAACTTCGTCAAAGGAGAAGTAATGCTCAAAAACTCCTTAATAAAGCGATGATAATAACCAGCTAACCCCAAGAAACTTCTGATATTAGAAACAGTCCTTGGCAACTTTCAATCCAAAATCGCCTCAACTTTCTTCGGATCAACCCAAATACCTTCAGCTGAAATGACAAGACCTAGAAAAATCACCTCATGAAGCCAAAACTCACACTTACTCAGCTTTGCATACAACTACTTCTCCCGTAAAACTAGCATAACTACTCTCAAGTGCTCATCGTGCTTATCCTCTGATCGAGAATACACCAATATATCATCTACAAAAACCACAACAAACCGATCCAGGTAGGAATGGAATACTCAGTTTATCATGTCCATAAATGCGACAGGTGCATTCGTTAACCCAAATGGCATGATAAGAAACTCATAATGACCATACCGAGTCTTGAAAGCAGTCTTCATCACATATGAATCCTTAACCTTCAATTGAAAATACCCAGACCTCAAATCAATCTTCAAAAAAACCAAAGCTCCCCGAAACTGGTCGCACAGATCATTAATCCTCGGTAGTAGATATTTATTCTTGATTGTCAGCTTATTCAACTGACGATAATCGATGCACAGCCTCAAAGTCCCATCCTTCTTCTTCACAAACAACACCGGTGTTGCCCACGGAGACACACTCAGACAAATGAATACACGACCCAACAACTCTTGCAATTGCAGTTTCAACTCTTTTGTGTTCCTTAGGTGCCATGCAATAGGGTGCAACAGACAATGGAGTAGTACCGAGATAGAGCTTAATACTGAGCTCAACTTCTCCGGTGGTAAACTAGGCAACTCCTCAGGAAATACATCCGAAAAATCACAGATAGCCCGAATCTCTTTTAACCTTATCTCCCTACTATTGGCATTCAGAACATAGGCTAGATAAGCTTCGCAACCTTTCCAGACCAACTTCTCAGCACAAAGAGAATAAATCACATTCGACAACAACTCAAATTTCTCACCAACGACAACAACTTCTGAACCACCAACATCACACAGAGTCCCCAACTTCGCCTCGCAATCCACCTTAGCCCGATGCTCGGACAACCAATCTATACCCAGAATGATGTCGAAACCTGAAAAAGGCAACACAAGCAGATCAATCAAAAGCACATGTCCCTGAACCATCAGAGGACAACAACGATATATCTGATCCACCACTACACTATCACCTAAAGGGCTCTTAATCGTAGCACTCGATTTTAGATGTTTCTACCATAATCCCTAACTCTCTAGCTACATCTCTCAAGATAAACGACCTCGTCGTACCAAAATCAACTAAAGCTAGTAGAGGAAAAGACTGTAGTGTCAAAGTACTTGCGATAACATCAGTCACCATGTAACAACTTATTTTTTAATGGCATCAAAAATAGTGATTTCAGGGCCACCAAATTCAATGAGTAAGTTTGTAAATGTAACATCCCGAATTAATGGGCTTATGCGCTTAATGTGTAGACATGATTAATGTGTTAATTTGAGAATTAGAGGTGCAATTGGGCTCAGGTTTGGGCAGAAGCCTTAATTAAATATTCTATTTAGTCACTTTAGGGCTTAAAATAAAGTCCTGGTAGTTTAAATGACATAATGGGTTGTGGCCTAGCAGCAAGGGCCGCAGAAAAAAGGGAGTTATAGGTGGCGTCAATAGGCAAAGGGAGAGGCCCAATTTGTGGCCGTTTGGAGCCCATAAAGTTGGGCCAAATTCGGCACTTAAATGGGAGTAAAGGGGGGGACGACAATAAGGCTAAAATTTAGGGATTTTTATTGTTTAAAATATGTGGATATTAAGCTGATAAGGGAGGGAGGAGTTAGAGCTAATTAAGTCTCTTTTGGATGAGTCAGTAGATAAAGATAAGGGAAAAGATGAGAGGCTATCCAGGAGGCTAGAGGTGGCCGAAATTTGGACTGTGGGTGTAAAAGGGGGATGGCAAGTTAGAGGTAGTAAATGCCGAAATTTTTTCAGTTTTCTGAAAGCTTTCTCTCAATTTTCTCTGCTACCAAAATCCTTTTCCATTCCTTTTTCTTTCGAGCTGAATTCTCCCCACCTATTTGTTCATCTTTTTCCATCCACTAAAAGTCGACACCACACTTCCATTTTCTCCTTTAGCTAAAATTCTTAGATCTCTTCTCTGGTGTTTGCCGAATCTTTCTGCAAGGGGTAGCCGAAATCTTCTGAAGTGGTAAGTGTCGATTATGTTATTCTTTCAATCTTTTCTGGCTTTAGGAGACCATAGCCGAATGGCTAGATGGTTGACTAATCTCGTATTATCTTTCATGGGTGGCATTCCAGGATTTGAAAGAGATCCAATCACCTAGGTTTCTAAATCAGTAGCACACAAATCATACTACTTCTGGGATTTAATCGATCTAGGTAAGGATATCTATCCAACTAAGCGTGTAAATCTAAGCAAATATTAAGTCTTGGCCGATTGTAGGGGGGAGCCTTACCTTCGCATTCTTTCAGTTTTTGAGCAGAGTCGTAGACAGAGAGCGGTGGTTCCGATTAGTGAAGAGTATAGTACTACGTGTTATCAGGTGTGTAACTTCTCACACCATTTAGATTGTCTGTTAGTATATGCTTATAAATCTGTTATATTCCGTTAAATGCCGAAAAACTGGCATGGCTGTAGAAAACCCGAAAAGGGTAAAGGCGAATCACCAGGTTAGTGATCTCTGTCATTCTAAAGTGAATGTTTCTGTTGAGATGATATGTTTTATATGTATGCCAATTTCTATGTATGCACGGGGTTGGGTGATTGATGAAAGGGGAAGTGTTCTGTTGTAGTGGCTATTGCCATGATCTGTTGTAGTGGCTAATGCCATGATCTATTGTAGTGGCTAATGCCATGATCTGTTGTAATGGCTATTGCCATGATCTAACGATGAGCAGCTAACTGCAGCATGACTGCCATCGATAGTGTGTTGTGGTGTGGGTTGATTGTAGAAATCCCCAATGGTGTGATTGGTAGGTAAGGGTGGTGTGTAGCGGATGGAAACCTAGGATTGGGTTGGGCTTTGCATAATTTCTGTTGTATGATATTCTGTTATTCTGTTCTGTGGGCTAAGGCGCAATCTGATGGTGCATGAGGGTTGCACATTGAGTCTCGTGACTCACCCCGTTGTTTAACATTTTTCAGGTAGCACCTAGTGCATCGGATCGGGCTAGAGAGGAGCTCAAGGTGGCCATGCGTTCATTTTGGATACTGCAAAAGACATTATTCAGTTCATTTATATTTAATATTTTTAATTAGTTTGGTATTGTAGTAAGGCTACCGGCTATTATCTTTCTTTTATGTTTTCTTCTACCTTTTCGGGATTTTGGACATCTAAAATTCTACATAAAATTTAATCTAAGGCATGTACTGAAATGATAACAATCAAAGGAAAATTTTGGTTTTATATTCATTAAGGCATTTATTTCTTTACAATTTATCAAACTATTAAGTTTTCACGTATAAATGCCAAAACTATGTTTTAAAACAAAACAAAATGCGACATGTTTTATAAAATCTTCTTAGTGTCATGCTGGATCTGGTAGTGGTGTTTGGGCCGGGTTTGAGGTGTTACAAATTGGTATCAGAGCCCGATTCAAAACTCGACTTTGGGGTTTTGGGCTCAAAACATTTTCTAAAGATGGGTTTTGAAGACATGCGTGTTTATAAATAACACAGGAGGGTTTCTTGGCATGACACCTGCATCTCCGGCCCAAGTCTTCCAAGTAAGTATTCTGAATTCACAGTGTTATATATGTATGTGGGCTTGATGGGCTTTAAGGGACGTAGATTATTTTACTTAGAACTTGATGGACTTTAGGCTTAGCTTAAACAACTTCTTAAATTTCATAAGACTTAATCTATCCAAACAAACCCTTGAACAAATCACTGGGTTAGGGTGTGGCAACAGGCATGCGCATGTCTAGGATTGGATCCGGGAAAGCCTGGTACTTAAGCAGTCCTAGTGACTCACATCCTCTTCGCTGGAATCCAACCTGGTGCGTAGTGACTGTTCACCCTAACCGTAAGGACTTGTTAACGGGCCAAAATTTATAATTAAAACCCGAAAGGGACCAGCCATCCTATTTTACAAAATTACTAAATAACCCTTGATTTATAAAATGACCAAAATACCCCTAATTTGTAAAATGACCAAAGTATCCCTGATTTGTAAAAATTACCGAAATGCCCGGATTTTAAAATTATCGAAATACCCCTGAATTTTAAAATTTTTGAAATACCTCCATATTGTAAAAATTACCAAAATACCCTTATTTCACAAAATCACCCAGGGAACCCTATTATGGGAAATTATGAAAATACCCCTGTAGGGTAAATTACGAAAATACCCCAGGGTAGTGAAATGACGAAGATACCCCTACAGGCTGAATGTAAGTTCGTGGATGCTCCTTGTATGCTAATACTTGATGACTGAATGTATGTGCTCCCTAGAACTAAGAGATGTGAACTTGAGACTAAATGGTAGATACAATTGCGAATTCGAAGGAACTACTTTTAAACTACTACTTATAAGACTGTTCGTGGATAATCAGTGGAAGAAAACTAATTATTCATAAAATTCCTAATCAGATAAACGCGAATCGGTAGAATGAGTACAAGGGGTCGAGGACGTTCGCCGCATGGTCGTGGTAGGGGTAGGATGACCGTGTGTCGCCGAGGGTCCGCCACGGTCGAGAAACAAGATGCCGAATCCACCAGCTGTGAAGGGAGAATTTCGGGACTAGGCGGTCGGAGATGATGCTGTATCTCAGGCGATGTTGCGGGTCTTTGAGAGAGTGGCTGGGGCAGGCACGAGTGAAGGAGCTCGGAAATCTGTGTCTGAACGACTCCGAGCCAACGGAGCGAAGATGTTTAGGGGTGTTTCTGGCGTAGCCCCTAACACAGCTGAGTATTGGTTAGAAGTGAGTGAGCGCATAATGGATGACCTTGACTTCACTATAGAGGAGAAGTTGAAAGGGGTCGTTTCTCTCCTTCGAGACGAGGCTTACCAGTTGTGGCTCACGGTAAAGGAGGGTGCTACCGCAGACCGGATTGACTGAGACTTCTTTAAGGAGTAGTTTCAGGGAAAGTACGTTGGGGCCAACTATGTGGATGTGCAGAGGAAGGCATTTCTGAACTTGGTATAGGGAAGTAAGTCTGTATCTGAGTACGAGGCGGAGTTTCTGCTGTTGAGCCATTACGCTCGAGGGATTGTGGCGACTGACTATGAGTGTTGCGTACAGTTCGAGGATGGACTAAGGGATGAGCTAAGGGTATTGGTAGCACCGCAGCGAGAGAGGGACTTTGCGATTTTGGTTGAGAAAGCTAAGATATCTGAGGAGGTGAAGTCGACTGAGAAACAGAATAGGGATAAGGATAGGAATAGGAATAAGAGGAATTTTGGGCCGTCGGGATCATCTAGAAATTTTCAGAAAAGGTCTAGGTCTGATGGGCCAGCTCGTGCTCCGACGGGTCAGAATCAGTCATGTCCTTCATGTTGGAAGGTGCATTATGGAGAGTGTAGAAGGAGAACCCATGGATGCTTTAGGTATGGATCCACGGAGCATATGATTAAGGACTGTCCACAGGTGAATCAGGCACAACCCGAGGGACGAGGTTCTGATCAGGTTGGTAGAGGTAGTCAGCCAGTACCGAGGGATCGTGGCGCAGCCAGGGGAGGAAATGGATTTGGTCAGGGTCGTGGAGCACCTAGTAGGGGTGCTGGTAATGTACGCAAGGCAGCCAGGGCTAGTCTATACAGCACGTCGACGGGAGGATGGTGACGCATCGGATGTCATAACCGGTACGTTCCTTATTGCTAATAGGCCATACTTTGCTTTGATTGATATTGGGTCAACTCACTCCTATGTTGCATGTTCAGTATCTGAGACCCTAAGTTTAGACTCTAAAACAACTACTAGGAAGATGACTGTGGTTAGTCCTCTAGGACAATCTAAGGTAGTGGACAAACTGTTTAGGAACGTACCTTTAGAGACGCAAGGGGAATTACCGTTTGGAGAGTTTGATCTTATCTTAGGAATGGATTGGTTGACGAAACATCATGCTAAGTTGGATTGTGAGACTAAGCGCATGGTGTTGAGTACCCCGGAAGGCGGGGAGGTGGTTGTGTTAGGAGAAAGAAGGAATTACTTGTCCAACGTAGTGTCCGCATTAAAAGCTGTTAAGATGATTCGGAAGGGATGTAATGCATTTCTAGCCTTTATCAGTGCTTTGGATGTTAAGGAGGTGACTGTTGATGAGGTTCGAATAGTCAAGGATTTCACAGATGTCTTTCTTGAAGAATTGCCCGTATTACCCCTGGATCGCGAAGTGGAGTTTGGAATAGAGCTATTTTCGGGTACAGCTTCAGTGTCCATTGCTCCTTATAGAATGGCGCTGAAGGAGTTGGTGGAACTCAAAGCTCAAATCCAGGAACTGTTGGATCGAGGTTTTATTAGACCGAGTGTGTTTCCGTGGGGAGCGCCAGTCCTATTTGTGAAGAAGAAGGACGGAACCATGCTTATATGTGTGGACTACGGTCAATTGAATAAGTTAACAATTAAGAACAAGTATCCGCTGCCGAGAATCGACGATCTATTCGATCAACTCAAAGGAGCTTCTGTTTTTTCTAAGATTAACTTAAGGTCAGGATATCATTAGTTAAGGGTAAGGTAGCAGACATTCATAAGATGGCATTTCGGACTTGGTATGGTCATTATGAGTTCTTGGTGATGCCGTTCGGGTTGACGAATGCGCCAGCAGCATTTATGAATATGATGAACTGGGTATTTCAACCGTATCTTGTTTGATTTGTCGTGGTGTTCATCGACGATATCCTGGTTTACTCCAAGTCTGAGGAGGAGCATGATGCACATCTCCGTGTGGTGTTGCAAATTCTGAGGGAGAAGCAGTTGTACGCAAAGTTAAGTAAGTATGAGTTCTGGCTGAAGGAGGTGACTTTCTTAGGGCATGTAATTTCCGCAGAGGGAATTAGGGTGGACCCTCGAAAGATAGAAGCCGTATTGGATTGGAAACCGCTGAAGTCTGTGGTAGAGATTCGAAGTTTCTTGGGATTGGCCAGGTATTACAGAAGGTTCGTTGAAGGGTTCTCAGTAATAGCTGCACCTTTGACTAAGTTGTTGAAGAAAGGAGTACCGTTTGTGTGGACCGAGAAGCAGCAGGAGAGCTTTGAGAAGCTGAAGAGAATCTTGACGGAAGCGCCAGTGTTAATTCAGCCAGAGGCGAGAAAAGAATTTACCGTCTACTGTAATGCGTCACACATGGGTTTAGGATGTGTGTTGATGTAAAATGAAAAATTTGTTGCATATGCATCTCGACAGTTGAGACCGCATGAATTGAACTACCCTACGTACGATTTAGAATTGGCGGCGGTAGTGTTCGCTCTGAAGATTTGGAGGCACTACCTCTATGTGGAGAAGTCGGTTATTTATACGGACCATAAGAGCCTAAAGTATCTCCTTACCCAGAAGGAGTTGAATTTGAGGCAACGTAGGTGGATTGAGCTCTTGAAGGATTATGATTGCTCAATCAAATATCATCCGGGTAACTAACGTGGTGGCAGATGCGCTGCGTAGGAAGGCGATAACGGATTTGAGGGCGATGTTCGCTCATCTTAGTCTGTATGAGGATGGAAGTTTGGTAGTTGAACTTCAAGTAAGACCTATGTGGACTAGTCAGATCAAATAGAAGCAGCTTTTAGATGATGTATTGAGTACTCGAATCCGGCAAGTGCAAGGTGGTGAAGGAGAGGATTCTAGTGTGAATGGTGATGGGGTTCTGTGTTTTCGTAAGAGAATTTATATGCCAAAAGATGTTGAGTTAAGGCAGATGGTTTTGCGGGAGGCGCATAGTAGCCCATGCGCTATGCATCCTGGAGGAGTTAAGATGTATCGGGATTTGCGAGAGCAATTTTGGTGGCCAGGTTTGAAGAGAGAGGTAAAAGAATTTGTGAGTAAGTGTCTGACGTGTCAGCAGGTGAAAGCAGAGCATCAGTTGCCTGCGAGATTGTTGCAACCGGTGAAGATTCCACAGTGGAAATAGGAAAGAATCACGATGGATTTTGTTAGTGGGTTACCTCTTACGCCCACTAAGAAGGATTCGATTTGGGTGATTGTTGATCGGCTGACGAAGTCTGCTCACTTCATACCAGTTCGTGTTGACTATTCTCTGGAAAGGTTGGCTAAACTGTACGTGGCTGAGGTTGTGAGACTGCATGGTGTACCTGTGTCGATCATATCAGATAGGGACCCTAGGTTCATGTCGAGATTTTGGAAGGCTCTTCATCAGGCAATGGGAACAAGGTTAGATTTCAGCATCGCTTTTCATCCACAGACTGATGGTCAGTCTGAGAGGGTAATCCAAGTTCTGGAGGACATGCTAAGGGGTTGTATCATTAATTTTAGGGGTAGTTTGGAGGAGTATTTACCTTTGGCAGAATTCGCGTACAACAACAATTATTAATCTAGTATTCAGATGGTGCCTTATGAAGCGTTGTACGAACGGAAGTGTCGCACTCCTACTTGTTGGACGGAGTTGGGTGAGTGTCAGGTGTTGGGTCCAGAACTAGTTTCAGAAACAGAAGAGAAAGTTAAGTTAATTCGAGCTCGGTTGAAGGAAGCGTCTGATCGGCAGAAATCTTATGCGGATCTTAAGCGTAAGGAGTTGGAATTTGCAGTGGGAGACCAAGTTTTTTTGAAAGTATCGCCGTGGAAGAAGGTAATGAGGTTTGGTAGAAAGGTAAGCTAAGTCCTCGATTTATTGGACCTTATCGGGTGCTAGCATGTGTGGGACCAGTGGCATATCGTTTGGAGTTGCCTCCAGAGTTGGAGCAGATACATGACGTGTTTCATGTCTCGATGCTAAGACGTTATCGTTCTAGTCCATCGCACATTTTGCCGGTGGAAGAGATTGAAGTAAGGCCAGATTTGTCTTTTGAGGAGGAGCCAGTGAAAATCTTGGAGCGAGACGTAAAAATGTTGAGAAGGAAGTCCGTCCCTTTGGTCAAGATTTTGTGGCGAAACCATGGTACAGAGGAAGCGACTTAGGAGCCAGAGGATGTTATGCGACAGCAATATCCCCATCTCTTCTGATCAGGTAAATTTCGAAGCCGAAATTTATTTTAAGGGGGGTAGAACTCTAACATCCCGAATTAATGGGCTTATGCGCTTAATGTGTAGACATGATTAATGTGTTAATTTGAGAATTAGAGGTGCAATTAGGCTCAGGTTTGGGCTGAGGCCTTGATTAAATATTCTGTTTAGTCATTTTAGGGCTTAAAATAAAGTTCTGGTAGTTTAAATGACATAATGGGTTGTGGCCCAGCAGCAAGGGGCGTAGAAAAAGCGAGTTATAGGTGGCGTCAATAGGCAAGGGGAGAGGCCCAATTTGTGGCCATTTGGAGCCCATAAAGTTGGGCCAAATTTGACACTTAAATGGGAGTAAAAGGGGGGACGACAACAAGGCTAAAATTTAGGGATTTTTTATTGTTTAAAATATGAGGATATTAAGCTGATAAAGGAGGGAAGAGTTGGAGCTAATTAAGTCACTTTTGGATGAGTCAGTAGACAAAGATAAGGGAAAATATGAGAGGCTATTCCAGAAGGCTAAAGGTGGCCGAAATTTGGACTGTGGGTGTAAAAGGGGGACGGCAAGTTAGAGATAGTAAATGCCGAAATTTTGTCAGTTTTCTGAAAGCTTTCTCTCAATTTTCTCTACTGCCGAAATCTTTTTCCATTCCTTTTTCTTCCTAGCCGAATTCTCCCTACCTATTTGTTCATCTTTTTCCATCCACTAAAAGCCGAAACCGCACTTCCATTTGCTCCTTTAGCCGAAATTCTTAAATCTCTTCTCTGGTGTTTGCTGAATCTTTCTGCAAGAGGTAGCCGAAATCTTCTAAAGTGGTAAGTGTCGATTATGTTATTCTTTCAATCATTTTCGGCTTTAGGAGACCATAGCCGAATGGCTAGATGGTTGACTAATCTCGTATTGTCTTTCATGGGCGGCATTCCAGGATTTGAACGAGATCCAATCGCCTAGGTTTCTAAATCAGTAACACACAAATCATACTACTTCCAGGATTTAATGGATCTAGGTAAGGAGATCTATCCAACTAAGCGTGTAAATCTAAGCAAATATTAAGTCTTGGCCAATTGTAGGGGGAGCCTTACCTTTGCATTCTTTCAGTTTTTGAGCAGAGTCGTAGACAGAGAGCAGTGGTTCTGATTAGCGAAGAGTATAGTACTACGTGTTATCAGGTGTGTAATGTGTTATCAGGTGTGTAACTTCTCACACCATTTAGATTGTCTGTTAGTATATGCTTATAAATCTGTTATATTCCGTTAAATGCCAAAATACCGGCATAGCTGTAGAAAACCCGAAAAGGGTAAAGGCGAATCACCAGGTTAGTGATCTCTTTCTTTCTACAGTGAATGTTTCTGTTGAGATGATATGTTTTATATGTATGCCGATTTCTATGTATGCACAGGGTTGGCTGATTGATGAAAGGGGAAGTGTTCTATTGTAGTGGCTATTGCCATGATCTATTGTAGTGGCTAATGCCATGATCTGTTGTAGTGGCTAATGCCATGATCTGTTGTAGTGGTTATTGCCATGATCTGACGATGAGCAGCTAACTGCAGCATAACTGCCATCGATGGTGTGTAGCGGTGTGGGTTGATTGAAGAAATCCCCAATGGTGTGATTGGCAGGTAAGGGTGGTGTGTAGCGGATGGAAACCTAGGATTGGGTTGGGCTTTACATAATTTTTGTTGTATGATATTCTGTTATTCTGTTCTGTGGGCTAAGGCCCAATCTGATGGTGCATGAGGGTTGCACACTGAGTCTCGTGACTCACCCCGTTGTTTAACATTTTTCAGGTAGCACCTAGTGCATCGGATCGGGCTGGAGAGGAGCGCAAGGTGGCCATGCATGACTTCATTTTGGATACTGCAAAAGACATTATTCAGTTCATTTATATTTAATATTTTTAATTAGTTTGGTTTATGTTTTATTGTAATAAGGCTACCAGCTATTATCTTTCTTTTACTTTTTCTTCTACCTTTTCGTGATTTTGGACATCTAAAATTCTACGTAAAATTTAAACTAAGGCATAACTGCCATCGATGGTGTGTAGCGGTGTGGGTTGATTGAAGAAATCCCCAATGGTGTGATTGGCAGGTAAGGGTGGTGTGTAGCGGATGGAAACCTAGGATTGGGTTGGGCTTTACATAATTTTTGTTGTATGATATTCTGTTATTCTGTTCTGTGGGCTAAGGCTCAATCTGATGGTGCATGAGGGTTGCACACTGAGTCTCGTGACTCACCCCGTTGTTTAACATTTTTCAGGTAGCACCTAGTGCATCGGATCGGGCTGGAGAGGAGCGCAAGGTGGCCATGCATGCCTTCATTTTGGATACTGCAAAAGACATTATTCAGTTCATTTATATTTAATATTTTTAATTAGTTTGGTTTATGTTTTATTGTAATAAGGCTACCAGCTATTATCTTTCTTTTACTTTTTCTTCTACCTTTTCGTGATTTTGGACATCTAAAATTCTACGTAAAATTTAAACTAAGGCATGTACTGAAATGATAACAAACAAAGGAAAATTTCGGTTTTATATTGATTAGGGCATTTATTTCTTTACAATTTATCAAACTATTAGTTTTCCCGTATAAATGCCAAAACTATGTTTTAAAACAAAACGAAATGCGACATGTTTTATAAAATCTTCTTAGTGACATGCTGCATCCGATCGTGGTGTTTGGGCCGAGTTTGGGGTGTTACAGTAAATATTATATTTAATATTTATGAGTTAATTGTGATTTTGAAAAGGTTTCTGATATAGTGATTTTTGATTATAAGCGATTTATTAAGTTCAAGTGGTAAGACCCTAAGGTCAAGTGGTTTTAGAAAATGAGGTATTGGGACCTCGTTTCTATAAATCGAGTCATAAATATTTTTATAAATATTTACTGAGTGTCATTAAGTTGGCATTGAAGTTTCGTTGAAAAAAATTTAACGTTTTGATGGTTTATTAATTAAAAAGGACTAAATCGTAAAAGATGTAAAATTTATTAGTATTTGATTTGAGTGATTAAATGGTTATTTGAATAAAGGAAAAGGGACCTAGATGGTAATTAGACCATTTAAGAATGTAATGGACGGTTTTGGGTATCTAAAAGCATGAAAATTTGATGTTTATTAAATAAATTGAAAGAAGAAATAAGCTATGTTTATGGAAGCTAGGTTTGGCCATGTGTAACATCCTGAATTAATGGGTCTATGAGTTTATTGTAAGGATATGTTTAATATGTTAATTTAAGTGATAGGGGTCCAATTGGGCTCAGGACTAGGTAAAGGCCTTGGTTAAATTATCTGATTGGGCATTATAGATTTAAAAGGAGGTAATTGTGTTTAAAATACCAACGTGGGCTTGTGGCCCAACAATAGGTGGCACTGCAAGGGAATTTGAAGGTGGCATCATTAACAATTAAAGGGGCCCAAGTTTTGGCTGCAAGGAACCCATGTTTCTGTGCCATTTGTGGCACTTTAAAGAGAGCAAGGGGTGACGCCACACACAAGGAGTTAGGGGCCCAAATTTAAGTTTCATAGAGCCCAAATCCTTTAATTTAAGTTAGCTAAACTCGGCATTAGGGTTAGGTGAAGTGGACGGCAACAAGGCTCAAAAATAGGAGGATTTATGTGGATTTTATAATTGATAATATAGATGATAAAAAGGAGAAAAGATAGGAGCTATCTGCAAGGCAAGGTGATGGCCAAAAATCCACCACATAGAGGAGTAAAGAATTCGGCTACTTCATGGATAAGGGGTACCGAATTTTCCCTTTTTATTAGCTTGACTCTTAGTTATCAGGAAGGGCGTTTTCGGTTTTAAACATTAGATGCTGAAATTTCTATAAATAGGGGGGGATATCTCATTGATTCTGGCATTTAAACCCTATTTTCCTATTCACTCTTTGTGCCGAAATTCTTAGCCTCTCCCTCTACAATTTCTTTTCTTCAATTTCTTCAAAAGCCGAAACCTCTCCTTTCACTCTCTTCTCCATTCTTTTTCTCTTGAGCTGATTTCTCTAAAAAAACCGAAATCTCTATAGTTTTTCTCTATTCATCCCATTTGTGAGATAATTCTATTCTTTCGGCATTTAATCTTTTCCTTTGGCATTGCTGAATCTTCTCTCTAGTGCTAGCCGAATCCCCTGTGTTAAGGTAAGCGTCGACTTCTGTTAAGCTCTCACGTTCTATTTCAGTTTTTGAAAGGCAAAAGCCGAAAAGCTAATAGTGTAGTGGTTCTAAGTTGGGCGGCATTCTGGGATTTGAAGATAACTTGGTCGTCTAGATCTAAAAGTCGAAAAATGTTAGTCTCCAATTTCGGGATTTTAAGGTAAGAAGATTTTCCCTAGATTTTTACTAGATTCGCTTATTATATGCAATATCTTAACTTTATGATGAGGATTAATGATCATAAATTGTGATAGTAGTTCTGACAAGGACTTGTGATGGAATTAAATATGGATCAGGCAAAGGAGAGAATCCTTAAGTTTAAGAAACGAGCGGTATCTGCCGTTCGAGATTGGCCACTTGGTTGTGGACCGGCTTCTGAACAACATCTTAGGCAGATAGCGGTTGTGTCGACTACGGATAGCGTCGACATAAAAAGTATCATTCTATCAGTAATCAGGTGTGTAGATCTCTAACACACTATTAATCCTGTATGTATGTCTATATATTTATGTTATGGGCTAAAAAGCCGGAAAGAGGCTGTATAGACAGTCGAATGGAACCCAAAAAGGGGTTATGCTAAGATGCCAGGTACGTAAACATAGAACTCTCTATGTGTATCGAAATATGTATAAATCTGCATGATGTTTCTTTTATGTGTATGCATGGGGTGGGAATATGTTATTTAAGGGGTAGTGCATGATAGGTCACATAGTGATCGGTGGTAGAAATCCCACAAATATGAATGTTAGGTCACACAGTGATCGGTGGCTATGCCATGTTTAATGATTCCTGAATAACAGGAATAGGCAGTACGGCTGTCGTTATGGTGTGTAGCGGATGGAGGGTTGATTGTAGAAATCCCCAAGGTGTGATGGTTGGTATGTGTTGGTGTGTAGAGGATGGAAACCTAGGATGGGTTGGGCTATTCATTGTTTAATATTTGATTTATATTCATGATTGTTGCCTTTATGTATGGGCCAGGGCCCATAATATGTTTGTGGGCTCAGGTCGTTGTGTGTTTTGAGATTTATACACTGAGTCTTGGTGACTCACGCTTTCCTTATTCTCTACTCTTTCAGATAAGCAGTAGATCGTGGACATGGGAGCCGAGGCGGACTTGAGGGGCCATCAAGATTTTATTATTTTCTTTTTATAGACTATTTCGGCTTTTTCTTTAAGTTTTATTTTATTCTATTTTGGAATTATCCATGTAATAAGGCCCCACAGTTTTATTCAATTAAGTAGTTTTAATGTTCTGCAACTTATGAAATTGTGTCAAAGGTTTTATTATACTTAATAATAATAATTCAAAGGTTGTATTTTTTTTAAAATGTCACTTACTCACTCAAATAATGTCTAATTAACTTACGACTTCCAAAACCGACAAAATAGAAGTTTTCAATGTACAACTCGTAGCATACCAGATCCGGTCGAAACACATGGGCCGGGTTTGGGGGTGTTACACCATGTTTAATTCCTTGCATGTAAGCCCCTAAACTATCAGTTTCTTGTAATTTTATATTTTTAAGATCATTGCAACTAGGTCCGACTGCCCGTACCTTTGATTTTGAAACTATTAAAGATTTTGAATGTTTCCATTGATGAGTATCGTGATTTTTGTTGTTAAATGATGAATTTGGAATGTTGATTGATAATTAAAAGTATTTTGTTAAGTAATTGTTGATGAATTTTTCGATTAGGGACTAAATTGTTAAATTAATAAAAGTACAAGGATTTAATGTGAAATTATTGCATAAATGGGCTGTTATGGATACCATGAACATTTGGCTATGCTCAATTTTGGGTAAAAATGGTTAATTTGCATATTTTGGGCTCAGGGACTAAACTGAATAAAAGTAAAATTTTAAGGGTAATTTTGTAAAAAATAAAAATAACCAAATTGCATGAAGTTCATTGTTTTACTGCCTAAGTTGATAAATTGAATGAAATTATTAATTTAGATCAAGATTGGGTGGAAAATTGAGAAAAATAAAAACTTACCAAAATGACCCTAAACTTTGGTATTTCTGCAATTTAGCCAAGTAAGTTCGTATGAAATATATTATGTATAATTTTGATTAAATTGAATATTAATTTGTGATTATATTGTGATTAAATCAATATAAATGTTAATATGCAATTTACCGTGTTATGAAACGATGTAAATCTAACGACGTACGACGATTACCGAGTCCCGTTTGAACTATAGGAATTTTTCAGATAAAAATGACGTCATTAGGGTTACCAATTTTAGCTCGTATGAGCTTATCGATACTCAGCTCACATGAGCTTATTGTTATTCAGGTCGGAGAAGCTTAACATTATTTAGCTCGGAGGAGCTTACCGTTTACAGCTCGTAAGAGCATACCGATTTAGAGCTAGTATAAGCATACATGTATATGAATTGACGGATTACAGTTTATGCGTACTACCCGTATATCCAACAATATTCTAAATGGTTCAATGGGTAGAATTACGTTACGAGATTATATGAGTTTGATATGAACTATTACAGGTATTTACATGTAATACATGGAAATGATTTTGCATGATGTATTGGTACATGATATGGATGTTACATGTTTATGGAAATTTGATTAACTAGTGAGTTCATTGATCGACTATAAATGTCACAGCAATAATGTGCAAGCATACAGTGTCGATGCAAGTATAATAGAAGGATACGAGTCTGTCGAATATCGATCCCATAGGGATGGTTGTCTTTTGTCTATTAATGTTAGTGCAATAACTAAATAGACATGAGGTAAATTGTGAGTATAGCTGTCAAAGCAATAACTCGGAAACAATAATATAAAAAAAACTAGGATCCCAACATGAATCTTTAGCAGTATACTAAGTACTCACACGATATAAAAGATAGGTGATTCTTGACGCAATAAAATTAATGTATATCTTACCAAATGCCACTCTTTGGTTTAATTTGAGACTTAACCATGCACATTAACCTCACCTTCCGATGATGGCAATAGGGCACTATTAAGAACAAGTGCACATTAAGCTTATTGTGTTAGTGACTGCAATAAAGCTTTTGTGCTTAGAATGTTCAAATTCCCAAGATTAAACAACAAAAATAGGATTTAATAAGATAACATTTAACAAAGAATTCATTGTACTTCCATATAGTAGAAAACATAGAGTAATCACCAGCATTTTCAAGAAATGAGAAAGAATCGAATGGAGAATACTATTCCTAGGCTACTTGATTAAGTCTATCCATTTCCCCTTGTTCTGTACTTAAATATCTTCGTCAGGAATGGGTTTGCATCAGCCTTTACGTTGGCTCACCTAAGGGAAGCTCAAGCTGCCAGAGCCGCAAGCTTTAAAATAGGGTAAGAGAATCGTGGTCCACCAAAAATTCCTCCCTTTTCATTCTTCTCATGTTATCCTTTTATGCTTTCCTCAACAGTACAAGTGTCTTTCTCTCAGGATACTTTTGTCCTTGTTTGTACAAGGTAGTTACATCAGACTGGACAACTCACTCATGGTTGGCTCTTATTAGACAACTATCAACTACGGTAACAGTTTTGAATGCCATCTGGAATTAACTCATGCAGCGACATTGCGGATATCTATCAACTGCGACGACAATTCCAGACACAATCTGGAATTAACTCATGTAGCGACATTAGTGCAGAAAGATAGCAAAAATTAAAGATAAAATAAGCTAGGATTCACTGAGTTATAAAATGCAATTTACTAAGCTGAACATGCTAAAATGTATGCTAAGGGTAACTAAATAGGAACAATTTAAATAATAAATAGGGAGAAGACATATGTTCTTTCTACTACAATCATTCATCCGTGATTATTGATTCATATATGAATTTACATGATTAACATGGCTGGTGTTTATGTGCTTAGGCTTTGGTCAAGTTGTGGTTGGATTATACCATGTTAAACTTATAAGTTATGCATTGAAATGGTAAATGCCTAAATGGAAATATGCTCATGATCATGAAAAGGTGGTAAAGTTTAAATTATCTAATTCCTATTGAAATGGTTTACCATGTGGTTAGTTCTAAAAACAATTATGTTTAAATGAACTAGCTTGTGGCTATGATTGAATGATATGCTTATGTCTTGTGTGTTATACATATAAAACGGGTGTGGAAAGGTAATGAAATAGTAAGTTCATACCTGAAGTGTAGAATGATGAAAAAGGGAATGATGAATTGAATTGATGTTATTTGAGCTAATGAGAGTAAATGCAATGGAAAGTAATAAAATGCAAATGAAAATATGAAAATTTGAAAGGATTTAAAGTTATTTAAAATCCTACTATGCTAGGGATGAAATTTATAAGTGATTATGTGGATTTATTCACCTTGTGAGTTGTTGAATGTAGCTTCATGAATCTTGCAGTATCGGTATTGGATTACTCTTGATATGTATAAATTTCATATTTGAAATGAATTGATATGATTAAAATTTATACGAGCTTACTAAGCATTCATTGCTTACATAGTTGTTTTCCTTTACTTTTTAGATTATAGGAAGCTCGATCAGGTTGGAAGCTAGTCGGATATCCATCACACTATCCATCGGCTGTATTGGCACTTTTGGATGTTTTGATTTTGGTTATAATGGCGTGTATACGCATTTTTGGCTAATGTTTGGCCTATGTGTTTTGGTTGTTGAAATAGCCATATGGTTTGGCTTGTGTTATGGTATATTGGTTGTGATTATGGAATTTTGAATGTTGACAAAGGTTTGGTTTTTGGCATGTATATAAATGGCCTTAAATTAGTTGATATCATGGCTTATTATGCTAAAAATGTTTATGTTAGAATGATTGATTAAGTATGCATATTATAAATGTCTTGTGGTAATTTGGTACATTTGCTTTAAATGACATATGTGATCTTTGGTGTAAATTGTTGAATAGTATATTTGGTATGTTTTGTTAGGTAAAATAAATGGTTTATTGTTGACACAAGCTTAATCAAATGTTAGTTGAACATTTTGGATAATTTGAATATGTAATTGTACATGTTTAGGCGTTGAGATTGAGGTGCCCTTTGGGCATATTGGTTGTATGCAAATGAGCCATATCTGGCTAGCTTGATTATGTATGGTCTTGATACATTTTGATGGCTTGCTTAATTGTGCAAAAGTGATTGTAGGTACATGTTTGAATACGTGAGAAAAATGGTTTGGAAATGGCCTATTTTTCATCCACACCAGTGTGTGTCTTAGTCGTCTGTGACACATAGCCTGGCGACACGGCCGTGTGACCAAGTCAGTGAGTTACACGGGTATGAACACGGGTTGGGACACGGCCATGTGTCCCTATTTTGATTGCCCACAAGGCCTAATACACGGGCGTGTGACCCCTGCAGTTTGTAAATTTTCATCTTTTTCTGAAAAATTCTCTGAGTTCTCGATGTAGTCCCTACTTGTTTCTAATGCGTTTTTAAGGCCTCAAGGGCTCGTATAAGGGACAATATGAATGATTTTTATTGGTTTTTTTGCTATGAATATTGTTAAGGTATGTAATGTTTGAAATTCTATTTGTTCGTATTGTAAACTCTGGTAATACTCTGTAACGGCGTTCTAGCGACTGATACTGGTTAGGGGTGTTACACGCCACTCTAGTCCGGGGCTCCCTCACTGCATAAACTCTAGCTGGACCACTATCACCACCTTGAGCAGCACCACATTGACCAGCACCTCTACCACCATCACCTCTGCCACAACCTTTCCTTTGAGCCGAAGTAGGTGCAGCAGCAACAATAGCTACAGGCTGATCGCAAACCATAATGGCTCTCCTCGGGTAGTCACTCACATGGTGCTCTATCAAACTGTAGGCAAGACAAGCACCTGTCACCCTCTAGCACTCACCACAATGATGTCGACCACAATGCTCACATATTAGCCATGTAGCAGCCTTTTGATCAATAGGGCCAGCCTCAACTCTCGCAGCCTGCGTATCTTGACCACGACCACTAGCAACATATCGTTCAGATCTACCAAAATGACCTCTCTTACTCTTACGACCAGAACTACTAGCAGCCTCAGTCGACCTCTTAACAACTCCAGATGAAGCAGCTTTGGGCTCCTCCCCCAAAGTCTCCTCTAATGCACGAGCCTTCTCAACTAACTCGTTGAAGACCTCGGCATTCTAAGTAAACAAGTAGAGCTTAATCTTATGATTCAGCCCAAACCTGAACCTCATACAATGGATCACTTCAGAAGACACCAACTTGAGAGCAAACTGGCTCAATTGAACAAACTCAGCCTCGTATTCGTCTATTGACAGAGTACCCTAAAAACAAAATCCATAAACTCCCATCTCCTAGCCCCGAGATACTGCTCACCCATAAAATTCCTCCGAAATGATGCTAAGAAGAAGTCTCCAGTGCAAAAAGCTAACAACTCGGGGCAGCGTTAGCACAAGCGATACGTTGTAGTGCTCCTACCATCTAGCACATGAAATGCTTGACACGACCCATCTTAGCATCGTCCCACGGTGATGCGTCATCATCTATACTTCCCGATCACGATGCGAAGGCATAACGACTATCGTATACTAAAGAGAAAGAGTAATAAAACGTACCAGGAGTGAGTAGTGGCAAGAGATCCAAGATTTAACTAAGTACAATTCTTACAGGAAATTGTGTTCCCAGTCCTACCTCAAGAACAATTTATATAAAAAAATCATACATAGGCAAAAAAAAAAAATGAAATTTTTAATAATCACAAACAAGAAAACATCCTAATCAAAGATCATTAATATTCAAGCAGCCTAACCAGTCTAGGCTTGTCCACAATTTAAAATCTAGAACTCTGATACCACCAAATGTGACACCCCAAACCCGACCGAGGCGGACTGGCCTAAATTCAAAGTATTACAATATCCACTTAAGTGACTCTCTGACTAACGACCTCCCAAGTCACACCCTAACCTTATAAAACCTCAATCTTATCTGATTATTAGCTATTTATTAACGTAGAAGCAAACTATGAGCCAATTTTAAAATTTTCCTAGGTAATTTAACATAAGGCATTTTCGTTATTTTACCACCTATGGTAAAACTAAATAGATTTTATATCTATATGTTTACCAACCTTTTTTTAGTCAAAATTATGCAAGCCTAAAATTTTAGCTTAATTCGAGTTCGCTTACTATGTCTAATTCAATTTTTACTATTAAGGACCAAATTGTAACTAATACAAACTATCAGTACCTATTCCGAATTACAAATTAAATGTGTTTTTAATCAAATTTTATCCATTACAAGACTAATATTAAAATTTTACCAAGTTCCCTTACCATCTAGGGCTCTAATTAGACTAATCAGTTTTTGGAACTAAATCGTAACTTAAACAAATTAGAATACCAATTTAAAAATACAATTCAAACCCCTAAAAACCCACAGCATTTTTTTTCTTCAAAAAATTCGCTTTAAAACCCAATTTTGCATATTTTAATGACCAATTAAACATGATTTAACTACGATTAATTAACATATATATGCACACAACTTCAATTGAATTTATTGACATCAATTAAACCTCAATTAAATAGAATTAAGCAATTCATTTCATGCACATCAAACACCGAATAACTCAGACAAGTGGCATACCTTAGTCGCTAGTAAACCACTCTGTTGAAGCTTCACTTAAACAATCGCTAGTATAAATTTCATGCTTCACACACCGTGTTATCAATCACCGTGTTATCAATCAACAATACACCATAAAGCAATCAATAATTAAACTCAAACATACCTCAAAATTATTATAAAACCATTCAAAATAAATGGCCAATGTCCAAAGTCCATTTACAACCAAAATCAAAAAAATTCTTGGGAGTACCACAACTACAATCTCTAAAATGCGTAATAAAGTCTTTACCAAACCTAAATCTCTTGGAACATTCTTGCGTGGCTCCTTAGCTCCTCAATCCCGATGAATATCTGCACAAATGTGAGGGTGTGAGCTTTAAAAAGCTTAGTGCATGTTAATAAAAACTAGTAAATTAACATCCAGTTCATGCTTAATTCTCAACCAATCATTCACCAATTGTCAGCCAAAATAATTAAACATGTCAATTTAATTTTCATAAACATTTTTAATACCAAAAATTAATTATTCATGGCTTTCAATCATAAATTGATATAGCAACAATCACACAAAAATATATATTGGCATTCATTTCTCATGGCTTAATCGGGTGATCATACATCAGATAAACGGATCTCTGAACTCCCACAAATATCAAATACAGTCCATCGAGTTGAGCGGGCCAAAGCACGCTCTCCCTTATAGTGCCTCAAATAACCCATTGAGTGGAGACTCATGCTCAACACTTCCTTATCTACTCCAACAAATCAGTCCACTTAGAGCCTCATTGCTCACAAATAACATATCAATATGGTGAGTACTCACAAATCCTACGGCTGCCAACTATATCCAATGGATCCACCATGCATCTTGCCAATATAATCAATCAAACATAGCAAATAAATCAGTCATTATTATGCTTAATTTAATGTGACAAAATGATTATGTATAGCTTGTAACATAGCCATTCAACATCCATTTAAATCAAGCAATTAACACACCAATTTCCCATATTCAATTATTCAATGTAACACCAACATATCATGATATAAAAAATTCAGTATACATGCTTTAAATTATCCTTAAACTTAAACAAATTAACTAACACAACACCACCCAAAATAAAGACTCACTTACCATTTTCTTTTTCATACAAATTCAATAAATTGCATATTTACTACTAATCTTGCAAATATTAACCATTCAACCATAATTAATTAAGCTTCTAATTAAACATAATTGAGGGTCAGTTTACCAAATCGCCCTTAGAAACACTTACCACACAATTTTTTTTTTCTACCACAACAAGTGATCAACTAGGCAATTTCGAGCTTCGATTTTGATTACTTGGTCCTCTTTAAGATTCAGATCTTCAACAGTGAAGTAGACATTACCACCTTTCCAAAGCTATATTAAACACAATTTTTAATTTACTATATTAATAGAAATTCATTCACAAAGATACGTTACCGAATTTGTAACATCAAGCCGACAACTCGATTCCTCACAAAATTGACCTCTCCAACCCTCCTAATCACTTCCAAACATCAATACTAAACCAATTACACATAAACTAAGTATCAATTTCACATCTAAATCAATTTCATAAAATCCAGAAAATTAATTCAAGATTTCAAAATTCGGATTTCTTCAAATTACCTCACGAATCATGTTTAATCTTGATAAATAAAACTAAAAACCTTCTAATAAATCCATTTTGAGTTGGAACATCCATTGTGAAACACCCCAAACCCGGCCCATTCACTACGACCGAATTTGAAATGCCACTGCGGAACACGTTTGAAAATATTCTTACTTAAAAGTAAAAACCGTTAAAATTGTTTCCTTTAATAAAACATTTTCGTAATTTAAAACATTCTAGGAAAATAAAATTCAAATTATTATAAAAGTACCGGATTCAAAACTTTAATATGACTTTTGAGAATATACATAGCTTTTAAAAATTTAACTTACAAAATATTAACTTAATTATAAATCTAACTTAAACATAACAAAATTCAAATACTTTAACTGGGCCTTATTACAATAAATAATTAAACCAAAGTACTTAATAAGAAACTGATTGAAATAATCAAAACGTCTTCTGCATGGGCCACCTCGTATCCACTCCAACCCGGTCCGATCATCATATCACCTGCGATGTTTGATAAATAATTGGGTGAGTCATACAGACTCAGTGTGTAATTAAACCACTGAATTCCACCCACATGTTAACCACATAATAACCTATATATCAGATAACAATTATCATATTCACATATTATCACATTTTGGGCTTGGCCCACATTCAAATCACTTATTAGGTAACAGGGTAATTAACCACATAATTCCACATATCGGGCTTAGCCCATTTCCACACTGATCCACATTCATATACTGGCTTGGCCCATTTCCACATTAGTCCACATATCACCACTTGGGCTTGGCCCATTTTCACATATGTTCACATACGAAATCATGCAATAATGAAACCCAACCCAAACCTAGGGTCCATCCGCTACACACCCCCTTATCCAGCCTACCACACACCAGGGGATTATCAAATCACCCTCTCCTTTTCACTCAAAAAGGCATTCCATGCCATCCACGTGCAATTAAGCACAATAATCCACAACGCGACCTCAGTCAGTGCCAATCCACGATGTAGCTGTAGCTAACACCAAAACCACGATAGGACACATAGTCACTCATGAACCACGATATGGCACATAGCCGATATCAACCACGATGAGGCACATAGCTACTCATCAAACCACGCGAACTTAATCGCAAATAATCCACAACGTGACCTCAGTCAACGTCAATCCACGATGTAGCTCAAGGCTAACATCAAACCACGTACTCGAAGTACACCCTGTCCTTCTTTCATATCATATCCCACCCATGCACATGCAACGTGAAATAGTGCCATGATAATGCATGAGCATGTTCATCAAACATATCATCACATATTCATATTAATAACCACATCATAGATTTAGTACTTACCTGATTACCGATATACCCCTTGAGGGTATCCATATCACAATTTCCACTGCACTAATTAGCACATTCATAACACATACATATATAACACAAATACCCGGAAAACGGTGGGTTAATCACACACCTGATCACTTGAAGTTCTAAACTCTCAATCCCGATGCTATCGTTAAGCGAAACTACAGCTATTTGCCTATAGCTTTCTCCTACTGCTGGCCCACACCCCGGTGGCCAATCTCAAACGGCAGAAACTGATCTCTTCTTAAACTTCGAGATAGGGACTTTACCTTTACCTTCCTGACCGGCATCCATGTCCATTAAGGATATATTAATCAGAACCAAACGGTTAATCGATAACATCGTAATCTAAATATACCAAATCTAAACTATACTTACTAAATATTCTTACCAACGAATCGAATCCCAGAAGCTTCACTTACTATAGTCGTTCCGCCCCTAAAGGCCATAATCCAAATCGGTCAACATTATTACACTAAATATGGCCTATGGCCGAATAGTACAAACCTCCTTACCTTACTTACCGAAATCCGGAATACTTGCTCTACTTCTGTCGACTTGATCCTTGAGTAGTCGAAATTCCTATTAATCACTTGTTAGAATCGGCTAGCTTTAATAATCAATAAGACTTATGGCTGAATTGTCCATCTCACCTTACCTCTATAATGAACCGATTAAGATAACTTGCACCAAAAGAAATCGAGAACACCTCCCCTCTTTGATCACTGAGATATTCGGCCACAGGAAAGAACTAGATCAAGGTTTCGGCTTTTGAAACTTGCGATAGAAGAAAAGAATAAGGCCGTCTTTGAGATTCGATTATGGCTATTAATAAAAGTAAAATACAAATAGAAGATTGGTCACTTACAAGGTTCGGCTAAAAAGTGAAATAGAGAGAAGAGGAATGGAACACAAATGGCCTTAATGCTTTTGAGGTTTCGGTCAACAACAAAAAGGGAAAAGAAACTGAAACTAAATGGCTTGCACTAGAGAGGAACGACACCTAGAGTAAAAAGAAAGCTCTAAATTTTGGCACACCCTCCTTATAAAGCTTCCAAACCGATTAAGCAACCCCAAAGAGTCCCACATTCGGCCACTTTATCACTCCTTATCCAATTCCAATTAAACTCCTATAATAACTCTTAAGCACACATTCAAAATATATAAAATAAATCCATAATTATCTTCTTTCTACTAACTTAAAATAATTCCACCTTTATCACCTTAATTAATAAAATAAAAATTATCCCTCATCAATCCCTTATCAATTTCCTATTTTGTCTCTTATCTTAATCATTTAAAATAAAATAAAATAATTAATTTAGCCATTATCCCTTCTTATAGCCGAATTTTAAAATAAATAGAACAACTTGATCCTTATCCTTCCAATGCCCATGTGCCGTCCAATTCCTTCTCTTGGCGCCAAAACAAAAATAAAACACCAAACTGCTGCCCACGTGAATCGAACCTCATCCCCTTGGAGCACCCTTGACTGCAGGTAACGCCCCAGCCACTTTGCCAAGGCGCTGTTTGTGATATAAACGCGCTCCAATTTCTTTTAAGACCTCTTTCCCTAGCTCCTTAACGCCAAAGCAAAAATAAAAACACGCCCATGCCGCCAACGGGATTCAAACCAAGGCCCTTGTCTAGGCGTCATTCCAGGCCCTTAAGTGGCGCATGGAAGCCACTTTACCATGGCCTGTTTTATGCCAAACACGCCTAGGATTTTTCCCTTAAGGCCTCCCTGACCTTGCTCCCCTTCCAGACGTAAAAATAAAAGTCTCTGATGTGCCCCACGTTACTCGAACCTCTTCCTTCCTGCACTCCCTTGCACCTTAGCGCCCAAGCCACTTTGCCAATTAATTTATTGTGTCCTAAACATCCACAAAATTCTTTTAAGGCCTTCTTGCCTAGTTTCCCCTTTACAATATTTTCCAAAGTTTTTCCCCTTCACCTAAAGTTCTCAAAAACTCCTAAAATATATCCAACCACACTTAAAGCCTACTAACACTTGAGTTATGCTCCAAACGCATAACCCCTAATTTAGGATGTTACAATTCTACCCTCCTTAAAAATAATTTCATCCTCGAAATTACTTACTATTAAGCAATCGTGCATTCTTAACTCATCACCCTACTCTACCGCTGCGCACTCTGATCTTAACAAAACTAACACATTCCTTAGATACTATCTCAAGATTCGCATTCAAGGTTCCATACACTTTGCTATCATACAAACTCGAACTATCTCATAACAATCAAGTCAATAAAGAGATTCCAGGGTTAGGGAACATACCTTGGTTGCCTAAGCCAACCTTGGTTGCCTCACATCTGAAAATTCAGCACCATCGCTTGGTGTTCCATGACCTTGACCTCGAGCCCTATCCATCACTTGAGGACATTTCTTAACCAAATGAGCCTTAGACCCACACCGGTAACATTCCTTACTATTTCCCCAACATTCTCCTAAATGAGCTCTTCCACACTGGGCACATAAACGACTCCGATTCTCAGCAACTGGTACAGGTGCACATACAGAATTCTCGATCCTTGGTCTTTTCTGAACATCTCCAAACAATGTTGACGGTCCAAAACTTCTCTTATTCCCGTTCCTATTCTTATCTCTTTTCTCTCTTACAGTCCTCTTAACTTCTTCAGTGATCCGAGCTTTCTCCACTAGAATGGCGAAGTCTCTTTCTCTGTGCGGGGCAATCAACTCTCGAAACTCATCTCATAGCCCATCTTCGAACCGGACACACCTTTCGTAATCAGTAGCCACGATCCTTTTGGCGTACTGACTTAATCGCACAAATTCAGCTTCATGCTCTGCTACCGACTTGCGTCCTTGAACCAAGTTTAGAAACGCCTTTCTCTGCGAGTCTAAGTAGCTAGCTCCAACGTACTTCCCTTCAAACTTAAGTTTAAAATATTCCCAATCCAGTCGATCTGTTGGAACACCTTGCCTGACAGTGAGCCACCATCGATAAGCTTCATCTCGGAGCAACGAGACAGCACCTTTCAGCTTTTCCTCAGGAGTACAGTTCAAATCGTCCATGATTCTTTCGACTGCCTCCAACTAATACTCCGCTACATTTAGAGCTACTCCTGATACTCTTCTAAAGATCTCGGCTCCGTTTAACCTAAGCCTTTCCGATACCGACTTCCGAGCTCCACTTCTCGTGCTAGCTCCTGCCACACGTTCTAGCACTCGTAGCATAGCCCGCGATACTGCGTCATCTTCTCCCGTCTGATCTTGATCCTCCGCGTCCACTGCTGGCGGCAGCACATTGTTTTCTGACCCATGGCCAGACCCCACTGGTTCCAATATTGCCATTCTACCTCTACCATGTCCACGACGACCACGTCCCCTAGAACTCATTTCTAACGTCGCGATTTAATCTGATTAAAAATTTTATGCATTAGTACTTTGGTTCCACTGATTAACCGCGAGCAGTTTTATGAAAAGAAGTTCTAGAAGTGGTTCTTTCGATCACACAAAGTTTCAGTTCAAGTTCTCTATTCTAATTCAGAGAGTCATATTCACATTCATCACTAGAGATACATTCATTCGGTGGTATCCACCACCCACATTCACTATTCGAACATTTTTGTCTATTCTCAACCCAGGGGTAATTTCATCATTTCTCCTATAAGGGTATTTTGGTAATAATCGAGGTCAATGTGAAAATCTTTATAAATCAAAGGCATTTCAAAATTTACAAAAACTCATGGGTATTTTTGAAAAGTTACTTTCCAAATCAGAGGTGTTGCAGAAATTTCAGAAATTGGGGTTATTTCGGTAATTTTATAAGCCAGGGGTAGTTCAGTAATTTTTCCAAATCAGGATATCTCAATATTTTGCAAAATAGGATTTTTCTGATATTTTGTAAAGTAAGAATATTTTAATAAAAGTCAAGGGTAATATGATTTTTTTAAACCAAGGGCATTTTTGTAATTTTACCACTAGGGGTATTTTAGTAATTTTACAATTCAAAAATATTTTGGAAAAAATTTTCCAAACTAAATTCTGCTATTCTTTAAAAGGGTAATATGGGGATTTTAAAACTAGGGTTTTCATAAAATCACGGCTAGTCCCTTTCGAGTTTTAGTTATAGGGTTTAGCCCGTGAATAAGTCCTCTTGGTTAGGGTGAACCGTAACTACGCACCAGGTAGGATTCCTGCGAAGAGGAGGTAAGTCACTAGGACTGCTTAAGTACCAGGCTCTTCCGGATTCAATCCTAGACATGCGCACCATGGTTGCCACACCCTAACTCGGCGACTTAACCACAGGTTTGTTTAATTAGGCACTTAAGCCTTATGTAAATGTTGGGGTAAACTAGTCCTAGGGTTCAAGTACCCATCATACTATTTCTACGTTCCATTCCTACCCTTCTACAGATCATACAGATCATACAATAAATCACACAAGAGATAGGGGTACTTACCTGGTGGACTGCGGGTCGGAGACTTAGGTGCCATGCTAGAAAACCTGCTTGTTTCATAAAATATTTTCATTAAAACTTACTTGGGCTCGATTTGAAAACATTTTGGGCCTTAAACCACAGACCGAGAGTTTGGAATGGCTCTGATACCAAACCGAAACACCCCAAACCCGACCCATTCACTACGACCGAATTTGAAATGCCACTGCGGAACACGTTCGAAAATATTCTTACTTAAAAGTAAAAACCGTTAAAATTGTTTCCTTTAATAAAACATTTTCGTAATTTAAAACATTCTAGGAAAATAAAATTCAAATTATTATAAAAGTACCGGATTCAAAACTTTAATATGACTTTTGAGAATATACATAGCTTTTAAAAATTTAACTTACAAAATATTAACTTAATTATAAATCTAACTTAAACATAACAAAATTCAAATACTTTAACTGGGCCTTATTACAATAAATAATTAAACCAAAGTACTTAATAAGAAACTGATTGAAATAATCAAAACGTCTTCTGCATGGGCCACCTCGTATCCACTCCAACCCGGTCCGATCATCATATCATCTTCGATGTTTGATAAATAATTGGGTGAGTAATACAGACTCAGTGTGTAATTAAACCACTGAATTCCACCCACATGTTAACCACATAATAACCCATATATCAGATAACAATTATCATATTCACATATTATCACATTTTGGGCTTGGCCCACATTCAAATCACTTATCAGGTAACAGGGTAATTAACCACGTAATTCCACATATCGGGCTTAGCCCATTTCCACACTGATCCACATTCATATACTGGGCTTGGCCCATTTCCACATTAGTCCACATATCACTGGGCTTGGCCCATTTTCACATATGTTCACATATGAAATCATGCAATAATGAAACCCAACCCAAACCTAGGGTCCATCCGCTACACACCCCCTTATCCAGCCTACCACAAACCAGGGGATTATCAAATCACCCTCTCATTTTCACTCCAAAAGGCATTCCATGCCGTCCACGTGCAATTAAGCACAATAATCCACAACGCGACCTCAGTCAGCGCCAATCCATGATGTAGCCGTAGCTAACACCAAAACCACGATGGGACACATAGTCACTCATTAACCACGATATGGCACAAAGCTAATATCAACCACGATGAGGCACATAGCTACTCATCAAACCACGCAACTTAATCGCAAATAATCCACAACGTGACCTCAGTCAACGTCAATCCACGATGTAGCTCAAGGCTAACATCAAACCACGTACTTGAAGTACACCCTGTCCTTCTTTCATAACATATCCCACCCATGCACATGCAACGTGAAATAGTGCCATGATAATGCATGAGCATGTTCATCAAACATATCATCACATATTCATATTAATAACCACATCATAGATTTAGTACTTACCTGATTACCGATATACCCCTTGAGGGTATCCATATCACAATTTCTACTGCACTAATTAGCACATTCATAACACATACACATATAACACAAATACCCGGAAAACGGTGGGTTAATCACACACCTGATCACTTGAAGTTCTAAACTCTCGATCCCGATGCTATCGTTAAGCGAAACTACAGCTGTTTACCTATATCTTTCTCCTGCTGCTGGCCTACACCCCAGTGGCCAATCTCAAACGGCAGAAACTGATCTCTTCTTAAACTTCGGGATAGGGACTTTCCCTTTACCTTCTTGACCGGCATCCATGTCCATTAAGGATATATTAATCAGAACCAAACGGTTAACCGATAACATCGTAATCTAAATATACCAAATCTAAACTATACTTACTAAATATTCTTACCAACGAATCGAATCCTTAAGCTTAAGCTTACTATAGTCGTTCACCTAAAGACCATAATCCAAATCGGTCAACATTATTACACTAAATATGGCCTATGGCCGAATAGTACAAACCTCCTTACCTTACTTACCGAAATCTCGAATACTTGCTCTACTTCTGTCGACTTGATCCTTGAGTAGTCGAAATTCCTATTAATCACTTGTTAGAATCGGCTAGCTTTAATAATCAATAAGACTTATGGCTGAATTGTCCATCTCACCTTACCTCTATAATGAACTGATTGGGATAACTTGCACCAAAAGAAATCGAGAACACCTCCCCCCTTTGATCACTGAGATATTCGGCCACAGGAAAGAACTAGATCAAGGTTTCGGCTTTTGAAACTTGCGATAGAAGAAAAGAATAAGGCCGTCTTTGAGATTCAGTTATGGCTATTAATAAAAGTAAAATACAAATAGAAGATTGGTCACTTACAAGGTTCAGCTAACAAGCGAAATAGAGAGAAGAGGAATGGAACACAAATGGCCTTAATGCTTTTGAGGTTTCGGTCAACAACAAAAAGGGAAAAGAAACTGAAACTAAATGGCTTGCACTAGAGAGGAACGACACCTAGAGTAAAAAGAAAACTCTAAATTTCGGCACACCCTCCTTATAAAGCTTCCAAACCAATTAAGCAACCCCAAAGAGTCCCACATTCGGCCACCTTATCACTGCTTATCCAATTCCAATTAAACTCCTATAATAACTCTTAAGCACACATTCAAAATATATAAAACAAATCCATAATTATCTTCTTTCTACTAACTTAAAATAATTCCACCTTTATCACCTTAATTAATAAAATAAAAATTATCCCTCATCAATCCCTTATCAATCTCCTATTATATCTCTTATCTTAATCATTTAAAATAAAATAAAATAAAATAAAATAATTAATTTAGCCATTATCCCTTCTTATAGCCGAATTTTAAAATAAATAGAACAACTTGATCCTTATCCTTCCAATGCCCATGTGCCGTCCAATTCCTTCTCTTGGCGCCAAAACAAAAATAAAGCACCAAACTACTGCCCACATGAATCGAACCTAATCCCCTTGGAGCACCCTTGACTGCAGGTAACGCCCCAGCCACTTTGCCAAGGCGCTGTTTGTTATACAAACGCGCCCCAATTTCTTTTAAGACCTCTTTCCCTAGCTCCTTAACGCCAAAGCAAAAATAAAAACACGCCCATGCCGCCAACGGGATTCGAACCAAGGCCCTTGTCCAGGCGTTATTCGAGTCCCTTAAGTGGCGCATGGAAGCCACTTTACCATGGCCTGTTTTATGCCAAACACGCCTAGGATTTTTCCCTTAAGGCCTCCCTGACCTTGCTCCCTTTCCAGACGCAAAAATAAAAGTTTCTGATGCGCCCCACGTTACTCGAACCTCTTCCCTCCTGCACTCCCTTGCACCTTAGCGCCCAAGCCACTTTGCCAATTAATTTCTTGTGTCCTAAAGATCCACAAAATTCTTTTAAGGCCTTCTTGCCTAGTTTCCCCTTTTCACTTAAAATTCTAATATTTTCCAAAGTTTTTCCCCTTCACCTAAAGTTCTTAAAAACTCCTAAAATATATCCAACCACACTTAAAGCCTACTAACACTTGATTTATGCTCCAAACGCATAACCCCTAATTTAGGATGTTACAATTCTACCCTCTTTAAAAATAATTTCGTCCTCGAAATTACTTACTATCAAGCAATCGTGCATTCTTAACTCATCACCCTACTCTACCGCTGTGCACTCTAATCTTAACAAAACTAACACATTCCTTAGATACTATCTCAAGATTCGCATTCAAGGTTCCATACACTTTGCTATCATACAAACTCGAGCTATCTCATAACAATCAAGTCAATAAAGAGATTCCAGGGTTAGGGAACATACCTTGGTTGCCTAAGCCAACCTTGGTTGCCTCACATCCGAACCTTCAGCACCATCGCCTGGTGTTCCATGACCTTGGCCTCGAGCCCTATCAATCACTTGAGGACATTTCTTAACCAAATGAGCCTTAGACCCACACTGGTAACATTTCTTACTACTTCCCCAACATTCTCCTAAATGAGCTCTTCCACACTGGGCACAAAAACGACTCCGATTCTCAACAACTGGTACAGGTGCACTTACAGAATTCTCGATCCTTGGTCTTTTCTGTACATCTCCAAACGATGCTGACGGTCCAAAACTTCTCTTATTCCCGTTCCTATTCTTATCTCTTTTCTCTCTTACAGTCCTCTTAACTTCTTCAGTGATCTGAGCTTTCTCCACTAGAATGGCGAAGTCTCTTTCTCTGTGCGGGGCAATCAACTCTCGCAACTCATCTGGTAGCCCATCTTCGAACTGGACACACCTTTCATAATCAGTAGCCACAATCCCTTTGGCGTACTGACTTAATCGCACAAATTCAGCTTCATACTCTGCTATTGACTTGCTTCCTTGAACCAAGTTTAGAAATGCCTTTCTCTGCGAGTCTAAATAGCTAGCTCCAACGTACTTCCCTTCAAACTTAAGCTTAAAATATTCCCAATCTAGTCGATCTGTTGGAACACCTTGCCTGATAGTGAGCCACCATCGATAAGCTTCATCTCGGAGCAACGAGATAGCACCTTTCAACTTTTCCTCAGGAGTACAGTCCAAATCGTCCATGATTCTTTCGACTGCCTCCAACCAATACTCCGCTACATTCAGAGCTACTCCTGATACTCCTCTAAAGATACCGGCTCCGTTCGACCTAAGCCTTTCTGATACCGACTTTCGAGCTCCACTTCTCGTGCTAGCTCCTGCCACACGTTCTAGCATTCGTAGTATAGCCCGCGATACTGCGTCATCCTCTCCCGTCTGATCTTGATCCTCCGCGTCCATCTTTGGCGGCACCACATCGCGTTTTCGACCCATGGCGGACTCCCACTGGTTCCGATATTGCCATTCTACCTCTACCACGTCCACGACGACCACGTCCCCTAGAACTCATTTCTAACGTCGCGATTTAATCTTATTAAAAATTTTATGCATTAGTACTTTGGTTCCACTGATTAACCGCGAGTAGTTTTATGAAAAGAAGTTCTGTTCTGTGGTTCTTTCGATCACACAAAGTTTCAGTTCAAGTTCTCTATTCTAATTCGAGAGTCATATTCACATTCATCACTAGAGATACATTCATTCGGTGGTATCCACCACCCACATTCACTATTCGAACATTTTTGTCTATTCTCAACCTGTGGGTAATTTCATCATTTCTCCTATAAGTATATTTTGGTAATAATCGAGGTCAATGTGAAAATCTTTATAAATCAAAGGCATTTCAAAATTTACAAAAACTCATGGGTATTTTTGAAAAGTTGCTTTCCAAATCAGAGGTGTTGCAGAAATTTCAGAAATCGGGGTTATTTCGGTAATTTTGTAAGCCAGGGGTAGTTCAGTAATTTTTCCAAATCAGGGTATCTCAATATTTTGCAAAATAGGATTTTTCTGACATTTTGTAAAGTAAGAATATTTTAATAAAAGTCAAGGGTAATATGATTTTTTTTAAACTAAGGGCATTTTTGTAATTTTACCACTAGGGGTATTTTAGTAATTTTGCAATTCAGAAATATTTTGGGAAAAATTTTCCAAACTAAATTCTGCTATACTTTAAAAGGGTAATATGGGGATTTTAAAACTAGGGTTTTCATAAAAACACGGCTAGTCCCTTTCGGGTTTTAGTTATCGGATTTAGCCCGTGAATAAGTCCTCTTGGTTAGGGTGAACCGTAACTACGCACCAGGTAGGATTCCTGCGAAGAGGAGGTGATTCACTAGGACTGCTTAAGTACCAGGCTCTTTCGGATTCAATCCTAGACATGCGCACCATGGTTGCCACACCCTAACTCGGCGACTTAACCACAGGTTTGTTTAATTAGGCACTTAAGCCTTATGTAAATGTTGGGGTAAACTAGTCCTAGGGTTCAAGTACCTATCATATTATTTCTACGTTTCATTCCTACCCTTCTACAGATCATACAGATCATACAATAAATCACACAAGAGATAGGGGTACTTACCTGGTGGACTGCGGGTCGGAGACTTAGGTGCCATGCCAGAAAACCTGCTTATTTCATAAAATATTTTCATTAAAACTTACTTGGGCTCGATTTGAAAACGTTTTGGGCCTTAAACCACAGACCGAGAGTTTGAAACGGCTCTGATACCAAACTGAAACACCCAAACCCGGCCCATTCACTACGATCGAATTTGAAATGCCACTGCGGAACACGTTCGAAAATATTCTTACTTAAAAGTAAAAACCGTTAAAATTGTTTCCTTTAATAAAACATTTTCGTAATTTAAAACATTTTAGGAAAATAAAATTCAAATTATTATAAAAGGACCAGATTCAAAACTTTAATATGACTTTTGAGAATATACATAGCTTTTAAAAATTTAACTTACAAAATATTAACTTAATTATAAGTCTAACTTAAACATAACAAAATTCAAATACTTTAACTGGGCCTTATTACAATAAATAATTAAACCAAAGCACTTAATAAGAAACTGATTGAAATAATCAAAACGTCTTCTGCATGGGCCACCTCGTATCCACTCCAACCCGGTCCGATCATCATATCACCTTCGATGTTTGATAAATAATTGGGTGAGTCATACAGACTCAGTGTGTAATTAAACCACTGAATTCCACCCACATGTTAACCACATAATAACCCATATATCAGATAACAATTATCATATTTACATATTATCACATTTTGGGCTTGGCCCACATTCAAATCACTTATCAGGTAACAGGGTAATTAACCACATAATTCCACATATCGGGCTTAGCCCATTTCCACACTGATCCACATTCATTTACTGGGCTTAGCCCATTTCCACATTAGTCCACATATCACTGGGCTTGGCCCATTTTCACATATGTTCACATACGAAATCATGCAATAATGAAACCCAACCCAAACCTAGGGTCCATCCGCTACACACCCCTTATCCAAATTTACCACACACCGGGGATTATCAAATCACCCTCTCATTTTCACTCCAAAAGGCATTCCATGCCGTCCACGTGCAATTAAGCACAATAATCCACAACGCGACCTCAGTCAGCACCAATCCACGATGTAGCCATAGCTAACACCAAAACCACGATGGGACACATAGTCACTCATCAACCACAATATGGCACAAAGCCGATATCAACCACGATGAGGCACATAGCTACTCATCAAACCACGCGAACTTAATCGCAAATAATCCACAACGTGACCTCAGTCAACGTCAATCCACGATGTAGCTCAAGGCTAACATCAAACCACGTACTCAAAGTACACCCTGTCCTTCTTTCATATCATATCCCACCCATGCACATGCAACGTGAAATAGTGCCATGATAATGCATGAGCATGTTCATCAAACATATCATCACATATTCATATTAATAACCACATCATAGATTTAGTACTTACCTGATTACCGATATACCCCTTGAGGGTATCCATATCACAATTTCCACTGCACTAATTAGCACATTCATAACACATACACATATAACACAAATACCCAGAAAACGGTGGGTTAATCACACACCTGATCACTTGAAGTTCTAAACTCTCAATCCCGATGCTATCGTTAAGCGAAACTATAGATATTTGCCTATAGCTTTCTCCTGCTGCTGGCCCACACCCCGGTGGCCAATCTCAAACGGCAGAAACTGATCTCTTCTTAAACTTCGGGATAGGGACTTTCCCTTTACCTTTTTGACCGGCATCCATGTCCATTAAGGATATATTAATCAGAACCAAATGGTTAACCGATAACATCGTAATCTAAATATACCAAATCTAAACTATACTTACTAAATATTCTTACCAACGAATCGAATCTCGGAAGCTTCGCTTACTATAGTCGTTTCACCCCTAAAGACCATAATCCAAATCGGTCAACATTATTACACTAAATATGGCCTATGGCCGAATAGTACAAACCTCCTTACCTTACTTACCGAAATCCTGAATACTTGCTCTACTTCTGTCGACTTGATCCTTGAGTAGTCGAAATTCCTATTAATCACTTGTTAGAATAGGCTAGCTTTAATAATCAATAAGACTTATGGCTGAATTGTCCATCTCACCTTACCTCTATAATGAACCGATTGGGATAACTTGCACCAAAAGAAATCGACAACACCTCCCCCCTTTGATCACTGAGATATTCGGCCACAGGAAAGAACTAGATCAAGGTTTCGGCTTTTGAAACTTGCGATAGAAGAAAAGAATAAGGCCGTCTTTGAGATTCGGTTATGGCTATTAATAAAAGTAAAATAAAAATAGAAGATTGGTCACTTACAAGGTTTGGCTAACAAGCGAAATAGAGAGAAGAGGAATGGAACACAAATGGCCTTAATGCTTTTGAGGTTTCAGTCAACAACAAAAAGGGAAAAGAAACTGAAACTAAATGGCTTGCACTAGAGAGGAACAACACCTAGAGTAAAAAGAAAGCTCTAAATTTCGGCACACCCTCCTTATAAAGCTTCCAAACCGATTAAGCAACCCCAAAGAGTCCCACATTCGGCCACCTTATCACTCATTATCCAATTCCAATTAAACTTCTATAATAACTCTTAAGCACACATTCAAAATATATAAAATAAATTCATAATTATCTTCTTTCTACTAACTTAAAATAATTCCACCTTTATCACCTTAATTAATAAAATAAAAATTATCCCTCATCAATCCCTTATCAATCTCCTATTTTGTCTCTTATCTTAATCATTTAAAATAAAATAAAATAAAATAATTAATTTAGCTATTATCCCTTCTTATAGCCGAATTTTAAAATAAATAGAACAACTTGATCCTTATCCTTCCAATGCCCATGTGCCGTCCAATTCCTTCTCTTGGCGCCAAAACAAAAATAAAACACCAAATCGCGCCCACGTGAATCGAACCTCATCCCCTTGGAGCACCCTTGACTGCAGGTAACGCCCCAGCCACTTTGCCAAGGCGCTATTTGTGATATAAACGCGCCCCAATTTCTTTTAAGACCTCTTTCCCTAGCTCCTTAACGCCAAAGCAAAAATAAAAACATGCCCATGCCGCCAACGGGATTCGAACCAAGGCCCTTGTCCAGGCATCATTCCAGGCCCTTAAGTGGCGCATGGAAGCCACTTTACCATGGCCTGTTTTATGCCAAACACGCCTAGGATTTTTCCCTTAAGGCCTCCCTGACCTTGCTCCCCTTCCAGACGTAAAAATAAAAGTCTCTGATGCGCCCCACGTTACTCGAACCTCTTCCCTCCTGCACTCCCTTGCACCTTAACGCCCAAGCCACTTTGCCAATTAATTTCTTGTGTCCTAAACATCCACAAAATTCTTTTAAGGCCTTCTTGCCTAGTTTCCCCTTTTCACTTAAAATTCTAATATTTTCCAAAGTTTTTCCCCTTCACCTAAAGTTCTCAAAAACTCCTAAAATATATCCAACCACACTTAAAGCCTACTAACACTTGAGTTATGCTCCAAACGCATAACCCCTAATTTAGGATGTTACACATTGATTTGTGGATTTCCTCTCAAAATTAAAGATACACCATTAAAGCACCTTAAGCTTCTGAAGAAGATGACATTGATAAAAAATCATGCAATTGACTCTCAAATCATGTAAAAATGTTTCTAATCAGCATAAAAATAAGTTTAGAAATGGAAATTACCTTTGATTCGTTCTGAATCCTTTGATTGAAAATATTAATTCAAGAATCTTGAAAAATTTTAGAATATTTTTGGCTACTTTTGAGAATAAGTTCGGGTGAAAGGAGAGAGTATTTTGAGAAGGAAATTGTTTGGATCTATTCTCGATGATAGATCTTTAAAACCATGCAAAGAAAATGAAATTTATAGCTCTCCAATATAATGTAAATGGTGTGAAAAGCAGGCTAGATACATTGTTTTGAAAGCTGAAATAACACTCTAGAATTTAAAAATTGGGGAATTTGCCTAATGGCCACTCCCACATTTCAATTATTTTTTCATTTAATCCTTTTCCTCCAAAAGTTTGAAATTTAAGGTTTGTTTTCCAAATAAATACCCCAAAACTTATTTTAATTAGTATTTAAATTTAATTCAATTTAATCCCCAATAAAATTTATTTTAATTTTTTTGACCTAAATTAATTATTTTCACTAATAATTATTTAATTAATTTAAAATTAATTTTCCAAAAATATTTTTATTTTTCTGGATTATTGTTTAGTCGGTTTTAAATGAAATTAACCTCCTAAATTAAATTAAAAATTACTAAAAACCCTATAAATTCCTAGTTTCACATTTGGAACCCTTAAAATATACCTCAAACTTTTAAACCCGGTTTAGGGATATTACATAGCCAAGGAGGACATCTTGCCAAGCGTAAAAGTAGTGAAACTAGACCTATAGTGTCACAGCACAAAGCTCCATGATCTACTAGGTCCTGACATTGGTCTTGCAATGTCGTGACTTGATTCTGATATGGACCAAGGAGACCAAGCGCCTTGATTAGCAAAGTCTCAACTTTCAACTCTCAATGTCGCTACCAAGAGCCTTCTCATTAGCAATGTCGTGATATCACCTTGCCAATGTCATGACATTGAGTTCATGATAGCCAAATCGAGAGGGCAGCATTTAGAAATTTTGGGTCAATCTTGCCGTAATTGTGTTTAATGATGGGGACAATATTGTAATTGAAGGGTTCTTACTATTTGGCCTATAAATAGTTGTTAGAAGATTGGGTTTGGAAAACGCAACAAAAAAATATGTTTAACGGAAAACTAGAGTTTTAAAAAAGTTTCCAACATAAGAACTTGTTTGTGTTATTTAAAGTAATAAACACTTAATCAAAATCGTATCTTTATGATTCGTCTAGGATGAACACTTTGATCGGTTAGTCTTCTCTGCCATCCTCAAGTTCACATCTGCTGAGTGTGGGATCATTTCGAATTAGAAATTTTTTCACAAAATTACTAGCAGGGTAATTTCATAATTTCTCTAAAAATTTTGGGTCAAGTTGTAAATAACAAGAATATCTCTAGAAATTTTCTAAAATATTTTATTCAAAGAATTTTCTCTCTACAACTTTTCTTGAATTCAAGTGTATGAGAATAATGCTAGAGTATGCCCAAAGACCAATCATGAGATGGTTGTAATTTCATACTCATTTTACCTCATTACTAATATAAGGCATTGTCATTGTTATTTCAGTTTCTTTTTTTGTGTATATAAATAAACTAATCAATCATAAAGCCCTAAGAATAATATGATTATTCTCAACAGGTCCTTAGTCAAGTATGATTGTGGGCTTGGACAATAATAATGCATTGAGACTAATGTGTAATTGATTGATGACAAAGTGTTGTCATTGACATAGGGATTTCCAAATCAATACAAGAATATGTGTTAGAGAACAACATATTAAACTGACCCGCCATGATTATATTTATTGAATTATTATGTAATAGTCACAATATTACTCATAATGATAACTATATATATGATCCTCAAACTTGATATCATCATTGTCCCAACATCGTGAGTTGTATATTTCGATATAGTCAAATGTCTACCATAACAGTTTGTATTATAAAAATTGATGTTGGATATACCACAATCCATGTAGTGGGATATGGTTGATCAAGATAGGATTTAACCCTCTTACATAATGGGAGCAATATCTTAGACCTCTTGATAGAGTGAGACTAGAAATGCATAACCATACTCGAATAAGTTGATATGAGAATCACACTTATTTGTTTATTGTAGTATACTCAGAAAATCAAGAAATATGAGATTGGACTATACAAGTGTGACTATTCCATGACTTGTGTCCTGTAACACCCCTAAGTCGTATCCGTTGCCGAAATAGGGTTATGGAGCATTACTAAATAAACGTAACTTAAAATCATTCATTTCTAAACATTACCATAGAAGTAACATAAGCCATTAATATACATGCGTATTGTCCCTTTTTCGAGCCCTCGAGGCCCTAGAATCACTTTAGAAATGATTCGGGACTAAATTGAAAACATTTGAAACATTGAAGAAAAAGTTAGAAAATTCAAAACTGTAGAGGTCACATGACCATGTAGCCAGGTCGTGTAACTCACACGGCTGATGTAACTCCCCAAAAATGTAGGGCTTGAAATTTTGCTGAAATGGCTTAAATTCCATGATGTGCTTGAATGGCTGGGTATTTGAGTGTATTTGGGGGAGGCCTGGGTTAAATTCGAGTCTGGGCCTCGGAAAATTTTTAATTTTTGCTCTTAAGAGGAATGGGCTGTTAGCAGTAAGACTTATATATAAATGTGTGTGTTTTTGTGTCACAAAAAGAGCATGTGACTTAGTGGTTGTGGCATCATTGAGGTAGCAAGGGGAATGGGGTTTGAATCCCATAACAAGCAAATAGGGGATTTTATTTTATGTCTTGGTAATGCAAGAGGTAGAGTTTGGATCAAACTCTGCAAAGGAGGTTGAAGAGTTGGTCAACAAATTCAAATGAAAGGTTGGGAGTAATTCAAGGAGGATTCGGTGGAGAGGTTGAGGGAGTTGGGGTGTGTAGGAGTCTTGGCCGAATTTGGAGAAGGATGAGTAGGGGATTTTTGGCTAGGGGGATGTCAATTGTGCAAATTCAGCAAGTGGAGTGAGTGAAAAAGCCGAATCTTCTCTTTGGCATTTTAAGCTTTCTTTTGTTGCATTTGGGGTTTGGTTATTATTTTTGGCATCTCGTTTAACCTTTTACCATTTCGAGTTTTATTTTTCTTTCTTCTGTTCATCGCTAATTCTCTATTGCTGCCTACCTTCTACCAAATCATTCTTTCTTCTTTCGGTTTCTTCTTTGGCCGAACGTAACTCTTATTTGCCTCTTGAGATTCTTTTCTTTTCTTTGCAAGATAGCCGAGCACTTTCTTTCTTTCTTCTTGTGTCAGTCGAATCTATTAGGGCTTAAGTATCTTCTTCTCTTCATTCAAACTGTTTCTGAATCTCTGCAATTGGTTGGTAAGTGGGGACTATAGCCGAATCTAGGTTGGCTTTATTCTCCTTATTCGGTTTTGTTTCTCTTAGGCTAAAAGGTTTTTCCCTAGTTGCCATGGAAATATATATTGCTAACACTTTCTTTCTCATCGAATTTTGCTAAGGACTCGATTTCCTTAACCAAGGGGTAGGCCGATTATTATTTAACTACAAGGGATCTTTCGTTTCATGGTAAGTAAAGTTAGTTTGATTAAAGCGTTTCAATACTATGGTTTAACAAGGGTTTGTGACTAATTAATAGGCGGTTGTTATCATAGGTGTCTTGGAAGTGCATCAAATTACAACTCGTAACAGGTGTGTAATCGTACACCCAATTTTGGTTCTGTCAATATGACGAATGAAGGTGTGTATTCACACCCCTGATGAATTGTGAATCAGCTAAAGCCAAAAAATCGATAAGCCGAAACTCCGACATCTAAGGGCTCTCGAGCGTGCGAGCGCTCGTAGAGATAAATTGAGCCACAATTGTTGGCGATAGACCGTTGAGGCTGCCATGAACATTCTCTTGGCCTTATGTCGTAATAGGTCTCGTTGGGCCATTAGGCCTATGGGCCCCATGTGGGTAAAATTCACGATAGTGACAGATAATGGATTGGACTGCGAAGCTCGCATAGCCACTACCGAAATCGGGCACAATGGGCCACACGAGCGTGTGGGCCCACTTGGGCCGAAAATTGGGCTTTGGGTCCAATTGCACCGTTTCGACCTAAAAGGGTGCCTGTGTCACTCGAGGTGACTGTAGAACTTTAGAGAGGCCGTTATAGGGTAAAATTATCGAAATAACCTCAATGGGTAATATTACCGAAATACCCTCGATGGGTAAAATTACTGAAATACCCTCGAAGGGTGAAATTACTGAAATACCCTCCAAGGGTAAAATTACCAAAATATGCTCGTTGGGTAAAATTACCAAAATACACTCAAAGGGTAAAATTATCGAAATACTCCCGATGGGTCAAATTACCGTTTTACCCCTAATAGACAAAATGACCATTATACCCCTAGTGGTAGCTTAAGTGATGTTTGTGTGATATTTATATGACTGATTATGTTTGTGACATACTGCATACACGAATTATTTTTGACACGACATTCTGCATTGGGGTGGGGATTTGTATTTGGAGGAAGTACTGTACTAGTGGCTCTGCCACGTTTTATTGATCTAGTGGCTTCACCACGTATTCTGATTTCAGTGGCTTGGCCCACGTTCACTGCCATTAGCAGCTTTGCTACGTTACTACTTGCAGCTATGCTACGATATTGGTGTGCTGGGTGGGTGGGTCGACTTGGTCCCCACATGGTGTGTTGGTTGGTATGGGTGGTGTGTTGGTTGGTACGGGTTGGGTTGCATTACTGCTGTATTCTATGATCATTTGGACTTAGGCCGACACTGCTACTGAATAGGGCTAAAGCCCGGTCTGAATTGATACTGAATAAGGACTCGAAGGTGGCTATACGCTCGATATGTTTTAATATTAGACTTAGTTATTTTATTTTTAATGTTTTGGGTTAATAGTTATGTAATAAGGCCATTTGGGGTTTTAATTTTTATTGGTGGTTCTCTTTATTTCAACCTGCTAGTCTAGGTAACACGGGTTTTTAAAATAATAACTGTTTTCTTAAAATCACGTTTTCAAATCTTAAAGTTTACAACTAGAAACGACTTTCGCGGTTTTACTTCTGATTGATAAGCGTATAACAATTGATATGACCTGTAATTGGACAACAAGGTTTTGCAACACTATCGTTTCCAAAACAATTGGTAAATGGGTTTAAACTTTTGAAACAAACTTTTATCGACAAACTCAGTTTTCAAATGACACTTTGATGTGACACGTCAGATTCGATCATAACGTCTAGGCCGGGTTTGGGGTGTTACAATTAGTGGTATCAGAGCCTGGTTGCAAAACTCAGCTGTGGAATGGGTTTTTGAAAATTTTCTAAATCTGCCTATATTTTGGTTTGGAAAGACATGTTGTTACTGAAAGTGTGACACACTGAGTCTCCGGCACCAAATTTGTAAGTTCCCTGACACTGTTTTCTGTTATATACTGAGATGATTATACTGACAAGCTACCATGGATAGTAGTAGTGCATTGAAACTCTTTAGCTAGAGCAAACTAAAAATTGTAGTGATGTTAGGATCTACGAAAACAACTCTGTTTACTGTTTATCATAAAATATCCGTTAATAATTAATGAAATTATAAGATGATGCATAAAACTCTTAAATCAGATAAATATGTTACATCGATATGAGCACCAGAGGTCGCAGAAGGGGTATACGTGGCCGCAGTAGAGGCCAAGGTGCTAGGGTTGGGTCTTCATCATTGGGATACATGCCGGCTAGAGAGGCGCCAGCCTCACTAGTAACTGAGACAGGGTCTTATGACTGAGCCATTAGAGATGATGCTTTGTCTCAAGCAATGCTGCGGGTCTTGGAAAGGGTTGCTAGAGCAAGTATTGGATCAGTGGGCCGAGGGTTAATTTCTGAGCAACTCCGATCTAATGGATCGAAAATCTTTAGGGGCATTTCTAGTGTAGCCTCGAATGTGGCAGAATATTGTACCGAGTGGATAATGGATGACCTTGACTATACTGTGGAACAGAAATTGAAGGGAGCAGTGTCCTTACTGCGAGACGAGGCATACCAATGGTGGCTCACTGTGAGGAAAGGCATGCATGTTGACCACTGATCATGTGTTAGAGTCTTAAAAATTTATAAAAAGAATGATCGAGTTTAGAAACTAACTATGACAACGATTGAGGCAAGCGTACCTATCGAACAGTAGTATAGTTTAGTGGCAAGACCGGATTGTCGAACCTAAAGGAACCTAAAGTACTAATACTAACTTTCTTTCTATTATTTAGCCTAAGAATTAAATGAATTTTTATCTAATCTAAAATTAACTAACAACTAAACTAAAGACGCAAAAACAAAGGAAACAAAATTGGGGAAATACTTGTGGGAAAAACCAATTGATTAAGACAATACCAGAGGAAGAATCCACCTAGACTTCACTTGTTATCTAACTCTGAACCAGACGATGTATTCACTTGACTTGATCCGTAGGATTTCCTAAGTTATATTAATACCTCTTTCGAGGCTACTAACATCTAACCCTAGGTTGATTAATTGAAATCTCTTTCTAATTAAAACCCTTAGAATTGCATTAACTTGATCTATGGACTCCCATATTAGGTTTCACCCTAATCCGGCAAAATCTCGTCACCCTATGTCTAGGCGTGCGATCAACTCTGCTTAATTATGCTAGATATACTCTTAGGCAGGGACTTTTGCTCCTCCACCTAAGCACATCACACTTGAATCAATATCCCGAAAATATCAAAACAAGAATTAAGAACACATAATTAAGAACAAACCAAGTATTTATCATATAGTTCAGCAACCAATAACAAGATTCATCTTAGGTTTCATCCCTCTCAGGTATCTGAGGGTTTAGTTCATAATCATAAAAGAATACATCTCAAAAGAAAAGATAAAACAAAACATAAGAAAACTCTAAAACCCCCTGAAGGAATTGAAGAGAGATCCTCCGTCTTGAGTATGACTTTGGCTTCTTGAGATGAATCAACTGGCTTTCTTCAAGTAAATTCCACATTTCTGACCCTTCTGGCTCAACTCTTTGACCTAGCTTGACGCTCCTTGAAGGTTGGCCTCTAGGGTGTTTATATAGGCTCTTGGAATACATTTCTTTGCCTCTAAGTACCCTAATCCGACTGAAACTCTTTTTTATCACGTCAGGGGCACGACCATGTCACACGCTCGTGTTAATTGTGGCCAGGCCGTGTTGAGTCTATTAATGAGGAACGGCCGTGTGGTATTGGGCCCCAGCCATGTTGATTTTGTATTATGGCCCATTTACTCCTTTTTGGGCCCGTTTTTCATTCTTTTTATCCTCCGGTGCTCTTTTGAGTATAAAACATGAAAACAAAGGATTAAAAGCACCAAATTACACAATTCAAGGAATAAATCATCCAAAAGTATGCTGAATGCGGGATTAAAATATGTTCATATTACGATTTATCAAATACCCCCACACTTAAGCATTTGCTTGTCCTCAAGCAAAATTCGCAACTCACAATTAAAATGAACTTCCTCGATTCATAATATTTATCAATAATGTTCCATCATAATTCAAAAGTAATTTATACATTGATAATTTAAGTAAAAGGGTCCTAAAGATTCAAACAATCAAATTCATAGTTTTTATAGCATAAAAACATATGCGTTTCCCCTTACCTAAATAATTACCTTTAATTCAAAATTGACAAGAGTTGACATCCTCACTAAAGATTCACTCAAATCACTTTAAGTGTTTAAGGTTCAAAATTAAGCACTCAAAAGTCAAGCATGAAAAGTTAATCCCATAGGCTTGCCTGAAAATCAAATCTCCACCACTGTAAAATGAGATGATACACAAATCAAAAGGTCTTTAAAAAGGGTTGTAATGGGGCTTGGGTTAAAGGTGTGGATAAAGGCTAAAGTAGAAGGTTAGAATCGAGATTGAATTGATAATTTACCTAACTAGAAAAATGAACTAATCCTAAATAATTACATCAATTGAAAATTTGTAATACTAATACTAATAGTACGAGCTTCTTCTTCAACAATTGGAATTTAAATGTATAAGCTCATTTAATCACATAACTAATAATGAATATATTTCGATTTTTTAAAGAACAAATCAAATACATAATAAAGGATGAATTTACTACTAAAATAAAGATCATAGTTAGGCAACTGATCAAATCAAATCTCAACAAAAAGGTAGTCAAAAGGAATGGTAATAACAAATACAAAGGGTTTTGGGTTAATATTAGTGGGTGAGTCAATAAAAAGGGTTGTTAGGATCAAAGGGGTTCACTAGGGGTTAATTATGAAGGTAGGCTTTTTAGTGGAGTGAGTGGGTTAAATCCTAAGTGCCTTTATCATCTCTGTATATCAAATCAATAGTGTGGTCTTAACATGTATAATCGAAGCAGGTTCTAGAATAACAAATCAATGTTGACACACTCATAATAAAAAAGTGAGCGCGAAAAGAATATATGCTCTTAAAAGGCTCAAAATCTCACAAAAATTATGGGTTTTTGATATCAACCTTGTAAATTTCAAACTTGAAGGTAATAATTAGATTCAGGTGGACAACCTACCAAAATTTTTATTTTTGAAAATAGACTTATTGTAACACCCCAAACCCAGCCCATACGTTTCGACCAGATCTGGCATGCTACGGGTTGTACATTGAAAACTTTTGCTTTGTTGGTTTTGGAAATTGTAGATTTATTAGGCAGTAATTAATAAATAAGTGACATTTAAAAAAACCCTTGTATTATTGTTATTGTGAATAATTAAACCTTTAACAAAATTTCATAAGTTGCAAATATTTAAAAAACTACTTAGGCGAATATAAACTATAGGGCCTTATTACCTAAATATTCCCAAAATAAAACTTAAAGGAAAAACCGAAAATAATCTATAGAAATAAAAACTTGATGGCCCCTCGAGTCTGTCTCGGCTCCCATGTCCACGATCTACTACTCATCTGAAAGGTTAGGGAAAAATAATAGGGTGAGTCACCAAGACTCAGTGTGTAAATCCCGAAAACACATAAAAGGCTTGGGCCCACAAACACATTATGAGCCCTGGCCCATATAATCATATGACAGATAATAAATGATGCAAAGCCCAACCCATCCTAGAATTCCATCCTCTACACATCAACCCGTACCAACCATCACACCTTGGGGATTTCTACAATCAACCCGCCAACCGCTACACACCATATTGACAGTCATACTGTCTATTCCTTATCAATCAGGAATTTTAACATGGGTTTTCTACCACCGATCACCAAGTGACCTAACATTTCATTTCGTGGGTTTTCTACCACCGATCACCATGTGATCTAATATTTTATTACGTGGGTTTTCTACCACCGATCACCATGTGACCAATCATCTTATTACGTGGATTTTCTACCACCGATTACCATGTGACCAATCATCTTATTACGTGGGTTTTCTACCACCGATCACATGTGACCAATCATTTTATTACGTGGGTTTTCTACCACCGACCACCATGTGACCAATCATGCTCTCCCCCTTCAATAACATAATCCCACCCCATGCATACACATAAAAGAAACATCATGCAGACTTATACATATTTCGATACACACACAGAGAGTTCTATGTTTACGTACACAGCATCTTAGCATAACCCCTTTTGGGTTCCATTCGACTGCATCAGACCTCTTTTCCGACTTTTTTTAGCCCATAACATAAATATATAGACATACATACAGGATTAATAGTGTGTTAGAGATCTACACACGACTGTTCATACAGCCTCATTTTCTGGCTTTTCAGCCCCTAACAAGTATAATACATAATAAAACTTATGTGATAAGGATCTACACACCTGATTACCGATAAAACGATACTTTCTATATCGACGCTATCCTTAGTCATCACAACTGCTATCTGCCTGAGGTGTTGTTCAGAAGCCGATCCACAACCAAGTGGCCAATCTCGAATGGCAGATACTGCTCTTTTCTTAAACTTAGGGATTTTCTCCTTTGCCTGATCCATATTTAATTCCATCACAAGTCCTTATCAGAACTACTATCACAATATTTAATCGTTAATCCTTATTATAACATTAAGATCTTGTATATAATGATGAAATCTAATAGAAATCTAAGAAAATCTTCTTACCTTAAAAATCTCAAAAGTGGAGACTAGCTATTTTCGGCTTTTAGATCTAATTGACCAAGCTTCCTTCAAATCCTGAATTGCCGCCCATCATAAAACCATTAACTATCAGCTTTTTCGGCTTTTGCCTTTCAAAAACTGGAATAGAATATGAGAAACTAGCAGAAGTCGACACTTACCTTAATATAGGGATTTTGGCTAGCACTAGAAAGAGGATTCGGCAATGCGAAAGTAATAGATTTTAAATGCCAGAAGGATAGATTTAACTTACAAATAGGATGAATAAAGAAAAACTATAGAGGTTTCGGCTTTTTAGAGAAATCGGCACAAGGGAAAGAAGAATGGAGAAAAGGTTTCGACTTTTAAAGAAATTGAAGAAGAGAAATTGGAGAGGAAGAGGCTAGGGATTTTTGGCACAAGGAATGAGGAGAGAATTAGGGTTTTAAGTGTCAGAATCAAGGAGCTATCCCTCCTATTTATAGGATTTTCGGCACCTCCTGTATAAAATCGAAAATGCCCTTCCTAATTAATTAATATTCAAGCTAAATAAAAGGGAAAATTTGGCACCCCTTTGGCATGCAGTAGCCGATTTCTTTACTCCTCTCGGTGGTGGATTTTCGGCCATCACTCTCCTTGTAGATAGGCTCTTATCCTCTTTATCTTCTATATTATCAATTATAAAATCCAAATATATCTTCCTATTTTTAAGCCTTGTAGCCGTCCACCTCATCAAGTCTTAATGCTGAAATTTAACTCACTTAAATTAAAAGATTTGGGCTTCATTAAATCTAAATTTTGGGCCCCTAACTCCTTGTGTGTGGCGTCACCTTCTAATTCCCTTACAGTGCCACCTTTTGTTGGGCCACAAGCCCACGTTGGTATTTTAAACATAATTACCATTATTTTAACTCTATAATGCCCAATCTAATAATTTAACCAAGGCCTTTGCCTAATTCTGAGCCCAATTTGGACCCCTATTACTTAAATTAACATATTAAGCATATTCACCCATTAAACACATAGGCCCAAAAATTTAGGATGTTACACTTATCATGCTTGATTCTCTAGTCTCCTTTAAATCATCACTGCACAATTATCAATGACTTAATCCAAAACATATCAATAAAAATCATGAATCACAGGGAATTCTATTCTAATTAGTAATATGAGAAAATTACTTAAAGACAAGATATCATTCAAGGATTTGAGAATAATGAAAAAATTAGGTATAATTAATTTCACCCCCCACACTTAAGTTGTACATTGCCCTCAATGTACAAAGATAGATAATGATCATATAGTAAGAAAATCAAAAGAGAGGGAAAGAGGTGAAACTTCCTGAATTTTGGATGGAGTTAATAAAGAGAAACGTAGGGAGTGCCTCGAGCCATTTGAACTTGAATCCTCAAAGTAGCCAGTCTGATTTTATTGTATCCAAAGCTAAATCTAAATATCATGGAGAATAAGAAGAAATTAATAACAATAAAAATAAGAATAAAAATAAATAATGAAAAATGAAAGAAGAAAGATAACAGGAAAAGGAAAGGAAGAAGGGGGTTTAAATAGAGATGCATCCCACGCCCGTGTTCCTTCTTGTGGTGCCCACACGGCCACGGCCACGGCCTTGTGGGTACGAAAACCTACTCCTAAAAGTCTGGTTAGTTTTTAGGTAGATTCTAAAATTTGAAAATATAAAAATTAATGGGATCAGTGCTCGGGTTGCCTCCCGAGAAGCGCTCGTTTAAAGTCTTGAGCTAGACTTACCTGTTATTCGCACAATCATGGTGCTTTGAGGAGGTGGAAATCCTTTCTCATGCGATCAATTCGGTTATTGATATAAAGTTTAAGTCGAGTAGTGTTTAACTTAAAAGTGCTGAATTTAGGACTAGTTACCTCGACTGGTCCATTTAGGAAGATTTTGAGTACCTGATCTCCTAACTTAAGCTGGGTTGTCCCCTCATTAAGTTTGTCGTGGAGTTGCCTTATTTTTGCTTTGTGTGTTTTTAGTTTCTCTTTGAAGTGTGTCTTCCACTCGTCTAGTTCATCGATCCAAAGCCTTCGTTCCTCATGATTTTTTCTTTATTGACACGAGGTCTAGGATCTGGCATCTGCTAAAGAGCTTCAAGAAATGGCAAGTTAATATGTAACTTCTTTAGAGGTTTAAGAAATTTACCAAATTGTTCCTCTGTGTGGTCTTCCTTTATCGCATTGGGGTATGGCACACGAGCTTGGTATTCTGTAATTATCGGATTTGGTAAATCATGGCTTACTTCAACCTTACATTCACTTACCACAGGCTCTTACCTCGGGTCAGATTCCATTAACCTTTCACTGTCATGAGTTGTTACGGCTTGATTTTGCTCTTTTGGGTTAGTTTCAGTGTTGCTTGGCATGCTTTCTTGTGGTTGTTCTGAGATCAGCTTAGCAAGCTGACCTAATTGATTCTTGATCCCTTGAAATGATGCTTCTTGATTTTTGAGTGCTGTTTCAGTGTTTTGGAAACGAGTTTTTGACACTGCTATAAATTTTGTCAGCATCTCCTCAAGGTTCGGCTCCTGTCCTGCTGGTGAGGTGGTTGTTGAAAATCTGGAGGAAGTTGCGGTCTTTGACTACCTTGATTATTCCGCACCTCCAACCTACATTATAAGTGTTACTATGAAAATTATGTTGAGGTCTAAAATAGTTACTCATATAGTTAACTTGTTCGTTCTCTGTGCTAGGGTTGTAGGATAGTTATTCTGTGTTGTTCACCCCTGTTCTATCTGTATCGTACTGTATTACTAGATGTACCTACGTAGAACCCCATAAACCATCAATCTTTTTATTTATCAATTGTTCCTGGTTTGATAACATGGTGACCCCATCATGGTTGAAAACATCGGCTGCTTTAGTAGGCTTTTTCCTCATGACTTGACACTGATAATTATTCAATGACATCATCTTCAGTTTCTGGGAGCGGTATGTTCTATTTCATTATCGTAAATTAGGGCTCCTGTCGGGTTCCTTCTAGTCATAAACTAGAGGTACCTGTTAGGAACAAATAAAAGAAGGAAAATTAGTAAATTTAAAAATAGAATAACAATAAAAATAAATTGCAAAAATAAAATATAATATGGCTAAAGTAATAAAAATTGAGCGTTCTTAATATTTTAGTTCCCCGACAACGGCGCAAAAAACTTGATGTATGCTGCTAGAGTCTTAAAAATTTATAAAAAGAATGATCGAGCCTAGAAACTAACTATGACAACGATTGAGGCAACCGTACCTATCAAACAGTAGTATAGTTTAGTAGCAAGACTGGATTGTCGAACCCAAAGGAACCTGAAGTACTAATACTAACTTTCTTTCTATTATTTAGCCTAAGAATTAAAGGAATTTTTATCTAATCTAAAATTAACTAACAACTAAGCTAAAGACGCAAAAACAACGAGAACAAAATTGGGGAAACACTTGTGGGAAAAACCAATTGATTAAGACAATACCCGAGGAAGAATCCACCTAGACTTCATTTGTTATCTAACTCTAAACCAGACGATGTATTCACTAGACTTGATCCGTAGGATTCCCTAAGTTATATTAATACCTCCGTCGAGGCTACTAACGTCTAACCCTAGGTTAATTAATTGAAATCTCTTTCTAATTAAAGCCCCTAGAATTGCATTAACTTGATCTATGGACTCCCATATTAGGTTTCACCCTAATCCGGCAAAATCTCGTCACCCTATGTCTAGGCATGCGATCAACTCCGCTTAATTATGCTAGATATACTCTTAGGCAGGGACTTTTCCTCCTCCACCTAAGCACATCACACTTGAATCAATATCCCGAAAATATCAAAACAAGAATTAAGAACACATAATTAAGAACAAATCAAGTATTTGTCATATAGTTTAGCAAACGATAACTAGATTCTTCTTAGGTTTCATCCCCCTCAGGTATCTGAGGGTTTAATTCATAATCATAAAAGAATACATTTCAAAAGAAAAGATAAAGCAAAACATAAGAAAACTCTAAAACCCCCTGAAGGAAGTGAAGAGAGATCCTCCATCTTGAGTATGACTCCGGCTTCTTGAGATGAATCAACTGGCTTTCTTAAAGTAAATTCCACAATTTTGACCCTTCTGGCTCGGCTCTTTGGCCTAGCTTGACGCTCCCTGAAGGTTGGCCTCTAGGGTGTTTATATAGGCTCTTGGAATACGTTTCTTTGCCTCTAAGTACCCTAACCTGACTGAAATGCTTCTTTCTCACGCCAGGGACACGCCCATGGCACACGCTCGTGTTAATTGTTGCCAGGCCGTGTTGAGTCTATTAATGAGACACGACCATGTGGTCTTTGGCCCAGGCCGTGTTGATTTCGTGTTATGGCCCATATACTCCATTTTGGGCCTGTTTCTTGTTCTATTCATCCTCCGATGCTCTTCTGAGTATAAAACATGAAAACAAGGAATTAAGAGCACCAAATTACACAATTTAAGGAATAAATCATCCAAAAGTATGCTAAATGTAGGATTAAAATATGTTCATATTACGGTTTATCAAACGCTTAACATGGGTCTTCTTTAAGGCGGCCTTTTAAGGAAAATATGTTGGGTCGGGTTATGTGGATGTTCGGAGGAAGGAATTTTTTTGTCTGGTCCAGGGGAATAAGTTTGTAGCAGAGGCTGAGCCAGAGTTCCTGCGGTTGAGTCGGTATGCTCGGGGCATAGTGGCGACTGAGTATGAGCACTGTGTGCATTTTGAAGATGGTCTCCAGGATGAGTTGCGGGTGCTGATAGCTCCACAGAGGGAAAGTGACTTTGCTGCCCTTGTTGAGAAGGCAAAGATTGCAGAGGATGTGAAACGCTCAGAGCGTTAGAACCGTGAGAAAGATAGGGACAAAAATAAGAGGGATTTTGGGCTCTCAAGTTCTTTTGGTGGGCCTAAAAAGAAGCCTAGATTTGATGGGCCAATCCGAGCTGGGGTTCCTGTTGTTGTTGCTAAACCGCAGCCTTGCGCTGATTGTGAGAGAGCTCACCAGGGTGAGTGCTGAAAAAGAACTGGGGCGTGCTTCAGATGTGGTTCCATGGATCATCAAGTTAAGGACTGTACTTAGAGGCCTGCTCAGATGCAAACCGCAGGTCAAGGCTATGTTCGGCCCGGGGGGTGGTCGTCGACCACCGAGAGGCGTGTGGTCGCCGTAGGGGAAATGGTTTGGGACGAGGTCGTGGAGCACCGGGTGGAGGTGCTGGTAATACTGAGGCGAGACAACCAGCTTTGGTCTATGCTACTCAGTGCTGAGAGGATGACGACGCTCCTGACATCATAACTGGTACATTCCTCATTAATAATATACCATACACTTCTTTAATTGACATTGGGTCTACACACTCGTATGTTGCATACACTATGTCTAAGATGCTAGATTTCCAGTTTGAAATTACAGATAGAGAGATGACTATGTTGAGTCCACTGGGATAGTCGTTTAGGGTGAATAAGTTGTTCAGGGACGTGCCCCTAGAGGTCCAAGGGGTTGTTTTTCTGGCGGATTTGATGGAACTGCCATTTGGCAAATTCGATCTTATTTTGGACATGGATTGTCTAGTGAAAGACCGTGCAAATTTGGATTGCGCTGCTAAGCATATGGTATTGAAGTCGTCTAAGGATAAGGAGGTGGTTGTGATAGGCGAGCAAAGGGATTATCTTTCTAATGTAATCTCAGCATTAAGGGTCAAGAAATTGGTTCGCAAGGGTTGCAAGACGTTCTTGGCTTATGTCAGCATGTCTGAGTCTAAAGGCCCTTTTGTTGGGGATGTCAGAACTGTGAAGGAGTTTCCGGATGTATTTCCCAAAGAGCTTCTTGGGTTGCCTCCAAACCGTGAGGTCGAATTCGGTATCAAGCTCTCACCTGGAATAGCTCTGGTGTCCATCGCCCCTTATGGGATGGCACCGAAGGAGCTGGTAGAGTTAAAGGCTCAAATTCAAGAGCTACTGGACCGAAGATTCATTCGGACGAGTGTGTCTCCATGGGGAGCACCAGTGTTATTCGTGAAGAAGAAGGATGGGTCCATGCGCATGTGCATCAATTATCGTCAACTGAACAAACTGACGGTTAAAAGTAAGTACCCTTTACCGAGAATAAATGATCTATTCGACCAGCTACGAGGAGCCTCGATTTTCTCCATGATTGATCTTCAATGTAGGTACCATCATCTAAGGGTTAAGGAGGTGGTTGTGTTCAAGACCGCGTTCAGGACTCATTATGGGCATTACAAGTTTCTAGTCATGCCGTTTGTGTTGACGTATGCACCAGCTACTTTTATGGATATGATGAACTGGGTATTCTAGCCCTATTTGGACCGGTTCGTAGTGGTGTTTATAGATGACATTCTGGTGTATTCAAGAACCGAGGAGGATCATGATTCGCATCTTCGAATTGTATTGCAAATACTTAGGGAAAAATAGCTTTACACAATAGCAAATGTCAGTTCTAGTTACGGGAAGTGACATTTCGAGGTCACGTGGTGTCTACCGAGGGGATTAGGGTTGATTCTCAGAAAATTGAGGCTGTATTGGATTGGAAACCACCGAAGACTGTATCTGAGATTCGAAGTTTTCTGGGTTTGGCTGGGTATTACAGACGTTTTGTGGAGGGGTTTTTATTGATTGCTGCACCTCTAACTAAGTTGCTGCGTAAAGGGGTACCATTTAATTGGACTGATAAGCAGCAAGAGAGTTTTAGCTGAAGAAAGTCCTGACTGAAGCCCCGGTGTTAATTCAGCCAGAGTCTGGGAAGGAATTCATTATCTACTGTGATGCATCGCACATTGGATTGGGATGTGTGTTGATGCAAGAGGGTAAGGTGGTTGCTTATGCGTCTCGCCAGCTTAAGCCTCACGAGGCGAATTACCCCACTCGCGACTTGGAGTTAGCTATAGTTGTTTTGGCATTGAAGATTTGGAGGCATTATTTATACGGTGAGAAGTCTACTATTTTCACAGACCATAAAAACCTCAAGTATCTCCTTACTCAGAGGGAGTTGAATCTTAGGGAACGAAGATTGATAGAGTTGCTTAAGGATTATGATTTCTCGATTGAGTACCATCCGGGTAAAGCTATCGTAGTAGCGGATGCACTGAGCCATAAGGTTGTATCTAAGCTTAGAGTAATGTTTGCTCGTCTCAGCCTATTTGAGGATGGTAGTCTATTGGCTGAGCTCCAAGTGAGACCAACTTGGATTGATCAAATTAAGGAGAAGCAGTTGCTGGATGAATTGTTGGTCCCTCGTTTCTGATTAGTTAAAATGGGAGAGACTGCGGATTTTGGGCTGAATAGTGAGGGTGTGCTATGCTCTCGAGCGTGCGAGCGCTCGTAGAGATAAATCGAGCCATAATCATTGGCGATATACCGTTGAGGCTGCCACGAACATTCTCGTGGGCTTAGGTCGTAATGGGCCTCATTGGGCCATTAGGGCCATGGGTCCCACGTGGGTAAAATTCACGATAGTTTTAGATAATGGATTGGGCTATAAAGCTCACATAGACGTGACTGAAATTGGGCTCAATGGGCCACACGAGCGTGTAGGCCCACTTGGGCCGAAAATTGGGCTTTGTGCCCAACTGCACCGTTTCGACCTAAAATGGTGTCTATGTCACTCGAGGCGACTGTAGGCCTTCGGAGAGGCCGTTATAGGGTAAAGTTACGAAATGCCTTTAATGGGTAAAATTACTGAAATACCCTCAATGGGTGAAATTACCGAAATACCCTTGAAGGGTAAAATTATTGAAATACGCTCGTTGGGTAAAATTACCAAAATACCTTCGAAGGGTAAAATTACCGAAATACCCCTATTAGGTAGAATTACCAAAATACCCTCGAAGGGTAAAATTACCAAAATACCCCCAAGGGGTGAAATTACCGTTTTACCCCTAGTGGTAACTTAAGTGATGTTTGTGTGATATTTATATGACTAATTATGTTTGTGACATACTGCATACACGAATTATTTATCACACGACATTCTACATTGGGGTGGGGATTTGTATTTGGAGGAAGTACTGTACTAGTGGCTTCGCCATGTTTTATTGATTTAGTGGCTTCGCCACGTATTCTGATTTCAGTGGCTTAGCCCACGTTCATTTTCATTAGCAACTTTGCTCCGTTACTACTAGCAGCTATGTTGCGATACTGGTGTGCTGGGTGGGTGGGTCGACTTGGTCCCCACATGGTGTGTTGGTTGGTACGGGTGGTGTGTTGGTTGGATTGGGTTGTGTTGCATTACTATTATGTTCTTTGATCATTTGGGCTTAGGCTAACATCACATCAAATAGGGCTAAAGCCCGCATCGAATTGATCTTTGGATAGGGCTCAGGCCCAGACTATTATTGCATGTTTGGGGATTACACACTGAGTTCTCGTAACTCACCCTTTTCTTTAACTGTGCCGGTAATTCCCAGTCTTAGATGATTTGGAGTTGTGAGGGACTCGGAGATGCCCACACACTTGATATGTTTTAATCTTAGACTTAGTTATTTTATTTTTAATGTTTTAGGTTAATAATTATGTAATAAGGCCATTTGGGGTTTTAATTTTTATTGGTGGTTCTCTTTATTTCAACCTGCTAGTCTAGGAAACACGGGTTTTTAAAACAATAACCATTTTCTTAAAATCACGTTTTGAATTCTTAAAGTTTACAACTAGAAAAGGCTTCCACGATTTTACTTCTGATTGATAAGCTTATAACAATTGATATGACCTATAATTGGACAACAAGGTTTTACAACACTATCGTTTCCAAAACAATTGGTAAATGGGATTTAAAATTTAGAAATGAACTTTTATCGACAAACTCGATTTTCAAACGACACTTCGATGTAACATGTCAGATTCGGTCGTAACGTCTAGGCCGGGTTTGGGGTGTTTCAGCTAGGACACACACTCGTGTCTCAGGCCGTGTAACAATTGAAACAGGGACACACTACCATGTCCCAGCCCTTGTATGTACCCGTGTAACTTTTTGACTTGGGTCACACGGCCAAGCCACATGCCTGTGTGTCAGGCCGTGTAACACTCGAAATGGCCTCACACGCCCGTGTGCCAGGCCGTGTAACTGCCTGGCTTGAAACCTTTAAAACCTACAAGGGACACATGGTCGTGTCGCTTGGCCATATGTCACACACGACTGAGACACACACCAGTATCTTAGGCCGTGTGGACAAGAAATTTTCCAAATCAAGCCATTTCTTTTACCCATTCAAAGCATACACCTACAAGCCATTTGCACCTTTAACCAAGGCATCAAAGCATACCAAAACTTACATAAAATGACCAATTCAAATGACCATATTCCTTTCAACCAATATGCTGTATAGGCACATTATTCATAATCAAATTAACATACCTAAACATGTACATATTTGATCACATTACTACCATTTCAAAATATGCCATACTTGACCTATACAGGTCAATATAAACTTACCATTTGGAACATTACTCATAAGAATCAAAGTCACATAAGTGACACAATCCAACCATTTAGTCACTTAAACATGCACCATAACTTAGCCATTTTCACACACATTAACAAGGCACTAAAAGTACCAAGATTACATAAACCAAAATGACATATACTTGCCCAAAATCATCAACTAACATTCAACTAAACATCAACCATAGGTCCTCCTATACCTGCCATTATAACCTTGACAACACATCAAATCTACTAATATGATCATTGGATAGTGTGATAGATCTCTGATAAGTTTCCAAACCGATCGAGCTTCCGATAATTTGTGAAGTAAAGGAAAGTAATTACGTAAGCAATTAATGCTTAGTAAGCTCGTATAAACTTTAAACATAACATCTCATTTCAATAATGAAACTTTATAGGGTATTTATAAACTTATACCAACACCACAAGATTATTAAACCATATAATCATCAACTCACAAATGAGTAAGTCCATCAACACTATATATACTTATCATTCCTAACATAATAGGATTTTATATGACATATTACATATTCATTAATATTTTCATAAGACTAAGAACCATTCCATTTACTTATTTATCCTTTCATTTACTTATTTTAATTCCATTTACTTAGCATAAACTTAAATAACATTATCAATGTAACAACCCATTTTTTAGTGAAGTCGAAACAGTGGTTTCGGGACCACAAATCTAACCCACAATATAATTTATTTTTATTTTATTATATGGTTCTTAATATGATAGATATGTCGTGTGAAAAATTTAACAAGAAAATTTTATCGATTTAGTGCCTAATTACGAGAAGGACTAAATTGCATAAAATGTGAAAGTTGAATTCTAGTAGCTATAAGGATCAAATAGCTATGGAATTCAAAACTAGAGGTCCTTATATGGTAATTAGACCATTAAGAAAAGTATGTAGATTTTTCATGGTGATTCATTCATGGAATTATAGAAAAAGGTCAAGGACTAAATTGGAAATAATAAAAACTTAATTAATTAAAAAGATGATAAAAGATATCATCTTATTTTATTTCATCTTCAACCTAAAAACACATGGAAACTCTAGGAGAGAGAGAAAAAAAAAGCTTTCAAGGCCTAATTGGGTAAGTTCCTTTGTCTTGTTTTTAGTAATTTTGATATTTTTGAAATTAGGATAGCTTAATCTCTCTATTTAGGGGATTAATTTGAAAAGTTATCAATGTTTGGAAAATGGGTCTTGGATGTATATGCTGGAAATTAGAAATTATGGTATAAAATGAAAGATTATTGATAGATAAACAACTTTTACAAAGTGATTTTTTGATGGAAACTTTATTTAGGGACTAAAATGTAAACTTGTGAAATTGAAGGAAAAATTCTAAAATTTTATTTATACATGTGCTGTAAATTTTGTAATGGGGCTTTGGTTAGGCTTGGAATAGGGAGTAATTTGCACAAGTTTCATTTTCTGGGCCTAGGGACGAAATCGAAATTTATGTAAAAGTTAGGGCAAAATGGTAATTTTTCCTAGGACGTAAATTGAGTCCCTATGAGTATGAAAAAGTAGAAATTAATGATTAATTCTATTTATATAGATCCAAAAAATACAAACTCGAGGCTAGATTGAGGAAAAGAAAATATTTCGGATTAGTAGATTTAACGCGAACAAGTGTCGAGGTAAGTTCGTGTAACCTAAACGAGCATGTAATTATGTTAATTAAGTGCTTTATTGTGTGTAATGTAATTTATTTTGATGTGTATTATTTAATTTCCACATGAAAAATTTAATACAAGCTTGAAATGGTGAAAAGAGGTTAAGTCCCGATTGAATATTGAGTTCCGATGGGTGGATGTGCTTTCTCGAAATGAATGGGGTCCTGCATTTGTTGCAGATGGGATTTAGCTCGGACGAGTAATCCTATTGAACTTTTCATATTAAAGATTTAGTCGAGATTGGTAATCCTGACACGAAACCTCTCGAGTAAACGTTATTATTTGGGTTTAGCCTGGACTGGTAACCTAATTAGGCTCTTTTCATATTAATGAATTGTACACCTCTAGTGTACTACTTGTGCATCCATCGAAATTTAAATTATTCAATGGACATAGAACTCTTGACATGGTATGGAAATTTTGTGATCAAATGGTAATGACTTGAAAGAATATTGCATGATGAGCTCATTTATGTTTACTTGATTGTTATGAAGATTTTGATGACTAACATGTTTAATTGAGTGCATGTGCTTAGGCCATATCGCTAGTGGATGAAAATCATGTTATTGTGTGCTTATATTTAATAAGCATGTAATGCTTGCCCCCTTTACTTTCCCCTGTCTTATAGTGCTCGGAAGCTCGCTAAGGTTGGAAGATCATTGGAGCATCATCACACTATAAACTTTCATTTTGGGTATACTTAGTAAAAATCATTTTGGTATAATGGCATGTATAGGACGACTTGGCCAATTGTGGCTTGAAAATGATGTTTTGTAATCTAGCCATTGGAATGGCTAGTAATGGTTCATTTTGGTATGACTAAGTAGATTATTTTGATACATAAACACACATGTGTTATGTTGAGTATATGTGGTCTAATGTTGTTATTGCATAAGTTAAACCAAGGTAATTTTATAAACACTTGTGCTTGAAATGATATGCCATGTTTAATGATGGAATTGCTTATTTTGAATGCTTGAATTGGTTGGTATTGGGTGTGTGTTTCAAGTGTAAGTTTTGGGTGAAATTTTGGGTGAGAAATGAAGCTAGAAATGGCTTCATTTTTTCCACATGGGCAGACACACGGGTGTATGTCTAGACCGTGTGTGACACACGGCCTGGTAACACTGGCATGTAGTTAGGTCGTGTGTCCCCTACACCTAAATTTTAAGAAACATAATGCTCAAAATTCAGCACACAGGCAGAGACACGGGCACGTGTCTCAGCCGTGTGTGCCACACAGCCTAGAACACGGGCGTGTGTATTTGCTGTGTGAAACCTGCACCTAATTCCAATTAAATTAAATTACCACACGGGCGTGTGGCATGGCCGTGTGACACAAGTCAAAGAGCACCCAAAATCGGACACGGCCTAAGGCACGGGCGTGTCACTTGGACTACACGGGCGTGTGAGTCCTGAACCTTAGAATTTTTATGTAATTTTGCCAAAAATTCTTAGAGGTTCTAAGTTCCGATTCAATTTTAATGCTCGTTTTGGGCCTCGAGGGCCTGATCAATGGACGATATGGATGATCTCAGTAAATGAATAGTACCTGAGAACAAACCCTGCTGTACAACAACCTTCCCACTATTCTGGTAATGCTCTGGCAATGCTCTGAAACCCTATTCTGACAATAAGTATGGGTTAAAGGTGTTACATTTAGTGGTATCAGAGCTACGGTTTAGTCGATTCTCATATTTGACGTAGCAAACACGAGTTTAGCTATACATGACATTATATATAAATTGTGACAGTGTGATGACTTCTGGTCATTTTAAATGTTTTTTTCATATAGTAATGTCATCCAACCGATTTAGAGCTGAATTTGAGGAAGCTGAGAGCAATGCTTCAACTTCAGTATAAAGAGTTAAGTTTGTGTCTGGTAGTGAAAGGCCTAAGGGCCGAGGTGAGGAGGCAAAACAAGCCTTCTTTGAAATGATGAATGAATGGTTTAACCAGTACCTGAGAACAAACCCTGCTGTACAACAACCTTCCCACTTGCTCCCCAATCGATTCCTGAGGTACCACAGGGTGCCAAATCTGTTAGAATTGGTAAGCCTCCTGTAACACCCCAACTCATATCCGTCACCGGATTAGGGTCATAAGGTGTTACTTACAAAAAACATAACCACTTTTCTTATTATCTATGTATGCAACGATGTATGGTTTAATAATCATAACAGATACAGTATTATCAAAACCACAGCAAGATAAATTAAATTATAATAGTGTATAACATGAATTTTCAACTACTAGCAACTATCAAACAACAAATATATATATTTATACATATCTTCACAAGTTCACACATCACGTCAATATATATATAACCAACCAATCATACCTACTCATTGCTTTAATGTACATGCAATTCTCAATATTAATACACTATGACTGAGCATATCCTAAATTCCATTTATAACTGAATATATATATATCTTAGACATAAATAAATTTAATAAAAATCATGCATCAAAATTTCCATTCACTTCCTAATCTATCGCATATCATTTTCACATCCAATTTATGCACAATATGTCATGCATTAACTTAATGTCTATCAATAAACACCTAAGTATGTATATAATGTAACCAAATATGTATTATCAAATCATTACTTTATTCAAAATACCATGAACCATAAAACCAAACCGTAACCAGTATAATTATGCAATAGCCGAATATATGGATATATAAATACTAACTAACAACCCAAAGTATTACACATATGCCTTTTTAACACAGTTACCAAAAGAATTCGAAGCATACCCGAATATACATATATACATATACATATATATACCAAACTTACATCGTATTCAAGCCATTTTCACATGGCTATATTATGAATATAGATAAAGCATCATTCACACACTAAATTAGCCTATATATGCCTTTGTTTCAAAAATAACTAGCTTGAATATACCAAAAGGGGTGATAGTATGGTTGACTTCCCAACGATCCAATGAGCCAGTAGCCGAGTCCAAAATCTATAAAACCAACAACGAATGCATACAAGGTAAGCTCAAAAGCTTAGTAAGTCTCAAGCAAATTTTACTTTCATTAATAAAATATTTAAACATTGTAACTTGAATCTCATTATGCATATACCATTAAAAACAAAGAATTCATCATATGAAACAACTCTTGTCGAATATACAATTAAATCATTACCTTAAGCATTTGTACCTTATCAATATAACACATGTAATTCACTAGAATCCAAATGATATACAAATATGTTATAAACATTAGCAAATTCCAACTCAAATAAGTACACATTTATATCCATCACATAAACTCATTTATGTATCATTAGAAACACATCCAAATATTTCACATTCACATTTATACTTAAAGCTTATTTAAATCTCTTCTTATAATACAACATGTTTTCACACAACAACGATAAGCTTTATAGCTTTCAATAAAATCCATTTTGAATCACAACCATATTCTAACATACTTAATTGAAATCATAATACTCTAACTTACCTTACTTATAGCAAGCACAAAAGTTTCTACTTACCCGAGCCGTTAGTTCTTAACAGAAATTCAATTTTCATCACATATAAATCACGAGTCATTGGTTTATAAATATATATCACTGGCATTAAGCCTGACATATACACCGGCATTAAGCCTGCTAGGCATTAAAGCCCGAAATAGGTCACTGGCACAAAGCCTGCTAGGCACAGAGCCCGAAATAGTCACATGCTTAATCTTTTGATACACATTTTTACATGTTACTATCATCAACACATCATATACCTCACATTGCTTTCACATATCATATCAAATACACTATTTTAAATCACATTTACAAAATATATATTCAATCCAATTCCATACTTGAACATTCGGCTATCCCAAAATTTTATACTCAAAATTATCAATTATCAATATTTAACATATTCATAATTATCCATTAAATAAATATTTGCTTAAGAACTTACCTTAGAAGTCGATAGATTTGAAATTTACGGCTATTCGTTCACCTTAGCCTTTCCCCGATCTAATTCTTTCTCTTTTTGTTCCCGATCTATGAAATGTCAAATAAGTTTTGTTCACATTCATTCTATCTATTTGCTCAAACTCAAAAAAATACACATAATTTAAATTAGAAACCTAAGAATCGAATTTCCTCCTTCATTTATTTAATTAAATCAATAATCACATAAAAATTTAAGCATTCAACCTTGATCGATTACACTATTCCACAATTTCCATTTATAAAAAAGTGTATACCCAAACAATTAAGGAAGAAAAAGACCACATATGGCCATCTCAATATTCGGCCGACCATAAGAGCATGTTAATATGATTAAGTTGCAACAATCTCACTTATCAATCCTACAAGCTTAAGTTACTACTCTCCATTTCATCATATTTTCTATCCCTATTCATCTAACATACCTTAATACAATAATTAAATCACCTCCCATGGCCGAAACTCAACATGCCCAATATCAACAATTTCTACTTGTTTTCAATAATGATCAAAGAAATCAACCCAATTCACTTATAGATTATTAAGTGAAAGTTCAAACTCTTACCTTGCCTAGCACATGTAAATGGCCGAATGGAGAAGATGAATTTTCTCCTCTTTTTGAAGTGAATTCGGGGAAGAAGATGAATGAGGGAAGAGAAAATAATTTCTTTTTTTCATCTTTATTTAGTTAAAACCATATAATACATATTTTACTATCATAAAATATATTATTCATATTATAAAAATACAAAAATAATCTCCTTCCTTCATCATTACCGTCCACTAGCATGGAAAGTGGGAATTTGACATGCAAATCCTTAAGTTTAATAAACAATTCACTTTACCCTTCTAATTTCATGCTCACTACTTTTGTCACCTTAGCAACTTAACCCTTTTTGTTAACTTAAACACTCAAACGATTAAATTTTTCCACGAGACTTTCACACACATCAATTCACATATAATAAACACAAAATATAATATAAAAATATTTCTCAGACTCGGATTCGTGGTCCAGAAACCACCGTTCCGATTAGGGTCAAATTCGGTCTATTACAACTCTCCCCTTTTAAGGATTTTCGTCCTCAAAAATCTTACCGTTAATTAAAGTTGGATATTGTTGCCTCAATGAGTCCTCGGGCTCCCACGTAGCCTCTTCAACTCCGTGCCTATTCCATAACACTTTCACTAATGGAATTTTTTTGTTTCTTAATTCTTTCATTTCCCGAGCTAAAATACGGATCGGTTCTTCCTCATACGTCATATCAAATCAAATTTTAATCTCTGACGAGGAGATCACATGTGACGGATCTGATCTATATCTACGAAGCATAGAAACGTGAAATACGTTGTGTATCTTTTCCAATTCAGAAGGCAACTTCAATCTATAAGCAGTAGGCCCAATACGTTCGATGATCTCGTACGGTCCAATGAACCTCGGACTCAGTTTGCCTTTTCTACCAAATCGGAGTACCTTCTTCCACGGAGAAGCTTTCAAAAACACTCGATCTCTGACTTGAAATTCAACATTTTTACGCTTCAAATCAGCATAAGACTTTTGTCTATCCGAGGCAGCTTTCAAATTATCTCTGATTACAGCCACTTTCTGTTCAGTCTCTTTAATCAAATCAACCCTGTGTATTTTGCTTTCACTAAGCTCAGTCCAATACAATGGTGAACGGCACTTGTGACCATAAAGAGCTTCATAAGGTGCCATTTTGATACTTGATTGAAAACTGTTATTATACACAAATTCAATCAAAGGTAAGTATCTTTCCCATGTACCTTCAAACTCGAGAACACAACATCTCAACAGGTCCTCAAGTATCTGAATGGTTCGCTCATCGACCGTCATGCATCGTGGATGGAAGGTCAGCTAAAAAGTGCGCTTTAGTACCTAAAGCATCTTGTAACTTCTTCCAAAACCGTGATGTGAATCTCGGATCTGCATGCAAACAATAGAACTCTCGGCACACCATGTAATCTCACAATTTGAGATACATAAAACTCAGCAAGTTTATCGAGCGAATAGTCCGTACGAACTGGTACGAAATGAGCCGATTTGGTCAGTCTATCCACTATAACCTAGACTGCATCTTTCTTGCTCGGTGTCATAGGCAAACCAGATACAAAATCCATAGTGATTCTATCCTATTTCCATTTAGGTATCATGATCGGCTGAAGTAACCCAGAAGGCACTTGATGCTCGGCTTTTACTTGCTTACAAATTAAGCACTTTGAAACAAATTCGGATATATCCCATTTCATGCCAGGCCACCAATAGAACAGTTTCAAATCATTGTATATTTTCGTGCTACCCGGATGTATCGATAATCACCCACTCTGAGCCTCACTCAAAATCATCTAAATCAAATTTCGCATCCTTCGGAACACATATTCGAATTTTAAAGTTCACACAATCATTTGCATCAATTTGAAACTCTGATTCCGCATCTTTTTCACACTGAATTCGTCTAGCAATCAAATCCTTGTTGATTTTCTGTGCATCACAAATTTGCTGAATAAACATCGGTCTTGCTTTTAACTCGGCTATGATCGAACCATCACCAGACATAACCATCTGTACATTCAATGCACGAAGAGCAAACAATGATTTTTGACTTAACGCGTCTGCGACAACATTAGCTTTCCCCGGATGGTAGTCAATCACCAACTCATAGTCTTTTAACAGTTCTAACCATCTGCGTTGTCTCAAGTTCAGGTCTTTCTGAGTCATCAAATACTTCAAACTTTTGTGATCTGAGTAAACATGACATTTCTCACCGTATAAGTAATGACGCCAAATTTTCAATGCGAACACAATAGCTGCGAGTTCTAAGTCGTGTGTCGAGTAATTTCTTTCATGCGGCTTCAATTGTCTTGAAGCATAGGCTACGACTTTGCCTTCCTGCATCAAAACGTAGCCCAAACCATTCAAAGAAGCATCAGAATAAACAACAAATTCTTTACCCGATTTAGGCTGAACTAACACTGGAGCTTCGGTCAAACAGGCTTTCAACTGATCGAAGCTTTTCTGACACTTTTTCGACCACTCGAACCTGACATCTTTCTGCAATAACTTTGTCAACGGTGTAGCTATCACAGAAAAACCTTTTACAAACCGTCTGTAGTATCCCGCAAGTCCCAGAAAGCTTCGAATCTCGGAAACATTCTTTGGTGGTTTCCAATCGAGTATGGCTGATATTTTGTTTGGATCCACCCGAATACCTGACGCTAAAACGACATGACCCAAGAAGCTGACTTCATTCATCCAGAACTCACATTTCACATTTACTAAACTTTGCATACAACTGTTGATCTTACAAAGTTTGTAACACTAATCTCAAATGCTCGGCATGCTCAGTTTCATCTTTGGAGTAGATTAGTATATCATCAATAAACACTACTACAAATTGATCCAAAAACTGTCTGAAGACCCGATTCATTAGATCCATAAAAACAGCAGGTGCATTAGTAAGTCCAAAAGGCATAACCAGAAACTCAAAATGTCCGTACCTCATTCAGAATGCAGTCTTTGGCACATCTGTATCTCTGACTCGCAACTGATAATAGCCCGATCTCAAATCTATCTTTGAAAATACTGAAGCCCCTTTCAACTAATCAAACATTATAGTTACCTTATTCAGTTGCCGATAATCAATACACATTCGCATCGTTCCATCTTTCTTTTTCACAAAAAGAACAAGTACACCCCAAGGAGACAAGCTCGGTCGTGCAAAGCCCCTATCTGTTAACTCTTGCAACTGTACTTTCAACTCTTTCAACTCAGTAGGTGCCATCCGATACGTAGCTATCGAGATCGGAGTCATTCCCGGTACTAATTTAATGTCGAACTCAATCTCTTGTACTGGTGGTAAACTTGGTAATTCTTCAGGAAACACATCTGGGTATTCACACACAACCGGTACAGATTCAATCTGTTTTTCAGACACTTTATTATCCAATACATGTGCCAAATAAGCTTTGCACCCTTTTCTTACATACTTTAGGGCTAACATCGAGGATATTATTGTAGGTAACCCATTTAAATCACTGGATTCAACTCTGATGATCTCACCGTTCTGACATCTCAAATCAATAAGCTTTCTTTTGCAATTCACCATGGCATCATACGAAGTTAACCAGTCCATTCCCAAAATTACATCGAACTCGTCGAAAGGCAACAACATTAAGTCGGCTGGAAAACAAGAATCCCGAATCATCAACGGGCAACCTCTACACACTTTATCAACAAGTACACATCTACCCAAAGGGTTGGACACACGAATCACAAACTCAGTAGACTCAACTGGCAGAGTCTTACTGGATAGTAGAGTTTCACACATGTATGAATGAGTTGAACCAGGATCAATCAATGCAATCACAGTAGTATCATAAAGTGTGAAAGTACCGGTAATGACATCTGGGGAAGAAGCATCCTCTCTGGCTCGTGTAGCATAAACTCTAGCTAGAGCTCTAGCCTCTGATTGTATTGCGATGTCCTTCGTCCCTCTCTGACTGCCACCTACATTGCCTGAATGCAGAGTGGTCGCCTTTTGAGCTAACGCTGCGCTCGGTCCTAGTGTTCTGAGTCGTATTTTGCTCGGCTAACATCGAGCACTCTCAAATGAAATGGTCTGACGATCCACATTTAAAGCAGGACCGATCACGAACTCTACAACTCCCAGGATGCCATTTCCCACAATGTTTACACTCGGCCCGGTTCTGTGGAACATTACGAACACTAGCTATCGAAGTGGCTCGGGAACTCACTGGAGGTCGATCTCGTCTAGGCAAGTCTAAAGTGGCTTTATGTCGGCTGGGGTCATCTCTGAACTTCTTATGCACTGAATGGAAAATTTTACTCGATGATCTTTTTCGAGTGTCTCTAGCTTCTATTTCAGTGTTTCTTTTCTCCTTTCCGAGCTCTTCAGCTTTGCAAGCTCGCTCGACTAGTGTCACGAACTCTTTGATTTCAAGAATGCCAACAAGCAACTTTATGTCTTCATTCAGACCGTCTTCAAATCTTTTACACATGATGGTTTCAGTTGATACACACTCTCGAGCATATCGGCTCAATTGACAAATTTCTGTTCATATTCTGTTACAGTCATGCGGCCTTGTTTTAGCTCCAGAAATTCCTTCCTTTTTAGATCAATGAACCTCTGACTAATATATTTCTTACGGAACTCAATCTGGAAGAAATCCCACGTCACTTTTTCTTTCGGAACCACTGATACTAGTGTATTCCACCAGTGATATGCAGTGTCCCGTAATAAGGATATAGCACATTTCAGGCATTCATCTGGAGTACAAGATAGCTCATCAAGTACCCGAATAGTGTTATCAAGCCACATCTCGGCTCGTTCCGCATCATCATCATCATTTGCTTTGAATTCTTCGGCCCCATATTTCCTGATTTTATCAACGGGAGGCCTACTAGATCTCATCGGATCTATCATCGGGGATCTGAAGGCACCAGAGTTGGATTATTCGGAGGTGGAGGTTGTTGTACAGCCGGGTTAGTCTGAATAGACTGAGTAAACCACTTATTCATCATCTGGTAGAAGGCTTATTTAAGCTCCCCCTCATGGCTACCCGAAAATGGTCAAGAGTCTAGTGGCGCTGATCCACGTGCGAGACCAGGCGCGACGCTCTCTACATCATCGGCTACGGCTCTATCAGGATTGGAATCCATTTACTATATAAAATACAATTGAAATTGTCAGAAGTCACCACACTATCGTATATACAATTTAAAGGCATGTATATCTAGACTCTTACGCACTACGGTAGTCCTAAAATCGACTAAACCGTAAGCTCTGATACCAATAAAATGTAACACCCCAACTCATATCCGTCGCCGGATTAGGGTCACAAGGTGTTACTTACAAAAAACATAAACACTTTTTTATTATCTAAGTATGCAACGATGTATGGTTTAATAATCATAACAGATACAATATTATCAAAAACCACAGTAAGATAAATTAAATTATAATAGTGTATAACATGAATGTTCAACTACTAGCAACTATCAAACAACAAATATATATATTTATACATATCTTCACAAGTTCACACATCACGTCAATATATATATATAACCAACCAATCATACCTACTCATTGCTTTAATGTACATGCAATTCTCAATATTAATACACTATGACTGAGCATATCCTAAATTCCATTTATAACTGAATATATATATCTTAGACATAAATAAATTTAATAAAAATCATGAATCAAAATTTCCATTCACTTCCTGATCTATCGCATATCATTTTCACATCCAATTTATGCACAATATGTCATGCATTAACTTAATGTCTATCATTAAACACCTAAGTATGTATATAATGTAACCAAATATGTATTATCAAATCATTGCTTTATTCAAAATACCATGAACCATAAAACCAAACCGTAACCAGTATAATTATGCAATAGCCGAATATTTATATATAAATACTAACTAACAACCCAAAGCATTACACATATGCCTTTTTAACACAGTTACCAAAAGAATTCAAAGCATACCCGAATATACATATATACATATACATATATATATACCAAACTTACATCGTATTCAAGCCATTTTCGCATGGCTATATTATGAGTATAGATAAAGCATCATTCACACACTAAATTAGCCTATACATGACTTTGTTTCAAAAATAACTAGCTTGAATATACCAAAAGGGGTGATAGTATGGTTGACTTGCCAACGATCCGATGAGCCAGCAGCCGAGTCCAAAATCTATAAAACCAACAACGAATGCATACAAGGTAAGCTCAAAAGCTTAGTAAGTCTCAAGCAAATTTTACTTTCATTAATAAAATATTTAAACATTGTAACTTGAATCTCATTATGCATTTACCATTAAAAACAAAGAATTCATCATATGAAACAACTCTTGCCGAATACAATTAAATCATTATCTTAAGCATTTGTACCTTATCAATATAACACATGTAATTCACTAAAATCCAAACGATATACAAATATGTTATAAACATTAGCAAATTCCAACTCAAATAAGTACACATTTATATCCATCACATAAACTCATTTATGTATCATTAGAAACACATCCAAATCTTTCACATTCACATTTATACTTATAGCTTATTTAAATCTCTTCTTATAATACAACATGTTTTCACACAACAACGATAAGCTTTATAGCTTTCAATGAAATCCATTTTGAATCACAACCATATTCTAACATACTTAATTGAAATCATAATACGCTAACTTACCTTACTTATACCAAGCACAAAAGTTTATACTTACTCGAGCCATTAGTTCCTAATAGAAATTCATTTTTCATCACATATAAATCACGAGTCATTGGTTTATAAATATATATCACTAGCATTAAGCCTGACATATACACCAGCATTAAGCCTGCTAGGCATCAAAGCTCGAAATAGGTCACCGGTAGATAAAGCACCATAGGCACAGAGCCCGAAATAGATCACCTAAGACAAAGCACACTAGGCACAGAGCCCAAAATAGTCACATGCTTAATCTTTCGATACACATTTTTACATGTTACTATCATCAACACATCATATACCTCACATTGCTTTCACATATCATATCAAATAGACTATTTTATATCACATTTACAAAATATATATTCAATCCAATTCAATACTTGAACATTCGGCTATCCCAAAATTTTATACTCAAAATTATCAATTATCATCATTTAACATATTCATAATTATCCATTAAATAAATATTTGCTTAAGAACTTACCTTAGAAGTCGATAGATTTGAAATTTTCGGCTATTCGTTCACCTTAGCCTTTCCCCGATCTAGTTCTTTCTTTTTTTGTTCCCGATCTATGAAATGTCAAATAAGTTTTGTTCACATTCATTTTATATATTTGCTCAAACTCAAAAAAATACACATAATTTAAATTAGAAACCTAAGAACCGAATTTCCTCCTTTATTTATTTATCTAAATCAATAATCACATAAAAATTTAAGCATTCAACCTTGACCGATTACACTATTCCATAATTTCCATTTGTAAAAATATGTATACCCAAACAATTAAGGAAGAAAAAGACCACATATGGCCATCTCAATATTCGGCCGAACATAAGAGCATGTCAATATGATTAAGTTTCAATAATCTCACTTATCAATCCTCCAAGCTTAAGTTACTACTCTCCATTTCATCATATTTTCTATCCTTATTCATCTAACATACCTTAATACAACAATTAAGTCACCTCCCATGGCCGAAACTCAACATGCCCAATATCAACAATTTCTACTTGTTTTCAATAATGATCAAAGAAATCAACCCAATTCACATATAGATTATTAAGTTAAAGTTCAAACTCTTACCTTGCCTAGCACATGTAAATGGCCGAATGGATAAGATGAATTTTCTCCTCTTTTTGAAGGTGAATTCGGGGAAGAAGATGAATGAGGGAAGAGAAAATAATTTCTTTTTTTCATCTTTATTTAGCTAAAACCATATAATACATATTTTATTATCATAAAATATATTATTTATATTATAAAAATACAAAAATAATCTCCTTCCTTCATCATTACCGTCCACTAGCATGGAAAGTGGGAATTTGACATGCAAATCCTTAAGTTTAATAAACAATTCACTTTCCCCTTCTAATTTCATGCTCACTACTATTGTCACCTTAGCAACTTAATCCTTTTTGTTAAATTAAACACTCAAACGATTAAAATTTTCTACGAGACTTTCACACACATCAATTCACATATAATAAACACAAAATATAATATAAAATATTTCTCAGACTCGGATTCGTGGTCCCAAAACCACCGTTCCAATTAGGGTCAAATTCGGTCTGTTACACCTCCAATAGATAAAATCCACAAGCATGGGGCAGAAGAATTTAGAGCTGCCGCAGGTGATCATCCGGAAAGGGCTGAGTTTTGGCTAGAAAATACCATCTGAGTTTTTGATGAACTATCCTGCACGCCTACTGAATGTCTGAGATGTATTGTATCTCTACTGAAAGATACAACTTACCATTGGTGGAATACCATAATTCAGTAGTACCGAGGAAGAATGTCACATGAGAATTCTTTCAAGCTGAATTCAGAAAGAAGCATGTGAGCCAGAGATTTATGGATCAAAGAAAGAAAGAATTTCTAGAGCTCAAATAATGAAATATGACAGTGTCTGAATATGAACGAGAATTTGTTCGGCTAAGTAAATATGCCCGAGAATGGGTCCAGTCTGAGGCTGAGATGTGCAAATGCTTTGAAGAGGGTTTAAATGAGGATACCAAGTTGTTGATTGGAATCCTTAAAATAAGGGAATTTGTTGTGTTAACCGGTAGAGCCCAGAAAGCTGAGGAACTGAGTTAGGAAAAGAAACAAATCGAAAGAGAGGTTCGGGTTTGTGGAAAAAGAACTATAAGTAAGTCACAATCATTTTCTTCCAAGAAACTAAAGAGTCATGTTACTACCTCTACGGGGTATTCTGGAAGAGAGCGGGGCTCTCAACATTCTAACCCGAGGTCTTCATCTTTGTCTGTGACTAATGTGGGTAGTGTTGGTAATCCCAAACCGAAATGTAAACACTGGAACAAATTTCATCATAGGGAATGTCGGTCTAGAAGTGGAGCTTGTTTCGGGTGTGGTTCACTTGATCATTTTCTCAGGGATTGTCCCAAAAGAGTTGAAAAAGAAATAGAACTAGCTCTAAAGCCGATTAATCTTGTTGCGAGAGGCAGACCAACCCGTCACCCTGAGGTACAACCAAGGATACGACAGTTAGATATGAGGCACGAGCACCTGCAAGGACCTATGCTATTCGTGCTCGAGAAAATGCCTCTGCAGTACACATCATTACTGGTACATTTTCTCTACTTGATACTGATATTACTACATTGTTTGATCCTGGTTCCACACAAACACATATGCACGAACTTAGTGACTGCTAAAAATTTACCTGTTCAATTCACTAAATTTGTGGTTAAAGTTTCAAACCCCCTGAGCCAGTGTGTTATGGTGGATAAAGTTTGTAAAAACTGTCCGTTGATGGTAAAAGTTATTTGCTTTCCGCTAACTTGATGTTATTGCCATTTGATGAATTGGATTTGATCTTGGGAATGGATTGGTTAACTCGATATGATGTAGTGGTGAATTGTAAACAGAAATATATTATGTTGAAATGTGAGAATGATGAATTGCTTCATGTTGAATATGATAAACTGGATGGATTACCTAATGTAATTTCAGCAATAACGGCATAGAAATACGTCCGAAAGGGTTATGATGCTTACCTTGCATATGTGTTGGATACTAAAGTGCCTGAGTCGAAGATTCAATCAGTACCAGTTGTATGTGAATTTCCTGATGTATTCCCAGAAGAATTACATAGTTTACCACCGGATAGAGAAGTGGAATTCTCTATAGATCTCGTTTCGGGAACGACACCGATATTTATAGCACCTTATAGAATTGAAAGAGCTGGTACAGTTACAGGAGTTGATTGATAGAGGCTTTGCTCGACCTAGTTTCTCACATTAGGGTGCGCCAGTCCTATTTGTAAAGAAGAAGGATGGATTGTTGAGGCTGTGTATTGGCTACAAACTGCTCAACAAAGTCACAAGAAAGAACGAGTATCCATTGCCTCGTATTGATGACTTATTTGACCAGTTAAAATGTGCCACTGTATTTTCGAAGATTGATCTATGTTTTGGTTATTATCAATTAGGGTAAAAGAATCTGATGTGCCTAAGACAGCTTTTAGAACCAGGTATGGACACTATAAGTTTCTTGTGATGCCATTCGTCTTGACAAATGAACCTGCAGTGTTTATGGATTTGATGAACAGAATTTTCAGTTCGTATTTGGATAGGTTTGTGGTGGTATTTATAGATGATTTTTTTGTTTACTCCTAAGATGAAAATGAACACACTGAGCATTTGAGAATAGTGTTGCAAACCCTGAGAGAGAAAAAATTATATGCCAAGTTCAGTAAATGTGAATTTTGGCTGCGGGAAGTTAGTTTTCTTGGGCATATAGTATATGCTGAAAGTGTTAGAGCAGACTCGAATAAAACTTCAGCCATTGTTAATTGGAAGCCACCAAAGAATGTGTCTGAAGTCTGAAGTTTTATGGGACTAGCTTGTTACTATCGGAGATTTGTAAAAAGTTTCTCAATGATAGCTTCTCCAATGACTCGTTTACTATAAAAAGATGTAAAGTTCGAGTGGACTAATAAATGTCAACAGAGTTTTGACAGATTAAAGGCTTTATTGACAGAAGCACTTGTGTTAGTCCATCCTGAACTGGGTAAGGAATTTACAGTTTTCAGTGATGCATCATTGAATGGCTTCACAACAACTAAAGTCACATTAAAAGAATTACCCGACACATGATCTTGAATTGGCAGCCATAGTGTTTGCATTGAAAATCTGGCGGCATTACTTATTTGGTGAAAAATGTCATATATTCACTGATCATAAAAGTCTAAAATATTTGATGTCACAGAAAGATTTGAATTTGAGACAGCGCAAATGGCTTGAGTTATTGAAAGATTATGATCTTGTTATTGACTATGCATCATGGTAGTAATAAAATGTATAATGATCTCAAAAAGTTGTATTGGTGGTTGGGAATGAAACGGAATATTTCTGAATTTGTATTTAAATGTTTGATATGTCAGCAAGTAAAAGCTGAACATCAGTTGCCTTCTGGACTATTACAGCCAGGAATGATACCAAGATGGAAATGGGAAAGAACTACTATGAACTTTGTATCAGGATTTCCCTGTCTCCAAAGAAGAAAGATGTCATTTGGGTAATTGTCGGTCGGTTGACAAAGTCTACACACTTTATTCCAGTACGTATGGATTATTTCTTGGATAGATTGGTTGAGTTATATGTTTTAGAGATTGTTAGATTGCATGGAGTGCCTGTCTCTATCATTTTAGATAGAGATCCTCGGTTTACATCTCGATTCTGGAGCAAGTTGCAAGAAGCTCTAGGTACTCAGTTACACTTTAGTACTGCATTTCACCCCCAAACAGATGGTCAATCTGAAAGGGTAATATAGATCTTGGAAGATATACTTCGGTGTTGTGTACTTGAGTTTGAAGATAAATATAACACCCCTCACCTGTATCCAACTCCGGGATAGGGTTCGAAGCGTTATCAGACTTAAACATTCACAATCATACAAAACCAGGTTACCAAATTTCACCCAAAATTCAACTTTTCAAATACATGCATTTGACCTTTTCATCTATTTAAATCACTTATACCACATAACAATACATTAACACATACCATGGACAAATAGGCTTACAAGCCAAAATCATCATAAGCCACATCCCATGGATATTATCAACAAATCAATATAAGCCAATACATTTGACTAATCACAACAACATCCATCATAGAAAAATTAAGTCCCTATACATGCCACTCACTTGAAAACATTTAACATACATATGCCAATACTCCAAGGATAATGACTCGATAGTGTGATGCTGCCTCTGACGATCTCCAACCCTGAGCTGACCTGACAAAACTAAAAGAAATAGAAAGGAGGGAGTAAGCTTTATGCTTAGTAAGCTCGCATGAAAATAATTAGCAATGTGATAACATTTTCATATTCTTCCTATTTATTCTAATTCTAGTTAAGCTATTTTCTTGAGTCACAATTATTAAATTATTTATATCTGGATCTACGAAACTTCAAATTAAGATCCGTAAATTTTCCACAAAACTAGACTCACATATCTTCTTACCATAAAATTTACAGAATTTTTTGTTTAGCCAATAAATACAGTTTATTCATTAAAAATTCCCCTATTTCACTATTTGACTATTCTGACCTCTCTTCACTACGAATCTATTTTCTCCTCGTACAGAGTTCATATGACATTCTTATTTGGTTCATTTGAAAAAAGACTCATCCATGATTTTAGGCATATAAATTATATCCCACAATTATTTGTGTACAATTTTTAATTATTTTTTCAAAGCAGAATAAGGGATCACATAATCATTCTGAACCAGTCTCACAGAAATTCAAATATCTAAAAATATATGAATCATTTGTTTTCTATGTTTCTTTTATATGAAAATAGACTCAATAAGATTTAAATAAATATCTCATCTAACTTATAATTCAATTTATACTATTTCTGGTGATTTTCCAAATTCACGTCACTGCTACTGTCCAAAGCAGTTCTATTGTAAATTTTTGCTCTCTCTCACTTTAGTTGTGTTCATCGCTTGCCTATACCAATCTTTCCAATTTCTGATTACATATCGAGCATATTTTTCATACGTACATTTACCGTATTTCTCAATTGGTCACATTCACACTTGCACTTATTCGTAACATGATCGCACCAATCATCATTAGTAAATTATCTCGTTGAACCCTTTCGAAAAATGCCCGATACTCGGTAGTCTCAGCACATAGCTCCACCTACAATAATTCGGCTTTCTTGTGCACATGGTGAAGGTTCCTTATCACCCATGTGACCTATCCATTCCATCTCATAGCTTTCTTGTCTACATGGTGTCCAACACTAGGAACCACTCATGTGACCTAGCTACTCATAACCCTTCTTGTACACATGGTATACACACAGTATTACACATGTGACCTAGTTACATATGAAATTATTATCCCATAGCTTTCTTGCACACATGGTGAAAGTCCCTTATCATCCATGTGGCCTAGCTAGATATCAAATTTTGCCATCTAGTAGCTTTCTTGTACACAAGGTGAAGGTCCCTTATCACTCGTGTGACCTAGCTACATATGTCCGTATCTCTCGGTTTTTCGAAGGTTCAATCGAGAATTTCCATTTCCATACATTTTCATATTTTAGTTATCACCCAATGATTTCCATAATATCTAGCAAAATAATTATTGTACAAGTAAAATAAATGCATTATTTAGATATAAACTTTCTTGTCGAAATCTCGTCAGGTACAACCGTGTAGCAACTCATACAACCCATGTAATATTAATTTAACATTCAATTATTGTAACATTAATTTGCCATTCAATTTCACATGACACAACAAACATCACATTTTCCATACCATACATACCATCCATCAACTTCTCCTAAACATATTAAATCATACAATTTATGCCATATCAATAGAAAATTACAATTCAAGCATGGTGTTGCATTATTATTAACACACGAACTTACCTCGAGTGCCGAAATGACCATTTTACCAACTTTCTTGATTTTCGATTTTCCTCCAATTCTAGGTCCAAATCTCATTTTTCGGGGTCTAAAATATCACATTTCACTTATTTAATTAATGTACTACTCAAAACAGTCCCTAAAACTTTGGCAAAATTACAATTTTGCCCCTAAACTTTTACATAATTATGATTTTGCGCCTAGGCTCGAAAATTAAACTTTATTCCTTCTTCTTATGTTTTATGACATACTGAACACTTTTCCCTTCTACAGAAACTTCAAATTCTTACTATAACACATTATTATGAACAATAACAACTTTTACCAATTAGCTCGTTTTACTCGTTTTCACCGAAAATTACTTAGTAAAAATCGTTCCTCTACTCATAAACATGCATAATATACCGAAATTCATCAAAATACACAATTATTCAACATGGGTCAATTTTTACAATTAAACTCTAGCTCAAAATGATGGTAGAAATAGCTAAACTAAGTTACTGAGATTTCAAAAAATCGATGAACATTAAAAACGGGGCTTAAAAACACTTACTATGAAGCTTGAACAGCTTGAAACCCTTAGCCATGGAGTCAGGAAATTTTCGGCAGCAACTTGAAGAAGATGAGCAGATTTTTTTTTCTTGTAATTTCTATTTTTTTATTCATTAAAACACTAAATGACTAAAATACTCTTAAGGCTTTTCTTTCAATTTTGTCCTATTCATGCCCATTTTTGTCCATCAACTTATCCAATGGTCTAATTACCTTTTAAGGACCTCCAATTTAAAAATCATAGCAATTTGACACCTTTAATATATAGAACTCAACTTTTGCACTTTTTACAATTTAGTCCTTTTGACTAAATTGAGTGCTCAAACGTCAAAATTTTCGAACGAAATTTTCACGAAATCTTTCCGTGAAATCGTAGACCATAAAAATATGTAAAAATAAAATTTTCCTCGTCGGATTTGTGATTTCGGAACTAGGCCCTAATTCGGGGTGTTACAGTAATTGGGAAAGGTATTTGCCTTTAGTTGAATTTTCTTATAATAACAGTTATCAGTCAAGTATTAAAATGGCACCGTATGAAGCCTTGTATAGTCATAAATGTAGAACTCCATTACACTCATCAAAACTCAGTGAGAAAAAGTTAAACGGAGTTGACTTGGTCCGAGAGACAGAGGAAAAAGTGAAGGTAATTCGGGATAGCTTGAAAGCAACCTCGGATTGACAAAAGTCTTATGCTAATTTAAACAGAAAAGAGACAGAATTTCAGGTTGGTGAGAAAGTATTTTTGAAATTGTTGCCTTGGAAGAAAGTACTCTGGTATGGTCGTAAAGGGAAATTGAGTCCACGGTTCATTGGACCATATGAGATTATAGAAAGAATAAGGCCGGTCGCATATCGGTTAGCATTACCACCAGAGCTTGATCGGATTCATAATGTTTTTCATGTGTCTATGTTACAGCGGTATTGATCCAACCCTTCACATGTTATCTCTCCAACAGAGGTAGAGATTCAGCTTGATATGACATATGGTGAGGAACCAATCAAAATCTTAGCTCGGGTAACAAAAGAGTTAAGATAAAAAGGTAGATTTGGTAAAAGTTCTTTGGCAACGACACGGTATAGAAGAGGCTACCTGGGAGCCAGAGGAAACTATAAGGAACCAATACCTGAATCTTTTTACTAATAAGAAGTTTGAGGATGAAAATCCCTAAAGAGGGAGAGAGTTGTAATAGCCTATTTTTCAGTGAAGTTGGAATAGTGGTTTCGGGACCACAAATCCGACCCAAAATATAATTTATTTTTATTTTATTATATGGTCTATAATATGATAGATATATCGTGTGAAAAATTCGACACGAAAATTTTATCGATTTAGTGCCTAATTACGAGAAGGACTAAATCGCATAAAATGTGAAAGTTGAATTCTGGTAGCTATAAGGATCAAATAGCTATGGAATTTAAAACTAGTGGACCATTAAGAAAAGTATGTAGATTTTTCATCGTGATTCATCCATGGAATTATAGAAAAAGGTCAAGGACTAAATTGGAAATAACAAAAACTTAATTAATTAAAAAGATGAAAAAAGATATCATCTTATTTTATTTCATCTTCAACCTAAAAACACATGGAAACTCTAGGAAAGAGAAAAAAAGCTTTCAAGGCCTAATTGGGTAAGTTCCTTTGTCTTGTTTTTAGTAATTTTGATATTTTTGAAACTAGGATAGCTTAATCTCTCTATTTAGGGGATTAATTTGAAAAGTTATCAAGGTTTGGAAAATGGGTCTTGGATGTATATGCTAGAAATTAGAAATTATGGTATAAAATGAAAGATTATTGATAGATAAACAACTTTTACAAAGTGATTTTTTGATGGAAACTTGATTTAGGGACTAAAATAAAATGTAAACTTGTGAAATTGAAGGAAAAATTCTAAAAATTTATGTATACATGTGCTGCAAATTTTGTAATGGGGCTTTGGTTTGGCTGAATAGGGAGTAATTTGCACAAGTTTCATTTTCCGGGCCTAGGGACGAAATCAAAATTTATGTAAAAGTTAAGGGCAAAATGGTAAGTTTTCCTAGGACGTAAATTGAGTCCCTATGAGTATGAAAAAGTAGAAATTAATGATTAATGCTTTTTATATATATCCAAAAAATACAAATTCGAGGCTAGATCGAGGAAAAGAAAAGAATTCAGATTAGTAGATTTAACGCGAACAAGTGTCGAGGTAAGTTCGTGTAACCTAAACGAGCATGTAATTATGTTAATTAAGTGTTATTTTATGTGTAATGTAATTTATATTGATGTGTATTATTTAATTTCCACACGAAAAATTTAATACATGCTTGAAATGGTGAAAAGAGGTTAAGTCCTGATTGAATATTAAGTTCTGATGGGTGGATGTGCTTCCTCGAAATGAATGGGGTCCTGCATTTATTGCGGACGGGATTTAGCTCGAACGACTAATCATATTGATCTTTTCATATAATGGATTTAGCTCGAACGGGTAACCCTGACACGAAACCTCTCGACTAAACGTTATGATTTGGGTTTAGCCTGGACTGGTAACCCCTAATTAAGCTCTTATGAGCACACGTTATATAAAGGATACTGGTAATCCTGTTACACGATATGTGACTCGAGGGTGTGTCCCATGACTAAGTCCCCTAAGGGTATCCTTGAATAAGAATTGATGGATTAATGAATTGTACACCTCGAGTGTACTACTTGAGCATCCATCAAAATTTCAATAATTCAATGGACATAGAACTCTTGACATGGTATGGAAATTGTGTGATCAAATGGTAATGACTTGAAAGAATTTTGCATGATGAGCTTATCTGTAACATCCCTATCCCGAGTCTGTTGCCAGATTAGGGTTAGGAGCATTACCGGACAAATCAGAAATCATTTAATGAATTCAAACAAGATCATCATCCTACACAATCATATTGTCCCTTGAATGAGTCATCGAGACCCTAAGCATGCTTATAAATCGAGTCAGGACTCAACTGAAGCACATACAAATTTCATGCAAAATTTAAAACTTTTCTAAACTACAGGGGAAACACGCCCGTGGAAGGAGACCGTGTGCCCTCCACGACTTCTAGACACCCCCATGTGTCCTCCCCGTGGTTGTATACTGACTTATTCTCCACAGCCACTTAGCACGCCCGTGTACTAAGGCCGTGTATTCTTAGGCCACATTCTGGCTTCTCCACCACGGCCACCAAGCACGCCCGTGTGCCATGGCCGTGTGTCATTTTAGCTAGCTACTGACTTGTACACCACAGCTAGTTGACACCCCCGTGTCAAGGCCGTGTGCTACTAAACTACATCCTGCTATACACCAACGGTCATGAGGCACGCCCGTGCGCCTCCACCGTGTGATATTATAGGCCATTTTCAAGGCCAAAATGCCACCCTAAAGGGTCATACCTACAAAAAACATATATCATCACATATCATGCATATTAGGCAACCAAAACATACCATAATTACCATTCAATCAATACATTCAATGCTAATCTTATTCATACCAAAATACAAACTAAAACTCCTATCATCACAAGCTTAGATCATTCAACATCTTAGCCAATATGTAACCATTTCATATGCATCAAACCATACCAAAATTTGTATCATAAAACTCATTCATTCAAACATTTATCAACTCCAAACTTGTCAAAACACATAGCTAAGTTCATTTCATGAATGTATATATACATTTACCTAGCCTATACATGCCATATTTAGCTATACACATTTTCAAAAGTGTACCAAAATGAGTTCAGTAGTGTGATGTCAATCATTAACGGTCCCGAGCCTTCAGTAGCTTTGACGACCTATAAAATAGAGAAAACACACACAGAGTAAGCTTTCCAAAAGCTTAGTAAGTCATATACAAATAAACTCAGCATAGAAGGCATGTATACAAATAAATACATTGGCACATATCAATCACTTAGAAAACTCTCACTTATTTGCTTTGGTTCATACACTTTTAACCATATTAGCCATTTTCACCATTCAAGAATCATATAAACACATAGCTCATCTAGCCAAAAAAAAAATTCTTATTATATCATTAATTCCATATACATTTCATCATAGTAAGATCACTTAGATGCTTACCTTATATACACAAATAGTGTATAATCAACGTACCTGAATCGGATTTAATATCACGTAATTGTTCATAGCTCGAATTTGTAATTCGTATCACAGACTTGCCCATTGAACCAATAAGAATCTAGTAGGATACTCAGAAAGCTCGAAATAGTCATACAATACCAACATCCCAGACGAGGCATTATATACACTCAGATATCGATGCCACTGTCCTAGATAGGGTATTACATGAGTCAATACGATGCCGATGTTCGAGACATGGTCTTACACATGAAGCTCATATCGATGCCAACGTCCCAGACGTGGTTTTACACATAATCAGATATCGATGCCACTGTCCCAGACAAGGTCTTACACGAGTCTCAAATCAACGCCAATGTCCCAGACGTGGTCTTACATGATAAAAAATAGAACAGATGTCCATGACATGATTAAGCCAATCCTATCTATTCTTAGATTCGTACGGGACTTCTCGGACTTAATCACTATATCGAACTTATCTCGGAATTCAAATGCATAAACTCTCATAAGCATTCATTATCATCATTAATCATATGAACATTTACAATTGCATACATATACATTTATTTGCATAATGACTTACCTCGGATTCGGTTTATCGGAATGAAAATGGCTACTCGTTTACTTTCGCTTTCCCGCGATCTAAATTCGTTTTCCTCGGTTCTTGATCTAAACATATTTAGAATTAACCGTTTTATTCACTAATTCATTCAATTCAATCCAAGGACAAACATTTAGGGTAATTTGCAAATTAGCCCTCACATTTACACATTTTATCAATTAAGTCCACTTTTCTTAAAACATAAAATTCACAAAATCCACACATACACTTGCTTAGCCGAATACATATACATCACATATAAGTCCATATTTTCCATCAAATTCGCAAGTTAGTCCCTCAATTTGCTATTTTCACAATATAGCCCTATTTAGCTAAATTCATCAAAACTTCAAGAGCAAAACATGTTCATCAAGCTTAAATCTTTCATTTAACAACATAAAACATTACAAAACTCAACATATCAACAATGGCATCTCACACAAACATTATCAATTCATCAAATTGAGACATGGGTTTTGTAGCTCTCAAAGTAATGATTGCAAAAACTTAAAAATTATCGAAAACCGATCAAAGCATACCTTGAATTTGTGCTTCAAACCAGCCGAATGTAGCAAGCTATTCTTATTTCTTTCTTCTTAAGCATTCAGTGGAAGGATGAATGATTTATGCTCATTTTTCATGTTTTATTATGTTATAAATGTAATATTAATCTATTTACTATATTAATGTAACATCCTTAAATAGGGACTCTTGCATTTTAATTATTTGCATATGAATGGCTTGGATATGATGCTAGTTAGGGTGTCTTAGGGTTTGGGTATGAGCCAAGGGTAGGCCGGAACTATAGCAAAATTTTTATTTTTGGGCACTGGATAAGAGGAGCTGAAGGGGTTAAGTGTTAAGAGTATTCTATAGTAAGTTTTGGCACAAGAAATGCCTTGGTAAAGTGGCAAGAAGGTGCCACTTAGAGCTCAGGGAGGTGACGCCACAAGCAGGGGGAAGGAGCCTTGGTTTGAGCTGCAGGAATCCTTCTTTGGGTTTTTTTTTTTACGCCAGAACTGAGAAGAGTTGTGCTCAGGTGGAACTCTGGTGGATAGATGTTGAACAAGTCAACAAATTCAAAACGGGTGGAGAAGAGAAATTTGTGGAATCTGAAGAATTCAAACTTGTTTGAATGGTTGGCTAAGAGAAAAACAAGGAGAGAAAAGAGGGATTGAAGTGTGGGAAGGCTTAACCGAATTGTGGAAATGGCTATGAGAGCTTGAAACATTCGATTTTGGTGTGTGTTTGGTGTGTCAAATTTGGGTTTGTTTTGGGTATTGCTTTTTGGCATTTGGTGTATGTGTTCCACTTCTTGACTTTCAGCTTTTCTTTCATTCTTGTTGTGCCGAAATCACTCCCACATTTTTCCATTTTTGCATCTTTGGTTGTAATATCCGGGAAATGGGGGTCGTGCATTTTAATTTGTATCTGTGTGTTAATGTGCTCTGTATGCTATTTGGAAGTATTTGGGGGTTTCGAGAAACCTTGGGCTTGGGTAGAAGTCATAGGAAAATTTTTGTTATGAGCTGAGCAAAGGGGAGCTAGGGGAACTAGGCCTTAAGAGAAATTATGTGTGGAGCATGACTCAAGAAAGGAAGCAGTAAAGGGGCAAGGTAGCGCCAAGAAGCATGGGAGAAGTGTACGTCACAAGGGGTGTCAATGGGGAGGAGGTTCGAGCTACGAAGATAGCATTTTGGGTTGCTTTTTGCGTCAAAGAGGAGGGAGAGTTAGACGGCATTTGAATTCTGGAAAGGATGAGGGTGGACTTGGTCAAGGAATTCGGATAGAAGGTGGAGAGCTCTTTGAGGAGTTTGACTCATTCAAACAAGTTTGAATGAGAGGTGAAGAGGAAAAATAGGAGGAAAACGTGAGATAGGGAGAGAAGGGAAGAAGTGGCCGAATGTGGGACTCTAGGGGATGTGTATGTTCGGTTTTGGGGGTATTGTAGGGGTGTGTGCCAAAATATTCTTAGTGAGTAGGTTTCTTTTCGAGTTTTGAGTGCAACCTTGCTCATTTTCTCCAAGTTTCGATCAAGGGTGTAAGAGGTAAGTTATTCATTAATTTTGTGCACTTAAAGACTGTTGCCAAAACCTTCTAGTCACCTTCTATTCTTCTTTTTCTTTCTCTCAACCTCAATCCTATACCATTCTCTTGTGGCCGAATATCCCATTTTCATTAAGAGCCATAGCCGAACCTTATAGTTCCCTTTTCTCTTTTCTTTTTGCAGGTCCCTAAAGCTGAAATATCATAAGCCGCAACTCTCTACACTCATCTCTTTGTCCAACGATTTTACTGCCTTCAAAAGCCGAAACATTTCTTGATCTTAGCCTACTTTCTTTCTCTTTGGATTCAAAAGTCGAAAGTGACAGTTTAGTTCTATTCTTCTTCTTCTTTTCTTTGTCCATTCGTATCATCACCTTTCCCCGAACCATTCTTTTTCTGTCGTTCTCAAAAGCCGATTCTCTAATGGTGGTGCCGTTGACTACTTTCTCCTAATCTCTCTTCAACGTGTGTTGGTGGTAAGTATTTTCCTCCTTAGCAATCGGGTTCTTTTCTTTTTCATTTGGTATGCCGAAATCAAGGGGTTGGCCTTGGTTTTTAGGGATGGTCGAATCTTCATAGGGCCATAATCTCGTGTTTCTTTTGTATGTAGCCAGCGTAAAGGAGTATTAAGGATTCTCTCGGGTTCGACTACTCAAGGTAAGGGGTTAGTATTCGGCTAAAGGCCATTTTCATAAGCTTTATGCATTGAAGCCGAATCTGACTTGGGTTGTATAGGGATTTCAGCAACTTGGAAAGTTAAGCAGATACCTTCAGGATTCAGATTCACATCAGTAAGAGTATTCAATGAGTTTTAGATTTGATATGTTTAGACTATAACATTAGCGATTAACCAAATATTCAGATTAAGTGTTATTCGATGGATGCCGGTACCAGTCGAGAAGAAAAAGAGGTAGCCCCTACCTCTAAGTTTAAGAAGCGATCGGTCTCTGCGGTACGGGATTGGCCACCAGGGTGTGGGCTAGCATCAGAACAGGAGCGTAGGCAGATAGCGGTAGTTTCGCTTAGTGACAGCATCGATATTGAGAGCGTGGTACTTCGGGTTATCAGTTGTGTGATTAATTCGCGGTTTCCCAATTGTATAAAATAATTGTATGTGTTATGAGTATGATGACTAATGCAGTGGCAACAGTGATATGGTTACCCATAATGGGTATGTCGATAATCAGGTCAGTGTTAAATGCCGATGAGATTGTGATTATTGCTGTGAATATGTGCTGTATGCTTATTAACCTGTTCATGCGTTATTCTATCATATTATCATCGTATGTTGCATAATCATGGGGCGTGATTTGTATATATGAAAGAAGGACAGGGTGTACATTTATGTATGTGGTTTAGTGGTGGCTATGAGCCTCACGTGGATTGATGATCGGTTCTGTGCCTCATTGTGGTTGGTGTCGGTTTTGTGCCACATCGTGGTTGGTGATGGCTATGTGCCTCATCGTGGATTGATGCTAGTTATGAACTACATCGTGGATTGACGTTGACTACGGTCACGTTGTGGATTACTTTGTGATTTAATCACGTGGACCAGTGGCTAGACCACTTGGTGGATGGCATCGACTGCCAAATTGGTGTGTAGAGGTTGGAGGGTCGATTTAGTAATCCCCTAGTGTGTGGTGGCTGGATACGGGGGTGTGTAGAGGATGGACCCTAGGCTGGGTTGTGTGCATTTTGCATTATCTTCTACTATGCGGATCAGTGTGGTTTTGGGCCAAGCCCATATGTAGAGATCTATGGACTAATTACACAGTGAGTCTGTTGACTCACCCAATCTTTACCAAACAATGCAGGTGATTTGTGATGATAGGAACGGGCTTGGATGGGATTCGAGATGGCCATGCAAATGCAGTTTCCATATTTAAAAAAACATTTACTTTTAATTTCGGTTTATTTGGGATGTTTTGATGTAATAAGGCCAATTAAATATTTTGGGTTTTTATTATGGTTTATGCTAGACTAGACATGAATTAGTAATTGCAAACAATTTTAAATAATGACGTTTTTATAACTTAAAAACTTAACTAAGGTTTTCAAATTGAGATATTCGTAATTACTCAAGTTTTACAAAAGGACATATTTTCAACAACCCGTGAATTTCACATTGTTTTCTGATTGAAACGTTTCCCTAAGAAATTGAACCTTGTTTTAAAAGTTGACCTTGATTAATAAAGATTTGGTTAAACACTTGTTTTTGTTCCAACTCTAAGACCGTCACAATCAAGTTTTATCAACACTTAGCCGATTCCAACTTAAAGTTTTCCAGTGGCATTCCTAATTCAGCCGTAGTGTTTTGGGCCAGGTTTGGGGTGTTACAAATTGGTATCAGAGCCCAGTTTCTACACTCGGCCTATGGATTTTTGAGGCCCGTAAACATTTTTACACTGTGTTTTAGTGGGTTAAGGTAAGATTTTTCAGGAAAAGGGTTTTATGAAGCATGGCACTCGAATTGTCCGGCTCAAGTCTGCCAGGTAAGTCTTCTGACTTGATAAACACATGAAGGTAAATATGTGCTATGTTGAAATGATATATGGACTCTAACCCTAGGACTATCCCTTTAAAGTCCGAGACTTTAGGGTTGTATGGTTGTTACAAAACGACAACTTGAGATCCTTTACATAAAACTATTTCTTTAATAAACAAGTGGAAAGATTCTAATGCATAAGATTTCTTAAAGCAGATTAAAATGCAACGTTAGACATGAGTTCTAGGGGACGTGGTCGCAACACTCGTGGGCGTGGTAGAGGCAGAATGACTGTGTCAGAACCAGTCGGGTCAGGTCAAGGTTCTAAAAATGAGGCGCCGCCACCGTCTGGGGAGGCGGAGTTTCAGGTGCAAACGGGAAGAGATGATGCAGTATCGTAGGTTATGCTGCGAGTGTTGGAACGAGTCGTAGGAGCTAATATGGGCAATGGGGCTTGGAAATCAGTATCTGAGAGACTTAGGGCAAATGGAGCTGAGGTATTCAAAGGGGTATCTGGGGTAGCTCCGAATGTGGCGAGTACTGGTTAGAGGCAGTCAAAGGATTATGGACGATTTGGACTGCACTGCTGAGGAGGAGCTAAAGGGTGCTGTTTCGTTGCTCCAGGACGAGGCTTACCAATGGTGGCTCACAGTCAGAGAGGGTACCCCTGCGAACCGAGTGGACTGGGGTTATTTTAAGGTCAAGTTTGAGGGAAAGTACATTGGAGCTAGTTATGTGGACGCTCAGAGGAAGGCGTTCCTCAATTTAGTGCAAGGTGGTAAGTCGGTAGCGGAGTATGAGGCAGAATTTTTACGATTAAGCCGGTATGCTCTAGGCATCGTGGCTACTGATTACGAGAGGTGTGTCAGATTCGAAGATGGGTTGCGGGATGAGCTGTGGGTATTGATTGCTCCGCAGCGAGAGAGAGACTTCGCCATTCTACTGGAGAAAGCTTGGATAGCCGAGGAGGTCAAGAAGACTGAGAGACAGAACAGAGACAGGGATAGAAACTGGAATAAGAGGAGCTTCGGACTGTCAATATCATCTGGGGGTTATCAGAAAAGACCCATGGTTGAAAATTCTGTTCGTGCACCGGTACCAGTTGCTGGGAATCAGACTCGCCCATGTGTCCATTGTGGGAGAGCTCATACAGGAGGGTGCTGGGGTAAGGATAAGGAATGTTTTCGGTGTGGGTCCAAGGCTCATTTGGCTAGGAATTGTCCGCAGGAGACGGATAAGGCTCGGGCAATAAATCAGGGGTATGTGCAGCCAGGTAGGGGTGGTCAGCAGGCGATGAGGGGTCGTGGTCCGAACCATGGAGGGAACGATTCCGGTCGAGGTCGTGGAGCACCAGACAGAGGTGCTGGGGGTTCAGATGTAAGACAGCCATGGTTGGTTTATGCAGCCAGACGTCGCGAGGAGGGGGATGCGCCAGATGTGATCACGGGTATATTCCTTATTGCTGGATTACCCTTTACTGCTTTAATAGATATCGGGTCAACTCATTCTTATATTTCTAGTGAAGTATCTGGAACCTTGAATGTGAACTTTGAGATTGTACCTAGGAAGATGATTCTACTTAGTCCTTTAGGGCAATCAGTGATAGTAGACAAACTCTTTAGGGAGGTGCCTTTAGAGGTTCAGGGGGCGAAGTTTCCTGCTGATTTAATGGAACTGCCATTCAGAGAATTTGACTTAATCTTAGGCATGGACTGGCTGGCACAGTATCGGGCGAATTTGGATTGTGCTGCTAAGCGCATGTCGTTGAAAACTTCCAGTGATGAAGAGATTGTAGTGATAGGTGAAAGGAGGAATTACTTGTCGAATATAGTGTCTGCTCTTAAGGCATAGAAGATGGTGAGGAAGGGGTTTATGGCCTTTTTGATGTTTGTCAGTGCTTTGGAGGCTAAGCAAGCAGTGGTAGGAGAGGTCAGGATAGTGAAAGAGTTTGGGGATGTCTTTCCGGAGGAACTTCCAGGGTTGCCTCCAGATCGCGAGGTGGAATTCGAGATTGACTTATTGCCAGGTACAGCGCCAGTATCTATCGTTCCGTATAGAATGGCACCAAAGGAGTTGGTTGAGCTCAAGGCTCAAATCCAAGAGTTGCTCGATCGTGGGTTTATCCAACCCAGTGTGTCTCCATGGGGAGCACTGGTCTTATTCGTAAAGAAGAAAGACGGGACTATGCGCATGTGCATAGACTACCGGCAGCTGAATAAGTTGACAATCAAAAACAAGTACCCACTGCCGAGGATAGACGATTTGTTTGATCAGCTTAAAGGGGCTGCGGTGTTTTCAAAGATAGATCTAAGGTCGGGATATCATCAACTCAAGGTGAAGGAAGCAGACATCCATAAGACAGCTTTTCAAACTCGATACAGACATTATGAATTCTTGGTGATACCGTTCGGGTTGACGAATGCCCCAGCTGCGTTCATGGATATGATGAATCGGGTTTTCCAACCCTACTTGGATCAATTCGTCGTGGTGTTTATAGACGACATCCTCGTATATTCCAAGTCCGAAAGGGAACACGATGCACATCTTCGGGTAGTGCTGCAGGTTTTAAGAGAAAAGAAGCGGTACGCCAAATTCAGTAAGTGCTAATTCTGGTTGAGGAAGTTTGCTTTTCTGGGTCATCTGGTGTCAGCGGAGGGAATAAAAGTGGATCCTAGAAAGATTGAGGCAATGCTGGATTGGAAACCACCTAGGTCGGTGGCAGAGGTTCGCAGTTTCTTGGGTTAGCAGGCTACTACAGGAGATTTGTAGAAGGGTTCTCATCTATAGCAGCACCTTTGACGAAATTATTGAGAAAGGAGGTACCTTTCGTGTGGACGGATAAGCAGCAGGAAAGTTTTGAAAAATTGAAGAAGGTTTTGACAGAAACTCCGATTTTAATTCAGCCTGAGGCAGGGAAGGACTTTGTGGTGTATTGTGATGCTTCACACATGGGGTTGGGTTGCGTATTGATGCAAGACGGAAAGGTTGTTGCTTATGCGTCTCGACAATTAAGGCCTCATGAGGTTAACTATCTGACGCATGACCTGGAGTTGGCTGCTGTAGTTTTTGCGCTAAAGGTGTGGAGGCACTATTTGTATGGAGAAAAGTCAGTGATCTACACGGACCACAAGAGTCTGAAGTATTTGCTGACTTAAAAGGAGCTGAGCTTGAGACAGTGAAGATGGGTGGAGTTATTGAAGGATTACGATTGCTCAATCGAGTACCATCCGGGTAAAGCGAATATGGTGGCAGATGCCCTAAGTCAGAAGGTAGTAACGGATCTGAGGGTGATGTTTGCACATCTCAGTCTTTATGATGACGGAAGTTTGTTAGCAGAGTTGCAGATGAAGCCGACATGGTTAGGTCAGGTGAAAGAGAAGCAATTGGTGGATGACGAGCTGAGTACTAAGCTGCTGCAGGTTCAGAATGTGGGGTTGGAAGACTACAGTTTGAATAGCGACGGAGTATTATGTTTCCGAGGTAGGGTATGTATGCCAAAACACGGGGAGTTAAGGCAGAAGATTCTTTGGGAATCGCATAGTAGCCGTTATGCTATACATCCTGGAGGGAGTAAGCTATACAGGGATCTACGAGATCCATTTTGGTGGCCTGGTCTTAAACGAGAAATCACAGAATTTGTGGGGAAGTGCTTAACGTGTCAGTAGGTTAAAGCTGAACACCAAGTGCCTTTGGGGTTGCTACAACCAGTAAAGATTCCGCAATGGAAGTGGGAGAGGATTACTATGGACTTCGTAAATGGGCTTCCCCTTAAGCCTACTAAGAAGGATTCGGTATGGGTGATAGTGGATCGATTGACAAAATCTGCACATTTCATACCAGTGAGGGTCGACTATTCTCTACAGAAGTTGGCAAGGTTATATGTGGCAAAGATTGTCAGGCTACACGGGGTGCCAGTATCAATTATCTCAGACAGGGATCCCAGGTTTACGTCTCGGTTTTGGAGGGCACTTCATCAGGCATTAGGCACTAGGTTAGACTTTAGTACGGCATTTCATCCGCAGACGGATGGCCAGTCTGAACGCGTAATTCAGGTGTTGGAGGATATGTTGAGAGGATGCGTGATTGATTTCAGAGGAAGCTGGGAGGAGTTCTTACCTTTAGCGGAGTTTGTGTACAATAACTGCTATCAAGCAAGTATTCGGATGGCACCGTATGAAGCACTTGTAAGAGTATGCCCAAAGATCAATCATGAGATGGTTGTAATAACATACTTTATTTACCATATTTATTAATATAAAGCATTGTCATTATTATTTCAGTTTTTCTATCTGTGTATACAAATAAACTGTTTTATAATAATGTCCTGAGAATAATATGATTATTTTTAAAAGATCCTTAGTCGAGTATTATTGTTGACTAGGACAACAGTAATGCATTAAGACTAACATGTAGTTGATTGATGATAAAGAGTTGTCATTGATGTGGATTGTCAAAATCAATGCATGAATATGTGTGTTAGAGAACAACATATTGGATTGACCCGTTATGAGTATGTTTATTGGATTATTATGTAATTGTCACAACATTACTCATAGTGATTAATATGTATATGATCCTCAGACTTGAGATAATTATTAATCTCAACATCGTGAGTTGTATATTTTGATACAGTCAAACGTATAATCGTGAATCGGTTGTTCTATAAAGGCCGATCTTGGATATACCACAATCTATGTAGAGGATATGGTTGATCAATATAGGATAAGTCCCTCCTACATAATGGGAGTAATATCTTAGGCCACTTGATTGAGTGAGACTAGAAATGCATGACCATGCTCAAATAAGTTGACATGAGATGTCATACTAATTTGTATATCATAGTCTACTCAAGATATCAAGAAACATGGGATGGACTATACAAGTGTGACTATTCCATGACTTGTGTCCATTCCGAGATAAAGTACTTAAGGATTAATGCATGAAAGGTTAATCACAAAAAGTTATGTGGAATCATGACTTCTTGTAACTTAGGTAGCAATGATGCATTGCTAGATGCCACTCATTGTTTGTGACATTAGAATCGCTCTATTATTATTATCGCTAACGTTGCAAGAACCTACAGTCACACCCTATGGTTTAAATGAACGGAATAAAATATAATTGGTATTGTTTTTTGGTTGTCACATGAATTAAATTAATTAAAGAATTAATTTAATTGGGCAATCAAATATTGAACATATTATATGTACAAGGATGTTGTACACATAATGACAACATAATTCTATTAATATATGAATTTGATTCATATATAAATTTAAATAAATATAGTTTATCAAATCCTTATTATAATTAATGTAATTATAATTTTCTGATATAATTAATGTAATTATAATTTTCGGTTAAAAACTTTATTGTATTTATTTAACATTCAAGAGATACCAATTATAAAAGGGTATTAAAAGGATACCAAATAATGGGCCCAATGAAAAGATACCCATTATAAAAGGCCCAATTAAAAGGATACCCAATATAAAAGGTATTTAAAAGAGACAAAGCTTAAGGAAAAACCCTAATAGATTGCTTGTTAGGTCTAGCAAATGTCAAGTAAATAAACCTCCAAAATAGTTTTGGAGGTTTCTTCCGTTCATAGTCAAACCGGGTGGATCACGTAGAGGCCGGCATTGGAAAAGGTTGTGGCTTGATTCGACGAAGAGATCAAAACTCTTGTTGCCAAGGCGTCGCCGTCTCTCGATTTAAGTTTTGGTAATTTGAAACCTTTATTTCACCCCGATTCGCTCCTCACACATAGATTCCTCGATTTGGATCGCGATCTAATTTTATTCTGCAGCGCCATGGGTTCCATGTTCCAACGATGGGTATCGAGCCACTTGTGTGATACTGAACTCGGGTTTAAATACTTGGGTGATGCAATTGTATGAGATTCATGTTTTGATCTTATTGTATTTTCGATTGTTTAAATCATTTAAGCATAACCTGATAACTGTTCCTTTCGGTAATTGATTAAATGTTAATCATGGTTTTGTGGCCTACTTGATTTTATGTTATTACTGTTAATTATTAACAAATTTGTAATAATGTGACGGAGGTATTTATAGTTTCCAGTAAGTGTTAACTGGCTAATGGAACAAGGGTTGTTCCGATATGAAACCTCAAGGATTAAAATCCTAAAAACACGATTCTGTTGATAAAAAGTTATCAAATCCTCAGACCCTCGCAAAAAATTTGTTAATAAAAGAAATTTATAAACTTGATGGGCCACAAAAGGTTGAAAGGATATTTTATAATTCACCTTAAATATATATATATAGAATTATGTATGCTATTTTTGACATGCACGGTGTTTGAAATGCATAGTTATAGCCCAATGACACATTCAATAAAAGGTTGTATTTTTTTTTAAATACGGCCTGCGTGTCGTGCCTTACTACTATTCTATTGTATTTCTTTTCTCATCTTATTCCCTCGTATGTAAAACGAGTTTCTGCATATTGTAATTTGCAAGAGTTGCTGTGGGCCAAACGAGAAGGAAGGTGGGACAATGATTGAGAATGATAGCTTGTGAATTGGCTTACACCTTTAGGTTTCTTTTTGGTTTTCCCATTGGCTTGGGTTGAACCACCTTAGTTTATGGGCTATAACTATTGCATTTATTTATTGCTTTATTTATTCATGTATGAGATGCTATGGATGTCTAAAGCATGCCAATTATATATATTAAAACTTGATAATAATAAAACCCCATTAATTGATGAGATCAATTAAAAGACTAAATGGACTAATGTAGTCCATAATTGGTGAGATGGAACAATCTTAATAAAATCCCTCTATTAAAATATTAAGTCAACATGGCCTTCTAATTTTGCCCTCGTTAAAGCCTCGATCAATACTATGTAGGTTCTACCAAAGCAAAGTACTAGTATTTATCTTGGTTAAACGCGAAGAATAAACAAGTGATATTCGCTGGTTAAAAATTGGTTAATGACTTAACTAAGTTACTCTAATAGGATTAGAAACCTAGAGGCAAGTGAATTGGATAAATCATAAGATGATTAGAACATGAGTTGTTCACCAAATATTAGGAGTTACATATGATGTAATTAGCAAATGTTGCTTACCTAAATAACCATAATCTTAAGAGTAAAGCCAAAGCTGACTTAAGAGGTGGTGAAATATGGATCCTTAACCTACTAGAAATACTTTTGAGAAAGTTTTTTCGAAATTAATATACGAGGGTTATTAATTTTGAAATAAAATAGTAGGAATATCATTTAATAAAGTCTTTTAATGATTGATATAAAATTGGTAAATTTACTCACATGCATATTTAATTGTTGTAGATATATTATGGTCTGCAAACACTAGCACACTCTCATTGCGATCGGTCCTTGAGAAGGACAAATTGAATGGTTTGAATTTTCTTGATTGGTTCCAGTAACTTGAGGATTGTCCTTAAACAAGAACGGAAATTATATGTCATTGAACAACCACTTCCTAATGAACCACCCACTAATGCCTCGAGGGCGATAGAGACGCTTACAAGAAGTATCTCGATGACATGATAGATGTTGGATGTCTTATGCTTGCCACTATGAATCCTCGAACTTGAAGCAACATGAGGACATGGTTGCTTATGATATGATCGAGCACTGAAAGAACTTTATCGAGGAAAGCACGGCAATAGAGGTTTGATATCTCTAAAGCCCTATTCCAATGTAAGTTGGTGAAGGAAAGCCCAATGAGGACCTCATGTCCTTAAGATGATTGGCTATATTGAAAGCCTATCTAAGCTTGGGTTTCCATCGAGCCAAGAGTTGGCCACCGATGTTATTTTACAATCGTTGCCGATAGTTACAAACTAGGTTTGTCCTCAATTTCAATATGAATGAAATTGACAAGACTCTACCACAATTGCTCGGTATGTTACGAATCTGCTGAAGGCAACTTGAAAAAGGTTGGACCCAAGCCCATACCGATGGTCCGTAATAACAAGGGCAAGGAAAGGCCAAAGTTCAAACAAAGCCCAAGGGCAAAGGTAAGCCCAAATTTGGAAAAGGAAAGGTCGCTACTGAAACCTAAAGGTGGGGTGTCTAAGGAAGGAAACTGTTTTCATTGTGGTGTGATTGGACATTGGAAACGGAATCGCCTGTCTATCTTGAAGAAGTCCTGAAGGCTAAAGCAAGCGGAATGTCTGCTTCAGGTATTTATGTTATTAATATTAATTTATCAACTACTACTTCTTGGGTATTAGATACTGGTTGTGGTTCTCATATTTGTACTTCTTTACAGGGACTACAAAGGAGTAGGACTCTGGCTAGAGGAGATGTGGACCTACGAGTTGGAAATGGAGCAAAAGTTGCTTTGCATTAGTCGTGTGGGAACATATACTTTATCTTTGCCTAGTGGACTTGATTTATGTTTAGAGGATTGTTATTTTGTGCCCAGTTGACTAAAAACATTATTTCAATTTCTTGTTTAGACAAAATTGGTTTTGAGATAATTATGAAGAATAATTGTTGTTCATTTTATCTCAATAATGTTTTCTATGGTTCGCACAATTAATTAATGGCCTCTATATTTTAGATCAAATGAATCCCATTTACAACATAAATACTAAAAGATCTAAAATAAATGACTCAAATCAAACTTATCTTTGGCATTATCGTTTGGGCCACATAAGTGAGAAACGCATATCCAAACTCCATAAAGATGGTCTCTTGAATTCATTTGTTTTTGAACAATTTGAAGTATGTGAATCTTGCTTATTGGGAAAAATGACTAAATCTCCTTTTACTGGTAAAAGTGAACGAGCTATTGATTTATTAGACCTAATACATTCTGATGTATGTGGACCAATAAATACACAAGCTAGAGGTGGATTTCACTACTTCATTACTTTCACTGATGATTTCAGTAGATATGGGTATGTTTATCTCATGCGCCATAAGTCTGAGTCCCTTGAAAAGTTCAAGGAATTCAAAAATGAAGTACAAAATCAACTAGGCAAAACTATCAAGTCACTTCGATCTGATCGAGGTGGAGAATATTTGAGCCTAGAGTTTGATGATCTTTTGAAAGAATGTGGGATTGTCTCACAACTTACTCCTCCTGGTACTCCTCAATGGAATGGAGTATCTGAGAGAAGAAATCGAACTTTGTTAGACATGGTTCGATCCATGATGAGTCATGCTTTGATCTACCGACTTCTTTTTGGGGACATGCACTTGAGACACCGCTTTCACACTAAATCGAGTTCCATCTAAATCGGTTCAAAAGACGCCATATGAGATGTGGACTGGGAAACGTCCTAGTATGTCTTTTATGAAAATTTGGGGCTATAAAGCTTATGTTAAACGTCAGACGTCTACTAAGCTTGAACCCAAATCTGAAAGGTGTAATTTTGTGGGGGTATCCAAAAGAAACCAAAGGATATTATTTCTTTAATCCCACCGAGAACAAAACGCTTGTTGGTCTGGATTTGGTGTCTTCCTAAAGAGAGAATTTACTTCTAGAAAAGGAAGTGGGAGAAAGATTGAACTTGAAGAAATTCGAGAATCACAAGATACCATCGAACCGAGAGATTGAACAACAAAGAAATTCCACAAGAAATTGAGGAACAAATAATCTGCTTTGAGAAACACAACCACCGCTGCTTGAGATCTTTAAGAGAACGCCGTGCACCGGAGAGATATGGATTTCTCATTACAACGCATAGTGACGTTCTTCTTATAGATCAAGATGAGCCTAGGACTTATCAAGAAGCAGTGACAAGCCTAGATTCTGAGAAATGGCTTGAGGCGATGAGATCCGAGATGGATTCCATGTATGAAAACCAAGTATGGACCTTGATTGACCCACCCGAAGAAGTTAAACCTATAGGGTGCAAGTGGGTTTTCAAAAGAAAACATACATGGATGGTAATGTACAAACATACAAAGGGCGATTAGTCGCTAAAAAGTTTTCGCCAAATTCATGGTGTTGACTATGATGAAACCTTTTCTCCTGTAGCTATGTTTAAATCCATCGATCTTTCTCGCCATACCGCATTTCATGATTATGAAATCGCGGATGGACGTCAAAAACGACTTTCCTTAACGGAAACTTGAAGAGGATCAGTACATGACACAACCTGAAGGTTTTGTAAATCCAAAGGATGCTAGAAAGATATGTAAGCTACAAAGATCCATTTATGGATTAAAGCAAGCTTCTCGAAGTTGGAATCTTCGTTTTAATGATGCAATCAAAGAGTTTGGTTTTATAAAAAATGAAGATGAACCATGTGTTTACAAGAAAATTAGTGGGAGCACTATAACATTCTTGGTACTATATGTGGATGACATACTTATCATGGGAAATGACATACCTATCTTGCAATCTATTAAGACTTGGTTAAGAAGTTGTATTTCTATGAATTGGGTGAAGCCACTTATATCTTAGGAGTCAAGATCTATAGAGATAGATCAAGACGACTACTAGGTCTAAGCCAAAGTACATACATAGATAAAGTACTGAAAAGGTTCAGTATGGAAGAATCTAAAAGAGGATTCCTACCTATGAGACATGGTATTTCACTCTCGAAAGAAATGTGTCCTTCAACTCCACAAGAGAGAGAACGTATGAGTAAAATTCCATATGCTTCCGCTATTGGATCTATCATGTATGCTATGTTATGTACCCGTCCAAATGTCTCGTATGCCTTAAGTATGATGAGCAGGTATCAAGTAGATCCCGGTGAAGGTCACTGGACCACAGTCAAGAGTATCCTTAAGTACTTAAGAAGAACTAAGGATACGTTCCTATTATATGGAGGTGAGGAAGAGTTAAGTGTAAAAGGTTACATTGATGCAAGCTTCCAAACCGACAAGGACGATTCTCGATCGCAATCAGGTTTTGTGTTTTGCCTTAATGGTGGTGCTGTGAGCTGGAAAAGTTCAAAGCAAAGTCACGATGGCGATTCGACAACGAGGTCGAGTATATTGCGGCCCAATTGAGGCAAAGAAAGGAAGCGGTTTGGATCAAAAAGTTCATTCTTGGACTAGGGGTTGTGCCTAGCATATCGGATGCTATAGAACTCCGATGTGATAACAATGGAGCTATTGCACAAGCTAAAGAACCCGAGATCTCACCAAATGATCCAAACATATACTTAGGCGCTACCATCTTATTCGAGAGATTATCGATCGAGGAGATGTAGAAATATGCAGAGTACCTTCGGATGATAACATCGCTGATCCTCGACCAAGCCTCGACACGCCAGGAAGCATGATCGTCACACTAAGTCGCTTGGTATTAGATATATGAGTGATTGGTCTTAGTGCTAGTGGGAGATTGTAAGAGTATGCCCAAAGATCAATCATGAGATGGTTGTAATAACATACTTTATTTACCATATTTATTAATATAAAGCGTTGTCATTATTATTTCGCTTTTCTATCTCATTGTGTACAAATAAACTGCTTTTATAATAATGTCCTCCGAGAATAATATGATTATTTTTAAAAGATCCTTAGTCGAGTATTATTGTTGACTAGGACAACAAGAATGCATTAAGACTAACATGTAGTTGATTGATGATAAAGAGTTGTCATTGATGTGGATTGTCAAAATCAATGCATGAATATGTGTGTTAGAGAACAACATATTGGATTGACCCGTTATGAGTATGTTTATTGGATTATTATGTAATTGTCACAACATTACTCATAGTGATTAATATGTATATGATCCTCAGACTTGAGATAATTATTAATCTCAACATCGTGAGTTGTATATTTTGATACAATCAAACGTGCAATCAGAATCGGTTTGTTCTATAAAGGTGATCTTTGGATATACCACAATCTATGTAGAGGATATGGTTGATCAATATAGGATAAGTCCTCCTACATAATGGGAGTAATATCTTAGGCCACTTGATTGAGTGAGACTAGAAATGCATGGCCATGCTCAAATAAGTTGACATGAGATGTCATACTAATTTGTATATCATAGTCTACTCAAGATATCAAGAAACATGGGATGGACTATACAAGTGTGACTATTCCATGACTTGTGTCCATTCCGGAGATAAAGGACTTGGGGATTAATGCATGAAAGGTTAATCACAAAAAGTTATGTGGAATCATGACTTCTTGTAACTTAGGTAGCAATGATGCATTGCTAGATGCCACTCATTGTTTGTGACATTAGAATCGCTCTATTATTACTCGCTAACGTTGCAAGAACCTCTGTGGTCACACCCTATGGTTTAAATGAACGGAATAAAATATAATTGGTATTGTTTTTGGTTGTCACATGAATTAAATTAATTAAAGAATTAATTTAATTGGGCAATCAAATATTGAACATATTATATGTACAAGGATGTTGTACACATAATGACAACATAATTCTATTAATATATGAATTTGATTCATATATAAATTTAAATAAATATAGTTTACCGAAATCCTTATTATAATTAATGTAATTTTAATTTTCGGATATAATTAATGTAATTTTAATTTTTGGTTAAAAACTTTATTGTATTTATTTAACATTCAAGAGATACCAATTATAAAAGGGTATTAAAAGGATACCAAATAATGGGCCCAATGAAAAAGATACCCATTATAAAAGGCCCAATTAAAAGGATACCCAATATAAAAGGTATTTAAAAGAGACAAAGCTTAAGGAAAAACCCTAATAGATTGCTTGTTAGGTCTAGCAGCCGTCAAGCAAATAAACCTCCAAAATAGTTTTGGAGATTTCTTCCGTTCATAGTCAAACCGGGTGGATCATGTAGAGGCCGACATCGAAAAAGGTTGTGGCTTGATTCGACAGTAGATCAAAACTCTTGTTGCCAAGGCGTCGCCGTCTACTCAGATTTAAGTTTTGGTAATTTCAAAACCTTTATTTCACCCCGATTCGTTCCTCACACATGGATTCCTGATTTGGATCGCCGGATCTAATTTTATTCTGCTGCGCCATGGGTTCTGGCGTTCCAACAGCACTGTATGGATGGAGGTGTCGCACTCCTACATGTTGGACGGAACTGGGGGAACATCATGTTTTGGGTCCGGAGATTGTGGCAGAATCTGAAGAAAAGGTTAAGGTAATTCGGGCACGGTTGAAGGAGGCATGCGACAGTCAAAAGTCATATGCAGATCTTAAACGGAAAGAGATAGAGTTTGCGGTAGGAGATCAGATGTTTCTGAAAGTCTCGCCGTGGAAGAAGGTAATGAGATTTGGACGCAAGGGAAAGCTGAGTCCCAGGTTTATAGGACCTTATCGAATTTTAAAGCGGGTTGGACTAGTGGCATATCAGTTGGAGCTACCTTCGAAGTTAAAGCAGATGCATGATATGTTCCATGTTTCGATGCTATGTCGTTACCGATCGGATCCATCTCACGTGGTTCCAGTTGAAGAAGTAGAGTTGAGGCCAGACTTGTCTTACAAGGAAGAACCGATTCAGATCTTGGAGCAGGATGTGAAAGTTTTGCAAAGGAAATCAGTTCCTCTAGTCAAGGTGTTATGGCGTAACCATAGATCGGAAGAAGCTTCGTGGGAGCCAGAGGAAGCAATGCGGCAGCAGTACCCTCACTTATTTTGATCAGGTAATTTTGAGGCTGAAATTTTTTTAAGGGGAGTAGAACTGTAATATCCGAGATATGGGGTTCGTGCATTTTAATTTGTATTTGTGTGTTAATGTGCTCTGTATGCTATTTGGAAGAATTTAGGGGTTTTGGGAAACCTTGGGCTTTGGTAGAAGTCATAGGAAATTTTTGTTGTGAGCTGAGCAAAGGGGAGCTAGGGAAACTAGGCCTTAAGAGGAATTATGTGTGGAGCATGACTCAAGAAAGGAAGCAGTAAAGGGGCAAGGTAGCGCCAAGAAGCAGGGGAGGAGTGTGCGTCACAAGGGGTGTCAAGGGGGAGGAGGTTTGAGCTGCAAAGATAGCATTTTGGGTTGCTTTTTGCGTCAAGGAGGAGGGAGAGTTGGATGGCATTTGAACTCTAGAAAGGATGAGGGTGGACTTGGTCAAGGAATTCGGATAGAAGGTGGAGAGCTCTTTGAGGAGTTTGACTCATTCAAACAAGTTTGAGTGAGAGGTGAAGAGGGAAAATAAGAGGAAAACATGGGATAGGGAGAGAAGGGAAGAAGTGGCCGAATGTGGGACTCTAGGGGATGTGTATGTTCGGTTTTGAGGTGTTGTAAGGGTGTGTGCCAAAATCTTCTTAGCGAGTAGGTTTCTTTTCGTGTTTTGAGTGCAACCTTGCTCATTTTCTCCATGTTTCGGTAAGGGTGTAAGAGGTGAGTTATTCATTCATTTTATGCACCTAAGGAGTGTTTCCGAAACCTTCTAGTCACCTTCTATTCTTCTTTTTCTTTCGCTCAACCTCAATCCTATACCATTCTCTTGTGGCCAAATATCCCATTTTCATTAAGAGCCATAGCCGAACCTTATAGTTCCCTTTTCTCTTTTCTTTTCGCAAGTCCCTAAAGCCGAAATATCATAAGCCGCAACTCTCTACACTCATCTCTTTGTCCAATGATTTTACTGCCTTCAAAAGCCGAAACATTTCTTGATCTTAGCCGACTTTCTTTCTCTTTGGATTCAAAAGCCGAAAGTGACAGTTTAGTTCTCTTCTTTTTCTTCTTTTCTTTGTCCATTCGTATCATCACCTTTCCCCGAACCATTCTTTTTCTGTCGTTCTCAAAAGCCGATTCTCTAAGGGTAGTGCCGTCGACTACTTTCTCCTAATCTCTCTTCAACGTGTGTTTCTAGTAAGTATTTTCCTCCTTAGCAATCGGGTTCTTTTCTTTTTCATTTGGTGTGCCGACATCAAGGGGTTGGCCTTGGTTTTTAGGGATGGCCGAATCTTCATAGGGCCATAATCTCATGTTTCTTTGGTATGTAGCCAGCGTGAAGGAGCATTAAGGATTCTCTCGAGTTCGACTACCTAAGGTAAAGGGTTAGTATTCGGCCAAAGGCCATTTTCATAAGCTTTATGTGTTGAAGCCGAATCTGACTTGGGTTGTATAGGGATTTCGGCAACTTGGAAAGTTAAGATACCTTCAGGATTCAGATTCACATCGCTAAGAGTATTCAGTGTGTTCTAGATTTGATATGTTTAGACTATAACATTAACGATTAACCAAATATTCTTATTAAGTGTTATTCGATGGATGCGGGTACCAGTCGAGAAGAAAAAGAGGTAGCCCCTATCCCTAAGTTTAAAAAGCGATCGGTCTCTGTGGTACGGGATTGGCCACCGGGGTGTAGGCCAAAGATCGCATCGAGAGCGAGGCGTGGCGCGGATAGTTTAGTTTAACAATAACACGTCGATATTGAGAGCGTGGTACTTCCGGTTATCAGGTGTGTGATTAATTCGCGGTTTCCCAATTGTATAAAATAATTGTATGTGTTATGAGTATGATGACTAATACAGTGGCAATAGTGAGATGGTTACCCATAATGGGTATGTCGATAATCAAGTCAGTGTTAAATGCCGATGAGATTGTGATTATTGCTGTGAATATGTGCTGTATGCTTATTAACCTGTTCATGCATTATTCTATCATATTATCATCGTATGTTGCGTAATCATGGTGCGGGATTTGTATATATGAAAGAAGGACAGGGTGCACATTTATGTACGTGGTTTAGTGGTGGCTATGAGCCTCACGTGGATTGATGATCGGCTCTGTGCCTCATCGTGGTTGGTGTCGGTTTTGTGCCACATCGTGGTTGGTGATGGCTATGTGCCTCATCGTGGATTGATGCTAGTTATGAACTACATCGTGGATTGACGTTGACTACGGTCACGTTGTAGATTACTTTGTGATTTAATCACGTGGACCAGTGGCTAGACCACTTGGTGGATGGCATCAACTGCCAAATTGGTGTGTAGAGGTTGGAGGTTCGATTTAGTAATCCCCTAGTGTGTGGTGGCTAGATAAGGGGGTGTGTAGAGGATGGACCCTAGGCTGGGTTGGGTGCATTTTGCATTATTTTCTACTATGTGGATCGGTGTGGTTTTGGGCTAAGCCCATATGTGGAGATCTATGGACTAATTACACACTGAGTCTGTTGACTCACCCAATCTTTACCAAACAATGCAGGTGATTTGTGATGATAGGAACGGGCTTGGATGGGATTCGAGATGGCCATGCAAACGCAGTTTCCATATTTAAAAAAACATTTACTTTTAATTTCAGTTTATTTGGGATGTTTTGATGTAATAAGGCCAATTAAATATTTTGGGTTTTTATTATGGTTTATGCTAGACTAGACATGAATTAGTAATTGCAAACAATTTCGAATAATGACGTTTTTATAACTTAAAAACTTAACTAAGGTTTTCCAATTGAGATATTCGTAATTACTCAAGTTTTACAAAAGGACATGTTTCCAACAACCCGTGAACTTTTACATTGTTTTCTGATTGAAACGTTTCCCTAAGAAATTGAACCCTATTTTAAAAGTTGACCTTGATTAATAAAGATTTGGTTAAACACTTGTTTTTGTTCCAACTCTAAGACCGTCACAATCAAGTTTTATCAACACTTTGCCGATTCCAACTTAAAGTTTTCCAGTGGCATTCCGAATTCGGCCGTAGTGTTTTGGGCCGGGTTTGGGGTGTTACATTGGTTCTTTTTCCTTTTCTCTAAAAATACCCTTAGCCGAATGCTTTCCTAGATCCCTTCTTCCTCTTTTGTTGCTTGGCCGAACCTGCTATGCTCACCATTTACTTCCTCTTATAAGCCAAAACCCCTTTCTTACTTTCATCTTCCTTTGTTGTGCTAGCCGAATCGATTCCATCCACTTTACTTTATTTTCCTTTCCATCTTTTCCAAAGCCGAATCGTCACCCATCTTGTTTCTTTTTCTCCATCTTGTTGTTGATTTCAAAACACTCTGTTTGCCGAAAACTCCTTGAGTCTCTCTACTTTGGTTTAAGTCCTCTTTCAATCATTAAAAGCCGGAGATCATACTTCCTTTGCTCATTGCCGAATCTCAACTCTGAGTGTGAAAAGCGGGGATTGGATATTCGTTTTAAGCAGTTCTTATTCTTCAGGCAAGCCGAGTTCTTTTAACATTCATAATCGTTTCCTTTGGGTTTTGAGACAGCAGTTTGTCACCATCTAATCCCTACCATTCTCAATCGGTTTTGATAGTATTGGGGTAGGTGTTTCTACCTCTTAATTATCTCTTATTGCGCTAAGTGCCGAAGGCAGTGATTCAGAGTTAGTTGATGCTTGGCCGAATGCAGGGGGTGTGGTGACGCCATCTTATGGAGACTTCCAGGATTCGTCGGTTGTGAGTCACGCTTAGAGGTTCGGGTTCTTGTCGATTTAGGTAAGGGATCTAACTTTGGGTTCTAGTTATTTATGTTTTGGTTCACTGCTTTAACCTGACTTAGTGATAAGGTGTGTTATGGATTCAAAGGCTAATCAAGCGTTAACTGGGGTTAGATCTGAGACCCCAACCCCTAAGTTCAAGAAGAGGGATGTATCGGCGGTTCGTGACTAGTCCACAGGCGCGGTTGTGTCGATTAACGACAGTACCCACATAAAAAGTGTAGTTTTACGCGTAATCAGGTGTGTATCTCTTACACACTTCATAATCAATGTATGACTATGTTATTAACTTAAACACTGTTAAAAGTCGGAATAAGTGTGGATATCGATATGCTACCCTTATGGGTATGAGCGAGGACTCCGGGTAAGTCCGTTCTGATGGTTAATTATATTTGATTGCTGATGAATACGTATATGCTATGTTGCGGTATGTTGTCAATTGATAAGGCATGTTAGTTATATATGTATAAGCATGTGCATTGAAGTGGGTGTTATGAGAGGAGGGGGAAGATGTGATAATTGTGACTTTGGGTCACCAGTGGTTTGGCACCACCAGTGGTTTGGTACCACTTATGATATTTGTGACTTTGGGTCACCAGTAGTTTGGCACCACATTGGATCTTAGTGACTCGTCCTAGTGGCTTAGTACCACAGTGGGTTGGCCCCATATATTACATCGAAAAGGGATTTTCACCAGTGGTTTGGTACCATAAAGTGGGTTGGCCCCACATATGATTATTTGTGACTTTTGGTCACCAATGGTTTGGCACCACCAGTTGTTTGGTACCACATTTGTATATACTTTGATTGTGGCTTTGGGCACCAGCGGTTGGGCACCACCAGTGGTTTGGTACCACACGGGGTAGAATATGGAGTTTTGGATGGCTAGGGTTGTGCTGCATGACATATTTACTTGCTTATGAAACTGTGTAAGAGTGTTGATATAATCGGGAAGAGGATTATACACTGAGTCTCGGTGACTCACCTCTTCCCTTACATTTTGCAGATGACTCGTAGATCGCGTATGTGGAGCCGGGCAGACTCGAGGTGGCCATGCATATTGCTTTCGGTTTTAGTTTGTTTACTCTTTTGGGTACTTTACTTTTAATTTGGTTTTATTTGGGTTTGTAATAAGGCCACTAATTAATATTTTTGGGTTATTTTATCTTGTTAAAGTTTATCATATTTTGCTTAAGTAAATAACGTGGCATGTTTAAATAACCTGTAAATCAATGTTTTTCTAAGTTACACATCTCGCTGGGTTTTCTAAGCTCTACCATCGGGTAAGAATAAATAAGTGATAACAACAAATCGGCTCGAACTTCCTTTAAACTAAGTTTACTTCAAGTCAAAATGTTTTAAAAATGGTTTTGAACTTTACACCTAAATAAAGTCAGGATTTTCCTAAAATCACATGGTTTTCATAAACGATGACATATGGTTTTTATCAAAGAGGTTCTTCTTTCGTTCAAGATTTTCAAACATCCAACATATTTTCAAATATCGCTTCTTTCAAATTGAATCTAGAACTTGTTTTGATCAAAATATTTTACCTTGTGACATGCCGGATTCGGTCGTAATGTATTGACCGGGTTGGGGTGCTACAATTTTTGCTATCAGAGCTAAGTTCAAAAGCTCGACTGTGGGCCCGAGGCCCAAAATGTTTTAAAAGTGGGTTTTAAAAAGGTCTGGTTGGAAAATACATGGTTTGGGAAGCATGGCATCGAGTCTCCGGCACCGATCCGCCCAGGTAAGTACCCCTAACTGCTGTGTTTATATATATAATTGTGATGATAGTGATATGATTGATAGTACTAGTGGATTACCCTAGAGACTGAAACTCATAGGATTCTTTGAACTCGAGAAAACAAAACTCCGTAATAAAACGGTTCATAAAACTGTGCTGTAATAACAGTGGAATAAGTCTAATGCATAAAACTTTTAAATCAGATAAATCGAGAACGTTAGTCATGAGCACCCGAGGACGTGGTCGTAACACACGTGGGCCAGCGGTCGGGTAGGATGACGCGTATCGAACCATGGGGTCCGCAGTGAGTCGAAAAATGAGGTACCACCGCCACCACCGTGGGTCGCTGAGTTCGAGATCGAGCAGTGATAATGCAGTGTCGTAGGAGATCCTGCGAGTTCTGAAGAGGGTAGCTGGAGCAGGTGGAGGTACGGGAGCTCGAAAATCTGTGTCTGAGCGACTCCGAGCTAATGGAGCAGAGGTATTCTGGGGTGTTTCTGGTGTGGCTCCCAATACAGCTGAGTATTGGTTGGAGGCAACAGAGTGTATCATGGACGATTTAGACCTTACAGTTGAGGAGAAGTTGAAGGGTATAGTGTCTCTTCTCCGGGATGAGTCATACCAGTGATGGCTCACGGTTCGGGATGGTGCGACAGCTGATGATCTCACTTGGGACTATTTTAAGGTAGCATATCAGAGGAAATACATTGGGTCCAGTTACATTGATGCATAGAGGAAGGCGTTTCTAAGGCTGGTTCAGGGGAGTAGGTTAGTATCTGAGTATGAGGCAAAATTCTTAAGGTTGAGCCGTTACGCTCGGGGTATCGTGGCTACGGAATGAGAGATGAACTGAGATTACTGATTACTCCACAGCAAGAGAGGGAGTTTGCTGTGCTGGTAGAGAAGGCTAAGATAGCCGAAGGGGTAAAAGAGTCTACAAAACAGAATCTGGACAAGAATAGGCACAAGAGGAGTTTTGGGTCGTCAGGGTTGGCCAGAAATTCTCAGAAACGGGCTAGGTATGGTGGGTCGAACCAAGCTGTGAGGCCTACTGCTGCTACTCAAGGGCCAGCGCAATGTGCTCGATGTGGGAAATCCCATTGGGGGGAATGTTGGACTGGTGGCAGAGGATGCTTTGAGTGTGGGTCATTGGATCATCGTGTGAGGGATTGTCCGCGTAAGCTAGCCAGGATGCAATCTGAGAGTCAGGGGTGTGCTCAGTTCAGGAACGGTGGACAGCAACCGCAAAGGGGTCGTGGTTCTATCAGGGGAGGTAATAGTTCTAGTCGAGGCCGCGGAGCACCAGGCAGAGGTGCAGGTAATACTGAGGCAAGGCAGCCTGGTTTGGTATATGCAGCGAGGCGTCGAGAGGAGGGCGACGCACCGGACGTCATAACCGATACGTTCTTAATTTTTGGACTACCTTATACTACTTTGATAGATGTTGGTTCGACGCACTCGTATGTTGCCAGTAGCATAGTGGAAACCATGAACTTAGACTTTGAGATTACTTCTAGGGAGATGACAGTAATTAGCCCTCTAGGTCACTCTCTAGAAGTAAATAAACTGTATAGGGATATACCCCTAGAACTTCAAGAGGTAGTATTTGTCGCTGATCTGATAGAACTGCCATTCGGGGAGTTTTATCTGATCCTTGGGATGGATTGGTTGGTGAAGTATCAAGCGAGATTGGACTGCGCGACTAAGTGCATGGTATTGAGAACAGGTGAAGGCAAAGAAGTGGTGATGATAGGTAATAGAAGAGATTATCTATCTAACGTTGTATCGACTCTGAAGGCTGAGAAAATGGTCAGGAAGGGGTGTGAGGCATTCATAGTTCATGTGTGTGCTTTGGAGGCCAAGGAATCAGCTGTACGGAATGCCCGGACGGTGAAGGAATTTACCGACATATTCCCAGAAGAACTTCTGAGTCTACCTCCGGATCGTGAAGTTGAATTTGGCATAGATCTGTTACCCGGAACCGCGCCAGTGTCTATTGCCCCATATAGGATGGCACTAAAGGAATTGGTGGAACTGAAAGCACAGATTCAGTAGTTGTTGGACCGAGGTTTTATCCGGCCAAGTGTTTCGCCTTGGGGAGCGCCTATACTCTTTGTTAAGAAGAAAGATGGTACAATGCGGATGTGTATAGACTACTGCCAGCTGAATAAGTTGACAATCAAGAACAAGTATCCGTTGCCGAGAATAGACGATTTGTTTGATCAGCTTAAGGGGGCATCAGTCTTCTCTAAGATCGATTTGAGGTCGGGGTATCATCAGCTTAAGGTAAAGGAGGCTGATATCCATAAGACGGTGTTTCGCACTCGGTATGGGCAGTACGAGTTTTTGGTAATGCCGTTTGGGTTGACTAACGCGCCAGCAGCATTCATGGACATGATGAACTGGGTGTTCTAGCCGTACTTGGACCAGTTCATCGTGGCGTTTATAGACGATATATTGGTGTACTCAAGATCTGAGGAGGATCATGATGCGCATATGCGGGTGGTTTTGCAGATTCTGAGGGAAAAGTAATTATTTGCCAAGTTTAGTAAGTGAGAGTTTTGGCTTAAGGAGGTAACTTTCTTAGGTCATGTGGTGTCGGCGGAAGGAATCAGAGTGGACCTTCAGAAGATTGAGGCAGTGTTGGACTGGAAACCGCCTAAGCCGGTAGCAAAAGTTCGAAGTTTTCTAGGTCTGGCAGGGTATTATAGAAGATCTGTAGAAGGGTTTTCTTTGATCGCAGCACCATTGACCAAGTTGTTAAGAAAAGGGGTTCCATTTGTGTGGTCTGGTAAGTAACAGGAAAGTTTCGACAAGTTAAAGAGGATTCTGACAGAGGCTCCGGTCTTGATTCAACCTGAAGCAGGAAAAGAGTTTACGGTATATTGTGATGCATCGCATACTGGTTTGGGATGTGTGCTGATGCAAGAAGGGAAAGTAGTGGCATATGCGTCTCAACAGCTGAGACCGCACGAAGTTAACTATCCAACGCATGATATGGAGTTGGCTGCAGTGGTTTTCGCCCTGAAGATATGGAGGCATTATTTGTATGGGGAGAAGTCAATAGTCTACACAGACCACAAGAGTCTGAAGTACCTCTTGACTCAGAAGGACTTGAATTTGAGGCAGCAGAGGTGGATCGAGTTGTTGAAGGACTACGACTGTTCAATTGAGTATCATCCGGGCAAGGCCAACGTGGTGGCAAATGCGTTGAGCCGTAAGGTAGTGTCAGACTTGAGAGCGATGTTTGCTCATCTCAGTTTGTATGACGACGGGAGTCTATTAGCAAAATTACAGGTAAAGCCGACTTGGGTAGATCAGGTTAAAGAGAAACATCTAGTGGATGAGGGTCTGAGTGCTTAGAGGTTGCAAGTGCAGAATGGTGGATTGGAAGGTTACAGATTGACCAGTGATGGAGTGTTGTGTTTCCAAGGGAGAGTTTGTATGCCGAAGGACATTGAGTTGAGGTAGAGGATTCTTCAGGAAGCTCATAGCAGCCCAAATGCTATGCATCCTGGGGTAGCAAAATGTACCAAGATTTGCAGGAACAGTTTTGGTGGTCGGGTCTAAAACAGGAAGTAACTGAGTTTGTGAGTAAATGTCTGACGTGTCAACAGGTCAAAGCTGAACACCAATTATCGTCAGGTTTCTGCAGCCAGTGACGATTCCGCAGTGGAAGTGGGAAAGGATTACGATGGATTTTGTCAGTGGGCTACCCCTTACGCCTAGCAAGAAGGACTCAGTCTGGGTAATTGTGGATCGTCTGACAAAATCAGCTCATTTCATACCTGTTTGGGTTGATTACTCACTTCAAAAGTTTGCCAAGTTGTATGTGGCGGAGATAATGAGGTTGTATGGAGTGCCAGTATCGATTATCTCAGATAGGGATCCCAGATTCACGTCGAGGTTCTGGAAAGTGTTGCATCAGGCACTGGGTACGAAATTGGATTTCATGACTGACATTTCATCCGCATGATCGGATAGGCGATTAGAAAGGGTAATACAAATTCTGGAGGATATGTTGAGAGGTTGTGTCTTGGATTTTAGAGGTAGCTGGGAAGAATTTTTACCGCTGGAAGAATTCGCGTACAACAATAGTTACCAGGCAAGTATCAAGATGGCACCGTATGAAGCGCTATACGGGCGAAAGTGTCGTACACCTACATTTTGGACAGAGTTGGGTGAACGGCAGATGTTGGGTCCGGAGTTGGTTGCTGAAACAAAGGAGAAGGTGAAGCTGATTCAATCTCGGTTGAAGGAAGCTTCGGACAGGCAGAAGTCTTATACCGATCTTAAGCAAAGGGATATAGAGTTTGCAGTGGGTGACAGGGTTTTCCTGAAAGTCTCACCTTGGAAGAAGGTGTTGAGGTTTGGTCAGAGAGGCAAGCTAAGCCCTAGATTTATCGGGCCTTATAAGGTGTTGAAGCGTGTGGGACCAGTAGCCTACCAGCTCGAGTTGCTAGCAGAATTGAGTCAGAGTCACGATGTGTTTCATGTCTCCATGCTTAGGCGCTATCATTTAGATCCATCCCATGTGGTGTTAGTAGAGGAAATCGAGGTGAGCCCAGATTTGACCATGGTAGAGAAACCAGTGTAGATTCTGGATCGGGATGTTAAGGTTTTGCGTAAAAAGTCGGCTCCATTGGTAAAGGTATTATGGCGAAACCATGGTACGGAAGAGTCCACGTGGGAACCAGAAGATGTGATGCGGCAGCAATACCCTCAACTCTTTTGACCAGGTAATTTCGATGCTGAAATTATTTTTAAGGGGGGTAGAGCTGTAACATCCTTAAATAGGGGCTCTTACATTTTAATTATTTGCATATGAATGGCTTGAATATGATGCTAGTTAGGGTGTCTTAGGGTTTGGGTATGAGCCAAGGGTAGGCCGGAACTATAGCAAAATTTTTATTTTTGGGCACTGGATAAGGGGAGCTGAAGGGGTTAAGTGTTAAGAGTATTCTATAGCAAGTTTTGGCACAAGAAATGCCTTGGTAAAGTGGCAAGAAGGCGCCACTTAGAGCTAAGGGAGGTGACGCCACAAGCAGGGGGAAGGAGCCTTGGTTCGAGCTACAGGAATCCCTCTTTGGGTATTTCTTTTTGACGCCAGAACTGAGAGGAGTTGTGCTCAGGTAGAACTCTAGTGGATAGATGTTGAACAAGTCAACAGATTCAAAACGGGTGGAGAAGAGAAATTTGTGGAATTTTAAGAATTCAAACTTGTTTAAATGGTTGGCCAGGAGAAAAACAAGGAGAGAAAAGAGGGATTGAAGTGGGGAAAGGCTTAGCCGAATTGTGGAAGTGGCTATGAGAGCTTGAAGCATTCGGTTTTGGTGTGTGTTTGGTGTGCCGAATTTGGATCTGTTTAGGGTATTAGTTTTCGGCATTTGGTGTATGTGTTCCACTTCTTGACTTTCAGCTTTTCTTTCGTTCTTGTTGTGCCGAAATCACTCTCACATTTGCCCATTTTTGCATCTTTGGTTCTTTTTCCTTTTCTCTCAAAATACCCTTAGCTGAATGCTTTTCTAGATCCCCTCTTCCTCTTTTGTTGCTTGGTCGAACCTGCTATGCTCACCATTTACTTCCTCTTATAAACTGAAACCCCTTTCTTGCTTTCTTCTTCCTTTGTTGTGCTAGCTGAATCCATTCCATCCACTTTACTTTATTCTCCTTTCCATCTTTTCCAAAGCCGAATCATCACCCATCTTGTTTCTTTTTATCCATCTTGTTGTTGATCTCAAAACACTCTGTTAGCCGAAAACTCCTTGAGTGTCTCTACTTTGGTTTAAGTCCTCTTTCAATCATTAAAAGCCGGAGATCATACTTCCTTTGCTCATTGCCGAATCTCAACTCTTAGTGTGAAAAGCGGGGATTGGATATTCATTTTGAGCAGTTCTTATTCTTTAGGCAAGTTGAGTTCTTTTAACATTCATAATTGTTTCCTTTGGGTTTTGAGACAGCAGTTTGTCACCATCTAATCCCTACCATTCTCAATCGGTTTTGATAGTATTGGGGTAGGTGTTTCTGCCTCTTAATTATCTCTTATTACGCTAAGTGCCGAAGGCAGTGATTCGGAGTTAGTTGATGCTTGGCCGAATGCAAGGGGTGTGGTGACGCCATCTTGTGGAGACTTCCAGGATTCCTCGGTTGTGAGTCACGCTTAGAGGTTTGGGTTCTTGTCGATTTAGGTAAGGGATCTAACTTTGGGTTCTAGTTATTTATGTTTTGGTTCACTGCTTTAACCTGACTTAGTGATAAGGTGTGTTATGGATTCAAAGGCTAATCAAGCGTTAAGTGGGGTTAGATCTGAGACCCTAGCCCCTAAGTTTAAGAAGAGGGCTGTCTCGGTGGCTCGTGATTGGCCACTGGGGTTTGGACCAGCATCCGAGCAAGAGAGTAGACAAATCGCGATTGTGTCCATTAACGACAGTACCGACGTAGAAAGTGTAGTTTTGTGCATAATCAGGTGTGTATCTCTTACACACTTCATAATCGATGTATGACTATGTTATTAACTTAAACACTATTAAAAGTCGGAATAAGTGTGGATATCGATATGCTACCCTTATGGGTATGAGCGAGGACTCCGGGTAAGTCCGTTCTGATGGTTAATTATATTTGATTGCTGATGAATATGTATATGCTATGTTGCGGTATGTTGTCAATTGATAAAGCATGTTAGTTATGTATGTATAAGCATGTGCATTGAAATTGGTGTTATGAGAGGAGGGGGAAAATGTGATAATTGTGACTTTGGGTCACCAGTGGTTTGGCACCACCAGTGGTTTGGTACCACTTATGATATTTGTGACTTTGGGCCACCAGTGGTTTGGCACCACATCGGATCTTAGTGACTCGTCCCAGTGGCTTAGTACCACAGTGGGTTGGCCCCACATATTACACCGAAAAGGGATTGTCACTAGTGGTTTGGTACCGTAAAGTGGGTTGGCCCCACATATGATTATTTGTGACATTGGGTCACCAGTGGTTTGGCACCACCAGTGGTTTGGTACCACATTTGTATATACTTTGATTGTGAGTTTCGGTCACCAGTGGTTGGGCACCACCAGTGGTTTGGTACCACAAGAGGTAGAATATGGAGTTTTGGATGGCTAGGGTTGTGTTACATGACATATTTACTTGCTTATGAAACTGTGTAAGAGTGTTGATATAATCGGGAGGGGGATTATACACTAAGTCTCGGTTACTCACCTCTTCCCTTTCATTTTGCAGATGACTCATAGATCGCGGATGTGGAGCCGGGCAGACTCGAGGTGGCCATGCATATTGCTTTCAGTTTTAGTTTATTTACTCTTTTGGGTACTTTACTTTTAATTTGGATTTATTTGGGTTTGTAATAAGGCCACTAATTAATATTTTTGGGTTATTTTATCTTGTTAAAGTTTATCATATTTTGCTTAAGTAAATAACGTGGCATGTTTAAATAACCTGTAAATCAATGTTTTCTAAGTTACATATCTCGTCGGGTTTTCTAAACTCTACCATCGGGTAAGGATAAATAAGTGATAACAACAAATTTGCTCAAACTTCCTTTAAACTAAGTTTACTTCAAATCAAAATGTTTTAAAAACGGTTTTCAACTTACCTAAATAAAGTCGGGATTTTCCTAAAATCACATGGTTTTCAAAAACGATGACATATGGTTTTTATCAAAGAGGTTCTTCTTTCGTTCAAGATTTTCAAACATCCAACATATTTTCAAATATCGCTTCTTTCAAATTGAACCTATAACTTGTTTTGATCAAAATATTTTACCTTGTGACATGCCGGATTCGGTCGTAGTGTATTGACCGGGTTGGGGTGTTACAATTAACCTTTCATAATAATAAGAAACACATAAATAAATCAAGGATATAATTGACCTTTGTCCATCCATTATCCATATATTGGCATATTTTCCTACTAAGGCCACAAACATTTAGAAGCCACAACAATTAGGTTCTTTAACAAATAGCAAGCAACTTTCACATTCAATGCAATTTCATCCTTTTGCAAATTAAACACATGAACAGACAAATTAACTTACGAAAATTTAACACATGCTAAACCACATATCAACGACACAGAATATAATATTAAAATATCATACGGACTCGGATTTGTGGTCCCGAAACCACTGTTCCGACTAGGGTATAAACCGGACTGTTGCAATTCTCCCCCTTAGGACTTTTGTCCCCAAAAATCTTACCGTTAAACAGAGTTGGATATTGTTGTCTCACTGAATCTTCAGGCTCCCACGTAGCCTCTTCTATCCCATGTCGGTTCCACAGTACTTTCACTAACGAAATTTTCTTATTTCTCACTCTTTCACTTCACGAGCTAAGATACGGATCGATTTTTCTTCGTATGTCATATCAGATCGGATTTCAATTTCAGATGGGGCAATCACATGTGACGGATCGATCTATATCTACGAAGCATTGAAACATGAAATATGTTGTGTATTGTTTCCAACTCTGAGGGTAACTTTAATCTATATGCAACAGGCCCGACACGTTCAATGATCTCATACGGTCAGATGAATCTCGGACTCAATTTACCTTTACATCCGAATCTAAGCACTTTCTTCCATGGAGACACCTTCAGAAATACTTTGTCGCTGATTTCAAATTCTATATCTTTTCGTTTCAAGTCTGCATAAGACTTCTGACGATCAGATGCTACTTTCAAACAATCTCGGATCAGTTTTACTTTTTGTTCTGAGTCTTTTATCAAATCAACCCCGTGAAGCTTATTTTCACTGAGTTTAGTCCAGTACAGAGATGTACGACATTTACGTCCGTACAAAGCTTCATATGGTGCCATTTTAATGCTCGTCTGAAAACTATTATTATACGCAAATTCAATCAATGGCAGATACTGTTCCCACGAACCATTAAACTCCAGTATACAGCATCTTAACATGTTTTCAAGAATCTGAATAATTCGTTCAGACTGACCATCTGTTTGCGGATGAAATGCTATATTGAAGTGTAGTTTCGTGCCCAAAGCTTCTTGTAGTTTTTCCAGAATCTCGACGTAAACCTCGGATCTCTATCTGACACAATAGATAATGTCACCCCGTGCAATTTCACAATCTCAAAAATATAAAGCTCAGCTAATCTGTCAAGTGAATAATCAAATCTTACCAGAATAAAATGAGCAGTTTTCGTTAATCTATCAACCACGACCCATATCGCATCTTTCTTTCTCGAAGTCTGAGGTACACCAGACACAAAGTCCATGGTCACTCTATCCCATTTCCATTCAGGAATCAGAATTGGCTGTAATAATCCTGATGGAACTTGATGTTCGGCTTTCACTTGTTGACAGACTAAACATTTTGAAACAAAGTCAGAAATGTCCCGTTTCATACCAGACCACCAATATTGTTGTTTCAAATCATGGTACATTTTAGTACTTCCTAGATGAGCAGATAGATGACTATTATGTGCTTCATTCAAAATCAACTGAATCAACTATGGATTTCTTGGAACACAGACACGATCCCGGAATCTCAAACAATTATCAACAATTTGAAATTCAGATTCAGAATTCATTTCACATTGAGCTCGTTTCGCTAGCAATTCATTATCAATTTTCTGAGCATCATATATCTGTTGTAAGAACAACGGTTTGGCTTTTAATTCAGCTATTACAGAACAATCATCAGACAAATCCAACTGAGTACTCAAAGCACGTAATGCAAATAACGATTTTCTACTCAGAGCATCTGCAACAACATTTGCTTTACCCAGATGATAATCTACCACAAGCTCATAATCTTTTAAAAACTCAAGCCATCTCCTCTGACGTAGGGTCAAATCTTTCTGAGTTATCAGATATTTCAAACTCTTATGATCTAAAAACACGTGACATTTCTCACTATACAGATAATGACGCCAAATCTTTAGCACAAACACAATCACAGCTAACTCAAGGTCATGTGTCGGATAGTTCTTTTCATGAGTCTTCAACTGTCTCGAGGCATAAGCTACCAGTTTGCCTTCCTGTATCAAAACACATCCCAGACCATTTAACGAAGCATCACTGTATATAACAAATTCTTTTCCCGATTCTGGCTGTACTAACACTGGAGCTTCTGTTAACAGAGTTTTCAACTAATCGAAACTTTTTTGGCATTTATCTGACCATTCAAATCCAACATCTTTCTGAAGTAATCCAGTCAACGGAGTAGCTATAGTTGAAAAGCCTTTTACAAATCTGCGGTAATAACCAGCTAAACCTAGAAAACTACGGACTTTAGATATGTTCTTCAGAGGTTTCCAATTTAGAATAGCAGATATTTTACTCGGATCCACTCGGATTCCAGAAGCTGACACAATATGTCCCAGAAAACTAACCTCGTGTAACCAGAATTCACATTTGCTAAATTTCGCATATAACTACTTTTCTCTCAGAGTTTGCAACATGATTCTCAAATGTTTCGCATGCTCATTATCATCATGCGAATAAATCAATATGTCATCTATGAATATCACAACAAATCGATCTAGGTACAGTCTGAAAATTCTGTTCATCAGATCCATAAAAACAGCAGGAGCATTAGTTAGTCCAAATGGCATAACTAAAAACTCATAATGCCTGTACCTCGTTTTGAAAGCAGTCTTCGGAATGTCTGAATCTTTAACTCTCAACTAATAGTATCCCGATCTCAGGTCAATCTTTGAAAACATAGTAGCTCCTTTTAGCAGATCAAATAAATCATCAATTCTGGGCAACGTGTATTTATTCTTTATTGTCACCTTATTCAACTGACGATAGTCGATACACATCCTCATCATGCCATCTTTCTTTTTCACAAACAAAACAGGAGCACCCCAAGGTGTGAAACTCAGTCTAGCAAACCCTCTATCAGTCAATTCTTGCAACTGTGATTTTAACTCTTTCAACTCTGTTGGTGCCATTCTATACGGAGCTGTCAAAATCGGTGTAGTACCAGGAAACAACTCAATACCAAACTCAACTTCACAAATCGGAGGCAAACCCGGTAACTCTTCAGGAAATACATCAAAAAATTCACAAACAATAGGCACTGATTCAACTTTCTTTTCGAATACCTTTGAATCAATCACATAAGCAAAATATACCTCATATCCCTTTTTCACATAACTCTGAGCTTTCAAAGCAGATATCACAGCAGGCAATCCATTTAAATCATTCGACTCAACTCGTACAATCTCATCATTCGGACATCTCAAATCTATAGTTTTTCTTTTGCAGTTCACAACAACATCATGCATAAACAACGAATCCATACCCAGAATAATATCAAATTCATCAAATGGCAGAAGCATCAGATCAGCAGGAAAACATATATCTTGAAACATTAACGGACAGTTCTTGCATACTTTGTCAACCATGACACTTTTACCTAAGGGGTTCGATACTTTTATAGCAAACTCAGTAGACTCTACAGGCAAAGTCTTACTGAATACTAAATTCATGCATATATATGAATGCGTATAACCAAGGTCTATCAATGCAATCACAGAAGTATCATAAAGAGTAAAAGTACCCGTTATAACATCTGATGATGAAGCTTCCTCTCGAGCTCGGATAGCATACGCTCTGGTAGGCGCTCTAGCTTCAGATCTGACAACATTGTCTCTCGTAGTTCTCTGACTGCCACTAATATTTCTTACATTCTTTGACGATCTACCTCTCACAGGTGCATTATCAGATTTTAGATTCTAAACAGTCTCTGGCTCAATAGACTCAGGGCAATCACGGATAAAATGATCAAGAGATCCACATCTGAAGCAAGCTCTATCACTTAATCTACAGCTTTCCAAATGTCTTTTTTCCACAATGTTTACATTCAGGTCTCTCGGGTCGAACATTACCAACACTGGCCACTAAAATTGCTGGAGTTTTAGAACTCATTTGCAGTCTAGATTGATTTCTATTTGAACCACGTTATCTCTGAAATGACTTTGATTATCTAAGAATCTTTTCGGAGTAGACTGAAATGATTTACTCTATAATCTCTTTTTCACATCTCGAGCTTCAGACTCAGCTTTTAATGAATTCAAACAAGATCATCATCCTACACAATCGTATTGTCCCTTGAATGAGTCATCGAGACCCTAAGCATGCTTATAAATCGAGTCGGGACTCAACTGAAACACATACAAATTTTATGGAAAATTTAAAACTTTTCTAATCTACAGGGAAAAACGCCCGTGGAAGGAGATCGTGTGCCCTCCACGACTTCTAGACACCCCCGTATGTCCTCCCCGTGGTTGTATAGTGACTTATTCTCCACGGCCACTGAGCACGCCCGTGTACTGAGGCCGTGTATTCTTAGGCCATATTCTGGCTTCTCCACCACGGCCACCAAGCACACCCGTGTGCCATGGCCGTGTGTCATTTTAGCTAGCTACTGGCTTGAACACCACGGCCAGCTGACACCCCCGTGTCAAGGCCATGTGTTATTAAACTACATTTTGCTATACACCCACGGTCATGAGGCACGCCCGTGCACCTCCACCGTGTGATATTATAGGCCATTTTCAAGGCCAAAATGCCACCCTAAAGGGTCATACCTACAAACAACATATATCATCACATATCATGCATATTAGGCAACCAAAAACATACCAGAATTACCATTCAATCAATACATTCAATGCTAATCTTATTCATACCAAATACAAACTAAAACTTATATCATCACAAGCTTAGATCATCCAACATCTTAGCCAATACGTAACCATTTAGAATTGCATAAACTCTTATAAGCATTCATTATCATCATTAATCATATGAACATTTACAATTGCATACATATACATTTATTTGCATAATGACTTACCTCGGATTCGGTTTATCGGAATGAAAATGGCTACACGTTTACTTTCGCTTTCCCGCGATCTAAATCCGTTTTCCTCGGTTCTTGATCTAAACATATTCAGAATTAACCCTTTTATTCACTAATTCATTCAATTCAATCCAAGGACACACATTTAGGGCAATTTGCAGATTAGCCCTCACATTTGCACACTTTATCAATTTAGTCCATTTTTCTCAAAACATCAAATTCACAAAATCCACACATACACATGCTTAGCTGAATACATATACATCACATATAAGCCCATATTTTCCATCAAATTCTCAAGTTAGTCCCTCATTTGCTATTTTCACAATTTAGCCTATTTAGCTAAATTCATCAAAACTTCAAGAACAAAACATGTTCATCAAGCTTAAATCTTTCATTTAACAACATAAAACATTACAAAACTCAAAATATCAACAATGGCATCTCACACAAACATTATCAATTCATCAAATTAAGACATGGGTTTTGTAGCTCTCAAAGCAACGGTTGCAAAAACGTAAAAATTATCGAAAACCGATCAAAGCATACCTTGAATTTGTGCTTCAAACTAGCCGAATGTAGCAAGCTATTCTTATTTCTTTCTTCTTAAGCATTCGGTGGAAGGATGAATGGTTTATGCTCATTTTTCATGTTTTATTATGTTATAAACATAATATTAATCTATTTACTATACTAACCTTTCATAATAATAAGAAACACATAAATAAATCAAGGATATAATTGACCTTTTTCCATCCACTATCCATATATTGGCATTTTTTGCCAACTAAGGCCAGAAACATTTAGAAGCCACAGCAATTAGGTGCTTTAACAAATAGCAAGCAACTTTCACATTTAATGCAATTTCATCCTTTTTCAAATTAAACACACGAACAAACAAATTAACTTACGAAAATTTAACACATGCTAAACCACATATCAACGGCATAGAATATAATATTAAAATATCATACGGACTCAAATTTGTGGTCCCGAAACCACTGTTCCGACTAGGGTATAAACTGGACTGTTACATCATCTGTGTTACTTGATTGATATGAAGATTTTCATGACTAACATGTTTAATTGAGTGCATGTGCTTAGGCCATAGCGCTAGTGGATGGAAATCACGTTATTGCGTGCTTATATTTACTAAATAAGATTGGTAAGTTTAGTTTTTGTTATACGAGCTTACTAAGCATGTAATGTTTACCCCCTTTATTTTCCCTGTCTTATAGTGCTCGGAAGCTCGCTAAGATTGGAAGATCATTGGAGCATTGTCACACTATCAACTAGCATTTTGGGTATACTTAGTAAAAATCATTTTGGTATAATGGCATGTATAGGACAACTTGGCCAATAGTGGCTTGAAAATGATGTTTCGTAATCTAGCCATTGGAATGGCTAGTAATGGTTCATTTTGGTATGACTAAGTAGATTATTTTGATACATAAACACACAAGTGTTATGTTGAGTATATGTGATCTAATGTTGTTATTGCATAAGTTAAACCAAGGTAAGTTTATAAACACTTGTGCTTGAAATGATATGCCATGTTGAATGATGGAATTGCTTATTTTGAATGCTTGGATTGGTTGGTATTGGGTGGGTGTTTCAAGTGCAGGTTTTGGGTAAAATTTTGGGTGAGAAATGAAGCTAGAAATGGCTTCATTTTGTCCACATGGGCATACACACAAGCGTGTGTCTAGACCTTGTGTGACACACGTCCTGGTATCACGGGCATGTAGTTAGGCCGTGTAATGTTCAAAATTAAGCAAATGGGCAGAGATAGGGGCGTGTGAGTCAGCCGTGTGGCGCAAGTCAGAAAGCACCCTGAATCGGACACGGCCTGAGGCACGGGCATGTCTAAAGGTCACACAAGTGTGTCGGTTAGACCACACAGATGTGTGAGTCCTTTACCTTAGAAAATTTTTGTAATTTTGTGAAGAATTCTTAGAGGTTTTGATTAAGTCTCGATTCGATTTTAATGCTCATATTGGGCCTCGAGGGCCTGATCAAGGGATGATATGGATGATCTTGGTAAATGAATAGTAATTATTTGAATTATCTAAAAAATGTTTTGAATGTTCTGGTAATGCTCTAAAACCCTGTTCTGAAGATGGGTGTAACACCCCAAACCCGACCTAGAAGTTAGGCTCAAATCTGACGCGTCACATTGAAGTGTTTCTCGAAAATTGTGTTTTCATTTGCGTTCATTTATTTTCAAAATGTGGTTTATATAAAAAAATATTCCCTTTTCAAAATGTTATTAATCACTTAATAAAATCATTTTCAATTGTGGAAGCTTAATTAAAATAAATGATTTATGGAAACATGATATTTAAAAATTGGGTTGCGAAAACGTAGTGCTTGAAAGCAGTTATTGTTTTGGAAAAATCGTGTCCTACTTCTAGCAAATATTAAACATACTTAAGTAAATATCCTAAATAAAAGTTAAAAATAGAGAGGCCTTATTACAACCCAACTCAAAAACCTAAATGCTTAAATAAGTGAACGAAATAGAAAAACATGTGTGGCTGTGTGGTCTTCTCCGAGTCCCTCGTAGCACCAATCCTCTTAATGCTGGGGATTACTTGTACAGTTAAAAATGGGGTGGGTTTACGAAAACTCAGTGTGTAATCCCCTTACCAGAGTAACAATCGATTATCTGAAAACAATCAGCTTGATCGGCCAAAAAGCCCTTTAATAGTAACAGTACATTCCAGATCAGAGCATACATGGGCCAAAACCCACTACAATATCATTTGGGTCACAGCCCATAACGGAATCAATTCGGCTTAGCCCAAACTAGTAACAAAACAAGTGGCCCAAGCCCAGTACAGTGATAGATCTTATAACAGATATGCAATAGTATGAGGATGCATCCCACCCCGATCCAGCCAACACACCACCCGTACGAACCCTACACTTATGTGGGGATAAAATTGACCCACCCAACCAGCACACCAATGTTAGCACCGGTTGCGGCCCTAACCGAAATCGCAGTAAAGTTGCTAGTATATATATGCAGCTCTAAGCCTTCAGTAGCGGTATTATAATTGGTACAAAGCCATCAGTAAATGTATTATGTTTGGCACATAGCCCTCAGCGACGGTAATATAATCAGCACACAGCCTTGGGTAAATATGACCGACACAGAGTCGTCAATATATATGTTAGGCACATAGCCACGGGTAAATACGGTTGGCACAAAGCCATAATCAAGATGGCACAGAGCCATATTTATGTTAGCACAGAGCCATAATCAGATTACACGGCTTTAAGCTGTCCGTCGGTCCACAGTCGTCTCATGCGACCCGTGCGACCTTAACAGATCAATACTGGATCCACAGTCGTCTTGTGACCCGTGCGACCCAATCAGAACTTCCTCCGTATCAATGTCACAACCCTATGCAATATGCCGTGTATGTCATGCTCAATCATTACACGTGTATGCAAAATGGCCATGCTTAGTAACAGTCATTTCAACACATATTAACAGCATATCAGTCACACGCCTACAGTCAAGTCAGTTAAAACACAGTCACACAATCACAGTCAAATCATAGCGCAAGTCAGTCATTTACCCACAAGGGCAAAATAGTCATTTTTTGTATAGGGGTATTTTGGTGATCCTACCCTACATGGGTATTTCGATAATTCTACCCTACAGGGGTATTTTGGTAATTCTACCTTATAGGGGTATTTTGGTAATTCTACCCTACAGGGGTATTTCGGTAATTTTTTAAAACAGGAGTATTTCAATAATTTTGCAAATCGAGGGTATTTTGGTAATTTTATAAACTGAGGGTAGTTTGATAATTTTGCAAATCAAGGGTATTTCGATAATTTTGCAAACTGGGGTATTTCGAGAATTTTACAAATTAAGGGTATTTTGATAATTTTACAAATCGGGGGTATTTTGGTAATTTCACAAATCAAGGGTATTTGAGTAATTTTGCAAACCGGGATATTTCAGTAATTTCACAAATCGAGGGTATTTCGATAATTTTGCAAATTGGGGGTATTTCGGTAATTTTCACCAATCGGGGTCTCAGCGACCCAACAGAAGGTTCAGCATCGCCTCGAGCGACTTAAGAACACTAAAAGACACAACGGTGTAAATGAGCCCAAGGCCCATTACTCGGCCCAAGTGGGCCCACACACTCGTGTACAGTTATGCAAACGTCACAGTTCAAACCAATAGAACCCACCACATACATTTTATCCGTGTAGGCCCACAAGCCCACTGGGCCTACACAGCCCACTTCGGCCCAACGAGGCCTAGAACTACCTAAGCCATGTGCACGACATGACAAGTCTATCTACGTCCCACTTAACAATAAAGTTTACCCACGTGGGCCCACGGGCCCATAGGTCCCTACGGCCCATTCTGGCCCAAGCCCATAAGATCGCTCATGGCGGCCCTCCTCATCGTATGCCCACGTTTCGTAAGCTGGTTGATCACATGAGCGTTAGCACACTCATGTGGCCCAAAAGCCCAATCCTTCAGCTTTTCGGCTTTTGCTGATCTACAGACCAATCAGTGTGGAATACACACTTTCGGCTTTTCAGCCGATCATCAACAGAGCACAAAGTTACACACCTGTTTATGAAATCAATGAGCTGCTAGCGAGCCCAAAACCTACATTTCAATAAGGCACATAGTTAGCCTTCCGATCGATAAGATTCACAACATCAAATCCCTAAACTGTCAAACACTACCAAGCTTGGTTGATAGTGACCTGGCTTATTATTCTAAAATCGCTGACTAGAATTAATGGATGCTCCTTGCCAATTAACTGCATAACAAAAGATCTTGTCAGATAGGATGGATTATAGATGGGGTTAAAAACCACAAACATTAACTTACAAAATTAGTGGAATATTTGGCTTCCCCAAGAGTAAGGTAACATTTTACCTTAATTGAATAATGGGAGGAAAGGGGTTTGAAGACTTGAATACCTCCCGCACTTCTTCACCCCTCGAAAATTGAATACATCACTGGTAGCATAAGAGACTCGTCGACTAAAACCAAACAACCCGATAAGCGCAAATAGTTAACAAATGGGGGTGGAGAATAGGTTGGAGAGCATTCAGTTAGGATACTAGATAGATAGATGAAGCGACCCAAAAGAGAAAAAGGGAAGCAACCAGTAACTGTTGGAGCGACAGGAAGGAAATGAAGAGAAAGATTAGAAAGTGTTCGGTTAACAATGCAGGAATGGACGCTTAAAGAAAATCGAAGGAATAGAGATGAGAAGAGATTTGGCTAAACCACCGAGAAAGAGCAAAACTAGAACAAAAATGACCAAAACTGTCAAAAATATGAGAGGAAATTATAGCTTATCCGAATTTCCTAGGGGCTTCCAATCACCAATTCGGCACAACCCTCCCACACCTTTCAAATTCCTAGTTTTTCTCCCCAAACTCCTCTTAAAATATCTCCACATATCACTCCCATGACCATTCCACAATCTTCTCCACAACAACCTCATCCATCAGAATTCGAATGCAACACAAACTCTAGCCGCCCAATTGCAAAATAAATACCCTATTATGCTGTGCCAACACTCGAACCTCAGACCTCAAGGTTACTCCACATGCCACCTTGCCATTAGACCACAAGATCTTTTGTGACTTAAAACATGCACAAATATTTATAAAGCCTATGTGCAAGTGTCCAGATTCTTTTAAGAGCAAAATTTAAAAATTCTGCAAGAGCCAAGACTTGAAACCAGGCTCCCTTACAACCTTAATGACGCCACAACCACTAGGCCACATGTTTCCTTGTGTCATTTTTTATCATAATAATTTAAATGGCCTACATCCAATCATCTAGGGTTTCATTCACTTAAAACCAAAATTTTTGCTAAAGCCCAGGTTTGAACCCAGGACTTTTCCAACACTTCTCAGGACCCTTAACCACTAAAATAGACATTTAATTGTGTCATTTCCTTGCACAATTAAATACCTATTTATAGTCTCCTTACGGACCCATACTTAAGGCCCAATACTTCTAGGCCCAAATTTGGGGCGTTACAATGGGTACGGGTTAGGGGTGTTACAACCAATTCATGAATTAGTACATTTATCCATGACATAGATAAATTTATCCATATCATATGTAGATTTCTCACATATAAGTACGTCGTTCAACTCATCAATCCTTTTATCATCAAAATACATATCAATTATGAACTTACTGTCTCATTACCTTTTCTTACTCGTTTCATTTGCATAATACAAGACAAGCATAAACATCAACCATAACTACAAGCTTGACACAAGCCTAAACATCATTATCGATAAACAAGTTAGTGCACTTATACATAACTCTTTTAGTATCAACCAGATGATAAACAATTTCATAAAAAAATACATCTTTTGATTCATACCACCTTTTCATGAACATAATCCTATTTCCATTTGGACACTTACCATTTCAATGTATAACATTAAGATTAAACATGACATTATTCAACCTTAAGCTTGGCACAAGCCTAAGCACCAACAACAACACATGTTAGCATATTCACACATAATTCACATGAATTTAACATAGGTAAGCCATTAGACATGAACTTAATTCATTTGAATTCATCATTTTTCCTTAACATATCATACTTTCAGTGAAACTTAGTTATACATAATTTGATCAATATCATTTCATAACTTTGCATAATTTCATAATATAGTTGATTAGAACACTAATAGTTCCTTCCCTTTACATGCCCGTTGAACCACTTAGAATAATATCGGATACGCGAAAAAGCTCACACAAAGTGTGCTAAACATATGGTCGACACCATTCATTTTCCTTTTCCTTTACATTATTGCTTACTCGAGCCGTAAATGGGTGTGCTCACATAAGCTAACGCTCAGAATTAGTTACAAGATGCCGCTCACGCAAGCTGACGAGCATTCGTAATAAATGCAGGACCTCAGCCATCAGTAGGACATTTAAGACCAGCACCCAAAACATGGTAACCCTAATGACATGTCATTTGTATCTTATATATTCCTAAGGTTTAAACAGGGCTTGATAGTCATCGAAACGTCATTGAATTTCCAACATTTCTTTACATGATAAATTGCATAATAACTTATATATATTGTAACACCCCAAACCCAGCCTAGACATTATGGCTGAATCTGGCGGTGTCATATTGAAGTGTTTAGCGAAAAACTTGCTGTCATTGAAATCCTCAAAATCAATTAATCATTTTGTTATTTAACAGTGATTCCAAAACGTGCATCATTAAATGCTAATCACTTTTAAAACATTATTAATTTTCAAAATCTCATTTATTGCGGAAGTTTTTTTTCGAAATGTTACGAAGTTACCTTTTGAAAACCCGTCTTTTTCTACAACTAGCAGTTTATATCAAACTAAATAAATAAAAACCCCAATTTAAAGTTTATAACTTTAAAGAGGCCTTATTACATAAAAACACCCAAATTCAGTTACTTATAAATCAAAAGCTAAAAACAAAAGCTGATGCAATTGTGTGGCCATTATTGAGTCCCTCGCAGCACCGACCTGCCTACAACTGGGGATTTCCTGTACAGTTAAACAGAGGTGTGAGTTTACGAAAACTCAGTGTGTAATCCCCTAACAAGAAAATGGTCAATTAAATAGTAGATAAATGCAGTTTGGGCCTGAGCTCGTTACAATAATAGTCCAGTTTAGTATGGTCCTAAGTCCTTTCCTGTAACAGTAAATGATTGGGCTTGAGCCCAGCACAATGCCAGTAATCAATCAGCCCTTTGTCTAATTTCAGTATTAGTATTAGTGGGCCTTGGCCCATAATAGTAACAGATATGCAGTAACAGTACAGTATCATTAATCAGGGTAGATATGCAGTCAGAAATCCTACCCAATCCAGCCTCTACACACCACTTCGTCACACCAAACACACCATGTGGGGATAATTTCGACCCACCCAGCTAGATACACCAAGATTAGCACCGGTTGTGCCACTAAACAGTATTGCAGTAAAGCTACCAGTAAAATAAATGACATATAGCCATCAATAGGTCCACAGTCGTCTTGGGAGACCCGTGCAACCTTACTAGTAATATGAATGACACAAAGCCATCAGTAGGTCAACGTTCGTCTTGGGCGACCCGTGCGACCTTATCAGTACAGTACACTTCCTCTAAATATAACAACCCATCCCCATGCAATATGTCGTCACATGATATCATACGTGTATGCAAAATGTCATGCTCAATCATAGTCATACATATCATAGAGGAAATCAGTCATACATAACATAAGGCCATAACAGTCATTTCATCTCCTAGGGGTATAATAATCATTTTACCCTATTGGGGTATTTTGGTCATTTTACCCTGTGGGGGTATTTCGATCATTTTACCCTATGGGGGTATTTTGGTTATTTTACCCTGTGGGGGTATTTCGGTCATTTTACCTTATGGGGGCATTTTGGTCATTTTACCCTATCGGGGTATTTCGATCATTTTACCCTATTGGGGTATTTCGGTCATTTACCCTATAGGGGTATTTCGATCATTTTACCCTATGGAAGCATTTGGTTCCTTTTACCCTATGGGGCTATTTTGTTCATTTTACCCTCTGGGGGTATTTCTGTCATTTACCATATAGGGGTATTTGGTCATTTTACCCTATGGGAGTGTTTCGATCATTTTATCCTATGGGGGTATTTTACTCATTTTGCCCTACTTTGGGGTCTCTGTGCAGATATGGACCTCTCGGAAGGCTCGCATTCGCCTCGAGCGATTTCGATTACCTAAATGGTCATAATAGTGTAAATGGGCAAAAGGCCCATTACTCGGCCCAAGTGGGCCCACACGCTCGTGCGGCCCGTTCAGCCCAGATTTCGCCACGGCTATGAGACCTACATAGCCCAGTCTAGTATTTGCCATAAATCGTGGATTTCATCCGTGTGGGGCACACGAGCCCATTGGGCCCACATGGCCCATTTCGGCCCAATATTGACCAATACGGCCTAAGCCCATGAAACTGCTCGTGGAGGCCTCTACAGTCATATGCCCATGATTCATGGGCTCGAATTGACCACATGAGCATTTGCACACCCATGTGACCTCAAAGCCCAATCTTTCGGCTTTTCAGCTTTTGCGGTTCTACAGTCAAAACAGTGTGAATACACACCTGTTTATGCAACCGCTCCAAGTTCCACGAGCACCAAAACCTCGATTGACAAATGTGGCTTAGCCCACTTATACCACCGACAAAGGTTGATTACAGTTTCTTTGACGGATATTAGCATTACAAACGGATTTTATTAAACAGGATTGTTTATTCATATGGTTTAAATCCACACATGATAACTTACAGAATCGCAGAAAGCATTCTGCCTACACTTTAGAATGCTAGCCTACATACTTACCTTTGGTCGAGTGATGAGAGAAAGGTTTCGACGACTTTAATCTTACCTAAAACATTTTCACTCCTCGAGGAATTCGAACCGTTAGAGAATAGCTCTCAAGCCAAAAACACAATTGAAGAGATGAAGAGGGAGAGAAAAGGCAATATTCGACAAACAGTTGACCGAAAAGAGGTGAAGGAAGAAAAGTAGATCAAAAGAAAAAACAATGCGAAACTGCCCAACTATATTCGATCAATGTTTGGGAAAGTGGAGGAAAGGGAAGAAACAACAAAGAGAGGATGTAACATCCTTAACCCGAAACCATCGCCGAAATAGGGTTAAGAGGCATTACTGAACAATAAGAACATTTAGCATCCATTTAATCAACACAAAGTCAATCACCAATCAAACATATGCAAATACAAACAGATAGTCCCTTATCAAGGTCTATGAGACCTTAAACACGTTTTAGAAAGAGGTCGAGACCAAACCGAACACATACAAAAATTCTCAAAAAATTTAAACATTTTTCAAAACTGCAGAGGTCGAACGCCTGTGTGAGTAGGCCGTGTGCCTCCCATGGCCTTAGACACGCCCGTGTGTCTAAGCCATGTCAAAATAGGGCATACATACTGACTTGCAAGAATTGTAACCACGAGGAACACGGTCGAGCCACACGACCATGTGCTCAACCGTGTGGGTAGTTATAAGCCATGTTCAAGGCCAAACTTGCCTTCTATACATTGAATCACCTATATGCACCAAACCATTACCAATTTATGCCTCAATTGCAATCAAAACTTACCATCATATGCACCAAATAATCTTCTGTAACTTTATCTATTTCTATACTCAATATCATCACAAATAAGTCCATCCAAATACCAAGTTCACATCCTAAATTATACAAGTTAAGCATCATATAAATCTTACCACAATTCTCATTTAATACACCATATTCATCAATCATTTTAAGTATAAAATATACCATTTCAAGTTTCACTATTTCATACTCCATCCATCATTATCATTACTCTACATATAAACTATCAACATTTAACTTCTAGCCATATCACATGCCAATTTCCACATAACTAAACATACCATGACTTCTAGCCTATACATGCCATTTACCAACTATGTACATCTTTCAAAAGTACCAAAATAGATAGCCGATAGTGTGATGGAGATGCTGACAATTCCCGAATCTGAGCTAACTTTACTAACACTGTAAAATAAAGAAACAAATCACACAATAAGTTTTCAAAGCTTAGTAAGTTCGTAATATAATACATACTACTCAATAATACCACATCAATACATAATTAAGCCATCACATAGATAATTGATCAAATAGGCATATCATCAATCTCAACCATATGCTCAAGTATCTATTCATTCAACTTTTAAAACTATCATCAACCACATAGGTCCAAACGTACCTTGATCAACACATAGTTACTCACCATCCATGCTATTCAATTGCTCAATATTACACCTCGTCCAACTTTTACTATTCTTTTGATTATTTTGCACACTAAGTGCCAGTTTCATAACTGAAACATAATCATCATCGCACACTTAGTGCCAATATGTTAAACCGAACTATATCGGTATTGCATACACAATGCCAAATCAATAAGCCGAAGCTTCTATCTTTTCGTACACACAGTGCTAATCATCTCTGTCTCGTTTCTAATTTCGCACACTTAGTGCCATCTAATTCAATTCCGTATATAGCATTTCTAATCTCATAATTATATATATTCATTCAATTCACATCACATAGATATAATTTAACAACTAGTATTATATCCGAACTTACCTCAGACGTTGAATTATCGAAACTAGCTGATTAATCAAGTACTTTATCTTTGCCTCGATCTCGATCCGAATCCCTCCTTTCTTGGTCTATACACATTCAAATTTAGCTCATTCAATCACCAATACATTCAATTTAGTCCACACACACATATCTAGGGCATTTTACAAAATAGCCCTCACACTTTCACATTTCGACACTTTAGTCCCTAATTCACAAAATCGCAAAACACACAAAATTTCACTTCACCCATGCCTAGCCGAATTCTCTCTATATTCATACAAGTCCACACATTTCATTTATTTCACATTTTAATCCTTCAAAATATTATTCTTTCAATTAAGTCCAAAATACTCAAATTCATCAAAAACTCAAGAACAAACTATGTTAATCAAACACATATCTTTTATAATTCACCATCAAACTTCATAAAACTCATGTGTTCATCAATGGCTCATTTCAAAAACATCATCAATTCAAAAAATTGAAACATGGGTTTTGAAGAGCACGAGCAACGATTACAGAAACGTAGAAATTATCAAAAACAGATCAAAAACTAACCTTGAGTCAAACCAAAACCATGGCTGAAACCCTTGCTTGTTGTTTGCTTTATTTTTCTTTGGTATTTTCAGCTAGAATAGATGAACACATCCATTAACCTTTTCATTTGTTTTATTATAACCATTATGATTATTATAATTCTAATTTTACCCTTATTAATATATATATAAAACTTATAATATGGTTGGTTAAAATTGTCCAACAACTATCCACTTACTATGAAATGGCTTAATTGCCTCATAAGGCCTCCTCATTTAAAAGCCACATCAATTGGCCATTAATCAAATAGAAAGCTACTTTACCTTTTACGCGATTTAATCCTTTTATCAAATTAAGCATACAAACAGATAAATTAATTCACAAAAATTTCACACATACTAAGTCACATATCTTAAGCATGGAAAATAATATTAAAATATTTTTCTAACTCAGATTTGTGGTCCCAAAACCACATTTCTGACTAGGGACTAAACCAGACTGTTACAATTCTCCCCCCTTAGGGATTTTCGTCCCCAAAAATCTTACCGCTAAATAGATTCGAATATTGTTGTCTCATTGAATCTTCAGGCTCCCACATAGCCTCTTCCACTCCGTGTCGATGCCACAACACTTTCACTAACGGAATTTTCTTGTTTCTTAATTTTTTCACTTCACGAGCTAAGATACGGATCGGTTCTTCCTCATAGGTCATATCAGATTGGATTTCAATCTCAGACGGAGTAATCACATGTGATGGATCAGATCTGTATAGACGAAGCATTGACACATGAAATACATTATGTATCTTTTTTAGCTCGAAGGGCAACAACAATATTTATGCAATTGGCCCAACACATTCAATGATCTCATACGGTTCGATGAACCTCAGACTTAACTTGCCTTTTCGGCCAAATCGAATTATTTTTTTCCACTGAGACAATTTCAAAAACACATTGTCACCAACCTCAAATTCGATATCCTTCTTTTTCAAGTCTGCATAAGACTTCTGATGATCTGAGGAACTGTCATGAGTTACTTTCACTTTCTGCTCAGTCTTTTTTATTAAATCAGCCCCGCGAATCTTATTTTCACTCAGATCAGTCCAATATAATGGAGTTCGACATTTTCGACCGTAAAGAGCCTCATACGGTGCCATTTTAATGCTAGATTGAAAACTATTATTGTATGCAAACTCAATCAATGGTAAATGCTTTTCCCACGTACTTTCAAATTCAAGAATACAACATCTCAACATATGTTCGAGAACCTAGATGATCCGTTCAGATTGTCCATCCGTTTGTAGATGAAATGCAGTGCTGAAATGCAATTTTGATTCTAAAGCCTCTTGCAATTTCTTCCAAAATCACGAGGTAAACCTCGGATCTCTGTCAGTGATCGTTGTTTTATGTGATGTCAAAGTCTTAAAATTTATAAAAAATGTGATCGAACCTAGAAACTAACTATGACAATGATTTGAGGCAAGCGCACCTATCGAACAGTAGTATAGTTTACGCAAAACCAGAATGTCGAACCTAAAGGAACCAAGAGTACTAATACTAACTCTCTTTTTATTATTTAGCTTAAGAATTAAGTGGATTTTTATCTAATCTAAAATTGACTATCTACTAAACTAAACTAAAGACTCTAAGACAAAGAAGAATGAAATTGGGAAAATAACTTTGAGGAAAAAACCAATTGATTAAGACGACACCCAAGGAAGATTCCACCTAGACTTCACTTGTTATCTAACTCTGAACCAAATGATTTATTCGCTTGACTTGATCCGTAAGATTCCCTAAGTTATATTAATCCCTCTCTCGAGGCGACTAAGGTCTAATCCTAGGTTGATTAATTGAAATCTCTTTCTAATTAAAAACCCTAGAATTGCATTAACTCGATCTATGGACTCCCAGATTAGGTTTCACCCTAATCCGACAAAATCTCGTCACCCTATCTCTAGGCATGCGATCAACTCCGCTTAATTATGCTGGATCTACTCTTAGGCAGGGACATTTGCTCCTCCACCTAAGCACATCACACTTGAATTAATATTCCAGAAATATCAAAATAAGAATTAAGAACACATAATTAAGAACAAGTTAAATATTTATCATATAGTTCAGCAAACAATAACAAGATTCATCTTAGGTTTCATCCCCCTCAGGTATCTGAGGGTTTAGTTCATAATGTTAATACAAGAATACATCTCAAAAGAAAAGATAAAACAAAATATAAGAAATCCCTAAAACCCCTTGAAGGAATTGAAGGAAAGATCCTCCGTCATGAGTATAATTCCAGCTTCTTGAGATGAATCAATTGGCTATGTTTGAGTAATTCTCCACAAATCTGCCCTTTATATCCTAGCTAGACACCCCCTGACTAAAGCCCTGGGTTCCTTTCTTTCAGGTCATATTTAGGGTGTTTATATAGGCTTCTGAATATGTTTCTTAGCCCCTAAGTATCCTAATCCGAGTGAAACTCTTCTTTCTCATGGCAGGGACACGCCTATGGCACACGCCCGTGTAAGTCGTGGCCAGGCCGTGTTCAAACTTGTTGAATTGGGCACGGCCGTGTGGTCTTGGGCACGACCGTGTGGATTTCGTGATATGACCCATTTACTCTGTTTTGGGCCCATTATTTGTTCTTTTCATCATATGGTGCTCTCATGGGTATAAAACATGAAAACAAAGGATTAAGATTACAAAATTACACAATTCAGGGCTTAAATCATCCAAAAGTGTGCTAAATGTGGGATTAAAATATGTTACTTTTACGGTTTATCAAATACCCCCACACTTAAGCTTTTGCTTGTCCTCAAGCAAAATTTTCAAGTCATAATTAAAACAAACTTGCTCGATCCATAAAATTTAGCAATAATGTTTCATCATAACTCAAAGATAATTCATACATGGATAATTCAACTCAAAGGGTCTTAGAAATTCAAACAATCAAAGTCATACATTTATAGCCCTGAAAACTTTAGCTGTTTCCCTTTACCTAAATAATTACCTCTGATTCGAAATCGACAAGAGTTGACAACCTCACTAAACATTCACTCAAATCACTCGAAGTGTTTAAGGTTCAGAATTAAGCACTCAAAAGTCAAACGTGAAGAGTTAATCCCATAGGCTTTAAAATGAGATGATACACAAACCAAAAGGTCTTTAAAAAGGGTTGTAACGGGGCTTAGGTTAAAGGTGTGGATAAAGGTTGAATTAGAAGGTTAGAATCGAGATTGACCTGAGAAATTACCTAGCCAAAATCAACAAACTAATAATGAATAATTATATTAATTGGAAACTAATAAAACAAGCTTCTTTTTCAAGATTTGGAATTTAAACGTATAAACTCACCTAATCACAAAACTAATAGTGAATATATTTCGATTTTTTTAGAACAAGTCAAATACATAATAAAGGATAGATTTAAATAGATAAAATAGTTAGGCAACTTAATCAATTCAAATCTCGACATAAGGGTAGTCAAACGAAATGGTGATAACAAATACAAAGGGTTTTGGGTTAATATTAGTGGGTGAGTCAATAAAAAGGGTTGTTAGGATTAAACGGGGTTCACTAGGGGTTAATCGTGAAGGTAGGCTTTTAGTGGAGTGAGTGGGTTAAAACCTAGGTGCCTTTATTATCTCTTGTATATCAAATCATAGGTGTGGTCTCGACATATATAATCAATGCAAGTTCTAGAATAACAAATCAATGCTGACACACTTATAATAAATAAAGTGAGCAAGAAAAAGAATATATGCTCTAGTAGGCTCAAAGTCTCACAAAAATTATGGGTGTTTGATATCAACCTCGTAAATTTTAAATTTCAAGGTAATAATTAGATTCAGGTAGATAACCTAACAAAAACTTTTAATTTTTGAAAAATAGACTTATCATGCTTGATTCTCTAGTATTCTTCAAATTTAATCATCAATGCACAATTATAAATGACTTAATCCAAAACATATCAATAAAAATCATAAATCAAAGGATTTTTCATTTTAATCATAATATGAGAAACTTACTTTAAAAACAAGACATAATTTAAGGATTTGAGAATAATGAAGAAAGTTAGGCACTTTCTCGAAATAACTATTCACCCCCATACATAAGATGTACATTGCCCTCAACGTACAAAGATGTATATGAAATTTAAGAGAGAGGGAGAGGTGAAACTTCCTGAATTTGGATTGTTTCCTTGAGTTGGGAGTCCCGAAGTGTGGTGGCTGCTACCGAGCTCTGCGCAAGATGATGAAATTGGAAAGCTCGTAGAGAATTAGCCAGGAAATAATAATAAGAGTTCAAAACATACTAAGTATATATTTAAAGACAAGAAAGATAAAGAGAAAGAAAATAGAAAGTAAAATAAAATTAGAATAAAAGATGAATGGACCGAAGAGTCCTTATTGTTGGATGGTTCGCGAGGTGGGTGTGACTTCTAAGGCTGTAGTGAGTCGGTGGTTTCCCTAGCAGCCTAAAGAACTTGACACTAAGAAACTAAAATAAAATAAACTACTTTAAGCATAAGATAGTCAAAGAGAAGGAAAATAAAGGGGAAGAGTAGAGAAGAAGAAAAATTAAATGGCCTCAAAGATCCTTGGCTTGTCATTTGGATGAAGCGGCCGTCATAAACTTATTTAGACTGGTCTCCTATAGGGGGACTGTGCTTGAATCCTTCCACTTCTTCGCCATGGCCATTAGAAGAATGATATGGGATGTTAGAGATCTGAAAAGGAGAAGAAAAATGATATAGAGGAAGGAAGATGGGGAGTAGGTTTGAAGAGGGGGTGGTTTAAATAGGAAATTTATGTATGATACGTCCCACGTCCGTGTACCTTGGGCGTGTTGATTCACGCGGCCATGTCGCATCGCCATGTTGTGTTTTTGTTCATTTCTCCCACGTCCATGGGTGAGGTGCCACGCCCGTGTGTGACCTAACAATGTCAGCCACGGCCGCATCACACGGCCGTGGCGTAGTAGTTGGAGTCCGTGACTTGAAGATATGATTTGTTCTGACACGTACCATCCCTGCCATGTTAGTACAGAGATTCGGTGTACCCACACGACCACGGCCACGGCCGTGTGTAAGGCCGTGTGGTTTATGAATCTACGTTTTTGGTCAGTTTAAGAGGTTAATGGGGTTAATACTCAGGTTGCCTCCCGAGAAGGGCTTGTTTATAGACTTAAGCTAAACTCTCCTCTCATTTACATATTCATGGTGGTTTGAGGAGTTGAAAGTCTTTCCTCGTGCTAGCAGTTCCATTATCATGATAGGGTTTAAGACGAGTAGCGTTTATTTTCAAAGTGCCAAACATAGGGTGACTTACCTCAATCGTTCCATACGGGAAAACATCTATTACCTTGAAAGGGATTCCTTGCTGGTGTTAGGATCAGGAGGGGACACTCGTGGGTCTACTTTATCTAGTAATACCTAATCTCCAATTTTGAATTTGTTTGTCTCGTAGGGTGGCCTTGGTTCTTTCGTGTTCTTTCGTGGTGCTTCTTGAAAAGAAGGGTTAACCGAATAGTTATCAATAGAATTTACTTTCTCACCTAGGTTACTTGATGTTCTAGTTGAGTCGAGGGCTTGAACACAAAGTATGAGTTCACCTGCGTCGACATCAATTTTAGTCCTGGCAGTTGCTAAAAATGGTCTTCTTAGAATTAGGGGGATCGTGTTGTCCTTATCCATGTATAAAACGACGAAGTCTACTGGGAATACAAATTTATCAATTTTCACGAGTACATCTTCGATTATACCCCTAGGAATTCTAATAGTTTTATCAGCTAATTGAATGCTCATCCTAGTTTGCTTTGGCTTCCCTAGACCTAGTTGTTTAAACAATTTATAAGGCATGACATTTATGCTTGCCCCTAAGTCAGCTAATGCATTATCAATAGATAAACTACCAATTAAGCATGGAATTGTAAAACTCCATGGATCTTTTAATTTCGGGGTAGTTTATTTTGCAACATTGCTGAGCGCACTGCATTCAGTTCCACATGTGATTCCTCTTCTATCTTCCACTTATTTGTCAATAGCTTCTTTAAAAATTTCCTGGAGTCTGGCATCTGTGAAAGAGCTTCAAGAAATGATAAGTTAATATGTAATTTCTTTAAAAGTTTTAGAAACTTACCGAACTGTTCCTCTGTGTCGTCTTTCGTTATTGCCTCGGGATATGGTATGCGAGGTTTGTACTTTTTGATTACCGGTTTCGACTTGTTATTGACCTCAACCATATTTCCTTCTATCATATTCTTCTGCTTTGAATTAGGCTCATCTAACCTTTCACTATCTTGAGCTATTATGGCTTGAATTTGCTCCCTTGGGTTAGTTTCGGTGTTGCTTGGTAGTCTTCCTTGTGGTCTCTCAGAGATTTGCTTAGCAAGTTGCCTGATTTGATCCTTGAACTCTTGTGTCAATGCCTCAAGTTTTGTTTCTATCTTTTGGAAACGTGTTTCTATATTTTGGGAACGTATTACTGCGGCTACTATGAAGTTTGTCAGCATCTCTTCAAGTTTCGACTTCTTTTCCTGTGGGTAGGGCTGTTGTTGGAAGTTTTGGGATGGTTGTTGCCTTTGATTTCTTTGACCGCCCCATGAGAAATAGGGATGGTTATTCCAACCTGGATTATAAGTATTACTATAAGGGTTATTGTTAGATCAGAAATTGTTACCCATATAGTTCATCTGTTCACTTTCCATGCCCTGTCCGTGGGGTAGGTACTCAGGATTCGCCACTTCTCCACTTGCGTTGCACTGCATAACTGGATGTGCCTGCGAAGAACCATATAAACCATCAAAGTTTTTATGTAGCAACTCTACCTAGTTTGATAGCGCGGTCACTGCGTCGAGGCTGAAAACTTCGGGTGCTTTGGCTGGCCTTGTCCTTGTAACTTGCCATTGATAGTTATTCAGTGGCATCTCGTCTATAAACTCATAGGCCGCTTCAGGAGTTTTGTTGTTCAGGTTCCGCCGACAGCTAAATCAATTAGTTGCCTTGTTGAAGGGTTCACACCGTTGTAGAAGGTTTGCACCTGTAGCCACAAGGCAATTCGTGGTGTGGACACCTCCTTAACAAGTCTTTGTATCTCTCCCATTCATCATAAAGTGTCTTTGAATCCATCTGCACAAAAGAAGATATATCATTCCTCAATTTGGCTGTTTTGGCCGGTGGAAAATATTTTAATAAAAAATTTTCGGTCATTTGATCCCATGTAGTGATTGACCCTCGTGGAAGAGAATGCAACCACTGTTTGGCTTTATTCCTTAGAGAAAAGGGAAATAATAGATGACATATGGCATCATCAGAAACGCCATTTATTTTTAAGGTATCGCAGAATTTTAGAAAATTCGCTAAGTGCGTGTTAGGATCCTCATCCTGCAAACCATCAAACTGAACAAACTGTTTTATCATCTGTATAGTGTTAGGTTTCAGTTCAAAATTATTTGTAGCAATAGTAGGCCTAACAATACTAAACTCAGTTCTTGTTAAACTAGGTTTAACATAATCATGCATTGTTCGAGGAGCATGATTTTTGGCCACCTCTGGAGGTAGCGGATGATTTTTAGCCATCTCTTCTGTAATATTTATTTCTACTTCTTGCTCTTCTTCTATGTAGTTTAAACTTCGCCTTATCTCTCTGCGATTTCTGCGAACGGTACCTTCAATATCACTGTCATAAAGTAGGGGTCCTATTGGGTTCCTTCTAGTCATAAACTAGAGGTATCTGAAAGGAACAAAAGGAAGAAAATTTAGAAAAGTAAAAAATAAAAGTAAATAGCAAAATTAAAATAAATATGGCTAAAGAAATAAAAATTAAGCTTTCTTAATATTTCAGTTCCCCGGCAACAGCGCCAAAAACTTGACCGTTGTTTTATGCGATGTCAAAGTCTTAAAATTTATAAAAAATGTGATTGAACCTGTAAACTAACTATGACAATGATTTGAGGCAAGCGCACCTATCGAACAGTAGTATAGTTTAGGCAAGACAGGAATGTCGAACCCAAAGGAACCAAGATTACTAATACTAACTCTTTTTTTATTATTTAGCCTAAGAATTAAGTGGATTTTTATCTAATCTAAAATTAACTATCTACTAAACTAAACTAAAGATTCTAAGACAAAGAAGAATGAAATTGGGCAAATAACTTTGAGGAAAAACCAATTGATTAAGACGACACCCAAGGAAGAATCCACCTAGACTTCACTTGTTATCTAACTATGAACCAGACAATTTATTCACTTGACTTGATCTGTAAGATTCCCTAAGCTATATTAATCCCTCTTTCAAGGTGACTAACGTCTAACCCTAGGTTAAGTAATTGAAATCTCTTTCTAATTAAAACCCCTAGAATCGCATTAACTCGATCTATGGACTCCCATATTAGGTTTCACCCTAATTCGGCAAAATCTCGTCACCCTATCTCTAGGTGTGTGACCAACTCCGCTTAATTATGCTAGATCTACTCTAAGGTAGGGACTTTTGCTCCTCCACCTAAGCACATCACACTTGAATTAATATCCCGGAAATATCAAAACAAGAATTAAGAACACATAATTAAGAACAAGTCAAATATTTATCATATAGTTCAGCAAACAATAACAAGATTCATCTTAGGTTTCATACCCCTCAGGTATCTGAGGGTTTAGTTCATAATGTTAATACAAGAATACATCTCAAAAGAAAAGATAAAACAAAACATAAGAAATCCCTAAAACCCCTGAAGGAATTGAAGGAGAGATCCTCCATCTTGAGTATAATTCTGACTTATTGAAATGAATCAACTGGCTATCTTCGAGTAATTCTCCACAAATCTGCCCTCTTTGGCCTAGCTGGACAACCCCTAACTAAAGCCTTGGGTTTCTTTCTTTCAGGTCATACTTAGGGTGTTTATATAGGCTTCTGAATATGTTTCTTTGACCCTAAGTATCCTAATCTAGGTGAAACTCTTCTTTCTCACAGCAGGGACACGCCCATGGCACACGCCCGTGTAAGTCGTGGCCAGGCCGTGTTCGAACCTGTTGAATTGGGCACGGCCATATGGTCTTGGGCCCAGGCCGTGTGGATTTCGTGATATGGCCCATTTACTCCTTTTTGTGCCCGTTTCTGTTCTTTTCATCATTCGATGCTCTCCTGGGTATAAAACATGAAAACAAAGGATTAAGAGCACCAAATTACACAATTCAGGGCTTAAATCATCCAAAAGCGTTCTAAATGTGGGATTAAAATATGTTACTTTTACAGTTTATCAGTCAGATACAACAGATAGTGGCACCCCGTGCAATCTCACAATCTCAGCAGTATACAGTTCAGCCAATCTATCGAGTGAATAATCTGTTCTCACTGGAACAAAATGAGCTGATTTTGTTAGTCTGTCAACTATCACCCAAATTGCATCTTTCTTTCTCAGAAATAAAGGCAATCCCGATACAAAGTCCATCGTGATTCTCACCCATTTCCAATCAGGAATCATAATTGGTTGTAACAAACCGGATGGAACCTGATGTTCAGCTTTAACTTGCTGGCATATTAAACATTTCGACACAAAGTTAGAGATGTCCCGTTTCACACTATGCCACCAATAAAACTGTTTCAGATCATTATACATTTTTGTACTCCCCGGATGAACAATCAAATGACTATTATGAGCTTTGTTCGAAATCAACTGAATCAACTATGAATTCTTCGGAACACAAATTTGATCTTTGAATCTCAAACAATCATCACTATCAATTCAAAATTTTGAATCAACATTCAATCCACATTGAGCTTGTTTTGCTATCAACTTACCATCACTTTTCTGAGCATTACATATCTGGCGTATGAACATCGGCCTTACCTTCGACTCAGCCAAAGCTAAATCATCATCACATAGATTTATCTGAGAACTCATAGCTCGCAAAGCACATAAAGACTTTCGACTCAAGGCATCAGCAACAACTTAGCTTTGCCCGAATGATAATCAATCACAAGTTCGTAATCTTTCAACAATTCTAACCATCTTCGTTGTCGCAAATTCAATTCTTTCTGAGTCATCAAGTACTTCATGCTCTTGTGATTGGTATAAATATGACATTTCTTGTAACACCCCAAACCCAGCCTAAAAGTTAGGCCTAAATCTGGCATGTCGCATTGAAATGTTTTCCAAAAACTATGTTTTCATTAAAAACCCTTCTTGTTTAAAGGCTTAAGTGAAAACCCAGTTATGTTGGTTTATTTTTAAAATGTGGTAGATTGAAAAATTATTAGTTTTAATCCCAAAACATTTTTTCAGTTGTGGAAGCTGATTTTGAAAGTAATTGATTTATGAATAAGATTAAGTCGCGAAACCATATCGAAAATGTTGCGAAAATGCAGTGTTGTTTTAAAAATAGTTAGCAGTTTGGAAAACTGTGATTTACTTCTAACGGATATAATTTAAAGTAAAGAAAGACCTATAGTAAAATCCAAAAACTTAAAGAAGCCTTATTACAACCCAAATCAAAATACTTGAATGTAAATAATCAAAACGAAAAACACAAGCAGTGTGTGGCCTTCTCCGAGTCCCTCGCAGCACCGATCCGTCTAATGCTGGGGATTACCTGCACAGTTAAAAACGGGGTGAGTTTGCAAAAGCTCAGTGTCTAATCCCCTCCTAACTAAAACAGTTAGTAAAACAGATAGAATTCAGAATCCTTCTAGGCTGGAGCCCAATACAGTAATAGAACAATGTGTGTGGGTCTAAGCCGAGTACAATTTCACTTGGGCCTCAGCCTTTATCAAAATCAATTGGGCCTAGCCCAATCAGAATTAATTCCATATGCATAATGTGTGATGCATGCTAACCCATCCCATCCAACCCTGCACTTGCCTCTGTCCAACCCTGCACTACCTGTGGGGAATAAATCACCCACGCCATCCCTACATCCTAATGTTAGCACTGGTTGCGGTGCTAACCGAAATCGCAGTAAAGCTGCTAGTATATATATACGGCTCTAAGCCTTCAGTAGCGGTATTATAATTGGCACAAAGCCATCAGTAACTGTATTATGTTTGGCACATAGCCATCAGCGATGGTAATATAATTGGCACATAGCCTTGGGTAAATATGATCGACACAGAGTCATCGATATATATGTTAGGCACATAGCCACGGGTAAGTACATTGGCACAAAGCCACAATCAAGATGGCACAGAGCCATGTTTAGGTTGGCAAAGAGCCATAATCAGAGTACGTGGCTTTAAGCTGTCTGTCAGTCCACAGTCGTCTCATGCGACCCGTGCGACCTTAACAGATGTATACTGGATCCACAGTCGTCATGTGACCCGTGCGACCCTATCAGAACTTCCTCTGCATCAATGCCCCAACCCCATACAATATGTCGTGTATGTCATGCTCAATCATTACAAGTGTATGCAAAATGGCCATGCTCAGTAATAGTCATTTACACACATATTAAAAACATATCGATCCACTGATCACAATCAAATCGCTTAAGACACAAAGATACATTCACGATTAGATCACCATAGTCCTAATCAATCGATTTACCATGAGGGCAAAACAGTCATTTTACCCTATAAAGGTATTTTGGTAATCCTACCCTTTAGTGGTATTTCGGTAATTCTACCCTACCGAGGTACTTCGGTAATCCTACCCTACAGGGGTGTTTTGATAATTTCACAAATCAGGAGTATTTCAATAAATTCACAAATCGAGGGTAATTCAGTAATTTCACAAATCAGGGGTATTTCAATAATTTTACAAATCAAGGGTATTTTGGTAATTTTACAAATCGGGGTATTTTAGTAATTTTTGCAAATTAGGGGTATTTCGGTAATTTTACAAATCGAAGGTATTTCGGTAATTTCACAAATTGAGGGTATTTTGGTAATTTCACAAATCAGGGGTATTTCGGTAATTTCAAAAACTGGCGTATTTCGATAATTTTACATATCTGAGGGTATTTTGGTAATTTCAAAAATCAAAGGTATTTCGGTAGTTTTGCAAATTAAGGGTATTTCAGTAATTTTCCAAACTAAGGGTATTTCAGTAAATTTGCAAATTAGGGGTACTTTGGTAATTTCACAAGTCGAGGGTATTTCGGTAATTTTACAAACTGGGGATACTTCGGTAATTTTACAGGTCGAGGGTATTTCAGTAATTTTATAAACCAAGGGTATTTCAGTAATTTTGTAAATCAATGGTATTTTAAACAGAGATAACGATGCGAATGGGCCTAGGGCCATTCTCGGCCCAAATGGGCCCACACGCTCGTGTGGCCCATTTAGCCCAAATCTAGCCACAGATATGAGATTCACATAGACTAGTCCAATATCTACTACATAATCATACAATTTATTCATATGGGCCCACTTGGCCCAAGGCAGCCTAAACCCATGAAAACACTCATGAGGGCCTCAACTATTGCGTCGAAGCTCCCACATGTGCGCTCGCATGCTCGTGTAGCTACCGTCATCGTGTGACCAGCATTTCGGCATTTACCGCTCTACAACTAGAGTAGTGCGAACTACACACCTGATAGGAATCTGAAGCTAATCCGCGCTCCGAACGAACACACCACAAAGCCAAGGGGATAAGCCAAGAAAGGTATCCCTACTCTCCTCCTGGTTCGCTCTATTTAAAGCCAGCTTCTCGCCTAACCTCATGTTAGCTTCTCGATGTGGGATTTCACCTTTAGCAGAGTTTAATTCCATCACAACCACCTGCCATCCCAACTTAGAAAAATAATCAACCTTTCCGTGCAAAGGGATTTGAACCGAAGTCCTTTCGATAGCCATGTCACGCCACCACCACTAGGACACAAGCTCATTTGTGACTTAAAACATGCGCAAATATTTATAAAGCATATGTGACAGTGTCTAGATTCTTTTAAGAGAAAAAATTTAAAAATTCTACATGGGCCAAGACTTGAACCCAAGCTCCCTTGCACCCTTAATGGCACCACAACCACTAGGCCACATGCTTCCTTGTGTCATGTTTTCCCCAACAATATTCTTAAAGCCTACTTACTTACATCTAGGGTTTTATTCACCTAAAACCAAATTTTCCTAAAGCCCAGGTTTGAAACTAAGACTTTTTCAATACTTCTCAGGACCCTTAACCACCAAAGCAGACATACTTTTAGGTTATTCATATGCATAACTAAATTCCAATTCCTCCGGCACGCGAAGCCCATTTTTTCTAGGCCTAAAATTCAGGGCATTACATTTCTCACCAAATAGGTAGTGACGCCAAATATTCAATGCAAACACAATTGCGGCTCATTCAAGTTTGTGCATCGAATAGCTCTTTTCATGTGACTTTAACTGCCTCGAAGCATAAGCGATGACTTTGCCTTCTTGCATCAGCACATAGCCCAAACCATTCAAGGATGCATCACTGTAAACTATGAATTCTTTACCCAATTCAGGTTGAACTAACACTGGCGCCTCTGTCAATAATGATTTCAACTGTTCAAAACTCTGCTGGCACTTTTCTGACCACTTGTATTTAACATCTTTCTGTAGCAACTTCGTCAACGGAGTCGCAATCATCGAGAAGCCTCTCACATACCGTCTATTGTATCCCGCTAGTCCCAAAAACCTACGGACTTCAGATACATTACTCGGAGGCTTCCATTCTAAAATAGCTGAGATCTTACTCGGATCAACTCATATTCCTGCAACTGATACAGTATGCCCTCGAAAACCAACCTCACGCAACCAAAACTCACACTTGCTAAACTTAGCATACAATTGTTTCTCACGCAGAGTTTGTAACACAATTATCAAATTCTCGGCATGTTGCATCTCATCACATGAGTATATCAGAATGTCATCAATGAACACCACAACAAAATGATCCAAATACGGTCTGAATATCCGGTTCATTAGATCTATAAATACTGCAGGAGCATTCGTTAGTCCGAAAGGCATAACTAAAAACTTGTAATGCCTGTACCTCATTCTGAAAGCAATTTTCGAAATGTCTGAATCTTTTACTCGTAGTTGGTACTGGCCCGATCTCAAATCTATCTTAGAAAACACTATAGCTCCTTTCAACTGATCAAATAAATCATCAATACGAGGCAACGGATATTTGTTCTTTATCGTTACTTTGTTCAACTGTCGGTAATCAATACACATCCTCATAGTGCCGTCTTTCCTTTTTACGAACAACACCGGAGCACCCCAGGGTGAGAAACTCGGTTATGCAAATCCTCTATCTGTCAACTCTTGCAATTGAGACTTCAACTCTTTCAATTCCGTTGGTGCCATTTTATACGGAGCTATTGAAATAGGAGTCGTCCCCGGCACTAATTCAATATCAAATTCAACTTCTTTGATTGGTGGTAATCTCGGTAATTCTTCAAGAAACATGTCTGAGAACTCACAAACCACAGGCACAGATTCAACTTTCTTTTCTGACACTTTTTTATCAATCACATATGCCAGATAAGCTTCGCAACCCTTTCACACATTGTTCAAAGCTTTTATCGCAGATACAACAGCTGGTAACCCTTTCGTTTACAATTCAATTCAAACTATCTCACCATTCTAACTTCTCAATTCAATACTCTTTCGTTTACAATTCACAATAGCATTATGTAAAGTGAGCCAATATATGCCCAAAATTATATCAAACTCATCGAATGGTAGCAACATCAAACTAGCCAGAAAGTATATATCCCGAAACATCAATGGGCAGTTCTTGCATATTTTATCCACCAAGACACACTTGCCTAAGGGGTTCGAAACTCTAACCACAAATTCAGTAGACTCAACGGGTAGAGTCTTACTTGATACTAGATTCACTCACACATAGGAATGAGTAGAACCTGGATCTATTAATGCAATCACATTAGTATCAAATAGAGGAAAAGTACCAGTGATGACGTCTAGAGATGATGCTTCCTCTCGCGCGCATAGCATAGGCTCGAGCAGGTGCTCTCGCCTCTGATCTCACAACTGTATCAGTAGTCCCTTTTTGACTTCCACTCACATTCCCATTATTTCTGGGTGGTCTACCTCTAGCCGTCGTGTTACTCGGTCTCATACTCTGAACATTTTCTTCTTCAGCTAACTTTGGGCAATCTTTAATGAAGTGATCTCGTGATCCACACTTATAACAAGTTCGATTATTATACTTACCCCAACATTCTCCCACATGTCGTCTTCCACATTGTCTACACTTAGGTTTGTTGCTTTTGGCACTTCCAACACTTGATTCAGTCAGAATTTGAACTCGTGGACCGACGCTTTATCTCGCACGATCTCTACTCGGATGTCTAAACGAAGCATTTGATCGATTGCTTGCATCTCTATATCTCTTCATCGAAGGTTGAGACAACTTACTCATTGATCTTTTTCTTTCATCTTGAGCTTCAAAATTAGCTTTCTTCTTTTCTTTACTGAGCTCCTCGGCTTTGTAGGCTCTTTCAACTAACACAACAAATTCATTTATGTCAAGTATCCCAACCAAAAAAATAATGTCTTTATTCAGCCCTTTAATGAAGCATTTACACATGGTAGCTTCGGTCGAAACACATTCCTGTGCATACTGGCTCAATCTCACAAACTCCCACTCGTACTCAATAACAGACATGCGACTTGTTTCAACTCGAAGAATTCTTTACGTTTCTGATCTATAAATCGTTGACAGATATACTTCTGTCGAAATTTAGCTTGAAAGAAATCCCAGGTGATTCTTTCTCTCGAAACCACGAATGTCAACATTTTTCACCAATTATAAGTCGTATCTCTCAATAAAGAAACTGTACACTTAATGCATTCATCAGGGGTCAACGACATCTCATCAAACATTCGAATTGTATTCTCGAGCCAAAACTCATCTCGCTCAGCATCATCATCAACTGTGGCCCTAAACTCTTCGGCCTCGTACTTTCAGATTTTATCCACAGGAGGCTTATTCAACCGGATCGAATCTATAACTTGTGGCACAACAGGCATTTGTGGGGGTGGAGGTTGTGGAGCAGCCAGATTCGTTCGAACGAACTGCGAACACCACTCATTCACCATTCAGAAGAAGGCTTGCTTAGCCTCTCCCTCTTGGCTACTATTATTCGGTATAGATGTGGTCGGCACTGTCCCTTGAGTGGTAGCAGGAGCATTACTCTCTACATCATCAGCAACTACTCGACCGGGATCCATTACTATATGAAAACACATTTTCAGCTGTAAGGATTCATCACAGTATTACAATTATATATATGAGGCATGTATAGCTAGACTCACACGCACTAGGTTAGTTCGAGAATTGACTAAACTGTAGCTTTAATTATAACACCCCAAACCCGGCCCAAGCACTACGGTCGGATCTGGTATGTCACTTAAGGGAGTTTACAAAACATGTCGCATTTTGGAAAACAATTACTAGGTTTAAACCATTATTCCGAAAGCTTAAGAATTCATTAAAGTATAAAATATTAAGTTAAGTTATAAATTATCTTGATGGATTTTTAAATAAAAACTGAAATTTCATACACGTCTTAACTTAATTGAAAACATAAAACTTAAAAACCTAACATAACCCAATCAAAAATAATAGTGTAGTGGCCCGTGGCCTTATTACAACCATACTTAAAATCTGCAAAATATAAAATAACAGACTAAAGCCTTTTAGCTCAATCCAATTGCTCTCTTTTGCATAGCCACCTGGCGTTCCTCTCCAGCCCGGTCCGATGCATTAGGTGGCACCTAAAAGTGTTACATTAAAAGGGTGAGTCGCGAGACTCAGTGTGCAACCCTCATGCACCATTAGATTTGGGCTTTAGCCCCATAAAACAGAATAATTAATATACATAGCACAAAAAATAATATGCAAAGCCCAACCCAAATCCTAGGTTTCCATCCGCTACACGCCCCTGTACCAGCCATTTACACCATTGGGGATTTCTACAACCAACCCACACCGCTACACGCCTTGATGGCAGTCGTGCTGCTCATCATCAGATCATGGCCGTAGCCACTACAACAGGTCACGGCAAAAGCCACTACAATAGATCACGGTAAAATCCGCTACAACATATAACTTCCTCCTTTCATCAAACCCAACCCATGCAATCACATAAAATCATTATTCTTATATCATTTAATCAGAACATTCACTAACCTGGTGGTTTGCTTTTACCATCTTTGGGTTTCCGTCATTATGCCGGGATTTTGACATTTATCAAAACATATAAGACTTATAATCATATATTAATCAAATAGAACTAGATGGTGTGGAGAGTTACACACCTGATTAATGTCGATACCCTTGCTAGACCGATCTACAACTTTGCTCAAAAAGCCGGAAAGATGTGAAAATAGGGCCTCTTCTATATTCGGCCAAGGGTTAGTAAATCCTGAATTTACACATTGAAACTAATAGATCTTCTTACCTTGAAATCTCGAAAGTAACACGATTCGAGTGCTACCTATCTATAACTTAGTGATCTATGCGATTAACTCCAGTAAAGTTCCCTTTAGATTTCGGCACAAGTAGGCACCACAGAAGTAATTCGGCAATCACAGGAGATGAGACCTAGGGATTTTGGCTTTTAGGAAAATCCCAAAAAAAGTATGAACAAGAGAAGGCTGATGTGTCTTTAGCTTTTAAAATACTTGAGTGAAGAGTTTCGGTTTCTAACAGTTAAAGAGAAGAAGAAAAGAAAACAAGGAAGAGACTTAAAGATTTTGGCTAGGAAGAAAAAGAATGGAAAGAGTTTCGGCTTTTGAATCAAGGTGAAGATGATGGATTAGGCTTAGAGATTTCAGCTTTTGCAGAGAATGAAGAAGAAGATGGAACTTTAGGAGTTTTCGGCTTTTACTCAGAGAAGAAGAGAAAAGAATGGGAGAAAAACCCAAATGCTGAAATTGAAGAGATATTCCCCCTATTTATAGAAATTTCTAAGACTTACTTACCTAACCTTGCAGATAAATCCTATCTTTTCTCCTTTATCTTAATCTACTAGCTCATCTAAAAGAGACTTAATTATCTCTAACTCCTCCATCCTTTATCAGCATATTATCCACATATTGTAATCATTAAAATCCCTAAATTTTAGCCTTTATCTGCTTATTATCCACATATTTTAAACATTAAAACCCCTAAAATTTAGCCTTGTTGCCATCCACTCCACCTAATCCTAATGCAAATTTAACCGTTTACGAAGTATGGCCTCCACCGAGTCGCCCACAGCCCAAGTCTCCATCACTGATTATTACCTGAAAGGGAAAAGGAAAATGGGGGTGAGTTACTACAACTTAGTGTGCAATCCACTTACCATTGTCCACTGGGCCAAAATCCAATTAAGCATTTATTTGGGCCAAAGCCCATTTACACATATAAATATCATACATAATATGCATGTGATATGGAATTCCCAACTCAAACCTAATTTTCCATCCGCTACACACCACCCGTACCAACCAGCACACCTATAGGGAGCTTTAGTCACCTACCCCGCCATCACACCAAAGTAGGCATTAAGCCGTATATATCAAATTTGTGGACAAGCCACCAGATTAACAGAATTTACATGGCATTGCCATTTTTCAGATTTTTGGCAGAGCCACCAGAATTATGTAGCAGAGCTACCAGAACTTCTCTTCATCATTTTCCCACCCCATGCAATTTATGTATTTAATGCATAGTCATTCACAACAATTCATTCAAATATTTCTTACGAACATTTTGGCCCATTATAACAATTTATCAAGTTGGCCATTTAAGCAAAATCATCTTAGTCCATTTCATAATTTATTACAAATTGGCCCATATTGCAATATCAAACTGCCCGTATATCAAATATCTCAATTTGGCCCATATAGCAAATATCTCAATTTGGCCCATATAGCAAATGTCTCAATTTGGCCCATATAGCAAATATCTCAATTTGGCCCATATAGCAAATATCTCAATTGGCCCATATAACAAATATTTCAATTGGCCCATATAACAACATTTATTGATTTGGCCTATTAGGGTATTTTCGTAATTTTCACAGTCTTAATACCGATTTCATAATGTTACCAAAATAGTGATAACTATATCATTTTACCCAATTTCACCAAGATGTGATTAAATCAAACGATTTATCACTAACACGATATAAATATCTAGCCCATGAAATACGGTGTGAGATTACACACCTGATTACGGTAGACACTACACTTCCCTGATCGACGACACCTAAAATATTTCAACGCTCGATTAGACAATGTACACTATTTAATAAATCTATTCTAAAACAAACGATCTAAGATTTTACCCTCAGAATCGCGAACAACTACGATTTGTCGATTTTCCTCGGTTGACGGTCCACAACCTGGTGGAAAGTCCCGAATCGATGATACCTTACAATTGCGAACAACCTCGAATAGTTGATTCTCACTGGATGAAGGTCCACAACCCGGTGGAAAGTCTCGAATCACCGAAACAGCCCTTCGTTTGAATTTAGGAGTAGGGATCGCTAACCTGCTCCTTTTTTGATCACCAATCACTACCCCTTTTGATTCGATATTGCTTGCCTCCATTGAAAACAAATATTAGTCCAAACTAATATTATGTTATTATGAATGATTGATCTTAGGAGTGAGGTCGGCTTACCACAAGAATCCGTATGATCTCAAGATGAAAGATTGAGCGATAGAGTCCCTATAATAATATCGATTAATCATCACTATCTTAACGAATAATAATAAAAAATATTATAGAATCCTCGTAGAATCCTTACCTTAGAGATTTTTGGACCGAATTCTAGCGATTAAACGATGACTTCGAAAACTCCAAGTTTCGGCCTTCCACTACATTTCTATGGAAAAGAAAAGTGATTTCGAATGAGAGAAAGTATGGTGATGGTCTCGATCAATATGGCCATCCCACACCAAGGTATAGATTCGGAACTAAGAGAAAGAATAAAATAAAGGAAAATGTTGAAATGGATCACTTATCGATTGATCAAAGTATGAGTGACAACTCGAATGGAAAAGAGAGTTCAATGGAAGGATGGAAGATTGGGCTATGGTGAGAATATTAGAGGGGGAGTGATGTTTGAAAGTTTTTGCAAAAAGAAAAGAAGAAGAAAAAGAAGCAGAAGATATGGTGTTTAAGTTTCGGTTTTCGAGGATGAAAAATGAACAAGGAAATGGTCTCCAAGTTTGTATGCATTCGACAAAGAGAAAGAAAAGAAATGAATTATGCCTCTTCAAGGTTGCATGGTTTCGGCACAAAGAAGAAAACAGTTTGGGGAGAAAAGAAAATGATACCAAATTGGTCAAAAAGAAATGGCCAAAAAAAAAATTTACCTATTGCTATTGACCACATTTGGCTAGGGGAAAAGAGTTTTGGAGAAAAAAATGATACACTAGTTGCTAATGAAATTGACCAAAACTAGCACCTAAGCCTTACCAAAATGCTAATAAAATTCGACCATCCCCCTTAGCCCCAAAAACCGTCCATATACATAGCCAAATGGTTAAAAGTTTGGCCACCCAAACTTTCCAAAACATCACCCATGAAATAAGCCTCATGCTCCCCTTACATGCCATTTTCATTTGATTCCTTTCCCTAACTTCAATCTTTCCTTAATCCATTAGCCATCTTGTCATAAAAATAAAAGTCCAACTTACCATAATAACATGCTTGGCTGACAGTTGATGAATGAGCCAAAAATAAAATCAAAATTGTACACAAAAGGATTCGAACTCCTTCCCTCAAGGTAATACATATGGCGCCATGTCGTTTTTGCCAATTGCTCATTTATGCTAGCTATTTACCAATTTATTTCTTTAAGCTTTAAGGTCACTTACTCCATTTCCTTAAAGTGCTAAATGCCAAAAGTTTTTACTAAATCCAATTAAATTTCGAGCCTTCTCAGGACCTCCCAAACATACACAATTAATAATTTAACAAACTTAGCACCCAAAAATAATGCAACACATAAAATTTCAAATTTTAGGATGTTACATTCATCCTTACCCAAGCTAGTTGAATTTCATATGCATCCATAGCAACTCATACATTTCATTATTTCACAATTTTCACCAAGGATGTTTCATACTTTTTAATTAAATCCCTAGTTGACAAATTCATCAAAAATCACTTTACAAAAGTTGTTTATCTACCAACAAAGGTTCATTTTCTTCCATCAAACATCACAAAAAACATGTATACATGCATGGAAAAACCCTAATCTTTTAACAGTTTTGCAAATTAGTCTTTGGGCTAGCTAGTTTAAGTGCAACGACTTCAAAAACATAGAAATCATTAAAAATGGGACGAAAACACACTTACATGCACAAGGTAATGTTGGCTGAACCTTTAAGCTCCTCCCATGGAGTTTCTAAGTCTAATTTTCGGTGGTAGATAGAAGAAACAAGTTGATGATTTGTTTTAACCATTTTACTATTATGTAATTATTAAATTACTCAGTTAACCTTAATTAATAACCTTTAAAATCACTTATAAGATGTCCTTAATAGTCCACTCATTATATTAATGGTTTATTTAAAACATAAACCCTTCAACCATTTAATTTCACATCTATTAAATCCCTTTAGCTTATAGAACTCAAGTTTTTCACCTTTCGTAATTTAGTCCTTTTTATCGAATTAAACATGCAAACGATAAAATTTCTTAATAAAATTTTTATACAATGTTACTAACATGGTGTAAACATTAAAATAATAATAAAATAATTATTCTCATATCGAATTTTTGGACCCAAAACCACTGTTCTGGTTTCATTGAAAACGGGTTTTACAACTCTCCCCCCTAACGGAATTTTCGTCACTGAAAATCTTACCATAAAAGAGGTTCGTATATTGCTTTCTCATAGCTTCTTCTGATTCCCAGGTGGCTTCCTCTAAATTGTGTTATTGCCAAAGAACTTTCACTAAAGCTATGTTTTTATTTCTCAATTCTTTATCCTCTCGAGCTAAAATTCGGATTGGTTCTTTGCTATACGACATATCAGGCTGAATCTCGACTTCAACAGATGAGATTACATGTGAAGGGTCTGATCAGTACTATCGTAACATAGATACGTGAAACACATTATGGATCTTTTCCAGTTTTGACGGCAAAGCTAAATGATACGCTACTAGTCTGATTCTTTTGATAATCTCATACGGCCTAATAAATCACGGACTTAGCTTTCCTTTACGATCGAAACAAAGAATTTTCTTCCAGGGCAATACTTTCAAGAACACTTTATCACTGACTTGAAATTCCATATCTTTACGTTTTAAATCCGCATATGATTTCTTTCGATCTGAAGTTACTTTCAAACTATCTTGGATTACTTTTACTTTTTCTTTAGTTTCTCATATCAAATCAACCCCGTGAATCATTTCCTCACTCAGTTCAGTCCAATACAATGGAGTTCAGCATTTAAGACCATAAAAAGCTTCGTATGGTACCATCTTTATGCTCGATTGATAATTGTTATTGTACGCGAACTCAACTAATGATAAATATTTCTCCCAGATGCCTTTGAATTCTAAAACACAACATCGAAGCATGTCTTCGAGTATCTGAAATACATGCTAAGACTATTGAGGATGAAATGCAGTGCTAAAATGCAAACGTGTACCAAAAGCCTCATGTAACTTGCTCCAAAATCATGATGTAAATCGCGTATCTCTATTTGAAATAATGGAAATTGGCACCCCGTGCAATATGACAATCTTAGCAACATAAAGCTCGACAAATCTCTCAAGAGAATAATCTATACACACTGGAATAAAATGTGCATTCTTCGTTAGACGCTCAACAACAACCCAAATTGTATCTTTCTTTCTCAAAGACAAGGGTAATCCCGATACAAAATACATGGTGACACGCTCCCATTTCCACTCCGATATCATAGCTTGCTGTAACAAACCAGAAGGTACTTGATGTTCAATTTTAACTCGTTGACATACTAAACATCTCGATACAAACTTAGAAATCTCATGTTTCATACCTGGCCACCAGTACATTTGTTTCAAGTCACTGTACATCTTATTACTACCATGATGAACAGATAAACTTCCACTCTGAGCTTCATGCAAACTCTTCTAAATGAGATTTAAATTTCTTGGAACACAAATTCTACCTCTAAAGCTAATCAGTTGTTTAACATCATAGTAATAATGTGCAAGCGTACACTATCGATCCAAGTATAGTAGATAGATATGAGTTTGTCGAATATCGATCCAATGAGGATGGTTGTCTTTTTTCTATCAATGTTAGTGCAATAAATAGATAGAAACAAGATAAATTGTGCAACAGCCCATTTTTAATAAAGTCAAAACAGTGTTTTCGGGACCACAGATTCGAGTTTAGAAAGAAAAATTTATTTTAATACTATTTTGTGATCTACAATATGCTAATAATATTGTGTGAAAATTTTGTAAAACAATTTTATCGATTACATGTTTAATTTGATAAAGGACCAAATTGCACAAAGTACAAAAGTTGAGTTCTAATAGCTAAAGGGATTAAATAACTATAGAAGTTTAAATTGTAGGTTCTTATATGGTAATTAGACCATTAAAAATGCTTAGTTGTTAAGGATGATGATTCATCCATGAAAAATAAAATAAAGAAAAGGATGAAATTGGAAAGATTAAAAATAAAAGATGATAAATTAATTAAATAACGAAATATCATTATTTTATGTCATCTTCTTCTCCAAGATACATGGAAACCATAGGAAAGAGAAAGCAAGCTTTCTTGGTTTAATTGGGTAAGTAATCTTGTTGTAACACCCTGGGTTAGGGGCTGTGCAGATCGGGTAAATCGAGTGTTAGTAGGTTTTTGGAGCGCTTGGATGAGGTGAAGAGGTTTTCAGAAGGTTTGGATGAAACGGGAAGAGCTTGGAAAATTTTTAGAATTTTAGTGTGAAAGGGGATCGGGTCAAGGGAGGTTTTAAGGATTATTTTTGGTAATTTGTAGCACAAGAAAGGATCTGGCATAGTGGTTCATGCGCTGCATTGTGGGGCTGGAAGTAGCGCCCTTGGGGGCCTGGGTTTGAGACCAAGTGGCAGCAAAAGGGTTTTAATTTTTGGGGTATGGCACTAGGGGTAGAAGGCCTTAAATTATTTTGGGGCGAGTTTTGTCGCAAGGAGCAGCTAGTTCAGGTGGTGTCTGTGCGGAACTTAAGCGCTGAAGGTGCGTGTGGGCGCTGGTTCGAGCAACGGAAGTAGCATTTTGGCGTTTCATTTTATGTGCGGCTGTGGGGCTGGGCTAGGAAGGGTTAAGAATTAATGTTGGGGGTTTTTGTCATAAAAATCAAGCTGGCCGAGTGGCCTGGGCGCTGGGGGGAAAGGAGCAGCAGCTTGGTCCCAGGTTCGAACCTGGAGAATGGCAGTTGGAGTTTTAGTTTTTTATCTATTTTGGGCAGCAAATTGAAGTGGACGGCACATGTAGATTGAATTGGAAGATAAGGATGAGTTGGTTGTTATTTCTTTTGAATTCGGTGGGTTATGGTTTAGTTTTTTTTAGTTTTTATTTTATATTTTAAATTGGAGGGGTGGTAATGGATTAAAGGTGGGTTTTATTTTTAAATTTTGAATTGTTTTAAAATGGTTGGCTGGGAGCAGATTTGGGGGTTTGATTAATTCAATTTCGGTTGAATTAGTGGCTAGGAAAAATTTTAGGAAATGGCCGGATGTTGGAGTCTTCAAGGGGAGGGTTGCTTAATGCTTTAAATAGGGAAGTGCTCACCTTTTTGTTCCTTTTGACCAATTGCTCTTTTGCCAAAATTGCTAGTATTGCTAAACACCTCTCTTCCTTCATAAAAATCACCTTAGCCGAAACTTTAAGTCATCTATTCCCATCTTCTAAAGTTGAAAAGCCTTTCTCCTTTATGTTGTGTTAGCCGAACCCCTTGTTGAGCCTTACCCATACTTTTCCTCCTCTTCATTCTTTTCTAGAGCATTGATTCTCAAGGTTACTATCAAGCCGAATTTGGGGTAGTAAGGTGGTAAGGTTTCCTTTCTTATTATTGGTTTTCTCTTCTTTCTGTGGTTGACCGAAATCATGTAGCTAATCATGTATTCTTTTGTTTGGCCGAATCATGGAGGGCTAGGTGAGGGCTCTCGGGATTCGTTTTACCAGGGATTTTTTTCGACAAGGTTCTTAGTCAAGTATCGTTTGCGGGTTTGATCGATTGTGCTAGTAAGGTGCGTAATCATCGCACTATTTCTCGGTTTGATTGCTAACGTTTAAAACTTGTGTGTTATGTGTGGTAGCCATTTATAATGGCTTAAGTGATGAGTACCTGATGGTGGTAAGATTATTTGTTATGTATATTTACATATGTGTATATTTATATTCCTATGTGATACAATGACTTAACATGTAGCATCCATATATTTGCATGAGGTTGGGCTTGATACGATGAAGGCGGGGTGTACACAAGGTGTACGTGGTCTAATGATAGCTCCGCCACATTAGCGCTTGATGGTTAGCTTTGTGCTACCTCAAGGAGATGTTGGCTTGGTGCCCATCTCGGCGGTTGATGGCTATGTGCATCATCACCGTGAGGCGGATTTTGATATCGGGATCACGATTGGTTGATCGGTGGCTCACCACGGCCTTGAGCAATGAGTTGCCAAGGTAAGAATTTTGGATCACAAGGTGATCGGTGGTGGTTTATCCACGGCCTTAGGCGAGTCCGCCAAGGTTGGAGTACTGGTTGGTTTGTGGGTTGGGCTGAGATGCATATGTGCATGATTTGCTATGTGAATTGTTTGGTATGGGCCAAGCCCATACGGATGGAAATTTGTGTTGTGGTTATGCATCGAGTCGGTGGACTCACTCTTTCATTAACCATTTCGGTGAGGCGAGATCGGACCGGATCGGAGAGGACACATGGTGGCCCATGCAGGGGAAGAAGAATTTAAATACTCTTAAGCTTATTTATATTCAAAGAATTTGGATTAAATATTGTGTAATAAAGGGCTTTTACTCTTATTTATTTTGAGTTATTATTTTATGGGTATTTATTATGGTTTGATGAATTTGAAACACTATGTGGAGATGATTATATTTTTCCAACCTACTTATTCAATTTGGGTTTGTATGTATATATTTTTAAAATGAGTATATTTTAATAACAAAGTTTTACTCATAAGTTTAAATACACATGGATTTTCCAAAAGTTAGCAAGTTTTTTTTTTTTCTAAATTTTTCTAAGTTAAGAAGATTTTCAACCGTCTTTTCCTCAATAACATAACCAGATTCGGTCGTAACGAATGGGCCGGGTTTGGGGATGTTACACTTGTCCCGTTTTTAGTCATTTTTATATTTTTGTGATTGGGATAACTTAATCTATCTATTTTGGGGGTTAACTTGTAAAGTTATCATAGTATGAAAATTTTTCCATGGATGACTATACTAAAATTTTGAAATTTATGGTAGAAAATGAAAAGTTGTTGATAGATAAACAACTTTTACAAAGTGAATTTTGATGAAAACATGATTTAGGGACTAAATTGAAAAGTTGTAAAAATCATGGAAAAATTCTAAACTTTATGAAATACATGGGCTGTAAATGTTACATGTAAAAATCGGCTAGGCTTGGAACAAGGATTAAATTGCATGAATTTTATTTTCCGAGCTTAGGGATGAAATTGTCATTAATTAAAAGTTTAAGGGTAAAAAGGCAGTTTTTCTTAAGATGTGAATTAGACTGAATTGAGTTTAAATTGTATTAAATTGATGTTAAATTTACTCGTATAGATTCGGATCGACCAAATTCGGAGTTAGAACGAGGAAAAGAGAAAAATGTCGGATTAGTAGATTTCACATACACAAACATTTGTCGAGGTAAGTTCGTGTAGCTAAATTGTGTATATTTATATGCTTGAATTAAATATGGTGCATGTGAATTGTATAAATAATATATATATACATATATGGAAACATATATGACAAAGCCCAGTAAACAATAATGCCTGCAACAAATGATATTGCCCGATAAATGATAAATGATAAAAATGTTACTTTATGCTTGAAATGAAGGTGGAATGTATTTATTTGAATTATACGAATATTATAAATGTAAGAAATAATCACATGCTTGATAATTCTTGTAAAAAGTAAAATCTCGTTTGAATAATTGAAAGTCGATAGATTCATGATTTTTCATAATGAATATCCTGCATGTGTTGCACATTACTACAGCTCTTTATGAGCGTCCTGTTTATTGATCGGTTGTGATTCTGCATATGTTGGAAACACAAATGCAACTCTATGTGAGCGTCCTGTTATGTGATCGGTTGTGATCTGACATATGTTGTAAACACAAACGCAGCTCTTTGTGAGCGTCCTAACATGACTCGCTGGAACTCCCTGAGATATGGCTATTCGGTGCTCATGTTACATGGCTCTTCGTGAGTAATCCTAATAAACTCCTCGTGAGTTTCTTGATTAAAAGTTCTTTGTGAACTTCCTAATTGTGGCTTTCATGAGCACTTCTGATTTAGCTCGGATAAGTTTCATGTTACATGGCTCATCAGAGCATCCTGATTTGTGGCTCGAGAGTTTGCTCTCTTGTTATGTGCCCTAACGTGAACCCCTGAATATGAGTTGACGGATCCTGATTTGTACACCTCGAGTGTACTACCTGAGTATCCATCAATATTTCACATAAATTCAATGGCAGAAAAATCTTGATATGAGAAGATATGAATAAGAAATGAGTTATTATATGTTTATGCATGAAATACATGAAAAATAATGACACGTGATATATGGAAATATGAGATGATGATATATGTACATGGAATTTATTTGATGAATAAGTTCATCCACGATTATAGATTTGTACACCTTGAGTGTTCTACTCGTCTGACATTGATATTTCAAATGATTTAATGGGTAAAGTTCCGACATGAAATAATCTGAACTCGAAATAAATCATTATGAATATGTACTTGTAATACAAATATATGATTTATACATGTTATATGAATACATGATATGTAAAGTATATATATTTGGAAATCTGATTGCTGTTAAGCCCATATATGTTTCTTGTTCTTATTATGGAATGTATGACCAACAAGGGCAATGGGGATATGTGTAGGGCTTGAGATTAAATTAATTGAACATGCCTTACATGTTTATCTTGAAATATAATAAATGGTAAGTTAAGTACTATGTTATACAAACTTACTAAGTATTATATGCTTACTCTGCTTTATTTCCCTGTTTAATAGTAAATCGAAAGCTTGTTAGATTGGAAGCCTGGTGGAGATCACTCACACTATCCATTGGCCCATTTCGGTACATATGGTAAATCAATTATGGTTATAATGGCATGAATAAGTTAATTGGCCATATTGGCATGTAAATGATATGGTTATAACTAGCCATTGGAATGGCTTGTGATGAACATGTATTGATATAAATACAAGTGAAGTTATTATGTTTGAGGAATGAATGTGATCGTACATATATGCATTTGGTAAATAGGTAAGTATGAATGATAACTGAACATGATAATAAATTGTCATCTGAGGTACCGAAGAGTACATTAGTTATATGTGATATTATGTCATGCATGAGACTTAGCTTTTACTTAAATTGATTGTCTTAAAATGACTTGTGAATGTGTTTAAGTGTTGGTGTATGTATATGACTAGATGGGTGAGAAATGTGGCCTGGAAAATAGCCTATTTTCATCCACATGGGTAGAGACACGGGCATGTCTCTCATCCGTGTGTGACACATAGCCTGGCACATGGGCATGTGGTTTGTGTAACGCCCTGAATTTAGGCCTAGTAGAATTGGGCCCATTGGGCTTGGGCGTGGGATTGTTTAAAATTTTTGAGAATGAGAGAACGGCACTAATGCAAATTGGACCTATTAGGTGAGTGGTTTTGGAAGGTTAGAGGGCTTCTATGAAGTCCCAGGACCAAACTTGGGCTTTAGGAAAATTTTAGTTTTAGGTGAATAAAGCCCTAGGAGTTAGTAAGTAGGCTTTAAGAATAAAATGTAGAGAAAAATGACACAAAAGGAGTTGTGGTCTAGTGGCAAATGACGCCACATAAGAGACAAAAGAATGGCGCCACACAAGGAAGCAAGGGGTCCAATGTTCAAGTCTTGGCGCTTGCATTTCACTTTGATTTCTTTTTAAAGGAACTTAGACTTTGGCCATAGACTTATATGTAGTTGCGCATGTTTTAAGACAACAAAGAGCTAGTTGGTAAAGTGGCAAGTGGCATGGATTATGTTACAAGGGAGTCTGAGTTCAAATCTCATTGCAAGCAAAAAGAGGATATTTATTTTGCTAAGATGGGGTGGCAAGTGTTTGAGATGGAATTAAACTCTACTGAAGGTAGGATCCCACATTGGAAAGCTAGCATGAGGGAAGGTGAGAAGCTGGCTTTAAATAGAGCAATCTATGAGGAGGGTAAGGATACCTTGGTAGGTGTTTGGGCATAAGAGTGCTCGGAGCGTGGATTAGCAACTCCAGATTCCTATCAGGTGTATATTTCGCACTACTCTAGCTGTAGAACGGAAAATACCGAAATCCCGGTCACACGAAAATGGTAGCCACACGAGCGTGCGAGCGCACGTGTGGGGGCTTCGACGCGATAGTTGAGGCCATCATGAGTGTTCTTGTGGGTTAGGCTGTTTGGGCCTCGATGGGCCAAAATGGGTCATGTGGGGCCAATGGGCTCTTGTGTCCATATGAATAAATTGTATGATTGTGTAGTAGATATTGGACTGGTCTATGTGAATCTCACATCTGTGGCTAGATTTGTGCTAAATGGGCCACACGTGCGTGTGGGCCCATTTGGGCCGAGAATGGGCCTTAGGCCTATTCACATCGTTATCTCTGTTTAGAATACCCTTGGTTTACAGAATTACTAAAATACCCTTGGTTTGCAAAATTACTAAAATACCCTTATTTTGTGAAATTACCGAAATACCCTCGATTTGTGAAATTACCGAAATACGCTCAGTTTGGAAAATTATTGAAATACCCTCAGTTTGTAAAATTACCAAAGTACCCCTAATTTGCAAAATAATAGAAATACCCTCGATTTGCAAAATTATCGAAATACCCTCAATTTGTGAAGTTATCGAAATACCTTGCAAAATTATCGAAATACCCTCGATTTGTGAAATTATCAAAATACCCTTGATTTGCAAAATTATCGAAATATCCTCGATTTGTAAAATTACCGAAATACCCCCAATTTACAAAATTATCGAAATACCACTATAAGGTAGAATTATTGAAATACCCCTATAGGGTAGAATTATCGAAATACCCCTATAGGGTAGAATTACCGAAATACCCTTGAAGGGTAGGATGACCGAAATACCCTTATAGGGTAAATGACTATTTTGCCCTTATTGGTAAATGACTGATTTGACTGTGATCGTATGACTGTGTTTTAACTGACTTGACTGTGGGCGTGTGGCTGATATGCTGTTAATATGTGTTGAAATGGCTGTTATTGAGCATGGCCATTTTGCATACACATGTGATGATTGAGCATGACATACACGACATATTGCATGGGGTTGGGACATTGATACGAAAGAAGTTCTGATAGGGTCGCACGGGTTGCATGACATCTGTGGATCCAGTATTTAATTGTTAAGGTCGCACGGGTCGCACGGGTCGCACGATGACTGTGCACCAACAGACAGCTTAAAGCTGCGTAATCTAAATATGGCTCTGTGCCATCTTGATTATGGTTTTGTGCCAATCGTATTTTACCCATGGCTATGTGCCTAACATATATGCCGATGACTCTGTGTCGATCATATTTACCCAAGGCTATGTGCCGATTATATTACCGTCGCTGATGGCTATGTGCCAAACATAATACAGTTACTGATGGCTTTGTGCCAATTGTAATACCGCTACTGAAGGCTTAGAGCCGTATATATATGCTTGGCAGCCTTGCTGCAATGTTTGAGTAGTGCCGCTGTTGGTGCTACCTTTGGAGTGTAGGGATGGGTGGGTAGATATTCATATCCCCACAAGAGTGTAGGGTTGGAAGGGAAATGGAGTGCAGGGCTGAATTTGAGATGGGATACATCCTCATACTATTGCATATCTGTTATGAGATCTGTTATTGGTTTGGGCTAGGACCAATTGCTTCTGTTATGGGTTGTGACCCAAATGATATTGTATGTGCGATACCACCGTAACTATCTATTTGGTGGGCTAAGTGCGATACCACCCTATTAAAGATTGATGGTGGGCTAAGTGCGAAACCACTGAGTGATTTGGCATTGAAGTTGGCTTAGTGATAAATTATGATGTGTTGTATCATGAGAATTTGTGGTGATAAGTACAGGGAATGTATGTTAATGAATATGAACATTAAGGTCGAGATATGGTTAGAACGTGGTAAGAGACGGAATGAGTAAGCATTATGAATGATGTAATAGGTAACCATGAGTTTAAGAGTAAAACTCATTATAATACTTTGTGATTGAGTATAATCAATGAATAACAATAATTGATTATTATTTGCAAATGGACTTACTAAGCATTATTGCTTACTCCTCTTCCTTTCCCATCTGTTAAGGTTAACTTAACTAGCTCGGGTTAGAGACCACCGGAGATGTTTTCTCACTATCGAGCAGACACTTGGTATGAAATTCAAGTCTTATCGAGATATGGCATGTATAGGGATCTTATTTTAGTTTAGTTTAAGTCATAGTTAATGTGCCAAATGTGTTGGCCTAAATGAGTTATGAGACGATTGTGAATAGCCATAGACGATGGCTCAAGTCATTTCTAATTGTACTAGAGATAGTTCTCCCTCGTGTATAGGATGAAGACTTCATTTTCATGAATCAAATATGTTAATTCAAGTGTTATAATTGATGATTTGAGAATGTTGTGTGATGGTGTATGATTATAAGCAAGTTAGGGTGGCTAAATGGCTTAGAAAATGGCCTTGAATTGCTCCACACGGGTAGACAAACGGGCGTGTGTCTAGGCCGTGTGTGACACACGGTCAGTCCCATGGGTGAGTGACCAGCCTGTGTGTTCCCTGCCTGATAGTTTTACAAGTCAGTAAGCTTTGTAGTAAACACAAGGGTAGAGACACAGCCGTGTGTCTCAACCGTGTGAGTGGCACGGCCATGGACACGGGCGTGTGCCTCAACCGTGTGATATGATGATATCACAAATAGAATACCCAAGTTTTTACACACGGGCAAGGACACGAGCCAAGCACACGGGTGTGTCTCTGGCCGTGTGAAAACCCCTGTAGGTTTGAAATGAAAATAAATCCCACACTGGGTAGGGACATGGGCATGTGAGACCACACGGCCTACCCACACGGGCGTGTCCCATTTCACACGTGCGTGTGGCCCCTGTTTAGGTGAAAATTTTCTAAGTGTTTGAAAAGTTCCGGTTTGGTTCTGCCACATCCCGAGCGGGTGTAAAGGGTCTCGTTGACCCATGATAGGGATGTTACGATGGTGAATGAAAAGTTTTAAATTGTAAAGGATTTTTTATAACCTAAAGTGGAATGATCAAGCAAGTCAAGTCAAGTCCGCTAATGCCCCGTGCCCAGTTCCGGTATAAAATCTGGGTAAGGGGTGTTACAGAAATGAAGTTGGACAAACCCTAGCCCTATTTTGAAGAAGATGAATGAATGAAAATTTCATTTGTTTTAACTTTAAATTTCTAATTACCAAATTTAACCTTAAAATTTCTCTCAAATTTCAAAATTACCAAGCCATTATCATCCACTATCATATTAATGGGCTATTTACCACATAAGGACCTCCATTTTAAAGTTCCATAACTATTAGCACCTTTATCTAATAGAACACAAGTTTTATACTTTATGCGATTTAGTCCTTTTTTTTTCAAAATAAGCACTCAAACGATAAACTTTCTTAAAGAAATTTTCACACAGTCATACTATCATGCTGTAGACATTCAAATAATAATAAAATAATTATTTTGATCTCAAATTTGTTGTCCTGAAACCTATAACATCCTGATTTTGGGCCTAGTCGAAACAGTGGTTGTGGGACCACAAATATGACATCAAATATTTTATTTTATTATTATTTTTTATGTCTACAGTATGATATTAAAGTTGTGTGAAATTTTCATAAAGAAAATTTCTCGTTTGAGTGCTCAATTTGATAAAAAGGACTAAATTTAGTAAAGTGCAAAACCTGAGGTCTAATTGTTAAAGGCACTAAATAGCTATAGGATTGAAAAGTATGAGCACTTGCATGGTGATTATACCAATAGAAAAGTGAGGAGAAAAAGATGGACATGTAGTAGGTGGATTTGGTGAAGTTATTAAAAGGTTTAATTGGTAAATAAGTTAATAGGTGTAATAAGACAAAATAGCAAAAGCTACAATCTTTTTTATTTTTCTTTCTTCTCCACCAATTCTTACCCAAGGAAATGGCCATGGAAGCTTGAAAATTTCAGCAACTTCTGACTCTCACAAGTAAGTGATTTTGATGGTCATTTTTGATGATTTTTGTATTTTTGGAACCCTTGTAGCTTAATCTAGCTAATGAGAAGACTATTTTGCAAAATGGTTAAAAGTCTAGGGTTCTTCCATGAGAATATTCATGTTGTTTGCTACATTTTTATGCAACAAAATGAATCTTGGTTGTTAAATAAAAAACTTTTTGTTAAGTGATTTTCATGAAAACACCTAAAAGGACTAGTTTGTAAAAAGTTAAAAAATGTATGAAAATGTGTGAATGAATGCAAATTGTGGACTGTTATAGTTGTGAAAATGGTCCGGCTAGGCTTAAAATACAAGGAAAGTGAATAAAAATCATTTTACGAGCCTAGGCGCAAAGGTGTAAATATGACAAAGTTTAGGGGAAAAATGTAAATTTTCCATAATATGATTTTCGGACTGAATTGAATAGTATAATAACTCAATAAGTCAAATGTGATATTTTAGATAAAGAAAAATGAGTTTCGGACTTAGAACGTGGGAAAGACGGATATTGGACAACTCGGTCCTTTTTGCCATTTTAAGTCGAGGTAAGTTCGTATGCTAATAAGCATTAAATTTGATATGTTTAAATGCTTAAACGATATCATGTGCTATTTCATATGTTATTATTGGATCATGAATAATATAAAAATCACGAGATTGTATTGAAAGATCAAATTAAGAGAAATGCAAGGCGGAGTATGATAGAATTTCGACATGTGATGAATTGACGGTAAAGACCATGGTTGGACCATGACAATATGTGTGTTAGTGTAAGACCATGTCTGGGACATGATATCGTCCACGATATGAGAGCCAGTGTAAGAGCATGTCTGGGACATGGCATCGACATTGATATGTGTGCTAATGTAAGACCATGTTTCAGATATGGCATCGGCCACATTATGAGAGCTAGTGTAAGACCATGTTTGGGACATGGGATCGGCATTGAGACGAGAGCTAGTGTAAGACCATGTCTGGGACATGGCATCGGCCTCAACATGTGAGCCAACATAAGACCATGTCGGGGACATGGCATCGGCATCAAATAGTGATTTCGTGTAAGACCATGTCTAGGACCTGGCTTCGGTATGAAATCGTGTAAGACCATGTCTGGGACATGGCATCAACATATGATATCGTGTCAGACCATATCTGGGATATGGCGTCGACATCGATATGAGATCCTGTATAAGACCATAGACATACGATCCCATGTAAGACCATATTTGGGATATGCCATTGGCATCTTACTACATGTATGACTATTTTTGAGTATCCTTCGATATTTCGAGTGGTTCAACAAGGTAAAGAATTAAAGTTTATGTTAAAGATGAAAAATGACAAGTGTAAATGAATGTGATTATGTGACGATTAAGTGTAGGAATATGTATGTATACACTCATGAGCAATGTGCTCGGTATGTGATCAGATTCTGGTAAGAATATAAACGAGTAAGTTATACCTATGAGAATGAACTTCTGATTATAAGTCCATGCTTATGATGTATGAATATGTGGTAAATGTGATTGATGATCATGTGTGAGGCTTTTAGGCCAAATTAAATTGAGAAATGATATGTTTTAGTTTATGTTGTAGATGAATAGGTTAAATTGGCTAATGAATAGCTTGTAAATATTTGATAATGACTAGTTATTGGAATGGCTAACCATGGATATACTTTGGTGTTATATGTGTGTAAATGAAAAATAATATAAAAGAAACATGAGAGAGTAAAATTAGCAATAAAATAGTTTGGATAGCAGCAGTCGTATCACTTAGAAAAATCACCAAAAATGGTGTAAATTGAATTATAGATTGAATGAGATGTTAAATTAAATCTTATTGAGTGTATTTCTATCTAAAAGAAACAGAACAAGTAAAAGAATTTCACATGGTGAGATATTTGGATTTTAGAGAGACAGGGTTAGAATGATCTTGGGATCCACTGTTCTAAATTGGGAAATTCATTACAAATTGTACAAAAATAATCATGGGATAAAATTTATATTCATGAATTCCTCAATGAGCCTATTTTCAAGAGAAACAAACAGGAACATCATTCGAGTTATGTACAGCGAGATAGTTAATTTTTAGTGAAGAGGGGTTGGAACTGTCAAATAGTGAAACAGGGGAGACTTTAAAGAATAAACTGTACTGATTGGCTGAACCAAAAATTCTAAAAATTTTAGGTTAATAAGATATTTGAGTATATTTTTAGGGAAAATTAGCGGATCTTAATTTGGAGTTCTGTATCTCCGTATAACAATAATTTAGTGACTATAACTCGAGTAAACAACTCAAGATGAACATAAATGAATTGTGAAATGTTATGCAATAATGATGGTACTATCTTGAGAGCTTACAATGAGGATTGTTAAAATCATGGTAATCAATTGTTTATTATTTACATACGTACTTACTAAGTTTTATAACTTACTCCGTTGTTTTCCGTGTTTATAATGTACTTAGGTTGGCTTGGGTTGGAAGTCGTCGGAGAACCTATCACACTATCAAGCTTACAATTTAGGTATGGATGATTTTATACTTAAGGTTATGCCATGTATAGGGAACTTGGTCATGTGTATATGTTACTATGAGTTGTCCTAGAAAAGTGACCCATTATATTCGGGGTTCATTGTTGTATAAGGCTATTTAATCTGGCCCATAAATTGGTTGTGCTATAAATTCATGATGATGCATTCCATGGTTGAGTAAAGTATACGCTAAGACTTGTTACGTGTGTGTAGTGGATGTTTTGATAGCTTTAATATGTCATGAAGTGTGTCATTCAAGTTATACATCAAGTATGGGCATGATAGGGTAGAAATTGGCTTGGAAAATAGCCAACTTCTTGATCATACAGGCAGAGACATGGTCGTGTGTCTTAGCAAAGTGGAGGACACGGTCTAGCACACGAGTGTGTGACTTGGTCGTGTGATCCAAAACGAATGATGTCGTCATAAACAGATAGTTACACTGGTGGAGAACATGAGTGGAGGACATGGACGTGTCCTGGGCCACACGGGCGAGTGTAACCACACGGCCTGCCCATACGGGCGTGTGACTCTCCAAAACAAGGAAATCTTCTAAATGTTTCAATAGTTTTAAAAGTTCTCGATTTAGTCCCGAATCGCTCCCAAAGCCTATTTTAGGCCTCGTAGGCCCATTTTATAGACTTCATGATATAAGATAAAAGTTTTAAATTTTAAACGAAATTTTATGCCTTGAATTGTTCAGTTGCAAATGTTATTGTCCGATAACGCCTTGTACCCTATTCCGGCGTTGAACACGAGTAAGGGGTGTTACATTTAGTGGTATCAGACCTATGGTTTAGTCGAGTCTAGGACTAACCTAGCATGTGTGAGAGAGTCTAGCTATACATGCTATGTTACTACCTAATAGTGCGATATCTCCTGACTCTAATGAAATTGTTTTGTTAAGACAGAGATGACTTCCAACCGAGCTGTTTTCAATAATACTAGAAAATGATACTGAGGTGATTGAAATTTGTTTATGATGAGATGAAACTTAGAAAGGTATGAATAGAAGTTAATGATAATTATGTGTTAATGTACGAAGTGAGATAACCATGAGTTTGAGAAATGTGGAAACATAGAATAAAATGAAAGTTTATATGGTGAAAGGCCCATCCGTGTTTGGTTGGCATGCATATGACATTATGTGCTCAACATATTTGATTAAGTGAATATGGTAAGCAAATTTACTCAAATAGACAGAATGTGTGTTTATGTACACTTTCTTAAATAAGTGTAATCAGTATGTTCATATGGTAGAATTTTATGTTTAATTGTTAAATTAGAGATAATATGATGGTATTACATTAGTGATGAATGCTAAGTCCTATGTATGTCTTTATGAGTTAAGTTAAAGGCTTTACAACCTTACCCCCTTACTAGTGTTGCTTTATGATGAAATTTTACGAGAATCAAGTTGAATAAGTTTATAAGTGTTAACTAAAGAGTTTAGTGGTGAAATAATTAGTAGTGCAAATAGAGTTGAGTATAGTGTGAGAAATGAACTCAGTTTAAAAGAAATATCAGATTATTTTAAAGATTATACAGATTATGCAATGCCACGGTTAAAGAAGAAGTTAAATTCGATGAGACAAAATATTCAGGTATGATACCTAAAAAATGCATGTATTAACTGGAGGTTCTTCTGAATTGATTTTTCTTAGCGACGGAATAATGAGAAATCAGTGGTATTAGAGATAGACAGTGGAATAATGTTTGAATTGTAAAGAAAAGTTGGTGATAGAATTCAAGAGATGATAGTATTCTGTTTCTACCGGCTATTGTCCGCTTAGTATATGGGGGATTTATAGCCTTGGTCACAGTTGATTAATAATTGAAAAGTCATAATTTGACAGTCAAGATCGATTCAGATGTCTAGTTTGATTAGATTATTTGCTTGAAAGATTATTCGAGTTATTTACAATTGTGCTGAATAATAAGAAAAATTAATTATTTGATAAGTAATGTAACCTTTTGATGACCACAAAAATTTAAAACATTTGATGTTTCTAAGAGATCTGAATTTGGGACTGCTAAGATGGCTTGAATTGTCGAAAGATTTTAAGTCAGTGATTGATTATTATCCATAGAAAATGATTACAGTCATGGATGTTCTGAATAGATCTTTAATGCCTATATTCGGCCAACACTAGGAATATTTAATAAAAAGCCATTCGGCCATAAATCCAAATCCTATTAGGATTGTTGTAACTCAAAACTTACCTTGGTGCCGATTGATGTCTAATCAAATGCCGGAAACTTTGTATCCTTCTTTCTTGAAATCGGCAATCACTAGATTACTTGAATAGATTAGTTTCGGCTTTTGAATGATTAATGAACACATATATTTACGAAACATGGCCTTCGCTGAATGCTATAGACACTTACCTTGTGGATTTTAAATCCCAAAACTCACCGAATAACTAGGGAACACGCAGCCTATGGTGTACCTTCGGGAAAAGAACTTCTCCTTCCTTGTAGTCGGCACTTAGTAAATCCTGAAAGATCTCTTCAAAGTTTCGACAACAAGATATTAATGGGGTTAGTCCTAGATTTCGAAAAATCTTAAAAGAAAAAAAGAGGATGAAACCGAATGAGATCTTACCCTTACTTTAGAAATCGGCAATCCTTGCTTGAACCTTTAACAATACTCGGCTATGTAGGCTAGAAGGATCTTGATTTCGGCTTTTTGATTGGTATAAAGAAAGAAAAGAGAAAGAAGAATAAAAATGGAGGATTCGACTAGAGCACAAGGTATTTCGGCTTGGCAAAAATAAAAGAGAAGAGAGGAGTTATTTGCTAGAGAGAATTTGGCAGAGAGAGTTGAAAGAAAGAATGAATGGCCCTCTTTTCCTTTAGTAGCCGAAATTACTAACTTAGAATCCCTTACTTGGCCATCACTCTTCTATTTTGATAGCTTTATCTCTTTAATTATCAATATATTCAAATTAAAAGAATCTAATCCATCAATTATCACTTATCTCTTAATAAAAATAATACTAATAATAACCCATCATTATCTATCTATTTGCCGAATTTTAAAGAGAATAAAACTCCTCTTTTAAGAGCCTTAATGCCGTCCACCTCTCTGCTCCTTGTAGCAAAAATAAAATTCTTTATTTGCTTCTCATGCGACTCGATCCTTGGCCCATTTGCCTATGTATGTGGCGTCACGTGCTAGGCCCTTAAGTGGTGCCTTGTAGCCATTTTACCAAGGCTATTTGTATGTCATATTTCACATACATTTTCTCTTAAGACCACCTTGCTTCATGTCTCTCTTTTAAACTTTAAACTTGACATTTCTAAACCATTTTCTTACATTTCTAAGACATTTCCTTACATTTCCAAGACATTTCCTTACATTTCCAAGACAAGACATTTCCTTACATTTCCAAGTCATTTCCTTACATTTCCAAGACAAGACATTTCCTTCCATTTCCAAGTCATTTTCTTATATTTCCAAGATAAGACATTTCCTTACATTTCCAAGTTTCCAAAAATGTTCACTATACATTCATAACACATAAGACATGCCATTTCGTATAATTAAATCAAAAATGCATAGGCCCATTTCCAGGATGTTACAATGATGGTGAAAGGACTTTGATGATCAGGATAGTAAAATGATGGTCTTGGGGTCGGGAGCAGAGAAGAAGAATGGAATCAACAAGTACCTTGCAAAACTTTCAAAATAAACTTCACTTCTTTTTTTTTATATTCGTTTTTTTCAATTTTTGTATTTTTTTTAACTCAAAATGTACGAAATAATACAAATAAGAACTCAAATTACAACTTGGGAAGTTTTTTATTTCAAATTCTTTTAAACTACGAACCTATTCTAGCTCTCGATTATTGTTGGAACTCCTCATTTTGTAGCTCTGATACCAAATAATACGATCGGCCTCGAGTGAGTCGAGTCGTAAATACCACATTTCGATCAATCTTTAGTAATCATTCGATTTACTCACACACTTAGTGCTAATTTCTTAGCTGAAGCTTTAATATCATCGCACACTTAGTGCCTTTATATTAACTGAATTTGAATCAGTATCGCACACACAGTGCCAATCAATATAGCTGAGGCTTTCTTTATTTCGTACACACAGTGCTAGTCACCTCTGTCTCAATTGTAATTACACACACTTAGTGCCACATTTCTCAATTCCACATATATCATTTTTAATTCAATACCACATATTCATTCATTTCATAACACATAGATATGGATTTAATGATTCGCATTATACTCGAACTTACCTTGGACGTCGAAATAACAAAACAAGTCAAATAATCGAGCACTTTATCTTTGCCTTGATCTCGATCCAAATCTCTCTTCTCTTGATCTTAATTTTACTTAGCCAAGGTCGAATATCACAAAGCTTCAAACTCTCTTTTTCTTTTCTTATTTCGGTGGAAAGAAGATGTTAATGGCCATTTTAATGTGTTTTTTTATTATATTAACATTAATAATCATTTTACCATTTTGCCCTTTTATTATTTCATTTAAAATTCCACTATCTATGTACATATATGTCCATCTCCACTATCTATGGTCTAATTAAAACATAAGGACCTTTCATTTAATAAGTCGTGCCAATTAAGACTTTTACAATCAGTACACAACTTTTACATTTTATGCGATTAAGTCCTTTTTGCAAATTAAGCACACAATCAATAAAATTTTCACACAGAATTTTCACACATACGCAATCACATATTGTAAACACCAAAATAATATTAAAATATTTTTTTGACTTCAGATTTGTGGTCCCAAAACCACTATTCTGACTAGGGTCTAAACTAGGTCGTTACAAATAATGCCTGCAATAAATGATATTGTCCAATAAATGATAAATGATAAAAATATTACTTTTATGCTTGAAATGAATGTGGAATGTGTTTATTTGAATCATATGAATATTATAAATGTAAGAAATAATCACATGCCTGATAATGCTTGAAAAACGTAAAATCCCATTTGAATAATTAAAAGTCGATGGATACATGATTTTTCATAATGAATATCCTGCATGTGTTGCACACTATTGTAGCTCTTTGTGAGAGTCCTATTTTGTTGATCGGTTGTGATTCTGTATATGTTTTGAAAACAAATGCAACTCTATGTGAGCGTCCTGTTATGTGATCGGTTGTGATCTGGCATATTTTGCAGAAGCTAATGTAGCTCTTTGTGAGTGTCCTGACATGGCTCGCTTGAACACCCTGAGATATGGCTATCCAGTGCTCCTGTTACATGGCTCTTCATGACCAATCCTAATAGACTCATTGTGAGTTTCCTGATTAAAAGTTCTTTGTGAACTTCCTGATTGTGGCTCTCATGAGCACTTCTAATTTAGCCTGAATAAGTTTCCTGTTACATGGCTCACCTGAGCATCCTAATATGTGGCTCGAGAGTGTGCTCTCTGGTTATATGCCCTAACGGGTACCCCCTGAATATGAGTTGATGGATCCTAATTTGAAACACCCCATACCCGGCCCACGAGCCTGGACCGGATCTGGTATGTTCCTTGAAGTATACCGGTTAAAAACTCGTCTGCACTTTGAAAAAAAACTTTAAGTGATTTTGGGAGAAAGTTCGAATTGGGTTGGGCTCGAGTTGAAAACAAATTTATTTGTTATTGAAACCCTTTACTATAGGTGACAAAATGTTTAGGCTTTGTTTTAAAATAAATCTACTTAAAATTCACTTGGTGAAAATTCGTACATAGTAATTAAAAGAAAAATTAAAGTAATTCAACTATGGCCTTATTACATCAAATAAATCCCAAAATTAAAACCTTAGTACTTAAAATAAAGTAGTCCAAATAAAATGAATTTCTTGCTGAGCATGGCCATCCCTAAGCTTCTCAGGCCTACCCATTACTTGATCATCACACAAAAATGTTCCCACAACTGGTGAGTCAATAGACTCAATGTGTAACATAACACTAAGTCTTAACAAATTTAGGCATTTCATAGCATACAAATTCATATATCATTGAATTAAAATGATGCAACCCAAACGCAAACCTAGATGCCATCCGCTACACATCACCCGTACCAACCTGCACACCGTGGTGACTACTAAGTCAACCCTCCATCCGCTACACACCATCGAAGCGATCATTGCGATCGACGTGCTCATCGTCCTTATGAGTATTCATGGTCTTAGGTCACCACACTCAGATATCATGGTCTTAGGTCACCACGTTCAGATATCGTCACCATATTCAGATCTCGTGGTCTTAGGTCGCCACATTCAAATATCGTGGTCTTAGGTCACCACATTCACTTCCCCTTTTCAATAACCCATATGCCCCATATCATACATATTATGCATTAACATGCCAAATTTCACATTCTTATTACTTATCACATGTTAAATATAACATATTTCATAATCCTAGTAGGAGTAGGAAACGTACCTGAGTACTTTGTACCATATCATGGTACTTTAGCCACATTCTTACACTTTCATATTAACACATATATCAAGTTTAAGCCATAAATCTATTAAGATTAGTGTGGGGTACACACCTGATTAACTTAGCAACTTCACTTCAAATCCCCGAAAATCCGATCTAAAGCCTTAGATCCTTAGTCCCTACATTCGGTCATTACTTAAAAATTTAATGAAGACCATTCGGCCATAAAACCAAATCCTATTAGGATTGTTGTAACCCAAAACTTACCTTGGTGCCGATTTCACTATAAATCAAATCCCGAAAACTTTGTGCTACTCCTCCCTTCAATCGGCCAATGCTAGATCATTTAACTTGATTAGTTTCGGCTTTTTAAACAAACAAAGAATAGATCTAATTACCAAAATAGACCTTGGCCGATTGTACTTATGCACTCACCTTGCGATTTTAAATCTCGAAAGTATTCCTTGTCTTAATTATCTGTCGAAATACCTATACACATATGTTAGATTCGATTCTAACATTAAATCATCATAGATGGCCCTTGGCCGAATGCTATAGACACTTACCTTGTGGATTTTAAATCCTGAAACTCACCGAATAACTAGGGAACACGCGGCCTATGGTGGACCTTCGGGAAAAGAACTCCTTCCTTGTAGTCGACACTTAGTAAATCCCGAAAGATCTCTTCAAAGTTTCGGCAACAAGATATTAATGGGGTTAGTCCTAGATTTCGGCAAATCTTAAAAGAAAAAGGATGAAACCGAATGAGATCTTACCCTTACTTTAGGAATCGGCAATCCTTGCTTGAGCCTTTAACAATATTCGGCTATGTAGGCTAGAAGGATCTTGATTTCGACTTTTTGATTGGTAGAAAGAAAAGAGAAAGAAGAATAAAGATGGAGGATTCAGCTAGAGCACAAGGTATTTCGACTTGGCAAAAATAAAAGAGAAGAGAGGAGTTATTTGCTAGAGAGAATTCGGCAGAGAGAGAGTTGAAAGAAAGAATTAATGGCCCTCTTTTCCTTTAGTAGCCAAAATTACTAACTTAGAATCCCTTACTTGGCCATCACTCTTCTATTTTGATAGCTTTATCTCTTTAATTATCAATATATTCAAATTAAAAGAATTTAATCCATCAATTATCTCTTATCTCTTAATAAAAATAATACTAATAATAACCCATCATTATCTATCTATTTACCGAATTTTAAAGAGAATAAAACTCCTCTTTTAAGAGCCTTAATGCCGTCCACCTCTCTGCTCCTTGTAGCAAAAATAAAATTCTTTATTTTCTTCCCATGCGACTCGATCCTTGGCCCATTTGCCTATGTATGTGGCGTCACTTGCTAGGCACTTAAGTGGCGCCTTGTAGCCATTTCAGCAAGGCTATTTGTATGTCATATTTCACATACATTTTCTCTTAAGACCACCTTGCTTCATGTCCCACTTTTAAACTTTAAACTTGACATTTCTAAAGCATTTCCTTACATTTCTAAGACATTTCCTTACATTTCCAAGACATTTCCTTACATTTCCAAGACAAGACATTTCCTCACATTTCCAAATCATTTCCTTACATTTCCAAGTCATTTCCTTACATTTCCAAGACAAGACATTTCCTTCCATTTCCAGGTCATTTTCTTACATTTCCAAGACAAGACATTTCCTTCCATTTCCAAGTTATTTCCTTACATTTCCAAGACAAGACATTTCCTTACATTTCCAAGTTATTTCCTTACATTTCCAAGACAAGACATTTCCTTCCATTTCCAAGTCATTTCCTACATTTCCAAGACAAGACATTTCCTTACATTTCCAAGTTTCCAAAAATGTTCACCATACATTCATAACACATAAGACATGCCATTTCGTATAATTAAATAAAAAATGCATAGGCCCATTTCCAGGATGTTATAGTTCTATCCCCCTTAAAAATAATTTCGTCCTCGAAATTACTTACTAACAAATAATCGTACATCTTAACTCACCGCACTACGCTTATGCTGCGCACTCTGATCTTAATAGAACCATCATACTTCCTAGGCACAATCTCTAAGTTCACGTCCCCTAGAACTCATTTCTAACGCTGCGATTTAATCTGATTAAAAAGTTTTATGCATCAGAATTTTGTTCCACTTATTAACCGCGAACAATTTTATGAAATAAAGATATTTAGAAGTAGTTTTTTCGATCACACAAAGTTTCAGTTCAAGTTCACTACCCTAATTCAGAGAATCACATTCACATTCATCAACAGAGACACCTTCATTCCTCAATAGAGGCATATTCATTCATCAACATCGACATATTTATTCAGTGGTATCTACCACCTACATTCACTATTCGAACACTCCCTGCCTTATTCCTATCCCAGGGGTATTTTCGTAATTTGTCCTACAGGGGTATTTTCGTAATTTTTCAAAATAAGGTTCCTTGGTAATTTTTTCAGTAAGGGTATTTTGGTAATTTTGTGTTTTCGGGGTATTTTTGGAAATTCTAAAATTCGGGGGTATTTCGGTAATTTTGAAACTCAGGGGTATTTCGGAAATAAACCAGGGTAAATTTGTAAAGTTTAATAGTTCAGGGGTATTTCAAAATTTGCAAAACTTTGAGGGTTCGTTTTGAGAATTTGTTTTCCAAAACGGTGATATTGCAAAAATTTTGGAAACTAGGGTCATTTTGGTAATTTCGTACGTCAGGGGCAATTTTGTAATTTTTCCAAAATCAAGGTATTTTAATATTTTGCAAATTAGGGTTTTTGAACATTTATAAAGTAAGGAAATTTTGATTAAACTATGGGTAGTTTGGATATTTTATAAACCAAGGGTTTTTTGTAATTTCACAACCAGGGGTATTTAGGTAATTTTTATAAATCGGAAATTTTTCAGAAAATTTTGTAAAAATAGTCTTCACAAATTAAAAGGGTCATTTTAAGAGTTTTAAAACTAGGGTTTTTATAAAAAAATACGGCTAGTTCCCTTTCGGGTTTTAGTTATTTGGTTTAGCCCATGAATAAGTCCTCATGGTTAGGGTGTACCAAAGCTACGCACCAGGTAGGATTCCAGCGAAGAGGAGGTGAGTCACTAGGACTGCTTAAGTACCAGGCTCTTCCGGATCCAATCCTAGACATGCGCACCATGGTTGCCACACCCTAACTCGGCGACTTAACCACAGGTTTGTTTAAGTCAGGCACTTAAGTCTTATGTAATAGTTGGGGTAAACTAGTCCTAGGGTTCAAATACTTATCATACTATTTCTACGTTCCATTCCTACCCTTCTACAGATCATTCAATAAATCACACAAATGGATAGAAGTACTTACCTGGTGGACTGCGGGTCGGAGACTTAGGTGCCATGCCAGAAAAACCTGCTTATTTCCAAAATAATATTTTCATAAAACTTACTTGGGCTCGCTTTGAAAACGTTTTGGGCCTTAAACCTCAGGCCGAGAGTTTGAAACAGGCTCTGATACCACACTGAAACACCCCATACTCGACCCACGAGCCTGGACCGGATCTGGTATGTTCTTCGAAGTAAACCGGTTAAAAATTTGTCTGCACTTTGAAAAAAAAACTTTAAGTGATTTTGCGAGAAAGTTCGAATTGGGTTGGGCTCGAGTTGAAAACAAGTTTATTTCATTATTAAAATCCTTTACTTTAGGTGACAAAATGTTTAGGCTTTGTTTTAAAATAAATCTACTTAAAATTCACTTGGTGAAAATTCGTACATAGTAATTAAAAGAAAAATTAAAGTAATTCAACTATGGCCTTATTACATCAAATAAATCCCAAAATTAAAACCTTAGTACTTCAAATAAAGTAGTCCAAATAAAATGAATTTCTTGCTAAGCATGGCCATCCCTAAGCTTCTGCCGACCCGGTCCATTACTGATCATCACCTGAAAAATGTTCCCAAAACGGGGTGAGTCAACAGACTCAATGTGTAACACAACACTAAGTCTTAACAAATTTAGGCATTTCATAGCATACAAATTCATATATCATTAAATTAAAATGATGCAACCCAAACCCAAACCTAGATGCCATCCGCTACACATCACCCGTACCAACCTGCACACCGTAGGGACTACTAAGTCAACCCTCCATCCGTTACACACCATCGAAGGCAGTCGCTGCAGTCGACGTGCTCATCGTCCTTATGAGTATTTGTGGTCTTAGGTCACCACACTCAGATATCGTGGTCTTAGGTCACCACGTTCAGATATCGTCACCACATTGAGATCTCGTGGTCTTAGGTCACCACATTCAAATATCGTGGTCTTAGGTCACCACATTCACTTCCCCTTTTCAATAACCCATATGCCCCATATCATACACATTATGCATTAACATGCCAAATTTCACATTCTTATTACTTATCACATGTTAAATATAACATATTTCATAATGCTAGAAGGAGTAGGAAACGTACCTGAGTACTTTGTACCATATCATGGTACCTTAGCCACATTCTTACACTTTCATATTAACACATATATCAAGTTTAAGCCATAAATCTATTAAGATTAGTGTGGGGTACACACCTGATTAACTTAGCAACTTCACTTCAAATCCCAAAAATCCGATCTAAAGCCTTAGAACCTTAGTCCCTACATTCGGCCATTACTTAAAAATTTAATGAAGACCATTCGGCCATAAAACCAAATCCTATTAGGATTGTTGTAACCCAAAACTTACCTTGGTGCCGATTTCACTATAAATCAAATCCGAAAAACTTTGTGCTACTCCTCCCTTCAATCGGCCAATGCTAGATCATTTAACTTGATTAGATTCGGCTTTTTGAACAAATAAAGAATAGATCTAATTACCAAAATAGACCTTGGCCGATTGTACTTATGCACTCACCTTGCGATTTCAAATCCCGAAAGTATCCCTTGTCTTCATTATCTGTCGAAATACCTATACACATATGTTAGATTCGATTCTAGCATTAAATCATCATAGATGGCCCTTGGCCGAATGCTATAGACACTTACCTTGTGGATTTTAAATCCTGAAACTTACCAAATAACTAGGGAACACACGGCCTATGGTGTACTTTCGGGAAAAGAACTTCTCCTTCCTTGTAGTCGACACTTAGTAAATCCCGAAAGATCTCTTCAAAGTTTCGGCAACAAGACATTAATGGGGTTAGTCCTAGATTTTGGCAAATCTTAAAAGAAAAAGGATGAAACTGAATGAGATCTTACCCTTACTTTAGGAATCGGCAATCCTTACTTGAACCTTTAACAATATTCGGCTATATAGGCTAGAAGGATCTTGATTTCGGCTTTTTGATTGGTAGAAAGAAAAGAGAAAGAAGAATAAAGATGGAGGATTCAGCTAGAGCACAAGGTATTTCGACTTGGCAAAAATAAAAGAGAAGAGAGGAGTTATTTGCTAGAGAGAATTCGGCAGAGAGAGAGTTGAAAGAAAGAATGAATGGCCCTCTTTTCCTTTAGTAGCCGAAATTACTAACTTAGAATCCCTTACTTGGCCATCACTCTTCTATTTTGATATCTTTATCTCTTTAATTATCAATATATTCAAATTAAAAGAATTTAATCCATCAATTATCTCTTATCTCTTAATAAAAATAATACTAATAATAACCCATCATTATCTATCTATTTGTCGAATTTTAAAGAGAATAAAACTCCTCTTTTAAGAGCCTTAATGTCGTCCACCTCTCTGCTCCTTGTTGCAAAAATAAAATTCTTTATTTGCTTCCCATGCGACTCGATCCTTGGCCCATTTGCCTATGTATGTGGCGTCACTTGCTAGGCCCTTAAGTGGCGCCTTGTAGCCATTTTAGCAAGGCTATTTGTATGTCATATTTCACATACATTTTCTCTTAAGACCACCTTGCTTCATGTCCCTCTTTTAAACTTTAAACTTGACATTTTTAAAGCATTTCCTTACATTTCTAAGACATTTCCTTACATTTCCAAGACATTTCCTTACATTTCCAAGACAAGACATTTCCTTACATTTCCAAGTCATTTCCTTACATTTCCAAGACAAGACATTTCCTTCCATTTCCAAGTCATTTCCTTACATTTCCAAGACAAGACATTTCCTTACATTTCCAAGTTATTTCCTTACATTTCCAAGACAAGACATTTCCTTCCATTTCCAAGTCATTTCCTACATTTCCAAGACAAGACATTTCCTTACATTTCCAAGTTTCCAAAAATGTTCACCATACATTCATAACACATAAGACATGCCATTTCGTATAATTAAATCAAAAATGCATAGGCCCATTTCCAGGATGTTACATAATTTGTACACCTCGAGTGTACTACATAAGTATCTGTAACACCCCAAATCCGGCCTAGTAGTTATGCCCGAATCTGGCGTGTCGCATTGAAGTGTTTTTGCGAAAACCTTGTTTTCATTGAAAACCCTTCTAGAGAAAAGTTAAGTAAAATCCAGTTTTCTTTCAAAACGAGGTGTATCCAAAAAAACCATTTCTTGTTACTATGTAAAAGCAATTTCCTTTGCCAGCGGAAGCTCGTTCTTAAAACACAATTATTTTCAAAAAACTTGAAATATGCTTAAAGGAAATAAATCTAGATTCCGTTTCAAAATTTCAATGCATAGTGGAAGCAATGGAATAATTGCTAGAGGGAAAACCTTATTACAATCTGATATAAAATAACTTAAAATCTAGAATTTAGATATTAAGAATAACAAGTCTAATCGTCTTGCTAGTTGGCCACCTTTGAGTCCCTCCATTCGTTGAACCGCCTAGTGAGGATCACCTGAGAAAAATAAAAGAGAGAGTGAGTTTTCGAAAACTCAGTGTGTACGACCCTCGTCAAACAAAAACATACATATCATAATAATAACATAATAATTTCATACATGAAATGCAGTGCAAACCCTCCCCAAATAATCCATCGGTACACATCGTCTCCGTCCAACCGAAACACTTCGTAGGGATTTCCAAATTGACCCACCCATCCGATACACTTCAAGGGTAGCCCGGTTGTGGTACTACCTAACATTGTAGCAAAGCTGCTTATCAAATATTGGGCTTAAAAAGCCATTGGTGGATCCACGGTCGTCAAGCAACCATGTGATCCTCATATAATTCCTCCGTTCCATAATTCCCACCCATATGCATCCTAAACAGAATATCATATGAATGCAGCAAATATACGAGTAACATCCATAAAGCTTACATTCAACACATAGAGGTATTTTAGTCATTTCACAAATCAAGGGTATTTTGATAATTCTTAATAGTATGGGTCTTAATTACGAACCTTGGCCCGTCAACAAGTCTTTGCGACTAAAGTGAATAGACACTACGCACCGGGTAGGATTCCAGAGAAGAGGAGGTGGGTCACTAAGACCGCTTAAGTACCAAGCTCTCCCTAGATCCAATCCTAGACATGCATATGCCTGTTGCCATACTTAAACCTTATGACTTGTTCACAATCGCACTTAATAAATTATTAAAGTTTTATGTAAGGTTAAGCAGTTTACCAAATACTGAGCCCAAGACCCCTTACAAAGCCGAAACAAATTCACATACGTTCATATGGCCCACTAGGCCCAATCTCATTCGTACGACCTATTAGGCCCAAATTACATTCGTATGGCCCATCTGGCCCAGATCAATTCCAAGCCATGTAACTAGCATGACTAGTTCATCACTTATTACCAAATCATCAAATTCGCCTATTTCGAGCCTACGGCCCATCGGGCCCATTTTGCCCATACTGGTCCAGTTGGTCACAACACGAACCAAGTCCATGAGATCACTCATGGGGTCTCTGTTATTGGTTCCATTTCCCTCATACGAGTGTTCGCACACTCGCAAGACTACCAAAGCCAAACTTTCGGGATTTCAGGATTTCTCAATCCATTGTATGTGTATAGTATATGTACACATCAGATAACAAAACATGCTGCGATCTCCTTAGCCACGATCCTACAAACGATGTCACTCAATGATTAATCACATATACTTATCGAATACTTTACCAAAAGCCGAAGTCTCACCTTAACCTTACTTAAACCACCAAGCCTTAATAACTTTTCCTCTATCACTAATCATAAGTACTTCCTAAATCTGCATCAATATTAATTATTAAAAGCTGAACCATAAGAGACTTATATCCATCTTAAATCACCCTTACATTACTTACGACCATTCGGCGAACCTTCAAAACCAAAAGTGAAGAATACTTACCCAAATCCCGAAATGCATAAAGAGTAATTCGGTAGAGATCTGAAGAACAGAGATTCAATATCAATCCCCTACCAAAATCGATTTAGAAAGAGTGAGGGAGAGAAGAAGTTAGTTCTAGCAAGATCAATTGAAAGAGTAAAGTACTTACACAAGAATCGGCTAGGTTAAAGAAATAGTGCCGGCACAAAAAGAATTTCGGCAAAGGGAGGGTGGAATTATTCGGCTTTTGAGAGTTTGGAAAAGGTAACAAGAAGAAAAGAAAAGATCAAATGTGCTTGTGTGAGGGTAACTACAGGATATTCGGTAAAGAAAAGAAAGACTGACCTATTTGCAAAACTCTCCAAATGCTGAAAGCCACAATGAAAATTCGTAATACCCCCTAAAAGACCCAAAAACGACACTCATCTACCCTCCTAAGCCGAATTTATACACTTTCCACTTTCCAAAACAGCACCAACTCTTCACACTTCTTAGCTCCTAACTTTTCTCCCTGATAACTCCTCAATATCATCCTAAATTTTCTCCAAGATAAGCTCTTACAATCTCTCCATGACCATTTCAAACCTCTTATCCCTTAGACTTTCACTGCAACACAAACTCTAGCCATCCTGACAGCAAAATAAATACCCTAATAAAATACCATGCCACTACTCGAACCTTGGACTCCCTTGCCTGCTAATGACACCACCTCCCTGCTCCCTAAGTGGCGCCACTTTACCACTACACCACAAGCTCTTTTGTGTCATTTTTCTTCTTCATTTTTTTAAAAGGCCTACTAATGAAGTCACAGTTCCCTTGGGGCTAAAACCAAAATTTTTCCTATACTCTTACTTGATCCCAGGACATCTCTAACACCCCTAGACACTCCAAATTCATTAACCCTCAAAGTCCACATGCCAATTTTCATTTTTTCGCTCACTTAAAAATTTTCTGAGACCTAAAGTCCAAAGCCCAATATGCCCAATTCTACTAGGCCCAAATTTGGGGCGTTACAGTATCCATCAATATTTTAGATTAATTCAACGACAGAAAAATCCCGATATAAGAATATATGAATAAGAAATGGGTTATTACACGTATCTGCCTGAAATACATGAAAATGATGACACATGATATACGGAAATATGAGATGATGATATATGTACATGGAATTTATTTGATGAATACCTTCATCCATGATTATAGATTTGTACACCTTGAGTGTACTACTCGTTTGACATTGATATTTTCGATGATTTAATGGGTAAAGTTCCAACATGAAATAATCTGAAATCGAAATACATCATTATGAATATGTACTTGTAATAAAAATATATGATTTATACATGTTAGATGAATACATGATATGGAAAGTATATATATCTGGAAATCTGATTGTTGTTAAGCCCATATATGTTTCTTGATGTTATTGTAGAATGTATGACCAACAAGGGGAATGAGAATATGTGTAGGGCTTGAGCTCAAATTAATTGAATGTGCCTCACATGTTTATCTTGAAATAGAATGAATGGTAAGTTAAGTACTATGTTATACAAACTTACTAAGCATATATGCTTACCCTGCTTTATTTCCCTGTTTAATAGTAAATCGAAAGCTTGTTGGATTGAAAGCTTGGCAGAGATCACTCACACTATCCATTGACCATTTCGGTACATACAGTAAATCAATTATGGTTATAATGGCATGTATAGGTTAATTGGCCTTATTGGCATGTAAATGATTTGGTTATAACTAGCCATTGGAATGGCTTGTGATGAACATGTTTTGATATAATTACAAGTGAATTTGTTATGTTTGAGGAATGAATGTGACCATACATATATGCATTTGGTAAATAGGTAAGTATGAATGATAAATGAACATGATAATAAATTATCATCCGAGGTACCGAAGAGTACATTAGTTGTATGTGAGATTATGTCATGCATGAGATTTAGTTTTTTACTTAAATTAATTGTCTTGAAATGACTTGTGAATGTGTGCTTGTGTATGTATATGACTAGATGGGTGAGAAATATGGCTTAGAAAATAGCCTATTTTCGTCCACATGGGTAGAGACACAGGCGTGTGTCTCAGCCATGTGTGACACACAGCCTGGCACAAGGGCATGTGGTTTGGCTATGTGTCCCCTGCATCTCAAAATTTGAGAAACAAAATGCTCAGAATTGGGCATCAGGCAGTGACACGGGCGTGTGTCTCAGCCGTGTGTGATACACGACCTAGAACACGGGCGTGTGTCTTAATCGTATGAAACCTGCACCTAAATTGCGAAAAATTGAATTTACCACAGGGCCTAGCACACGGGCATGTGGCAGGCCGTGTGGCACAGGTCATAGAGTTACACGGGGTCAGGCACGGCCTGCAGCACGAGCATGTCCTATAGTCGAACGGGCGTGTCCCTTAACCACACGATTGTGTGTGCCCTGCATTTAGGAAAATTTTTGAAATTTCACAAAAAATTCTCTGAATATTTAGTTTAGTCCCGATCTTACTCTACATGATTTGGGCCTCGAGGGCTCATGTAAGGGACTGTATGGTTAATTTGATTGAAATCGAATTTGAATATTAAATGCTTGAAGAATGTTTGTTATTTGTCTTGTAAACTCTAGCAACACTCTATAACCCTGTTTCGACGATGGATTCGGGTTAGGGGTGTTACAAATTGTGAGAATAGTTGTCGAAGAAATAACTTGAAAACAATAAGATAAAATATGATAATGATAAACTAGGATCCCCAACGTGAATATTCAACAGAATGCTAAGTGCTCACAAGGTATAAATGATTGCTGATTGTCGATGCATTAAATTGCAATGAATATCTTACCAAGCTTAACTTCTATATTTAATCTAAGACTTAAAGATGTACATTAACCACACCTTCTGATGATGGCAATGGAACACTATTAAGAACAAGTGGATTAAATTCCTCTAATCATCAAGCAATTACCGCTATCATGCATGTTAGCTTGAATTGTTGCTACAGTTTCCAGTGTCAGTGACCGCAATAACACTTCCATGCTAAAAACATTCAAACCCAAAGATTAAACAGCAGAAGAAAGATTGAATAAAATAACATTTAACCCAGAAATCATGTGTACATCCGTACAAACATGAAATAGAAAGTAATCACCATAGTTGAGAAAAGAAATATAAAAGAAACAAGTGGAGAATATATTTCTAGACAATCTCGACTTGAATCTCTCCATTCCCTCTTGTGTCGCACTCATGGCTCCCCGTCGAGAGCTGATCTGCATCCCTTTCACGTCGATTCACCCATAGGAGACTTAAGCTACCATAGCTGAAAAGCTTCAAAAGATAGGTTGAAGAAGATAATACCCTCTAAAAAGCCTTTCTTTTTTCCTCCCTTTCATGTGAATATTTATATTATTCAAAATAGCACATGTGTCCTTTCATCAGAATCATGCTACCACTATACGTAAAAGTTGGTTATACCAGACTGGACAGCTCACACATTTTTGTTCTTATCTGGACAGTTGTTAGGTGCGGCGACAATTCTGGGCGCAATCTGGAAATACTCATGCAACGACATCGGTACCAAAACATGACAAAATTAAGGATAAATATAGGCTAAGATCCACTGAGTTATAAAATGCAATTTACTGAATTGAAAATGACAAAATATGTGCTAAAGATAACTAAATGGGGACAAATTAACCAATAAGTAGGGAGAAAACATATGTTCTTTCTAATACTATCACACCCCTAAACTTGCGTTTTTACTTGTCCTCAAGTAAAACAGAAACTAGCAAGGCTACACAAGAATTCACTAAGGAAAATGAACATTCTAGTAGCTTGAATCACCTAAAATCCCAATGAATGAGTCATATTCAAATGACTAAATATTGCATCGATAATACATAAGTTTGAATGAATAAGATTGCAACTTCATCAAAACCAGCATCAAGCTTCAAATCCTAAATTCTATCTACCAATACAACATTTATTATACAATACTAAGTATCTGTGAAGATCATAAACATATGTCTCTTCTTTTGCTTTTTTTTTTTTGTGAATAAGGGATATCATTGCATTACAGTACCCTTGTTCCTGAGAAGTAACGATGGAGTGCAACAAACCCCTACGGAGTACGTAATTGCACCGAAACACACTCATGCAGCAACAACCTTTGGTCAGAATCATTTTTCTAACGCTTGCATTGGAGTGTTCCCTATTTAATATTTCACAATACACCCACTTTGGAGTGTCTCTTATTCATAACTATATATATAAGCAGCTGTAAAAGGTAGATTCATTTAAGATTTAAGGAATGCTACTAGTCATCCATTACTAATTCAACCTAAATCATTTATCAAATAGTTTAAGACACAACATTTAGTCAAATTTATCCAACTCATTTATTGATAATTCACATGATTCAAGAATTAAACATCGAATGTAATAAAAATTTTCAAACACATTTGCATTAACCACAAATAAACCTTGCATGCTTCATTAAACTAAAAAAATTTTGAAATGTAGGTGTATTTCCAAACCTCATATGTGTGAACACCCCAAACTCAGCCCATACGTTTCGACCAGATCTGGTATGTTACGGGTTGTACATTGAAAAATTTTTCTTCGTTGGTTTTAGAAATCGTAAGTTAGTTAGACAATTTTTGAATAGATAGGTGACTTTTTGAAAATAAAACCTTGTATTATTATTATTTTGAATAATTAAACCTTTGACAAAAATTCATAAGTTGCAAATATTAAAAACTAAGCAGTGAAATATAAATTATGGGGCCTTATTACATATAATTTCCCAAAACTAAAATCTTAAGAAAAACTGAAATAATCTAATGAAATATAAATAAAAAATTGGATGGCCCTCCAGTCAGTCTCGGCTCCCATGTCCACGATCTACTGCTCATCTAAAAGAGTAGAGAAAAAGGAAAGCAGTGAGTCACCAAGACTCAGTGTATAAATCTCAAAACACACAACGACCTGAGCCCACAAACACATTATGGGCCCTGGCCCATACATAAAGGCAACAATCATGAATATAAATGAAATATTAAACAATGAATAGCCCAACCCATCCTAGGTTTCCATCCTCTACACACCAACCCGTGCCAACCATCACACCTTGGGGATTTCTATAATCAACCCTCCATCCGCTACACACCATATACGATAAAATTATATCGCTATTCCTGTTATTCAGGAATCATTAAACATGGCATAGCCACTGATCACTGTGTGACCTAACATTCATATTTGTGGGATTTCTACCACCGATCACTATGTGACCTATCATGCACTTCTATTTCAATAACATAATCCCACCCCATGCATACACATAAAAGAAACATCATGCAGATTTATACATATTTCGATACACATAGAGAGTTCTATGTTTACGTACCTAGCATCTTAGCATAACCCCTTTTTGGGTTCCATTCGACTGTCTATACAGCCTCTTTCCGGCTTTTTAGCCCATAACATAAATATATAGACATACATACAAGATTAATAGTGTGTTAAAGATCTACACACATGATTACTGATAAAACGATTCTTTCTATGTCGACGCTATCCTTAGTCGACACAACTGCTATCTGCCTAAGGTGTTGTTTAGAAGCCGGTCCACAACCAAGTGGCCAATCTCAAACGGCAGATACCGCTCGTTTCTTAAACTTAGGGATTCTCTCCTTTGCCTGATCTATATTTAATTCCATCATAAGTCCTTGTCAGAACTACTATCACAATTTATATCGTTAATCCTCATCATAAAGTTAAGATCTTGCATATAATAAGCGAATCAAGTAAAAATCTAGGGAAAATCTTCTTACCTTAAAATCCCAAAATTGGAGACTAACGTTTTTTCAGCTTTTAGATCTAGACGACCAAGTTTCCTTCAAATCTCGGAATGCCGCCCAACATAGAACCATTAAACTATTAGCTTTTCGGTTTTTTCCTTTCAAGAACTGAAATAGAACATGAGATCTAACAGAAATCGACACTTACCTTAGCACAGGGAATTCGACTAGCACTTGGAGAGAAGATTCGGCAATGTCAAAAAAGAAGTTTTAAATGCCGGAAGAATAGAACTAACTCACAAATGGGATGAATAGAGAAAAACGATGGGGATTTCAACTTTTTAGAGAAATCGGCTCAAGAGAAAAGGAGAGGTTTCGGCTTGTAAAGAAATTAAAGAATAGAAATTGTAGAGGGAGAGGCTAAGAATTTCGACACAAGAATGAAGAGGAAATTAGGGTTTAAATGCCAGAATCAATGAAATATCCCCCCTATTTATAGGAATTTCGACACCTATTGTTTAAAACCAAAAACGCCCCTCCTGATAACTAAAAGTCAAGCTAATAAAAAGGGAAAATTCGGCACTCGTTATCTATGAAGTAGCCAAGTTCTTTATTCCTCTAGGTGGTAGATTTTCAGCCATCACCTTACCTTGCAGATAGCTCCTTTCTTTTCTCCTTTTTATCTTCTATATTATCGATTATAAAATCCATATAAATCCTCCTATTTTTGAGCCTTATTGCCGTCCACTTCACCCAACCCTAATGTCGAATTTAGCTAAATTAAATTAAAGGATTTGGACTCTATGAAACTTAAATTTTGGGCCCCTTACTCCCTTGTATGTGGCGTCACCCCTTGCTCCCTTTAAAGTGCTGAAAATGGCCCAGAAACATGGGGTCCTTGCGATCAAAAACTTGGGCTCCTTTAATTGTTAATGACGCCACCTTCAAATTCCCTTGCAGTCCACCTATTTTTGGGCCACAAGCCCACGTTGGTATTTTAAACACAATTACCTCCTTTTAACTCTATAATGCCCAATCAGATAATTTAACCAAGGCCTTTGCCTACTCCTGAGCCCAATTGGACCTCTATCACTTAAATTAACATATTAAACATATCCTTACACTAAACGCATAGACCCATTAATTCAGGATGTTATAGTTCTACCCCCTTAAAGAAATTTCATCCTCGAAATTTCCAACTAACTATTAATCGTACTACCCAAGTCTCACCACTATGCTTTCGCTGCGAACTCTGGTTCTGACACAGCCATTCTACCCCTACCACGACTACGCGGCGGATGTCCACGACCCCTTGTACTCATTCTACCAATTCGCGTTTATCTGATTAGAAATTTTATGAATTATTAATTTCTTTCACTGATTAACCACGAACAATCTTATGGACAGTAGTTTCAAGAGTAGTTCTTTCGAATTCGAAATTATATCTACAGGTTTCAGTCTCAAGTTTGTCTCCTAGTTCCAAGAACCACATACATTCAACCATCATACATCAGCATGCAAATAGCATCCATGAGTTCACTTCATCAAGTAAGAGTATTTTTCGTAGTTTCACTACCCAGGGGTTTTTCTGTAATTTTGTCCTACAGGGTTTTTCTCGTAATTCCTCAAACTAGGGTATCTTGGTGATTTCCTTTGAATTAGAGGTATTTTGGGTTTTTTTGAAGCAGGGGTACTTTGGAAAATTTAATTTTGCAAATCGGGTCACTTTTGTAAATCTAGGGGGTTTTTGGGTAAATTTGCAAAACATAAGTATTTTATAAAATCACAATTGCTTTGAAAATTTTCACAAACCAAGGGTATTCTGGAAATTTTCACCAATCAGGTGTATTTTGGAAATTTTACAAAGCTTGGGGGTATTTTGATTGCGAAATAGGGTGGCTGGTCCCTTGCGGGTTTTAATTATAGATTTTGGCCCATCAACAAATCCTCGTGGCTAAGGTGAACAGTCACTATGCACCAGGTAGGATTCCAGTGAAGAGGAGGTGAGTCACTAGGACTGCTTAAGTACTCAGCTCTTCCTGAATCCAATCCTAGACATGCGTATGCCTGTTGCCACACCCTAACCTATTGACTCATTCACGGGTTTGTTTAGTTGGATTAAATCTTATGGAATTGAAGAGTTGTTTATCTAAGCCTAAGGTCCATTAATGCTATTCTACGTCCTTCAAGCCCATTAAACCCACATATATATCACAATAAGAGTTTAGAATACTTACCTGCGTGGATCGGGTGCCGGTAGACTCGAAGGCCATATCTTCTTCCAGATTTTTTTCAAATCCACATCAACTTTTCAAAACATTATTAGACCCATTTCACAGCCCGAGTTTTGAACTGGCTCTGATACCAAAATGTAAACACCCCAAACCCAGCCCATACGTTTTGACCAGATCTGGTATGCTACGGGTTGTACATTGAAAACTTTTACTTTGTTGGTTTTAGAAATCGTAAGTTAGTTAGGCAATTTTTGAATAGATAGGTGACTTTTTGAAAATAAAACCTTGTATTATTATTATTTTGAATAATTAAACCTTTGACAAAAATTCATAAGTTGCAAATATTAAAAACTAAGCAGTGAAATATAAACTATGGGGCCTTATTAATATAATTTCCCAAAACTAAAATCTTAAGAAAAACTGAAATAATCTAAAGAAATATAAATCAAAAATTAGATGGCCCCTCGAGTCCGTCTCGGCTCCCATGTCCACGATCTACTACTCATCTGAAAGAGTACAGAAAAAGGAAAGCGGTGAGTCACCAAGACTCAGTGTATAAATCTCAAAACACACAATGACCTGAGCCCACAAACACATTATGGGCCCTGGCCCATACATGAATGCAACAATCATGAATATAAATCAAATATTAAACAATGAATAGCCCAACCCATCCTAGGTTTCCATCCTCTACACACCAACCCTTACCAACCATCACACATTGGGGATTTCTACAATCAACCCTCCATCCGCTACACACCATAACGACAGCCATACTGCCTATTCCTGTTATTCAGGAATCATTAAATGTGGCACAGCCACCGATCGCTGTGTGACCTAACATTCATATTTGTGGGATTTCTACCACTGATCACTATGTGACTTATCATGCACTTCCCCTTCAATAACATAATCCCACCCCATGCATACACATAAAAGAAACATCATGCAGATTTATACATATTTCGATACACATAGAGAGTTCTATGTTTACGTACCTCGCATCTTAGCATAACCCCTTTTTGGGTTCCATCTGACTGTCTATACAGCCTCTTTCTGGCTTTTTAGACCATAACATAAATATATAGACATACATACAGGATTAATAGTGTGTTAGAGATCTACACACCTGATTACTGGTAAAACGATGCTTTCTAAGTCGATGCTATCCTTAGTCGACTATTACATTTATATGTTAAAAAATAATCAAATAAACTTTCTGTACTATTTAATAAAATAAACATGTATAATATAATAAATTCATCCGTTCTTACTTTTGCTCACATTTCAATTTAATCCTTTACTCATAAATTTATTCAAAGCTGTCCTTTTGTGTCGATGCTATCCTTAGTCGACACAACTGCTATCTGTCTAAGGTGTTGTTCAGAAGCCGGTCCACAACCGAGTGGCCAATCTCGAACGGCAGATACCGTTCATTTCTTAAACTTAAGAGTTCTCTCCTTTGCCTGATCCATATTTAATTCCATCACAAGTCCTTATCAGAACTACTATCACAATTTATGATTGTTAATCCTCATTATAAAGTTAAGATCTTGCATATAATAAGCGAATCTAGTAAAAATCTAGGGAAAATCTTCTTACCTTAAAATCCCGAAATTGGAGACTAACAGTTTTTCGACTTTTAGATCTAGACGACCAAGTTTCCTTCAAATCCCAGAATGCCTCCCAACATAGAACCATTAAACTATTAGCTTTTCGGCTTTTGCCTTTCAAGAACCGAAATAGAACATGAGATCTAACAGAAGTTGACACTTACCTTAGCACAGGGAATTCGGCTAGCACTTGGAGAGAAGATTCGGCAATGTCAAAGAAGAAGTTTTAAATGCCGAAAGAATAGAACTAACTCACAAATGGGATGAATAGAGAAAAACGATGGGGATTTCGGCTTTTTAGAGAAATCGACTCAAGAGAAAAGGAGAGGTCTCGGCTTTTGAAGAAATTAAAGAATAGAAATTGTAGAGGGAGAGGCTAAGAATTTCAGCACAAGAATGAAGAGGAAATTAGGGTTGAAATGCCAGAATCAATGAGATATCCCCCCTATTTATAGGAATTTTGGCACCTATTGTTTAAAACTGAAAATGCCATTTCTGTTAACAAAAATCAAGCTAATAAAAAGGGAAAATTCGGCACCCGTTATCCATGAAGTAGCCGAATTCTTTACTCCTCTAGGTGGTGGATTTTCTGTCATCACCTTGCCTTGCAGATAGCTCCTTTCTTTTCTCCTTTTTATCTTCTATATTATCAATTATAAAATCCATATAAATCCTCCTATTTTGAGCCTTGTTGCCGTCCACTTCACCTAACCCTAATGCTGAATTTAGCTAACTTAAATTAAAGGATTTGGGCTTTATGAAACTTAAATTTTGGGCCCCTTACTCCTTTGTGTGTGGCGTCACCCCTTGCTCCTTTAAAGTGCCGAAAATGGCCCAGAAACATGGGGTCCTTGCGATCAAAAACTTGGGCCCCTTTAATTGTTAATGACACCACATTCAAATTCCCTTGCAGTGCCACCTATTGTTGGGCCACAAGCCCACGTTGGTATTTTAAACACAATTACCTCCTTTTAACTCTATAATGCCCAATCAGATAATTTAACCAAGGCCTTTGCCTAATCCTGAGCCCAATTGGACCCCTATCACTTAAATTAACATATTAAACATATCCTTACACTAAACGCATAGACCCATTAATTCAAGATGTTACAATATGCATTCCCCCAAACTTAAAGTTTGCATTGTCCTCAATGCACTAAAATTAAAATGCAATGACAACAGAAATGCATCAAAAATTTGCACTAACAAAATAAAAATTACAACTACGTGCAGTGCATGAACACTACAGCTAAAAAAACTGAAATCAAACTAACTCAATTTTCCACAGCCACAGATATGGCTGCACAATGTTTCTTCTTCCTCCTCTTTTTCTCCTCCTTGCATTTTTTATCTTTAAAGCACTTTCTCTTCTTTTCTTTGGGCTTCGTACGGTCCTCGGATCGCTCTTCAAGTTCCGACTCTACCCCAACATCATCGGTTGCTTCCTCTATAGCTTCTATCAATCTAGCTCCATCTCGCTCCAAATTATCAATAGTTGCACCCACAAACTTGGGTGCAATGACAATGTTCTGAGCAATTCTTTCTTAGCATCTTCCTCCTCGTCCTTCTCGTTCACATCTTGATGAGTCATAAGTGATAGTACAATAGCACGAATTGTGTTGACAATAAAGCCCAAGTGCATCGACAATGATACCTAATTATTCTACAAAAAAAAAGAAGTATTAAAAACTTGAAAAAAATAAAATAAAATCACATAATGATAAATTCAATAAAAATTAAAATTTTTGACCAATTTAATGGTCTCAGCTTGTTCTGATTAATATTCCCAAAATATTGTTTCAACTGTTGTCGGTTCACTTTGAACTGGTGTCCATCATGTAAGTCTCTGATTATGGCTGCACCATGAGGAAATACTTCAACAACTTCTAAAGGTCCAAACCAACATGAGCTCAATTTACACGGGTGCAATTTTAGTCTAGAATTGAATAATAAAACTTGTTGACCTGCGATAAGTTGTCACAAAATAATTCTGTCATGCCATCATTTAATCTTTTCCTTGTAAATTGCAGTGCTTTCATAGGCATTTCGCCTAATCTCCTCTAGTTCAGTGATATCCAATAGCCTTTTCTTTCCAGTAGCTTCATAGTCCATGTTCACTTTATTAATACCCCGCATTGCTTTGTACTCCAGTTTAACTGGCAAGTGACATGCTTTTCTGAGACACCCAATGAGAGTTTTCCACACAGTAGATAATTAACCAAATCTGCATACCAAGGGGTTGAATCTACAGCAAATAACTTCTCATCTGGGAATGCATCAATAATTTGAAGTATGTTTCCATATTCGCTGCCAACTTCCAATCGAGATAGATGGTCTGCAATTTGATTCTCTGAACCTTTGCAGTCTTTTATCTCGATGTCAAATTCTTGCAACATTAAGATCTAGCATATCAGTCTCAGTTTTGCATCCTTATTCACAAAAATATATCTCAACACCGAGTGATCAGTAAATACAGTAACCTTTGCACTGACAACATAAAAATGAAACTTGTCAAAAGCAACAATTACAGCCAACAATTCTTTCTTTGTAGTGGTATAATTGATTTGAGCCTCTGTAAGAGTTTTGCTATCATAATTGTCACACCCTAAACCCAGCCCAGACGTTATGGTCGAATCCGAAAATGTCACATCAAAGGCACAACTCAAAACAATTTTTGCTAAGTTAAAATTTAAGGCCTAAAAGCCTAAAAATCCTTGACGTCTTGTTAAGTAATGATAAAAGCCCATTTTTTTAAGTATTTCGAAAACTATGTTTAAACTTTTAGAAATTTATTCAAGTCTAACAATTAAACAGTTGAAAACATAAGGAAACTCAAACATAAAATCAAATTGGAGATACTAGGCCTTATTACAAACGAAATAATTGGTAATAAGTCATTCGAAATCAAATAAGAAAAAACTTCTAAGTAACTTGTAGTGTGGCCATCTCCAAGTCCTCTCCCACGTCGAGCCGTCTACTGAGTGTCACCTGAAACATTTAATAAAAAGGGTGTGAGTTTCGAAACTCAATGTGTACGACCCTTGGCAATAAAATTAACATACAAATATTACACTGGGCTTAAGCCCTATCAAAATCAATTGTAACGCCCCGAATTTGGGCCTAGTAGAATTAGGCCCATTGGGCCTTGGGCTTGAGAGTGTTTAAAATTTTTGAGAACAAGAGAATGGCACTAATGCAAGTTGGACCTATTAGGTGAGTGATTTTGAAAGGTTAGGGGGTTTCCATGAAGTCCCGGGATCAAACCTGGGCTTTAGGAAAAATTTTGGTTTTAGGTGAATAAAACCCTGGGAGTTAGAAGGTAGACTTTAAGAATAAAATATGGAGAAAATGACACAAAAGGGGTTGTGGTCTAGTGGCAAATGATGCCACATAAGAGACAAAGGAATGATGCCACAAGGAAGCAAGGGGTCCAAGGTTCAAGTCTTGGCGGTTGCATTTCATTTTGATTTCCTTTTTAAATGAACTTAGACTTTGGCCCATAGACTTATATTTAGTTGCGCATGTTTTAAGACACAAAAAGGAACTTGTGTTGTGGTGGCATGTAACATTTGGAGCATAGGAGAGGGGAAAGGTTTGAATCTCATGTCAAGCAAGGGAGTGTTCATTTTGCGAATTGGACGGCCAGAGTTTGTGTTGGATTTAAACTCTGCTGAAGGAGGGATCCCACATCGGGAAGCTAGCATGAGGGAAGATGAGAAGCTAGCTTTAAATAGAGTGATCTATGGGAAGAGTAAGCACACCTTCATTGGCGTTTGGGCATAGGAGTGTTCGGAGCACAGATTAACTCCAGATTCTTATTAGGTATATATTTTGCCCTACTCTAGCTGTAGAGCGGCAAATGCCAAAATACCGGTCACACGGCAATGGTAGCCACACGAGCGTGCGAGCGCACGTGTGGGGGCTTTGACGCGATAGTTGAGGCCATCATGAGTGTTCTTGTGGGTTTAGGCTGTTTGGGCCTCGATGGACCGAAATGGGCCATGTGGGGCCAATGGGCCCGTGGGCCCATATGAATAAATTGTATGATTGTGTAGTAGATATTGAACTGGTATATGTGAATCTCATATCTGGGGCTAGATTTGGGTCAAATGGGCCATATGGGCTGAGATTGGGCTTTAGGCCCAATCACATTGTTATCTCGTTTCTTCCTGTTAGGGTGCTTTGTATCACATGATGATTTTAGGGATTCTTAATCTTCACTAGTATTCGGCAAAACCCAGTGAAACAAGGATCGGTGCTAAGGGGTTGGCGGTACACTCGTAATCAAGGTGTGTAATCTCACACTCCTGTTTGTTCTGAAATGCTATGATCTGTGAATCTGTTAAAAGCCGAAGTACCCTTAGATGGTAAATTATCGAATTACCCTAAGAGGGTAAATTACCGAATTACCCTTGGTGGATAAATTACTGAATTACCCTTGGTGGGTAAATTATCGAATTACCCTTGGTGGGTAAATTACCGAAATACGCTTGGTGGGTAAATTACCGAATTACCCTTGTTGGGTAAATTACTGAAATACCCTTTGTGGGTAAAATTACTGATCTACCTTTAGAGGCAAACTTAGTATGATTATGTATAATTTGTTTGACTGCGATGATGGTACATTATTGCATACAATGAAATATTATGTCATGACATTTTGCATTGGGATGGGATGATGAAATATATATAAATTTATATATATTGGAGGAAGTACTGTACTAGTGGCTATGCCACATTATACTAATTCAGTGGCTCTACCACGATATACTGATTTAGTGGCTCAGCCATAAATACTGTTACTGACAGCATTGCTGCATTATACTGGCAGCTCGGTTGCATCCTTGGAGTGTAGGGTTGGGTGGGTTGACTTGGTCCCCACATGGAGTGTAGGGCTGGTACGGGTGGAGTGTAGGGTTGGATTGGGGTGGGCTGTATTTTTCCATTTGCATTACTATGACTTTGGGACGGTAGGCCCAAACTTATATTGTATGGGGCTTAGGCCCAGACTAAGACTATGATTGTGACTGAAATGGGATTACACACTGAGTTCTTGTAACTCACCCCTTTTTCCCATAACCTTGCAGGTAATCCCTTGTGATAGTGGATTTGGGAGCTGAGGAGAACAAGGTGGTGGCCCTACGTTGGGGTTGTTCTTCACGAAACTAAGTAAATTTGGTTTTTATCTTATTTTTAAGATTATTTAATTTGGGTTATTGTTTGTAATAAGGCCTTTGGATTTATTTTACCTTTTGAACTTTCATTTCCACAATTACCAAACTGTTAAACGAAAAAAATAGGGTTTTCTTAAAATATTAACATTCACTTTTCAAAATAGCACGTTTTCGTAACTATTCAAGTTTGACTTTTCACATTTGAAAAATGGTTTTCAAAATAATAACAACTCTATAAAAATAGATAGTAAGCTAATCACATTTTTACAACAACAATGAAATTCGAAGTTTCAAAAAAAGAAGCAACATTTTAAACGATCGCTTAGTTTTTCAACTACCTTCTAATGTGACATGCTAGATCCGACCATAACATCTAGGCTGGGTTTGGGGTGTTACATTTTATGGTATTATAGCCAGGTTGCAAAACTCAGCTGTGGATTGGGTTTTCAAAATTGAATTTCTGAAAGTGTCTTTTCAAAAAGGGTTTGAAAAGATTTGAAGTAATCAAAATGTTTTTCTGAATACGATCCTGAAAGTGTGGCACACCGAGTCTCCGGCACGAAATCTGTAAGTTTTATGACATTTTACTCTGTTATATGTTGTAATAACTATATTTTTGGTAGTTATTCTGTGTGTGATTGGTTTGGATGTGATGTTTGGATATAGAAATTGATTGCGTATGGGATATCTGTTTGCTTTAATGGTTAGGTGTTTTGAGTATGTGTAGGGAGTTCCAAATTCTAGCTAGAATGTGATAGGGATATTAGAATTAGAGTACACAGTGGTAGCGTAGTGGGGTAGTTGTTACACGACTACCCTGTTAGCTGGAAATTTTGAGGACGAAATTTCTTTAAGGGAGGTAGATTTGTAACGCCCACGAATTTGGGCCTAGTAGAATTGGGCCCATTGGGCCTTGTGCTTGGGAGCATTTAAAATTTTTGAGAACAAGAGAATGGCACTAATGCAAGTTGGACCTATTAGGTGAGTGATTTTGGAAGGTTAGGGGGCTTCCATAAAGTTCCGGGATCAAACCTGGGCTTTAGGAAAAATTTTGGTTTTAGGAGAATAAAACCCTGGGAGTTAGAAGGTAGACTTTAAGAATAAAATGTGGAGAAAAATGACACAAAAGGGGTTGTGGTCTAGTGGCAAATGACGCCACATAAGGGACAAGGGAATGATGCCACAAGGAAGCAAGGGATCCAAGGTTCAAGTCTTGGAGGTTGCATTTCATTTTGATTTCCTTTTTAAATGAATTTAGACTTTGGCCCATAGACTTATATTTAGTTGCGCATGTTTTAAGACACAAAAAGGAGCTTGTGTTGTGGTGGCATGTAACATTTGGAGCATAGGAGAGGGGAAAGGTTCGAATCTCATGTCAAGCAAGGGAGTGTTTATTTTGCAGATTGGATAGCCAGAGTTTGTGTTAGATTTAAACTCTACTGAAGGAGGGATCCCATATCGGGAAGCTAGCATGAGGGAAGATGAGAGCTAGCTTTAAATAGAGTGATCTATGAGAAGAGTAAGCACACCTTGGCTGGCGTTTGGGCATAGGAGTGTTCGGAGCGCAGATTAACTCCAGATTCCTATTAGGTGTGTATTTCACCCTACTTTAGCTGTAGAGCAGAAAATGTCGAAATGTCGGTCACACGACAATGGTAGCCATATGAGCGTGCGAGTGCACGTGTAGGGGCTTCGACGTGATAGTTGAGGCCGTCATGAGTGTTCTTGTGGGTTTAGACTGTTTGGGCCTCGATGGGTCGTAATGGGCCATGTGGGGCCAATGGGCCCGTGGGCCCATATGAATAAATTGTATGATTGTGTAGTAGATATTGAACTGCTATATGTGAATCTCATATCTGTGACTAGATTTGGGTCAAATGGGCCACACGAGCGTGTGGATCCATTTGGGCCGAGATTGGGCTCTAGGCCCAATCACATTGTTATTTCGTTTCTTCTAGTTAGGGTGCTTTGTATCGCAGGATGATTTCATAGATTCTTAATCTTCATTGGTATTCGGAAAGGACTTAGCAAAACCCAGTGAAACAAAGATCGGTGCTAAGGGTTTGGCGGCACACTCGTAATTAAGGTGTTTAATCTCACACTCTTGTTTGTTCTGGAAATACTATGATCTGTGAATCGGTTAAAAGCCGAAATACCCTTAGAGGGTAAATTACTGAAATACCCTTGTTGGGTAAATTACTTAAATACCCTTGGTGGGTAAAATTACTGTTATACCCTTAGGGGAAAACTGAGTATGATTGTGTATAATTTGTGTGACTGCTATGATGGTACATTTTTGCATACACTGAAATATTATGTCACGACATTTTGCATTGGGTTGGGATGATGAAATATATATAAATTTATATATATTTGAGGAAGTACTATACTGGTGGCTATGCCACATTATACTGATTCAGTGGCTCTGCCACAATATACTGATTTAGTGGCTTAGCCACCAATATCAAGTATCGGCAAAGATTGCATTATATAATGACTTCATTTGCATTCTTGGAGTGTAAGGCTGGGTGGGTTGACTTGGTCCCCACATAGAGTGTAGGGCTGGTACGAGTGGAGTGTAGGGTTGGATTGGGGTGGGCTGCATTTTTCCATTTGCATTACTATGACTTTGGGATGATAGGCCCAAACTTATACTGTATGGGGCTTAGGCCCAGATTGAGACTATGACTGTGACTGAAATGGGATTACACACTGAGTTCTTGTAACTCACCCCTTTTTCCTATAACCTTGTAGGTAATCCCCAGTGATAGTGGATTTGGGAGCTGCGGAGAACTCGGTGGTGGCCGTACGTCGGGGTTGTTCTTCACGAAACTAAATAAATTTAGTTTTTGTCTTATTTTTAAGATTATTTAATTTGGGTTATTGTTTGTAATAAGGCCTTTGAATTTATTTTACCTTTTGAACTTTCATTTCAGCAATTACCAAACTCTTAAGCGAAAAAAAGGGGTTTTTCTTAAAATATTAACATTCGCTTTTCAAAATAGCACGTTTCTGTAACTATTCAAGTTCGACTTTTGACATTTGAAGATTAGTTTTCAAAATATTAACAACTCTATAAAAATAGATAGTAAGCTAATCACATTTTTACAACAACAACGAAATCTGAAGTTTCAAAAATAAAAACAACATTTTAAACGATCGCTTAGTTTTTCAACTACCTTCTAATATGACATGCTAGATCCGGCCATAACATCTAGGTCAGGTTTGGGGTGTTACATCGGTGGTCTTCGGCCTTAGGCCACAATGACCTCAAACCACATCAGAATCACATGAATGCAATGCACCCATCCCAAATCCAACCCTGCACACCATTTCCCTTCCAACCCTACACACCTGTGGGGATATAAATATCAACCCACCCATCCCTACACACCAAAGGTAGCACCAACAGTAGCACTACTCAAACGTTGCAGCAAAGCTGCTATTATGGGCTTAAAGACATTGGTGGATCCACGGTCGTCAAGCGACTATGCGATCCTCAAATCTTCCTCTGTATCATCAAAACCCACCCAAGTGCAACATATATTTCGTGAATACAACACACATTTTCACACTTTAAGCACCTAGGGGTATTTTAGTCATTTCACTACCCAGGGGTATTTTCATAATTCTACCCTACAGGGTATTTAGGTAATTTTGCAAAATATGGGTACTTTGGAAATTTTGTAAATCAGGGATATTTTGGTAATTATGCAAATCAGGGGTATTCTAGTAATTTTACAAATCAAGGGTATTTTAGTAATTTTACAAATCTAAGGATATTTTGGTAATTTCCAAATCAGGGGTATTTTAGTAATTTTACAAATCTAAGGATATTTCGGTAATTTCCATATCAGGGGTATTTGGTCCCTCGCGGGTTTTAGTTATGAACTTTGGCCCATTAACAAGTCCTTGCGGGTAAAGTGAACAGACACTATGCACCAGGTAGGATTCTAGAGAAGAGGAGGTGGGCCACTAGGACCGCTTAAGTACCAAGCTCTCCCTAGATCCAATCCTTGACATGCATATGTCCGTTGCCACACTCTAACCCAGCGACTTGTCCATGGACATATTTAATTATTAAATTAAGTCTTATGTTGTTTAAGAGTTGTTCAGAACTAGGCCTAAAGTCCATTAAACCCTAGCATACTTTTCTACGTCCCCATAAAGCCCATCAAGCCCAAATCACATCCTTACGGCCCATTAGGCCAAAATCTCATCCATATGGCCTATTAGGCCCAAAAAAATTCCAGATCATGTAACATGCATGACTAACTCAATTCGTATAACCAACCAAACAATTTCATCAAACTTAGCCTTAGGGCCCATTGGGCCCATTTAGCCACTTTCGGCTTTTCAACTTTTCGGCATTACTGATATCGTGTGTGTGTAGTGTTTGTACACACCTAGTTACTGCGACGTGCTATACTATCCTTAGCCTCGAACCTACAACCAACCAACCTTCAATCAATCACTAAATCAAAACATTTACCAAAAGTCGAAGCCTTACCGTAACCTTACCGTGTGCCACTGGGTTCTAATAGCCTTTCCTTAGCAACTAATCAGGAGTATCCCCTAGATCTGCACTCACACATACACCATCAAAATCTGAGTGACTCATAATCCACGCAAGTCACCCTATAGATCATACACACATTCGACTATTCACTTAAACCACAATCGAGTTGAGTACACTTACCCTTGCTAACGATCCTACCACGCTTGCGATCTTTGAACCTTATCCTTGTTATCACAGAGTTAATGACAGGACAGTTAGATAGCCTTTCGGCATTTAGTAAAACGTACAAAAGAGGTTAATCGAATACTTACCAAAGCCCCTTTCGATCCTGCGACCTAGACAGCTATTAACTAGATCCGGCTTTCAACACTTGACTGATGGTAGATAATAATCGATCTGTGATGGAGGGAAACAACAAGGGTTTGGCACAAATAGGAATTTCAGCAAGGAAAAAGATGGTGATAATTCGGCAATAGAAAAGTTTGGCTATGGAAAAATAGAATGGGAGAGAAGAGAAAAGTATTGAAAACCGAAAGAGCCCTTCAAAAGAATTCGGCACAAAGAGATGATGGTGATTCGATACAAAAGAAACCGATTGAGAAGCAAGGAAAAAACTATTGGAACTCAAAGAACCCTCCAAAAACATTCGACCCTCTCCTTTTATAGCCACCAGCCGAATACTCCTTTCCCTACAGTCCCATTCGGCACCAATTCCTCCCTCTCCTCATCTCCTAACTTTTCTCCTGATAATACCTTAGCCTTATCCAAATTTTCCTCTATTATCATTTCCCCTTACCACTCAAACACTCCATACAAGAGTTCATATTCAACAGAACTCTGGCCGTCCACCTATGCAAAATAAAACACTCCAAAAATACCTCTCCTAATACTCGAACCTTGGACCTACTCAGCTGACAACACGCCACCTTATAGCTCCCCAAGTGACGCCACTTGCCACTGGACCACAAGCCTATTTGTGCTCTATTTTCACTTAATCTGCTTAAGAGGCCTAATGCCTAAGACTAGGGTCTATTGAAGCAAGAAAAATAAATTTTTCCCCATGGTCTTCCCTATCTCTAAGGCTTCAAATAATCCCGATAATACCTTAAAATTAATATTCTAAGTGCTACTCCTACATACCAACCTCAGTGCACGAAAATTTAGAGCTTCGAGATTTTTGAGGCGTTACAACTTGGTTAGTGTCGTTCTCTTATTCTCAAAAATTTTAAATGCTCCTATGCCCAAGGCCTAATAGGCCCAATTCTACTAGGCCCAAATTTGGGGCGTTACAATAATAGATGGCGTGAAATATTTTTCCCTTGCATTGTTCTAAGACAGCACCCATAGCAAAGTCGCTTGTATCGCACATAACTTAAAAAAGTTGAGACCAATCTAGTGCAACGACAATGGGTGCATTTACTAGCTACTTCTTTAATTGAATAAATGCATCTAGACATGCATCTTCAAAGAAGAATTTTTTATTCTATTCCAGCAATGAGCATAAGGGTTTTCAATTTTCGAGAAATCTATAATAAATCTTTGGTAAAACCCCACATACCCAAGAAAACTGTGAATACCTTTCACATTTGTCGGTGGAGTTATTTCTCAATGATTTCCACTTTAGCTTTATCTATTTCAATGCCTTTACTAGACATGGGATGGTCTAACACAATGCCTTTAGTTGCCATAAAATGGCATTTTTCCCAATTCAGAACAAGATGTGTGTCTTCATATCGCTTCAATACTTTATCCAAATCGTCAACGCAATGATCAAAATCATTCCTATAAACTGAGAAATCATCCATAAAAACCTATAAATAATCTTTAATAGTATCAAAGAATATTTCCATCATGCATCTTTGAAATGTGGCTGGTGCCTTGCAAGGACCGAAAGGCATAGGCGAAAAACAAAAGTGTAATAGCCCGGTTTTAGACAAACCAGAACAGTGGTTTTGGGACCATAAATCTGAGGTTAAAATAATTATTTAATTATTATTTTGATGTCTACAGCATGAAAGTATAATTGTGTAAACATTTCGTTAAGAAATTTTATCATTTGAGTGCTCAATTCGATAAAAAAAGACTAAATCGTGTAAAGTGTAAAAGTTGTGTTCTAATAGCTAAAGGTGTCTAATAGCTATAGAACTTTAAATTGGAGGTCCTTATGTGGTAATAGACATTTGCATGTTGAGTGGACATTCTTGGACATGTATTAGGTGATTTTAATGTTTTATTAATAAGGTTAAAATTGTAAATTAGTAAAATAAATTAAGTAAAATAAAGAAAACCAAAGATACCATCTTTTAGGCTATCTTCTTCCACCAAAAATAGGAAATTGAAACACCATTAAAGGAGCTTCAAGGTTCAGCCAACTATCATTGTGCATGTAAGTTCATTTTGTCCCGTTTTTAATGGTTTCTATGTTTTTGAGATCGTTGCAATTTAATCTAGCTAACCCAAGGGCTAATTTGCAAAACTATTAAAGGTTTAGGGCTTTCCATTGATGAATGTTCATGTGTTTTGATGTTTGATGCTATAAAATGAATGGTTGTTGTTCGATAAAAAACATTTGTTAAGTGATTTTTTATAAAATTGTCAATTAGGGAATAAATTGAGAAATGTGATAATTTGTGTTGTAAATTGTGAAATAAATGAAAAATATGGGCTGCTATCGGTCTATATGAAATTCTGCTAGCATGGGTAGGGGCCTAATTGCATGAATTTGTATTTTTATGAGTTAAGGACTAAATTGAAAAAAAAATGTTGAAATATTAGAGAAAACGTGTAAAGTTGCCTTAAGATGCATTTTGGGCTAAATAGAATGATAATTAAATAAGCTAAATTTGATTACATATAGATCAAGAAAAGCAAAGTTCAGATTTAGATCGGGGGAAAAATAAAATGTTGGACTAATCGACTCATTTCATCATTTTTGCATTCGAGGTAAGTTCGTATGTTAATAAGCATTAATATAACTATGTTTTAAATGTTTTATTATTGAATTAATTATGAATACGACGTTACGAATATGCTCGATGACAATTCAATAAATTTGAAATCCCGGTTGAACCTTTGGAATAGATTAAGATACAAATGACATGTCATTAGGGGTTATGTGATTTGGGTGCTGGTTTGTATGTCCTACTGGTAGCTGAGTTATTTGACTTGTGTTGCATATTCTCGTCAGCTTGTGTGAGTAGTACGTGTAGCTACATCATGACCATCTGCTTGTGTAAGCAGACACGTTGATTGCTCGAGAGTGAGCATCATATGAGATATGAGATTGAGATAGCTTTGGCTATGTATTTTGCATTTAGGGTGCAAGATTCTCGAGTATCCGATAGTATTCCAAATGGTTCAACTGGTATATTGAGGATATGAAACGGTGAGATATAGATACGTATCAGTACAGGTATGTACAGAAACTATATGAGCATTGAACTTATGAAAAGTATGAATTCATGATTACTCATTTGATTGAATATTTGTTAATCTTATGATTTAATGGCTTTGTAGTGTATTATGTTCATACTACTTGACTTGTGAATGAATAGTGAGCTTTACTTATTAACTATATGAGCTTACTAAGCTTTATAGCTTACTTTGTTTACTTATTAACTATACGAGCTTACTAAGCTTTGTAGCTTACTTTGTTTACTTTTCCATGTTTTATAGTGGTTATCGAAGCTAGCTCGGATTGGGAGTTGTCAGAGATTGCATCACACTATCAAGCTTTCACAATATCAAACTTTCACTTTGGTACTTTTGAAATTATGTTTTGGTTATATGGCATGTATGGGAATTATGGTTATTTTGGTATATAGTTTGGTAATGAATTTAGCCATTTGAGTTGGCTTGTAAGTGTTAAGTGTTTTCTTTTGTGTATAGCCATGAGAGTTGGCTTATTTTGGTATATTTGGTGATATATATATGACGTATGGCGAAGAACCAATCAAAATTTTAGCTCGAGAAGTTAAAGAGTTGAGAAATAAAAGCATAGCTTTAGTGAAGGTTCTATAGAAACGGCACGGTATTGAAGAAGCTACGTGGGAACCCAAGGAAGGTATGAAAAAACATTACCTTAACCTGTTTTCTGGTAAGATTTTTGGGAACGATAACTCCTAAGGGGAGAGAGTTGTAACAACCCATTTTAGACAAATCGAAATAGTGGTTTGGGGACCACAAATTCGAGGTCAAAATAATTATCTTATTATTATTTTAAGTTCTACACCATGAAAGTATAATTGTGTAAAAATTTTGTTAAGAAATTTATCATTTGAGTGCTCAATTTGATAAAAAGGACTAAATCGCATAAAGTGTAAAAGTTGTGTTCTAATAGCTAAAGTGTCTAATAGCTATAGAAATTTGAAGTGGAGTTCCTTATGTGGTAATTAGACTATTGACATGTTGAGTGGACATTCTTGGACATGTATTAGGTGATTTTAATGTTTTATAACTAAGGTTAAAATTGTAAATTAGTAAAATAAATTAAGTAAAATAAAGAAAACCAAAGATACCATCTTTTAGGCTATCTTCTTTCACCAAAAATAGGAAATTGAGACACCATTAAAGGAGCTTCAAGGTTCGGCCAACTATCATTGTGCATGTAAGTTCATTTTTGTCCCGTTTTTAATGATTTATATGTTTTTGATATCATTGCAGCCTAATCTAGCTATCCCGGGGATTAATTTGCAAAATTGTTAAAGGTTTAGGGTTTTTCCATTGATGAATGTTCATGTGTTTTGATGTTTGATGCTAGAAAATGAATGGTTGTTGTTAGATAAACAACATTTCTTAAGTGATTTTTTTATAAAATTGTTAATTAGGGATTAAATTGAGAAATGTGATAATTTGTGTTGTAAATTGTGAAATAAATGAAAAATATGGGCTGCTATGGGTCTATATGAAGTTCGGCTAGCATGGGTAGGGACCTAATTGCATGAATTTGTTTTTTTATAAGCTAAGGACTAAATTGAAAAATGTTAAAATATTAGGGGCAAAAGTGTAAAGTTTCCTTAAGATGCATTTTGGGCTAAATTAAATAGAATGATTATAAATAGATCAAGAAAAACGAAATTCAGATTTAGATCGGGGGAAAAACAAATTGTTGGACTAATTGACTCATTTCATCGTTTTTACATTCGAGGTAAGTTCGTACGTTAATAAGAATTAATATAATTGTGTTTTAATGCTTTATTATTGAATTAATTGTGAATACGACATTACAAATATGCTCGAAGACGATTCGGCAAATGTGAAATCTCGGTTCAACCTTAGGAATAGATTAGGATACAAATGACATGTCATTAGGGGTTATGTGATTTGGGTGTTGGTCCGTACATCCTACCGGTGGCTGAGTTATCCGGCATGTGTTGCAGATTCTCTCCAGCTTGTGTGAGCAGCACCAAGTAGTTACATTCTAACAGCCCATTTTTAGTCAAATCAGAACAGTGGTTTTGGGACCATAAATCCGAAGTCAAAATAATTATTTTATTATTATTTTGAGATCTATAGCATAATAGAATGATTGTGTGAAAATTTCGTCAAGAAATTTTATCGTCTGAATGGTTAATTTGATAAAAAGGACTTAATCATGTAAAATGTAAAAGTGATGATCTAATAGTTAAAGGTATCAAATGGCTATAGAATCTTAAAGTAGAGGTCCTTATGTAGTAATTAACCCATTTGAGAGTTGGTGGATGATAGTGGCTTGGTTTTTGGTGTAAATATTAAGTATTTTAAAGGTTAAATATGTAAATTGATTATAAGTGGTTAATTAAATTAAAGCAAAACCATTTTATCATCTTTTATCATCCTTCTCAACCAAAATTAGAAGAGAAGAAATACCATAGTTAGGTTTTTCATTTGGCCAAAGTTGTATAGCTCATTAAGGTACGATTTTTGTCCCGTTTTTAATGATTTCTATGTTTTTGAGATTGTTGTAGCTTAATCTAGCTAGCCCAAGGACTAATTTGTAAAATTGTTAAATGCTTAGGGTTTTTCCATTGATGAATGCTGATTATTTTGATGTTTAATGGTAGAAAATGCATGTTTGTTGTTAGATAAATAACATTTGTAAAGTGATTTTTGACAAAATTGTCAATTAGGGATTAAATTGTGAAATGTGTAAATTTTGTGGTCAAATTATGAAATAAATGAAAAATATGGACTGCTACGGACCTAATTGTAAATCGGCTAGGATGGGTTTTGGTTGAATTGCATGAATTTGTGATTTTATGAAATAAGGACTAAATTGTAAAAATGTGAAATGTTAGGGCAAATGTGTAAAATTGCGTTAATGTATAATTTGAACAAAATTGAATAAAGAGATTATTAAATAAGTTAATTTTGATATTATATAGATCAAAAAAAGCGAAATACGGACTTAGATCGAGGAAAGAACAAAGTTTTGGATTAATCGACTCGTTTTGCCATTTTTGCATCCGAGGTAAGTTCGTATGTAATAAGCATTGTTATAATTGTATTTTAAATGCTTTGATATTGCATAAATTGTAAATACAATCTTGCAGACACATTCAACGACAATTAGGCAACAAGAAATCCCAATTGAACCTTAGGAATAGATTAGGATACGAATGACTTGTCTTTAGGGGTTATTATTGTTTGGGTGCTAGTCTGTACGTCCTACCAATGGCTAAGTTATCCAGCATGTGTTGCAGATTCTCGTCAGCTTGTGTGGGTAGCACCGTGTAGCTTTGTCACGACTGTCAGCTTATGTGAGCAGACCTGTTGATAGCTCAAGAGTGAGCACTATTGAGATAGCTTCGGCAATGTATTGGCACTTCAGTGCAATATTTATGGAGATAGCTTTGGCTATATATATATTGGCACTTAGGATGCGAGATTCCCGAGTATCCTATATTATTCCAAATTGTTCAACAGGTATATCAAAGATATAAAATGGTGATAATAGATACATATCAAAAAAAGTATGTACAGAAACTGTATATGTATCAAACTTATGAAAGAAGTGAACTCGTGGTTATAGAGATGATTAAATACATGTTAACATTGTGGTTAATTAATTTTTGGTATGTTATATGCATGTTTTGAATGGTAAATTAAATGGTGAGTTTTGCTTATTATCCTCATACAAGCTTCCTAAGCTTTATAGCTTACTTTGTTTATTTTCTGTGTTTTATAGTGAAATCTAAGCTAGCTTAGATTCGGGACTGTCAGAGACTTTATCACACTATCCAACTATCACCTTAGTACTTTTGAACTTATGTATATTGAGTATATGGCATGTATAGGAACTTTGGTTATTTTGGGTTATGGTTTGATAATGAATTTAGCCAATGGTATTGGCTTGTAAATGTTAAAGTTCTGGTTTTGTAGATAGCCATGAGAGTTGGTTTAATTTGGTTGATTTAGTTATGCATTCATATCTATATATGACTTTGGTTTGTGTTAAATGATGGATATGTGATTCTTGTTGATTATAGGAGATGTGGATATCAAATGGTTGATGAATTGAGAATTAGTATGCTTGTGAACTTAGGTAAAATAATGCACGTTTAGAAAATGACTATGTTGAAGAATTGAGAAAGTGAAATGTGTATAAAATTTGATGGTGTGTTGTTAGATTGTATGCCTTGTGTTGTTGGTATTGAAATGGTATAATTTATGCTTGGTTGAGTTAGATGAATGCCTATATATATGCTATGTTTTGGTGCCAAATGGGTTGGTGTAGGTACATGTAATTTGGGTGGCAAAATGGCTTGGTAAATAGCCTATTTTTATCCACACGGGCAGAGACAAGGGCGTGTGTCTCAGCCGTGTGTGCACACAGTTATGTTACACGACCGTGTGTCCCCTGGTGTTGAATTTGAAATCAAGTCAGTATACTCCACATAGCCCAGCATAGGGGTGTGTATCATGACCGTGTGGCATAAGTCAATTTATCCTACAGGTTTGGCACGACCTAGCACATGGCCTGGCACACGGGCGTGTGTAGCCATTTCTAGGGCACACGGGCTAATCACACGGGCGTGTGTGTTAGCCGTGTTACCCAAGTCAGAGAGTTACACGGGTTTAGACACGGGCTGCGACACTGCCATGTATCCTATTTCAAATGTCCACACGGCTTGTGACACGAGAGAGTTTTTGGCCGTGTGAGATACACGGCCGGGCCACACGGGCGTGTGTCCCCTATATATTGGAAAATTTTCTAAGTTTTCCTAAAATTTCATAAGTTATCGATTTAGTCCTGAACCACCCTGAATGCATGTTTTAGGCCTCGTAGGCTTATACTAGGGACGATATGCATATTGTTGAAGGATTATTATTTGGAATTCAAAAATGTATGTAAAATTATTTTTTAATTATTTTATAAGTTCGATAATGCTCTGTAACCCTATTCTGACGTTGAATATGGGTGAGGGGTGTTACATACGTCATGACCATCACCTTATGTAAGCAGGCCCGTTGATAGCCCGAGAGTGAGCATTATATGCGATATGAGATTGAGATAACTTTGACTATGTATTTGGCACTTAGGGTGCGAGATTCCCGAGTGTCCGATAATATTCCAAATGGTTCAACAGGTATATCGAGGATATGAAACGGTGAGATATAGATACATATCAGTACAGGTATGTACGGAAACAATATGAGCATTGAACCTATGAAAAGTATGAATTCATGATTACTTATGTGACTGAATATTTGTAATCTTATGATTTAATGACCTTGTAGTATATTATGTTCATACTACTCGACTTGTGAATGAATGGTGAGCTTTACTTATTAACTATACGAGCTTACTAAGCTTTATAGCTTACTTTGTTTTATTTTCCGTGTTTAATAGTGATTATAGAAGCTAGCTCGGATTGGGAGTCTTCAGAGATTGCATCACACTATCAAGCTTTCACTTTGGTACCTTTGAAATTATGTTTTGGTTATATGGCATGTATAGGAATTATAGTTATTCTGGTATATAGTTTGGTAATGACTTTAGCCATTTGAGTTGGCTTGTAAATGTTAAGTGTTTACTTTTGTGTATAGCCATGAGAGTTGGCTTATTTTGGTATATTTGGGAAATAATTAGGCAAAGAAAAGAGAAAAATAGATTTCAAGGGTAGAGAATCGAGAAAAAGATCGATGAATAAGCAATATCAGTCTTCGTCAAAGAAATTGAGAGATTCGTATACTCATTCGAATGCTTCAATAGAGTATCCAAACAGAGATCGTGGAAAGCAATTCTCAAGTCCTATAGCTCAAACTACATCAGTATCGAGTGTCAACATTGTAGTCGATGACATTTTTGAGATTGTTGGATGAATAATAATGATAAAGCCTGTTTTAGATGAGGTGCGCAAGAACACTTTATTCGTGATTGTCCTCAGTTATCCGGGAAAGATAATCTTCAGACTTCAAGGCCGAGTAATACAGTTGCCAGAGGTAGACCACCTCGAAGTTTTAGAAATGTGAATAGTAGTAGAGGAATAACAAAAGACTCCATTGTGAGATCCGAGGCCAGAGCACCTGCTAGAGCTTATGCTAATTGCGCTCACGAAGATGCGTCGTCACCCTATGTTATCACCGGTACATTTTCTCTCTATGACACTAATGTAGTTGCATTGATTGATCCTAGATCGACTCATTCATATATTTGTATGAATTTGGTGTTTAGTAAGAGTTTGCCTATTGAGTCTACTGAGTTAGTGATTAAAGTATCAAAAACCTTAGGCAAGTATGTCCTAGTAGATAAAGTTTGCAAGAGTTGTCCTTTGATGACTCAGGGTTACTATTTTCTGGTTCATTTGATGCTTTTTCCATTTGATGAATTCAGTGTGATACTGGGTATGGATTGGTTATTTTTGCACGATACTGTTGTGAATTGTAGACGAAAGGCTATTGAATTGAAATGTCAGAATAGTGAAATCATTCGGATTGAATCAGATGAGTCGAGTGAATTGCCTGTTGTGATTTCGTCTATGTCAGCACAGAAATGTGTTAGAAAAGGTTGCGAAGCTTATCTTGCTTATGTACTGGATATAAAAGTGTCTGAATTGGAGATTGAATCAGTTCCAGTAGTCTGTGAGTATCCGGATGTGTTTCCAGAAGAATTACCGAGGTTACCATCAATTAGAGAAGTCAAGTTTTCTATTGAATTAATACCAAGAACAACACCGATATCTATAGCTCCATATAGAATGGCTCCGACAAAGTTGAAAGAGTTGAAAGCTCAATTGTAAGAGTTAACGGATAGAGGTTTTGCACGACCTAGTTTTTCGCCCTGGGGTGCACCAGTGTTGTTCATAAAGAAGAAAGATGAATCAATGAAACTATGTATTGATTATCTTCAGCTCAACAAGGTTACAATAAAGAACCAATGATTTGTTCGATCAGCTGAAAGGGGCAACAATGTTCTTGAAGATTGACTTGCGGTATGGTTATTATCAGTTGAGAGTAAAAGATTTGAATGTGCCGAAAACTGTATTAAGAACTAGGTACGGGCATTATGAAATTCTTGTTATGCCTTTCGGATTAACTAATGCTCCTGCAGTTTTTATGGATCTGATGAATCAAATTTTTAGACTGTATTTAGACAGATTTGTGGTTATGTTCATTGAATTCACGAGATGAGTCTGAGCATGCTGAACATTTGAGGATTGTGCTACAAACCTTGAGAAATAAGAACTGTTCGCAAAATTCAGCAAATGTGAGTTTTGGATCTGAGAAGTTGGATTTTTGGGACATATTACTTCAGTTGAAGGCATATGAGTTGATCTGAGCAAGATTTCAGCTGTTTTTGACTAGAAACCACTGAGAAATGTATCCGAAGTTAAAAGCTTTCTAGGATTAGCTGGTTACTATCAGCGTTTTGTCAAAGGATTTTTGACGATCGCTACACCGATGACTAGATTGCTACAGAATGATGTGAAGTTCGTGGTTCTGAGAAATGTCAACAGAGTTTTGAACTGTTGAAAACATTGTTAACTGAAGCACTAGTGTTGGTTCAACCTGAGTCGGGTAAAGAGTTTGTGATTTTCAATGACGCTTCATTGAATAGTTTGGGTTGTGTTTTGATGCAAGAAGGTAAAGTAATAGCTTATGCCTCGAGACAACTGAAACTGCATGAAAAGAATTATCCGACACATGATTTAGAGTTGGCTGCTATTGTTTTCGCATTGAAAATTTGGTAACACTAATTGTACGGTGAAAAGTGCTATACCTTTATTGATCACAAGAGCTTGAAGTATATAATGACTCAGAAAGATTTGAATTTGCAACAACAAAGATGGTGAGAATTGTTAAAAGGTTATGAGCTAGTGATTGCTTATCATCCAGGGAAAGCGAATGTAGTCGCGGATGCTCTGAGTAGAAAATCTTTATATGCTTTGCGAGAGATGAGTACATAGGTAACTTTGTCTGATAATGGTTCAATTTTAGTAGAATTAAAAGCTAGACTGGTATTTCTTCAATAGATTTGTGAAGCTCAAAAGTGTGGCAACGAGTTGCAAGCTAAAAGAGTGCAATGTGAGTCGACTAGTGATTTAGACTATCAGATCAGATCTGATGATTGTTTAATGTTCCGAGATAGAATTTGTGTACCAAAGAATTTCGAGCTTATTTAGAAAATTCTACATGAAGCCCATAGTAGTTGTTTATCTGTTCACCCAGGGAGTACTAAAATGTACAATGGTTTGAAACAGTTGTATTGGTGGTCGAGTATGAAAGGGACATTTCAGATTTTGTGTCGAGATGTTTGGTTTGTCAGCAAGTTAAAGCTGAGCATCAGGTGCCTTCAGGATTGCTATAGCCTGTGATGATACCAGAGTGGAAATGTGATAGAATTACGATGGATTTCGTATCGGGATTACCCCTTTCTCCGAAGAAGAAAGATGTTATTTGGGTTGTCATTGATCGACTGACAGAATCTGCACATTTCATTCTGGTACGTACTAATTATTCGCTTGATATATTGGTTGAATTGTACATTTCAGAGATCGTTAGATTGCACAGAGGACCAATTTCTATTATTTCAGATAGAGATCTGAGATTCACATCGTGATTTTGGAAGAAATTGCAAGAAGCTCTGGGTACGAGGATGAATTTTAGTACCGCATTTCATCCGCAAACTGATGGTCAGTCTGAGAGAGTCATACAAATTCTTAAGGATATGCTTCGTTGTTGTGTTTTAGAGTTTAAAGGCAATTGGGAGAAATTTTTACCATTGGTTGAATTCGCATATAACAATAGCTTTCAATCGAGCATAAACATGTCACCGTAAAAAGCATTATATGGTTGTAAATGCTAAACTCCACTGTACTAGACCGAGCTTAGTGAGAAAAAGATTCATGAGGTTGATTTGATAAGAGAGACTGAAGAGAAAGTAAATGTAATTCGCGATAGTCAAAAAGCAGCTTTAGATCACAGAAATCGTATGCAGATTTAAAACAAAAAGACATTATTTTCAGATCGGTGACAGAGTATTTCTGAAAGTATCTCCGTGGAAGAAAATTCCTCTTTTTGGTCGTAAAGGCAAATTGAGTTCACAATTCATCGGGCCGTATGAGATCATTGAAAGAATAGGACTAGTGGCATATCGGTTAGTGTTACCGTTAGAGTTAGAAAAGATCCACAATGTATTTCATGTGTTGATGTTATGACGGTATCAATCAGATCCATCGCATATCATTTCTCCGACTGAGATAGAAATTCAACCTGATATGACGTATAACGAAGAACCGATCAGAATTTTAGATCGAGAGGTTAGAGAATTGAGAAATAAGAGCATAGCTTTGGTGAAAGTTTTGTGGAAACGTCACAGGTTTGAAGAAGCTACGTGGGAACCCGACGAAGCAATGAGAAAATAGTACCCTAACCTCTTTTCTGGTAAGATTTTCGGGGACAAAAATTCCTAAAGGGGGAGAGTTGTAACAACCTATTTTTAGTCAAATCAGAATAGTGGTTTTGGGACCACAAATCTAAAGTTCAAATAATTATTTTATTATTATTTTAAGATCTATAGCATGATAGAATGATTGTGTGAGAATTTCGTTAAGAAATTTTATTATTTGAATGGTTAATTTGATAAAAAGGACATAATCACGTAAAATGTAAAAGTGATGTTTTTAATAGTTAAAAGTGTCAAATGGCTATAAAATCTTAAAGTAGAGGTCCTTATGTAGTAATTAACCCATTTGAGAGTTGGTGGATGATAGTGGCTTGGTTTTTGGTGTAAATATTAAGTATTTTAAAGGTTAAATATGTAAATTGATTATTAATGGATAATTAAATTAAAACAAAACAATTTTATCATCTTTTATTATCCTTCCCAACCGAAATTAGAAGAGAAGAAACACCATAGGTTTTTCATTCGGACAAAGTTGTATAGCTCATTAAGGTACAATTTTTGTCCCCTTTTTAATTATTTCTATGTTTTTGAGATTGTTGCAGCTTAATCTAGCTAGCCCATGGACTAATTTGTAAAATTGTTAAAGGATGAATGTTGATGTATTTTGATGTTTAATGGTAGAAAATGCATGCTTATTGTAAGATAAACAACATTTGTAAAGTGATTTTTGACAAAATTGTCAATTAGGGATTAAATTGAGAAATGTGTAAATTTTGTAGTTAAATTGTGAAATAAATGAAAAATATGGACTGCTAAGGACCTAATTGTAAATTGGCTAGCATGGGTTTTGGTTGAATTGCATGAATTTGTGATTTTATGAAAAAAGGACTAAATTGTAAAAAGGTGAAATGTTATGGGAAAATGTCTAAATGTGTGTTAATGTATAATTTAGACTAAATTGAATAAAAAGATTATTAAATAAGTTAATTTTGATATTATATAGATCAAGAAAAGCGAAATACAGACTTAGATCGGGGAAAGAAAAAGTTTTGGATTAATCGACTCATTTTGCCGTTTTTGCATCCAAGGTAAGTTCATATGTAATAAGCATTATTATAATTGTATTTTAAATGCTTTGATATTGGATAAATTCTAAATACAACCTTGCGGACACATTTGACGATGGTTTGGCAACAAGAAATCCGGATTGAACCTTAGGAATAGATTAGGATACTAATGACATGTCATTAGGGGTTATTATTGTTTGGGTGCTGGTCCGTACATCCTACCGGTGGCTGAGTTGTCCAGCTTGTGCTGGGGATTCTCGTCATCTTGTGTGAGCAGCACCGTCTAGCTTCGTCACGACCTTCAGCTTGTGTGAGCAGACCCATTGATAGCTCGAGAGTGAGCATTATTGATATAGCTTCGGCTATGTATTGGCACTTTGGTGCAAGATTTATTGAGATAGCTTCGACTATATATATATTGGCACTTAGGGTGCAAGATTCTGAAGTATCCTGTATTATTCCAAATGGTTCAACGGGTATATCGAAGATATGAAATGGTGATAATAGATACGTATCAAAATAGGTATGTACGAAAATTGTATATGTATCGAAATTATGAACTAAGTGAACTCGTGGTTATATAGATGATTTAATACATGTTAACATTATGGTTAATTAATTTGTGATATGTTATATACATGTTTTGATTGGTAAATTAAATGGTGAGTTTTGCTGATTATCTTCATACGAGCTTATTAATCTTTATAACTTACTTTGTTTATTTTCTGTGTTTATAGTGAAATCTAAGCTAGCTCGGATTTGTGATTGTCAGAGACTTCATCACACTATCCAACTATCATCTTATTACTTTTGAACTTAAGTATATTAAGTATATGGCATGTATAGGAGCTTTGGTTATTTTGGGTTATGGTTTGATAATGAATTTAGGCAATTGTATTGGCTTGTAAATGTTAATGTTTTGGTTTTGTATATAGCCATGAGAGTTGGCTTAATTTGGTTGTTTTAGTTATGCATTCATATGTGTATATGACATTGGTTTGTGTTAAATAATGGATATACGATGCTTGTTGATTAAAGGTGATGTGGATGTCAAGTGGTTGATGAATTGAGAATTAGTATGCTTGTGAACTTAGGTAAAATAATGCACATTTAGAAAATGACTATGTTAATGAATTGAGAAAGTGAAATTCGTTTAAAATTTGATGGTGTGTTGTGAGATTGTATGCCTTGTGTTATTGGTACTAAAATGGTATAATTTATGCTTGGTTGAGTTAGATGAATGCCTATATATATGCTATGTTTCGGTGCCAAATGGGTTGGTGTAGGTACATGTAATTTGGGTGGCAAAATGGCTTGGCAAATAGCCTATTTTTTTCCACATGGGCAGAGACACGGGTGTGTGTCTTAGCCGTGTGTGACACACGGTTATGTTACACGGTCGTGTGTCCCATGGTGTTGAATTTGAAATCAAGTCAGTATACTCCACACGGCCCAGCACACGGGCGTGCATTATGGTTGTGTGGCATAAGTCAGTATACCCTACAGGTTTTGCACGGCCTAGCACACGGCCTAACACACGAGAATGTGTGGCCATTTCTAGGGCACACGAGCTAGTTTAGTCCTGAACCACCACGAATGCATGTTTTATGCTTTGTAGGCTTATACTAGGGACGATATGCATGTGGTTGAAGGATGATTATTAAGAATTTGAAAATACATGTGAAATTATTGTTTAATTGTTTTATAAGTCTGGTAATGCTCCGTAACCCTTTTCCTGCGTTGAATACGGGTGAAGGGTGTTACATACGTCATGACCGTCAACTTATGTGAGCAAACCCGTTGATAGCTCGAGAGTGAACATTATATGAGATATGAGATTGAGATAACTTCAACTATGTATTTGGCATTTAGGGTGCAAGATTCCCAAGTGTCCGATAGTATTCCAAATGGTTCAATGGGTATATCGAAGATATGAAACGGTGAGATATAGATACGTATCAGTACAAGTATGTACGGAAACTATATGAGCATTGAATCTATGAAAAGTATGAATTCATGATTACTCATGTGACAGAATATTTGTTAATCTTATGATTTAATGGCTTTGTAGTATATTATGTTCATACTACTTTACTTATGAATGAATGGTGAGCTTTACTTATTAACTATACGAGCTTACTAAGCTTTATAGCTTACTTTGTTTTATTTTCCATATTTTATAGTGATTATTGAAGCTAGCTCGGATTGGGAGTCATCAGAGATTGCATCACACTATCAAGCTTTCACTTTGGTACTTTTGAAATTATGTTTTGGTTATATGGCATGTATAGGAATTTTGGTTATTTTGGTATATAGTTTGGTAATGAATTTAGCCATTTGAGTTGGCTTGTAAATGTTAAGTGTTTGGTTTTGTGTATAGCCATGACAGTTGGCTTATTTTGGTATATTTGGTGATGTATATATTTGTGCAAGTATCCTTTGTTATGTTGTGTAATATTTCCATTTATATGCTTGTTGTGAAGTGGTATTTTGGAGTACCATATGGTTGAAATTTGAAGATTTGGTATGCATGTGATTAGAGGTAAGAAAGTGCATATATGAAGTTAACTAGTTAAGTGAATTGACAATGTGAATTTGGTATGAAATTGAATGGCATATTGTGGTACTTGTGTGCCTAGTGGTTGTTGGTATGGTTTTAGCATGAATTAGGCTTGGTTGACTTTAGTTTGAATGTCTAATTATGCCATGTTATATGCCATTTGAAGATGTGGTTATATGCAAATTTGGTTGGTATAAGTGAATGCAATTTTGGTGAGAAAGTTGGCTTGAAAAATAGCCTATTTTTATCCACACGGGCAGAGACACGAGCGTGTTTCTCAGCCGTGTGTGACACACGGTCAGGTGACACGGCCATGTTTCCCTAGTGTTTAATTAGAAACCAAGTCAGTATGCTCCACACGACTCAGCACACAGGCGTGTGACTTGGCCGTGTGGCATATACCCTACAGGTTTGGCACGGCCTAGCACAAGGCCTGGCACACGAGCGTGTGAGGCCATTTCTATGGGCACACGGGCTGGTCACACAGGTGTGTGGTTGGCCATGTGACCCAAGTCAAAGAGTTACACGGGGTCGGACACGGGTTGTGACATGGCCATGAGATTCCATTTCAAATGTCCACACGGCCTATGATACGGGCATGTGTCCCCTGAATTTTGTAAAATTTTCTAAGTATTCCAAAAATTTCTTGAGTTATCGATTTAGTCCAGAATCACTTCTAAAGCATGTTATGGGCCTTGTAGGCTCATATTAGGGACTTAATGTATGATTGTGAATTGTTTATATTTGAGAATGGAAAATGTATGAAAATTGTATGTTTAATTGTGTAATAAGTTTGGTAATACTACGTAACCCTATTCTGGAGATGGATATAGGTGAGGGGAGTTACAAAAAGTACCAAAGGGACAGGAGAAAGTTGTTTTTTCCTGATCCTCTGGTGCAATAGCAATTTGATTGTACCTAGAATAGCCATCTAAGAAGTAGTTATAGGCTCTTCCAACAAGCCTATCCAACATTTGGTCAATGACAGGAAGTGGGAAGTGGTCCTTCCTTGTGGCAGCATTAAGTTCGCAATAATCCATACAGACTCACAATCCCATAGGAATGCATATAGGAATTAATTCATCTTTTTCGTTGCTAACCATAGTGATGCCACTCTTTTTAGGAATGCATTGCACTGGACTTACCTAATTGTTATCAAAAATAGGGTAAATAATTCCAAAATCAAGCCATTTTATAATTTCTTACTTAACAACTTACTTCATCTTCTCGTTTAATCTTCTTTGTTGCTCAATCGATTGCTTGCCTTCATCTTCCAACTTGATCTTGTGCATGAAAAAAGATGGACTAATGCCTCGAATATCATCAATACTCCAAGAAATAGCTCATATCTTTTGCTTAAGACTATGGACCAATTTCTCTTCTTGAGTTACATCTAGTGTTGCGAAGAAAATAACTAGGAGAGTATTGTTAGCACCAAGAAAGACGTATTTAAGATGAATAGGTAGTGGTTTCAATTCCAGAGTAGGAGCTTTGTCAATAGATGGCTTGAAAATTGGTGCTGTTCTATTGGCTAAGTCTAAGGATTCAATCTGCCATCCATGCCTGAGTTCAATATTATTAACTTCAACCATGCTATCATAATCATCTAAGAATTCATCATCAGATGTCACTACAAACTCCTCAGAAAGTATTGTGCTTTGGTGTTGTAACACCCCTAACTTGAGACCGTTGCCGGAATAAGGTTAAGAGGCATTACCAAACAATCGAATCATTTTACAACCTATTTACAACACAAAGTCAAATATCATCATAGTACATCAAGACATAATCAAATAGTCCCTTATAGAGGCCTAGAAGACCTTAAACACATGCAAGAAACGATTGGGACTAAACCAGAACACATACAGAAATTCTCAGAAATTTAAAACTTTTCTAAGTTTCAGGGCTTACATGCCCGTGTGGGTAGGCCGTGTGCCTCTCACAGCTGCTAGACACACCCGTGTGTCCTCCCCGTGGTCGAAACTGACTTTGCTCTACAGCCACCAAGCACGCCCGTGTACTTTGGCCGTTGTCGATCCTGTTGAAAACCACACGGCTACTAGGCACGTTCGTGTGCCAAGGCCGTGTACTCTTATGCTAGCTACTGACTTTGTCCCACAGTCACTAGGCACGGCCATGTGCCACAACCGTGTGGCAAAATAGGCCATTTGCAAGGCCAAAATGCCACCCACATGGGTCAATCCTACAAGCACATTTGAGCATCTTTATACACACAATTTGGCAACCAATTCCATGATAATAATCGATACATCATCTCATGCAATTTCATTTCCAAACATGTCAACTTATAAGCTAACATATACAACTTGAACACATTCATAAACTAAACATCATTCATTCTCAAATTCACTAAATCATACTAACATTTTACCATCACAAAGATTACCATTTGAAATTCATCTTCTTTACCCACATGCCATACCAAAATATGCATCATATATATCAAGCCATTCATGCTTAAAACCATCATATATCTAGCCATATCACATGGCTAATTACACATCTCTAATATCATTCAAATAACTAGCCTATACATGCCATATTTCAACTATATACATCTTTCCAAAAGTACCCAAAATAGGTTGCCGATAGTGTGATTGAGAAGCTGGCGATCCCCAGATCCGAGCTATCTTTATTGACACTGCAAAGCAGAGAAACGAATCACACAGTAAGCTTTCCAAAGCTTAGTAAGTTCGAAATACAATACAATTATTTCATCAATTCAAACCAATGTATATAATAACCATCACATAGATCCATTCTCTCACATTCATATCATATCATATCATCTATGACCAAAATCTCATTCTCCCATTCATAGCTTAACTATAGACTTATCAACCACAAAGGTTTAATACATACCTTAGCTAACACAAAGTTAATCCACTTTAAGGCTATTCAAAGCTTGGTATTACATGTCGAATGTCCTCTGATATTCGTTCAACTTAATCGCACACTCAGTGCTATATACATGACAGAAGCATACTCATCATCGCACACTTATTACCTAATCTTTCAACCGACTTATCCGTGATCGCACACACAAGGCCAAATCGATGTTCAAGCTTTCGTAACATCCCACACACAGTGCCATTCATTCTGGTATCAAATTCATTTTTCGCACACTTAGTGCCATCAACTAAGTCTTGCACATAGCATCTCAATTTCATTATAATATACATACTCATTTCAAAATGCTAAAACATATTTTAATAACATGTATTATATCCGAACTTACCTCGGATGTTGAACTATCGAAACGGTCGATTAATCGAGCATTTTATCTCTGCCTCAATCTCGATCCGAACCCCTCCTCTCTTGGTCTATACACATTCAAATTCAATCCATTCAATCACTAATTTATTCAATTTAGTCCACACACACACACATTTAGGGCATTTTACAAAATAGCCCTCACATTTTCACATTTCGACACTTTAGTCCCTATTTCACAAAATCATCAAATACACAAGATTTCAATACACATGTGCTTAGCTGAATTCTTCCCATGCTAATACAAGCTCATACATTTCATTTATTTCACAATTTAACCCTTCAATTTCTCATTTTCTCATTTAAACCCTAATTAGCTAAATTCATCAAAAATTCAAGAACAAAACATGTTTATTAAGCACATATCTTTCATTTAACACCAACACTCATCACAAAGCTCCTCATTTCATCAATGGCACATTTCATAAACATCATCAATTTACAAAATTACAATATGGGTTAGCTAGAGCACGAAGCAATGATCACAAAAAATGTAGAAATTATCAAAATCCGATTAAAAACTAACCTTGAATCAAGATCAAAATGTGCCGAACCCTTGTGTTCTTTTCCTTTTTCTCTTCTTGCTAATATTCGGCCAATGATGTGGCCATTTTCATGTTTTATTATAACATATTAATCATAATTATCACTTTACCAAACTAACCTTTTAATAAACATATAAGACAAATATACATTAAGGCTAATATGTCATTTAGCCATCCACCATCTTTAATAATGGCTTAATTGCCTCTTAAGGCCATCCTATTAAGAAGACAACACTTAGGTACTTATAAATCAGCACATAACTTTTACTCTTTATGCAATTAAGTCATTTCTCTTAATTCAGCATACAATAGATAAAATTATCACGCAGAATTTTCACACAGACTATGTCACATACTATTCACACAGAAAATAATATTAAATTATCATTCTGACCTCAGATTTGTGGTCTTGAAACCACTATTTCGACTAGGGTCTAAACCGGGCTATTACAGGTGTAACACCCCTCACCCGTATCCGACGCTGGAACAGGGTTATGAGGCGTTACCGGACTTACATCACAAACAATCATACAATTTCGAGTCATAAATTTCCACCAAATTAAAACCATTTGCATTCAGTCATAAAGTCTCTAATACGAGCCTACGAAGCCCAAAACATGCGTTGAAAGTGGTCCAAGATTAAACTGAGAACTTAGGAAATTTTCACAAAACTTAGAAAATTTTGCCATGTACAGGGGTCACACGCCCGTGTGGGCAGGCTGTGTAGTCACACACGCCGGTGTCCCTAGCCTGTGTAACTCTCTGGCTTGCAAGGCATGAACAAATTGAAGTCACACGCCTGTGTTCTCGACCGTGTGCTTAATTAAATTTTCATAAATAGGTGCAGACTTCACACGTCCAGGACACACGCCCATGCTTGAGGCCGTGTCCCTCACACGACTGAGACACACGCCCGTTTCTCTGCCCGTGTGCTCAATTCTAAGCATTCTATTTCTTAAAATTTAGGTGTAGGGGACACACGGCTAAAACACATGCCCATGAGACAAGCCGTGTGTCTCACACGGCCTAGACACATGCTCGTGTGTCTACCCGTGTGGACAAAATAAAGGCTATTTACCAAACCATTTGTCACTCTCATTTGCACACACACACATCGACAACTTTAATGGCATAAGTCATGGCATATTTAGGAAACCAAAACATCCACAATTAAGGCTAAATCATGTCATTTCATTATCAACACTTAACATACTTACAACATCATATTTTACTAAACCAAATCAAACCCAACTTACATTCTACAAGCTTCAATATAGCTACTATTAACATGCATTATATCATATAGATCTTCTAGCATACCAATGAACCAAACTCAATCGTATAACTACAAAGCTATTTAGCCATAAATAAGCATATAGCAACCCATTACAAAACACATAAACAAAAGGCATTGGCACATATACTTATATAAATAGGCTTACAACCATTTTAGCCAAAATAAGCCAATTACGTGGCTAAATACCAAATTACCTTAAACAAATATAAGCCAACACATTTGGCCAAATTCATAATGACACATATACCAAAATGACCAAGTCCCTAGACATGCCATATACTCAAAATGTTTAAGATCATCGATACCCAAAATGACAGTTTGATAGTGTGATGTGATCTTCGACGATCGTCAATCCGAGCTAGCTTGGTAACACTATAAAACATGGAAAAATAAAATGGAGTAAGCTATATAGCTTAGTAAGCTCATATGCAAGAAATAAGCAAATCTTACCATACATTCCCATGCAAGTAACATATTATAAGATAATGTAAATCGCAATAAATCTCATGGCCACAATTCATTAAATCACATATTACCAAGAATTCACCATTTCATGAATTTAACCATCACAAATGTTACATACATACTTATACCATCTTGTAATAATTTCACACTTACCCTTATCTTTGACATACCCATTGAACCACTTGGAATAATATTGGATACCTGGGAAATCTCGTACATAAAGTGCCACATATGTAGCCTTTGCTACCTCTTTCTCAATACGCATATATATGCTCGCTCTCGAGCCATGAACGGGCCTGCTTACACAAGCTTTCAGTCAAAATGTAGCTGCACGGTGCTGCTCACACAACCTGTTAAGTAACCGCAACATATGCCGGTATACTCAGCCACCGGTAGGACGTACAGGACCAGCACTCGGATCACATAACATGGTACCCTAGTGACATGTCACTTGTATCCTAATCTATTCCTAAAGTTCAATCGGGATTTCTTGCTGGCTGAATCATCGTTGAACGTGTCCATAGAGCCATTCATACAATTTATATACTATTAAAGCGTTTAAAATACAATTATAGTAATGCTTATCTCACATACGAACTTACCTTGATTACAAAAATGGCAAAAAGGATCTACTCGTCAATCACTTTGTTTTCCCCCGATCTCGACCCAAACTTCATTTTTCTTGATCTATAATACCACATTTAACTTATTTAATCATCAAGCTATTCAATTCAATCCAAAATCACATTATGGCGAAAATTACATTTTTCCCCTAACATTTTAACATTTTTACAATTTAGTCCCTAGGCTCGTAAAATGAATTTCTTTCAATTTCTTCACAACCTAAGCCTAGATGAACCTTACCCATACTCATAACAGCCCACATTTTTCATTTATTCACACTTTACTATGCATTTTACAACACTTTACAACTAAGTCCATATTTGACATTTTTACCGAAAATCACTTTTCAGTGTTGTTTAACTAACAACAAACATGCGATTTCTACCATCAAATATCAAAATACAAGCATATTCAACACGGGTAAAATTTTAAACTTTAACTTTCTCTCAAATTAGTCCTTGAAATAGCTAGATCAAGTTACAACAATCTTAAAAATATAAAAATCATTAAAAATGGGACAAGAACAGACTTACAATCGAGCCTGAAAGTTGGCCAAACCCTAGCTATGTCTTCCTTGTAAAATTCAGCTATGGGGGATGAAATTGAAGAAGATGGACACTTTAATTTTAGTTAATTTTATCTTTATTTACCAAATTACTAAAATACCCTTAATGCATAACTTTAAAATTTCACCTAATCATGTCTATTTTTGTCCACCCTAAAGTATAATTGTCTAATTAAAATTTGAGGACCTCCAATTAAAAGTTCATAACAACTTAAACATCTTTGGCTAAGGGAACTCAAGTTTGGCACCTATTACAATTTAGTCCTTTTAGCTAAATCGAGGACTCAATCAACAAAATTTCTTAACAAATTTTCACACAATTATTCTATCATGATGTAGACCTTAAAGAAATAATAAAATAAATATTTCTACTTTGGATTTGTGGTCCCGAAATCACTATTTTAATTTGACTGAAAAACGGGCTATTATATTTCGTCATTGAATTCTTCCTCAATTAGATCATCTAGCACATCGACAGTATGGCATTCTTCTTTATCCTTGCATTGAATAGAATTGAAAACATTGTAGGTAATGTGCTCATTATTAAGTCGCACGGTCAAATCGCCTTTGTAAACATCAAAGTTTGGTGGCTAAAAATGGTCGTCCCAATATTATGGGAACCTCCTTGTTTGCCCCGCATTCAGGTATGACAAAATCAGCTGGAAAAATGAATTTATCCACACAAACTAACATGTCTTCGATTTGCCCTTCAGGTTCAGCCAAAGATCGGTCTGCTAGTTGAAATGTCACTGCAGTAGGTTTTATGTGACTAATTCCCAACTTTCTAAAAGTAGATAGTGGCATTAGGTTGATGCTAGCTCCCAAGTAACATAAAGTGTAACAGTCCGGTTTAGACCCTAGTTGGAATAGTGATTTCGGGACCACAAATTTGAGTTAAAAAATATTTTAATATTATTTTCTTTACCTATGGTATGTGATTGAGCATGTGTGAAAGTTTCGTGAATTAATCTGTTTAGGTGCTTAATTTGATAAAAGGACCTAATTGTGAAAGATGCTAAATTAGCATGCCATATGTTAAAAGCACCTATGTGTTATGTCTTTATAAATTTGGTGGCCTTATGAAGTAATTAAACCATTAGTATGGTTAATGGACATTTATGACCAACTATTATATATGTTTTATATGTTTAATAATAAGGTTAATTTGGTAATTGAATTAATAATATATGTTATAATTAAACAAACATAAAACATGGCCATTTATTCATCTTGTTGGCCGAATATAGAAAGGAAAGAAAAGAAGAAAAGTGTTCTAGGTTTTGACTACGTTCAAGTTTGATTAAAGATCAAGAACCGAAGAAAACAAATTTAGACCGTGAAAAGTCGAAAGTGGTCGAGTAGTCAGATCCGTCTGTTTATCCGAATCCGAGGTAAGTCTATATACAAATAAATGTATTTGAATTGATTTATGTATATTTGTATGAAATTGAATTATAATAAATGACTACGGATGATAAGCATACGAGATCCGAGATAATATTGACATGGTGTCAAAGTCCGAGAAGTCCTGTACGAACCCTAGGAATCAATCGGATCTATATGTCATGACATAGGTTTTTGATATGAGACATCGTATAAGACCACGTCTGGGACATTGGCATCAATTTGAGATTTAAGTGTAAGACCATGTCTGGGACATTGGCATCGTATTGATTCGTGTAGGACCCTGTCTGGGACAGTGGCATCGATATTTGTTTACATGTAAGACCACGTCCGGGATGTTGGCATTGTATGATAATTCTAAGTATTCCGAGTATCCTATTTGATTCCGAATGGTTCAACAGGCAATTCTGAAAAATGAAAGATAATGTGAAATGTAGAACCGAATCAGGTACGTTTGAAATGTACACTATGTATGTGTATGAAAGGTAAGCATATATATGTACATATATATGAACTTACCTAGATAAAGTATGTACATGGATATGATGAGATTAAATGTGATATTTGTGAAAATGTGCTATACTCAAATAAGGTATTTGGAGACATAATCTTGTTGGTAAGAAATGGCTAAACAAATGAGCCAATGATGAATTAAGAATTTGCATTTGAAATATATATGTACGAATGATCTTGTGTTTGATATGATAATTAATGTTTATATATTAAGTTTATTAGTATATGGCTTACTAAGCTTTTGAAAGCTTACTCTGTGTGTTTGCTTTGTTTTATAGATCGTCAAAGCTACGAAAGGCTTGGGGATTATCGAGGATCATCACCGCACTATCCAATCCCATTTTGGTACCTTTAGAAAGTGTATATACTAAAGTATGGCATGTATGGGCTAGTAATTTTGTATTATGTTTGAGGTGTGTATATAGCCATATGATATGGCTAGATTAATGAATGTGTTATGGATGAATAGTCATGTTGTTTGATGCTTTGTTTGGTATGGTTTGATAGCAAATGAAATGGTCAAAATAATATTAAGCTCATTGATGCAAAGTTAGCATATTATTGATGGAAGGTTGTTATAAAGAAATGGTATGTCTTGGTTAGTTTATACTTAGAAATGCTTGTGATGAGAATGAGGTAAATGTTGCATAAGATGGTGTGCTTGAAATGTTCTTGAATGCTTAGAAATGATGGTTATTTTGGTATGAATTGAATTGGCATAATGCTTGTAGGTATAACATAATGTGTTGGTGGCAAATTGGCTTTGTAAATAGCCTATAATTGCCCACACGGTTGAGCACATGGGCGTGTGGCTCGACCCTGTCCCTCGTGGTTGCATTTAAAAACAAGTCAGACTCGACCATGGGCTGGACACACGGGCGTGTGACTGGCCGTGTGGTGCAAGTCAGTAGTGACCACTGATGAGGAACACGGCGTGTCCACGACCGTGTGGACAAGTCAGCATGTATGCCCTGTTTTGGCACGACTTAGACACATGGGCGTGTCTAAGGCCGTAGGAGGCACACAGCCTGACCACACGGGCATGTGATCTCTGTAACTTTGAAAATTTTTAAATTTCCAAAATTTCCGTTTGTGTTCGATTTAGTCTCAGCCCCTTTCTAAAGCATGTTTAAGGTCTCGTAGACCTATTTAAGGGATACTTTGATTTGTTTTGTCAAATTATTCTATGACATGTTCGAAAAAGGATCCGATTTGTCTGGTAATGCCTTTAACCCTAGAGCGACGATGGTTACGGGTTAAGGGTGTTACATTTTATTGGTATCAGAGCTACAGTTTATTCGATTCTAGGACTAACATAGCATGTGAGAATATAGCTATACATGCCATATATACAAACTGTGATAGTGTGATGAATTCTGACGTATAAAATATGTTTTTTCCTTGTTACGAGATGCAGCATATCAGTGGTGGAAGACCTTGATTTTGTTGTTCCAAAGGAACGCATTACATGGGATTTCTTTCAGTCTGAATTTCCAAAGAAATATATCAGTTAGAGATTTATAAATCAAAAACGAAAACAATTTCTGGAATTGAAATAGGGTCACATGTCTGTCACCGAATATGAATGAGAATTTGTGAGATTAGGCCAATATGCTCGAGAATGTATTTCAACCGAGATGATAATGTGTAAAAGATTTGAAGACGGCCTAAATAAAGATATTCATTTGTTAGTTGGGATACTGGAAATAAAAGAGTTTGTTGTGCTTATTGATCGAGCATGTAAAGCTAAGGCACTCGAGAAAGGTAAAGGAAAAGCTGAGACAGAAGTTAGAGATGCGAGAAAGAGATTTTTGAGTAAATCATTCCAGTCTGCTTCAAAGGAATTCAGATACGAGCATAGCCATTCAAAGGCTAATTGGGACATTCAAATAGAAATTGAGCTAGATCGTATTTGAACTCCAAAGCCCCAGATACTTCAATGGCTAGTGTTGGAAATGTCTGATCTAAACGACCTGAATGTAAGCATTGTGGTAAAAGACATTCGGGTAGTTGTAGATTGAATGATCAAGCCTGTTTTAGATGTGGATCATTAGACTATTTCATCCGAGACTGCCCAGACTCTGTTGAACAAGAGATTGTTCAGAATCTGAGATTTGATAATGTTTCAGTTCTCAGAATACAAGAAATGTCAGTGGTAGTCAGAGAGTTACAAAAGACTCAGTTGCGAGATCTAAAGCTAGAGCGCCTGCTAGAGCTTATGCCATCCGAGCCCGTGAGGAAGCTTTATCTCCAGATGTTATTACGGGTACATTTACTCTATATGATACTTCTGTGATTGCATTGATAGACCCAGGATCTACTCATTCGTATGTATGCATGAACTTAGTATCCAGTAAGACTTTGCTTATAGAGTCTACTGAATTTGTGATTAGAGTATCGAACTCCTTAGGTAAATGTGTCTTGGTTGATAAAGTATGCAAGAATTGTCCGTTGATGTTTCGAGATGTTTGTTTTTAGGCTGATCTAATGTTATTACCTTTTGATAAGTTCGATATAATTTTGGGTATGGACTGGTTAACACTACATGATGCTGTTGTGAACTGCAAACGAAAGACCATTGATTTGAGATGTCAGAATGATGTAATAGTTTGGATTGAGTCTAATGATTTGAATGGGTTACCTACTGTGATATCAGTGTTGAAAGCTCAGAGTTATGTGAGAAAGGATTATGAAGCTTATTTTGCTTATGCAATTGACTTGAAAGTGACTAAAAAGAAAGTTGAATCTGTACCTGTGGTTTGTGAGTTCCCTGACAGGTTTCCTGAAGAATTACTGGGACCACCTCCGATACGCGAGGTTGATTTTGGCATTAATTTAGTGCCGAGGATGACTCCTATTTTGATGGCTCTGTATAAAATGGCACCAGCAGAATTGAAAGAGTTGAAATCTTAGTTGCAAGAGTTAATTGACAGAGGGTTTGCACGATCGAGTTTCTCACCTTAGGGTGCTCCTATTTTATTTGTGAAAAAGAAAAATGGCATGATGAGAATGTGTATTGATTACCGTCAGTTGAACAAAGTGACTATTAAGAATAAATATCCTCTACCCAGAATTGATGATTTGTTTGATCAGCTGAAAGGAGCCATCGTGTTTTCTAAGATAGATCTGAGATTGGGATATTATCAGTTACGAGTAAAAGATTCAGACATTCTAAAAATTGATTTCAGAATGAGGTATGGGCATTATGAATTTTTAGTTATGCCTTTTCGACTAACGAATGCTCCTGCTCTTTTCATGGATTTGATGAATAGAATATTCAGACCGTATTTAGATCGGTTTGTTGTTGTGTTCATTGACGACATTTTGATTTATTCACGTGATGAAATTGAACATGCTGAACATCTGAGAATCGTGCTACAAACTCTGTGAGATAAGCAATTGTATGCAAAATTTAGTAAATGTAAATTATGGTTGCGTGAAGTTGGTTTTCTGGGGCATATTGTGTCAGCATCTGGTATACGAGTTGATCTAAGCAAGATTTCAGCTATTCTAAAGTGGAAGCCTCTGAAAAATGTGTCTGAAGTTCGTAGTTTTTTGGGACTTCCTGGTTATTATCGAAGGTTCATAAAAGGCTTTTCAATGATTGCTACTCTATTGACTAGATTGCTTCAGAAAGATGTGAGATTTGAATGGTCTGATAAATGTTAGAAAAGCTTTGATCAGTTGAAAGCTCTTTTGACCGAAGCTCCAGTTTTGGTATCGCCAGAATCGGGTAAGGAATACGTGATTTATAGTGATGCTTCGTTAAATGGCCTGGGGTGTGTTTTGATGCAGGAAGGCAAAGTTATAGCTTATGCATCGAGACAATTAAAGTCGCATGAAAAGAATTATCCGACGCACGACCTTGAGTTAACTACGATTGTGTTTGCCCTAAAGATTTGGTGTCACTATCTTTTTGGTGAAAAATGTCATGTATTTTCGGATCATAAAAAGTTTGAAATATTTGATGACACAGAAAGACCTGAATCTGAGACAGAGAAAATGGTTAGAACTATTGAAAGACTATAAGCTTGTTATAGATTATCATCCGGGTAAGGTAAATATTGTTGTTGATGCACTGAGTGGGAAATCATTGTTTGCATTACATGCGATTAATGTTGATTTGGAATTTTCAGATGATGGTTTAGTTTTGGCTGAATTGAAAGCGACACCATTGTCTTTACAGCAAATATGTAATGCTCGAAAAGTTGATAATGAAATGATAGCAAAACGAACCCAGTGTGATGTGAACTCTGATTCTAAATTTCGAGTTGATGTTAATGATTGTTTGAGATTTTGAGATCTAATATGTGTTCCAAAAAGCCAGAGTTGATTCAGTTGATATTGAATGAAGCTCACAATAGTCGTCTATCTGTTCATCCGGGAAGTACAAAGATGTACCATGATTTGAAGCAACACTATTGGTGGTTTGGTATGAAAAGAGATATCTCTGATTTTGTCTCGAAATATTTAGTTTGTTAGCAAGTTAAAGCTGAACATCAGGTTCCATCTAGTTTGTTACAACCGATAATGATTCCTGAGTGGAAATGGGACAGAGTAACAATGGATTTTGTCTCGGGTTTGCCTTTGATTCTAAGAAAGAAAGATGCAATTTGGGTCGTAGTTGATCGATTGACGAAATCAACCCATTTATTCATGTACGACCTAATTACTCACTAGATAAGTTAGCTAAGATTTACATTTCTGATATTGTGAGATTGCACGGGGTACCACTATCTATTATGTCTGATAGAGCTCCGAGATTTACTTTACGATTCTGGAAGAAACTGCAAGAAGCTTTAGGTACTAAACTGCATTTTAGTACAGCTTTTCACCCACAGATGGATGGTCAATCAGAACGAATCATTCAGATTCTCGAGGATATGTTGAGATGTTGCATCCTTGAGTTTGATGGTATGTGGGATCAATATTTGCCATTGATTGAATTAGCATACAATAATAGTTTTCAGTCGAGCATCAAAATGGCACCTTATGAGGCTTTGTACGGACGTAAATGTCGGACACCTCTGTACTGGACTAAGCTTGGTGAAAATAAGATACACGAGGTTGATTTGATAAAAGACAGAACAGAAAGTGAAAGTAATTCATGACAGTCTGAAAGCCGCATCAAATCGTCAGAAATCCTATGTAGACTTGAAACGAAAAGATATTGAGTTTGAGATCGGTGATAAAGTGTTCTTGAAAGTGTCTCCGTGGAAGAAAATACTTCGCTTTGGCAGAAAATGTAAGTTCAGTCCGAGGTTCATTGGGCCGTATGAGATCATTAAGCGTATTGGACCGGTTGCGTACAGACTGTTGTTGCCACCTGAGCTAGAAAAGATTCATAATGTGTTTCACGTGTTAATGTTTCATCAATATAGATCTGACCCATCACATGTGACTTCTTCGTCTGAGATTGAAATTCGATCCGATATGACTTAGAAGAGGAATCGATTTGTATCTTGGCTCGTGAGATTAAAGAGTTGAGAAATAAGAAAATTTTGTTAGTTAAATTATTATGGTATCAGCACATAGTGGAAGAGGCTACATGGGAGCCTGAAGATCCTATGAGCCAACAATATCCGAATCTATTTAACGGTAAGATTTTTGAGGACGAAAATCCCTAAGGGGGAATTGTAACAACCTGGTTTAGACCCTAGTCGGAATAGTGGTTCCGAGACCACAAATCCGAGTTAGAAAAATATTTTAATATTATTTTCTTCACCTATGGTATGTGATTGAGCATGTGTGAAAGTTTCGTAAATTAATTTATCTGTTTGGGTGCTTAATTTAATAAAAGGACCTAATTGTGAAAGATGCTAAATTAGCATGCCATATGTTAGAAGCACCTATGTGTTATGTCTTTATAAATATGGTGGCCTTATGAAGTAATTAAACCATTAGTATGGTTAATGGAAATTTATGACCAACCATTATATATGTTTTATTTGTTTAATAATAAGGTTAATTTGGTAATTGAATTAATAATATATGTTATAATTAAACAAACATAAAACATGGCCATTTTTTCATCTTGTTGGCTGAATATAGAAAGGAAAGAAGAGAAGAAAAGTGTTCTAGGCTTTGGCTATGTTCAAGTTTGATTAAAGATGAAGAACCGAAGAAAACGGATTTAGACCGTGGAAAGTAGAAAGTGATCGAATAGTCGAATCAGTCTGTTTCTCCGAATCTGAGGTAAGTCTACATACAAATAAATGTATTTGAATTGATTTATGTATATTTGTATGAAATTTAATTATAATGAATGATTATGGATGATAAGCATACGAGATCCGAGATAATATCAACAAGGTGTCAAAGTCGGAGAAGTCCCGTACGAACCCTAGGAATAGATAGCATCTATATGTCATGACATAGGTTTCTGATATGAGACATCGTATAAGACCACGTCTGGGACGTTGGCATCGATTTGAGATTTACATGTAAGACCATGTCTGGGATATTGGCATCGTATTGATTCGTGCAAGACCATGTCTAAGACAGTGGCATCTATATTTGGTTACATGTAAGACCACGTCTGGGATGTTGTCATTGTATGATAATTCTGAGTATTCCGAGTATCCTATTTGATTTCGAATGGTTCAACAAGCAATTCCGAAAAATGAAAGACAATGTGAAATGTAAAATCGAAATAGGTACATTTGAAATGTACACTATGTATGTGTATGAAAGGTAAGTATATATATGTATAAATATATGAACTTACCTAGATAAAGTATGTACATGGATATGATGAGAATAAATGTGATATTTGTGAAAATGTGATATGATCAAATGAGGTATTTGGAGACATAATCTTGTTGGTAAGAAATGGCTAAACGAATGAGCCAAGGATGAATTAAGAATTTGCAATTGAAATATATATGTATGAATGATCTTGTGTTTGATATGATAATTAATGTTTATACGTTAAGTTTATTTGTATATGGCTTACTAAGCTTTTGAAAGCTTACTCTGTGTGTGTTTGCTTTGTTTGATAGATCGTCAAAGCTACGAAAGGCTCGGGGATTATCGACGATCATCACCACACTATCCAATCCCATTTCGGTACCTTTTGAATGTGTATATACTAAAGTATGGCATGTATGGGCTAGTCATTCTATATTATGTTTGAGATGTGTATATAGCCATCTGATATGGCTAGATTAATGAATGTGTTATGAATGAGAAGTCATGTTATTTGATGCTTTGTTTGGTATGGTTTGATAGCAAATGAAATGGTCAAAATAATGTTAAGCTTATTGCTTTGGAGTTAGCATATTATTGATGGAAGGTTGTTATAAAGGAATGGTATGTCTTGGTTAGTTTATACTTAGAAAGGATGGTTATTTTGGTATGAATTGAATTGGTATAATGCTTGTAGGTATAACCTAATGTGTGGGTGGCAAATTGTCTTTGTAAATAGCCTATAATTGCCCACACGATTGAGCACACGGGCGTGTGGCTTGACCGTGCCCCTCGTGGTTGCATTTAGAAACAAGTCAGACTCGACCACGGGCTGGACACACGGGCGTGTGACTGGCCATGTGGTGCAAGTCAGTAGCGACCATGGGTGAGGCACACGGGCGTGTCCATGGCCGTGTGGACAAGTCAGTATGTATACCCTATTTTAACACGGCTTAGACACATGGGCGTGTCTGAGGCCGTGGGAGGCACACAGCCTGACCACACGGGCGTGTGACCTTTGTAACTTTGAAAATTTTTAAATTTCCAAAAATTGCTGTTTGTGTTCGGTTTAGTCCTGGCCCTTTCTAAAGCAGGTTTAAGGTCTCGTAGACCTATTTATGGGACACTTTTATTTGTTTTGTTATATTATTCTATGACATGTCTAAAAAAGGATTCGATTTGTCCGGTAATGCCTTTAACCCTAGACCTGCGATGGTTACGGGTTAAGGGTGTTACATAAAACCTTGCCCAAATAATGGTTGCCAATTAAACATGGCATAGTAAAGCTCCCAAGATCTTTTATTTTAGGGGGAAACTTATTTGTCAAAATAGCACTACAGCCTTCTATGAGTGCAATAGTTTCAATATCACTGAGCTTCTTCTTCGTGGATAAGAGCTCCTTCATAAATTTCCCATAATTCAAAATTTGCACGAGAGCGTCTACTAAAGGAATATTGACCTGTATTTACTTTCGTGTGTTCAGGAACTATTAGTACTGCTTACCTTGCTCATTCTCCCTAAATCTTTGTGGAAAAGGTTAAGGTGGAGATACATCTGATTGTGCCAACACCTTTGATTGTGTCGATAGTTTTGAGGGTTGGACATTAGGCATATGAGTGAAGATTTGTGGAACTTATTTGTCTGGTACATCGACAAGATCTTCAGATTCAACCTTCTTACCAAGGATCACTTCACCAGTATCTTGAGCTACTACAGTAGAGTCTGTAGTCGGCTCACCAGTTTGTTTACCACTCCTAAGAGTGATAGCCTTGCAGAGTTATTTCCCACTTGTCACTAGGTAGTGTGCTCGGTTGTCTAGTATTCAGATTTGAAGCAAGTTATCCTAATTGTGCCTCCAACGCCCGAATAGAAGCTGAATTCCCTTGCACAATAGCTACTGTGCGACTAATATGCTCCTGCATTAAAGCCTTAAGAGCTGTTAACGGGTTAAAAGAAGAAGCTTGCGTATACTGTTGTTGTCGATGTCCTTGAACATGGTGATTTGGCATTGAAGAGTGTTGCAGCTGCATCTGATTCTGGTGTGGATGCATCTAAGTGTGCTAATTGTAGTTCTGCTATTGTTGATTGTAATTCCCTTGTCTTGGATTATAATTTCCTTGAGTAGATATATTCCTATATTAGAATGTCACAGTATTTTGTTCAGAAGTCTAAGTTTCCCAAGATTGTTGGTTGCGTCCAGAATTATTATAAGAGTTGCCATAAGAATTGTTGCAAATGTTACTGACATAATAGGCATTCTCTGCATGTTGTGGACAAACTCATTAGCTATGGTTGTCACTGAAAATCTCACAACAAAAGGTAGGAAAATCAACTTGTTGAGCGACTTGTATAGGTCCAACGTCACTAGTCACTTGCATATTTTTTAATCATATTTGCAAGAGAAGAAACTTGAGCACTAATTGCATATATTGCGTCCAATTCAATAACTCTCGGAGTAGCTTTTTTTTTTTTACGCAGCTCTAGAGATAGGTTATTGATAATCATTCTGAGCAATTCTTTCAAGAATTCCAACAGCATCATTGTAAGTGCAATCCAACAAAGGACCATTGGCTGATGCGTCAACAGGATTCCTCGTGTGTGAATTCATCCCATTATAGAAATTTTCAATTTTTGTCTCCTTTCGAATGTTGTGCATGAGGCAACGTTGAAGCAAAGATTTATAATGTTCTCATTTAGTGTGAACTTCTCTCATCGAGTTGATGATAAGTTGTAATATCACTTTGAGGAAGAGCATTCATTGTCGGTGGGTTAAAGCGCAAAACAAACTATGTTGCTAGTGAACCAAGAAGTAATTGATCCGGCAGGTAGCCCAAGGAACCAAGTACGAGCTCTTCCCTGTAAGGAATATGGAAATAATTGCATCTTCAAAGCATCATCAGGAATGGCTTGTTGACTAAAGGAAGCACAAATCAATAAAAATGATTTAAGATGTTCTCGGGCATCTTCATATGGCAGTCCAACATATTGCCCATTGGAATTCAACATTTGAAACATTACTAGCTTGAGTTCAAAATTCCCAGCTTGGATTAATGGCCTAACAACTCTCAGTTGTAAGTCATCCAAGACAGGAACTATAAAGTCTCGTATAGTCCTATTTTGTATTTGAGCGTCTTGCAGCAATGGTGGCCATTAGCATTTTGGTGCTGCACCTGGGGTATGGCTTCATTGTTTCCTGGTAAACCATATTCCTTTATTCATGAAGTCTCCTTCGAACGATTCGTTCAATTTCTAGATCAAAATCTGTAATAAACTCTGAATTGCTTCATGTCATCAAACACGTAAAATAAAATGTGAAAATAGCGACAAAAAGAAAACAAGTTAGTGACAACTAAATATTATATAATAAAAAACAAAGCGCAAAACCAAAAACAATTATCAAACAAAAGCCATCCCCAGCAACGGGGCTAAAACTTGACAGGCTGTTTAGCATCATAGCAATAATGTGCAAGCGTACACTATCGATCCAAGTATAGTAGATAGATTTGAATCAATTGGATATCGATCCCACGAGGATGGTTGTCTTTTGTCTACAAATGTAGTGCAATAAATAGATAGAAACAAAATAAATTGTGAGAGTGGTTGTCGAAGCAATAACTTAAAAACTATAAGATAAAATATGATAATGATAAACTAAGATCCCTTACGTGAATATTCAACAGAATACTAAGTGCTCACAATATATTAAAGGATAGGTGATTGTTGATGCATTAAATTGCAATCAATATCTTACCAAGCTTAACTTTTATATTTAATCTAAGACTTAAACATGCACATTAACCACACCTTCCGATGATGGTAATGGAAAACTATTAAGAACAAGTGGATTAAATTCCTCTAATCCTCAAGCAACTTCTGTTGTCATGCTTGTTAGCTTGAACTGTCGCTGCACTTTCCAGTGTCAGTGGCCGCAATAACACTTTCATGCTAAAAACATTCAAACCCAAAGATTAAACAATAGAAGCAAGATTGAATAAAATAGCACTTAACCCAGAAATCATGTATACTTCCTTACAACATGAAATAGAAAGTAATCTTCAAAAGATAGGTTGAAGAAGATAATACCCCCAAAAAGGCTCTCTCTTTTTTCCCTTTTCACGTGAATATTTATATTCTTCCAAATAGCACAGGTGTCCTTTCATCAAAATCATGTTGCCTTTGTACGTACAAGTTGGTTATTCCAAACTGGACAGCTCACACATTTTTGTTCTTATCCAGACAACTGTAAGGTACAGCGACAATTCTGGGCGCAATCTAGAAATACTCATGTCGCGGCATCGGTACCAAAACATGACAAAATTAAGGATAAATAGGCTAAGATCCACATAGTTATAAAATGCAATTTACTGAACTGAAAATGCTAAAATATGTGCTAAATATAACTAAATGGGGATAAATTAACCAATAAGTAAGGAGAAAACATATGTTCTTTCTAATACTATCACACCCCCAAACTTGATTTTTTGCGTGTCCTCAAGAAAAATAGAAACTAGCAAGGTTACACAAGAATTCACTAAGGCGAATGATCATTCTAGCAATTTGAATCACCTAAAATCCCAAAGAATAAGTCACATTCAGATGACTAAATATTGCATCGACAATACATAAGTATGAATGAATAAGATTGTGACTTCATCAAAACCATCATCATGCTTCAAATCCTAAATTCTATTTACCAATATAGCATTTATTGTATAATACTAAGTATATATGAAGATCATAAATATATGTCTCTTCTTCTTTTTGTGTGAATACAGGATATCGTTGCATTACTGTACACTTGTTCCTGAGAAGTAACAATGGAGTGCAAAAAACCCTTAGAGAGTACATAATTGTGTCGACACATGATCATGCAGTGACAGCCTTTGGCTAGAATCATTTTTCTAACACTTGCACTAGAGTGTTCCCTCTTTAACATTTCACAATACACCCACTTTGGAGTGTCTCTTATTCATAACTATATATATACATAAGCAGCTATAAAAGGTAGATTCATTCAAGATTCAAGGAATGCTACTAGTCATCCATTACTAATGCAACCTAAATCATTCATCAAAGAATTGAAGATACAACATTCAGTCAAATTTATCCAATTCATTTACTGATAGTTCACATGATTCAAGAATTAAGAATTGAATGTAACAAAAATTTTCAAACACACAAATAAACCTTGCATGCTTCATTAAACTAAAAAACATTTGAAATGTGGGTGTATTTCCAAACCCCATATGCATTCCCCCAAACTTAAAGTTTGCATTGTCCTCACTGCACTAAAATTAAATTGCAATGACAATAGAAATGCAACGACAATGTGCACTAACAAAATAAAAATTACAACTACGTGCAATGCATGAACACTACAGCTAAAAAAAAAACTGAAAATAAACTAACTCAGTTTTCCCCAGCCACAGATGTGGCTGCACGATGTTTCTTCTTCCTCCTCTTTTTCTCCTCCTTCTTGCTTTTTTTTTCTTTGGAGCGTTTTCTCTTCTTTTCTTTGGGCTTCATACGGTCCTCGGATCACACCTTAGGTTTCGGCTCTGCCCCAGCATCATCTGTTGCTTCCTCTACAGCTTTGGCCAGTCTAGCTCCATCTCACTCCAAATTATCAATAGTTGCACCCACAAACTCGAGTGTAGTGACAATGTTCTGAGCAGATTCTTTCTTGGCATCTTCTTCCTCGTCCTTCTCATTCACATCTTGATGATTCATAAGTGACAGTACAATAGTACGAACTGCGTTGACAATAAAGCCCAAATGCGTCAACAGTGGTACCTAATTATTATATAATTATATAATAAAAAACAAAGTGCAAAAACAAAAATAAATATCAAATAACGCCATCCCCGACAATGGTGCCAAAACTTGATAGACTATTTAATGTCACAGCAATAATGTGCAAGCATACACTATCGATGCAAGTAGAGTAGACAAATATGAGTCTGTCAGATATTGATCCCACGAGGATGGTTGTCTTATCTCTATCAATGTCAGTGCAAAAAAATAGATAGAAATGAGATAAATTGTGAGAGTAGTTGTCAAAGCAATAACTTGAAAACAATAAGATAAAATATGATAATGATAAACTGGGATCCCCAACATGAATATTCAACAAAATACTAAATGCTTACAAGGTATAAAAGTATGGGTGATTGTCGATGCATTAAATTGCAATGAATATCTTACCAAGCTTAACTTCTATATTTAATCGAAGACTTAAACGTGCACATTAACCACACCTCCCAATGATGGCAATGGAACACTATTATGAACAAATGGATTAAATTCCTCTAATCCTCAAGCAACTTCCATTGTCATGCTTGTTAGCTTGAATTGTAACTGCACTTTCCAGTGTCAGTGACGGCAATAACACTTCCATGCTAAAAAATTCAAACCCAAAGATTAAATAGTAGAAGCAAGATTGAATAAAATAACATTTAATCTAGAAATCATGTGTACTTGCGTACAAACATGAAATAGAAAGTAATCATCATCGTTTAGAAAAGAAATATAAAAGAAACAAGTGGAGAATACTATTTGTAGACAATCTCGACTTGAATCTCTCTATTCCCTCTTGCGTCACACTTAGGGCTCTTTGTCAGGAGCTGATCTGCATCCCTTTCACGTTCGTTCACCCGTAAGAGACTTAAGCCACCATAGCTGAAAAGCTTTAAAAGATAGGTTGAAGAAGATAATACCCCCAAAAAAGCCTTTCTTTTTTTCCCTTTTCACATGAAAATTTATATTATTCCAAATAACACAAGTGTCCTTTCATCAGAATCATGTTGTCTCTGTATGTACAAGTTGGTTATACCAGACTGGATAGCTCACACATTTTTTTTTTCTTATCTAGACATATGTCAGGTGTGGCGACAATTCTGGGCACAATCTGGAAATACTTATGCAGCAACATCGGTACCAAAACATGACAAAATTAAGGATAAATAGGCTAAGATCCATTGAGTTATAAGATGCAATTTACTGAACTGAAAATGCTAAAATATGTGCTAAAGATAACTAAATAGGGACAAATTAACCAATAAGTAGGGAGAAAACATATGTTCTTTCTAATACTATTAGAAATACAAACAATCATCGGATCCAATCTAAAAAATCTGAATCAAAAATCAACTCACTCTGTTTCCATTTAGCTAACAACGTATTATCGCATTTATGAGCCTCACAAATCTGTTGTAAAAACATCAGTCTAGCTTTTTACTCAGCTAAGCTCAAACCATCATCAGTCAATGTCAATCATGTATTCAACGCTCGCAAAGCAAATAGAGACTTTCTACTCAAAGCATCAGCAACTACATTCGTTTTACCTAAATGATAATCTATGATCAAGTCGTAGTCTTTCAATAGCTCAAGCAATCTGCGCTATCTCAAATTCCAATCTTTTTGTGACATTAAATACTCATACTTTTATGATCTGTAAAGATGTGATATTTTTCATCGAACAAATGGTGTCACCAAATCTTCAACGCAAACACAATAGCTGCAAGTTCTAAATCATGCGTCAGATAATTCTTTTCGTGTGGCTTCAACTTCTAGAAACATAAGCTATTTCTTTGCCTTCCTGCATCAAAACACAACCTAAACCATTTAAAGACATTTCATTGAAAATTACGAACTCTTTACACAACTCAGGTTATTACGAACTCTTTACACGACTCAGGTTGAACTAACACCGGTGCCTCGGTCAACAACGCTTTCAACTAATTAAAACTTTGCGAGCATTTCCCAGACCACTCAAGTTTCACATCTTTTTTGTAATAATCTCGTCATCGGCGTAGAAATCATTGAAAATCCCTTAACAAACCTTCTGTAATACCTGGCTAATCCAAAAAAGCTTCTAACCTCGGATACATTTCTCGGAGGTTTCCAATCAACAACAGCTAAAATCTTGCTTGGATCAACTCTGATGCCCTTGACTGATACAACATATCCCAGAAATCTGACTTCCCGAAGCCAAAATTCACATTTACTAAACTTGGCGAATAATTACTTTTCACGTAGAGTTTGCAAAACAATTTTCAAATGCTCAACATGTTCGAACTCATCCTGTGAATATATTAAAATATCATTGATGAATGCCACAACAAATCACTCCAAATATTGTCTAAAAATTCTGTTCATCAAATCCATAAATACTACAGGTATATAAGTTAAACAAAACGATATCACAAGAAATTCATAATGTCCGTACCTGGTCCTAAACGCGATTTTCATCATATCAAAATCTTTAACTCACGGTTGATAATAACTAGAACGAAGACCGATCTTTGAAAATACTATTTCTCCTTTCAACTGATCAAACAGATTGTCAATTCGTGGTAATGGATACTTATTCTTGATCATAACTTTATTGAGTTTGCGGTAATCAATGCCTAATCTCATAGATCCGTCATTTTTCTTAACGAACAAAATAGGTGCACCCTAAGGTGAAAAACTGGGTCGAGCCAAACCCCTTTTTGTCAACTCTTGTAACTGCGCTTTCAACTCTTTCAACTTAGTAAGATCCATTCTGTAAGGAGCTATCGATATTGGAGATGTTTTTGGTACTAAATCAATAGCAAAATCAACCTTTTTGATCGACGGTAACCCGTGTAACTCTTCTGGAAACACATTTGGATACTTACAAACCACTTGAATCAATTATACCTTCAACTCAAACACTCTAGAATCAAATACATATGCAAGGTACGTATCACAGCCTTTTCTCACATATCTCTGTGCTGACTTAGCCGAAATAACATTAGGCATAGCACTTAAACTATCTGATTCAATCTAAAGCTTTTCACCGTTCTAACACTTTAACACAATGAGATTTCGTCTACAGTTCAAAATAGCATCGTGCAGAGTCAGCCAATCCATGCCCAAAATCACGTCAAACTCATCAAACAGCAATAACATCAAATCGGCCAGAAAATTACAACCCCCAATCATCAACAGATAGTTTTTGCAAACCTTATCAACTAGCACATACTAACCTAGGGGGTTCGATACTTTAACCATGAATTTAGTGGACTCAATAGGTAAATTCTTACTTGACACTACATTTGTCCATACATACGAATAGGTTGATCCCGGATCAATCAAAGCAATAACATTAGTATCAAAGATAGAAAATGTACCAATAATAACATCTGGCGTTGAAGCTTCCTCTCATGCATGGGTTGCATAAGCTCTGGCTGGTGCCGTTGCCTCAGATCTCACAATAGAGTCTTTTGTACCAGTATGGCTATTACTCGCATTTCCAGGATCACAAGATGGTCTACCTCTCACAGCAGTGTTGCTCGGTCGGATAGTCTAAACCTTTTCTTTTTTGGGTACTTGAAACACTCTCTACCCATATTCGATGCCAGAACAGGGTACGAGGCATTACCGGACTCACATCATAAGCAATCATACAATTCCAAGTCATAAATTCTCGTCCAAATTAAAACCATTGGTATTTAATCCTCAAGTCCCTAATACGAGCCTACGAGGCCCAAAACATGCCTTAGAAATGGTTCTAGACTAAACTGAGAACTCAGGGAATTTTTAAAAAACTTAGAAAATTTTTACTAAAAGCAGGGCTCACATGCCCGTGTGGTCTAAGGGACACACCCGTGTGACCCTGGGACACGCCCGAACTGCAAGCCGTGTTCGATTTGGGTTGCTCTCTAACTTGTGCCACATGGCCATGCCACACGTCCGCGTGCTAGGCCGTGCTGTAAATTAATTTAATTCGAATTAGGTGCAGGTTTCACAAGACCAAGACACACGTCCATGTTCTAGGCCGTGTAGCACACACGGCTGAGACATATGCCCGTGTCTCTACCCATGTTCTCAATTCTGGACATTCTATTTCTAAAAATTGAGGTGCAGGGGACACACAGCTGGAACACATGCCCGTGGAACAGGCCCTGTGTCACATATGGCCTAGACACACGCCCGTGTGTCTACCCATGTGGACAAAATAAAGGCTATTTTCCAAGCCCTTTTTGCCACCCTCACTTGCACATACCTATTCAACATCACATGGCACAAATCCAAACATATAGATGCAACCAAAACCACCACAACCATGGCAATAACATGACATTTAAAAGCCAACATCTATCATGCTTAAAATATCATACTTTGTCAAACTCAAACATACCACAAGCACATCCACAAGCATTCAATATGATTACTTTCAATTTGTATAGTCTAGCTTAATTTCACCAACTTACCATCAAGCCAATTCTCTCCATTTAACACCTAAGTTATTAAGCCACAAACAATCATCCACCAAGCAATTAAAAGGCATATTACAAATAACATTAGCCCATGCATAACTCACATCCAATTTAACCAAGATAGACCATTTTTAGAGGCCTTATACAAAATAAAACATTTATTAATTACAAGCAAATACTTTTGGCCAAATCATAATGACACATATACCCAAAATGACCAAGTCCTTATACATGCCATACTTTCAAAATACTAAGATCATCAATACCCAAAATGAGAGAGTTTCATAGTGTGGTCCGAATCTCCGACGATCTCCGATCCAACTTAGCTTGGCGACACTATAAATCATGGAAAAATAAACGGAGTAAGCTACATAGCTTAGTAAGCTCGTATGCAAGAAATAAGCAACCCTACCATACATATAACATTCGAATAATATAACATAGTTAAATGTAACTTTACCATAGTCTCATTATCACAACTCATTCCATCACAAAACTTACCTCATATTCATCATTTCAAACATTTAATAGATATGAGCTTCATGTACATACCTGTACCATATCAAAATGAATTTACACATATTCTCATCTTTGACATACCCGTGAACCACTCGGAATAACAATGTCAGATACTCGGGAAATTTTGCACACTAACTGCCACATATGTACCCAAAGCTACCTAAGTCTCATATCACATAATCGCTCACTCTCGAGCTGTCGATAGGCCTACTCACACAAGCTATCAGTCAAGACATAGCTACACGGTGCTGCTCACACAAGCTGTCAAGTATCCGCAACATATGCCGGTATACTCAGCCACCGGTAGGACGTACGAGACTAGCACCCGAATCACATAATCAAATAACACATAGTAACCCTAGTGACATGTCACTTGTATCCTAACCTATTCCTAAGGTTCAACGGGATTTCTTGCTTATTGAATCGTAGTCAGACTCGTCCATATGATTAAACTCATCCACTAAATCGAACATACAGTTTATGTAATATTAAAGCATTTAAACACAATTATTTTAAAGCTTATTTTTAACATACGAACTTACCTCGGTACAAAATGGCTAATAGTTTGATTTAGTCCACAATATTGTTCTTTCCTCGGTCTAGGTCAGAACCTCGTCTTTCTTGATCTATAATACCACATTTAACTCAATCAATCATCACATCATTCAATTCAGCCCCAAAACACTAAATTTTTACCCCTAAACTTTTGACATTTTACATTTTAGTCCCTAGGCTCGTAAAATGAGTTTCATTCAATTTCTTCTCAACCCAAGCCTAGCCAAGCCTATTCCTTGCTCATAACAGCCCATATTTTTCATTTACTCACATTTTTACACACATTTTAAAACTTTTACAAGTAAGTCCCTATTTAACATTTTCATCAAAAATCACTTGGTAAATATTATTTGTCTAACACCAAACATACATTTTCTACCATTAAAAATAAAAAAAAAAACATGCATATTCAACACGGGTAAAATTTTAGATTTTTGTTTTCTTTCAAATTAGTCCTTGAAATAGCTAAATCAAGTTACAACATTCACAAAAATGTAAAAATAATAAAAAACGAGACAAAGACGGACTTACAATCGAGCTTAGAAGCTTGGCCAAAACCCTAGCTATGGTTGCTTGAGAAATTTGACTATTGGGGACTAAATTGGAGAAGATGACATCTTTTTATTAGTTAATTTGTCTTTGTTTACCATTTTACCAAAATGACCTTAATACCAAACTTTGAAATTTCACCTAACTATATCCATTTTTGTCCATCCTATAGTATAATGGTCTAATTACCATTTAAGGACTTCCAATTTAAGAATTCATTACAATTAGACACCTCTAGCTTCTAGAACTCACATTTTGTACCTACTGCAATTTAGTCGTATTAGTCAAATTGGACACCCTATCGATAAAATTTCTTAACGAATTTTTCACACAATCATTTAGTCAAACTGTAGACCTTAAAGAAATAATAAAATTAGCATTTCTATTCCAAATTTATGATCCTGAAACCACTATTCTGATTTGACCCAAAAATGGGTTGTTACAGTACTACTAGGCAATCTCGAATCAAATGCTTATATGATCCACATTTGAAACACGCATTGTCTTTCACCTTGCACTCACCAAAGTGTTGGCATCCAGATTGTTGACAATTGGGTTTATTGTCTTTAACACTGCCTACGCTCGCTACAAACATAGCTTGAGTTTTTGAACCCGCATATTGTTTACCTCAGTCTCTACCAGAATATCCCACTGAAGCAGTCGAATGATTATAATGTTCTTTTAATTTCTTCAATGATGATTGATATGACTTTCTCGATGATCTCTTTATTGAATCTCTAGCTTCAAAATTAGTTTTTCTCTTTTATTTGCTAAGTTCTTCGGCTTTATGCGCTCGATCAATCAGAATAACAAATTCTTCCAGTTCAAGTATCCCGACTAATAGCTTTATGTCTTTATTTAACCTGTCTTCAAACCACTTACACATAGCAACTTCGGTTGGAATACATTCTCGAGCATACTTGCTCAACCTAACAAACTCCCTTTCACACTTGGAAACTGACATTCGGCCTTGTTTAAGCTCAAGAAAATCTTTACGTTTCTAATCAATAAATCTTTGACTTATGTACTTTTTTTATACTCGGGGTAATAAAATCAATACTTTTTGAAGTGTACTAATAATTTCTTGGGTTTTGATTTTAAGCGAGAAACAGAATGCTAATTTGGTACAAATTTTCTAGGTGGTATTAATACCATCTTCGAGAATTATCGATACCTTTGATTCAGTATTGATACCTATGTGATTTATTCAAAATTTTTGATAAGTGGTTTAAAAGCATGTTTAAATATTATTATAAGCTTGTCTGATGTATGTTTAGTATAATTTAATGTTGCTTAGGGTATTCATGACTTAGAATCTCTATAAATGATCAAATGAAATTTTATGATAATTGCATGTCAATGAGATGTTTTATGCTTTGTTGTTGATGAGACGGTGGTGTAGTGTCCTGTTACTCAGGCTCGACGGCTGGACCGAGTAGAGAGTGTTACAGAATGATGGTGCATGTTGTGGTTGTTGTGTAAAACAAATTAGGTTAGCACAAAAAATGTCACATCCCAAAATTCGGGTTAGTAAAAATTGGGCTATTGAACCAAGAGTGTAGCGCCCCAAAATTGGGCCTAGGAGAATTGGGCCTATTGGGCCCCGAGCGTAGAAGCATTTTAAAATTTTTGGGAATATGAGAACGACGTTATTTCAAGTTAGACCTGTTGGTTATGGTGATTTTGGAAGGTTACGGGGTTTCTATAAAGTCCCGGGTTCAAGTTAGGCCACAGGAAAATTTTTGGTTTTTGGCTCTTTAAGGGAGAGGGCTAGTAGAAGCTGGACTTAAGGAAAATTGTTGGTGTTTTGCTAGCACAAGTGGAGCATGTGGCAAGGTGGTCTGGTGTCAAGAAGAGTGCAAGGAGGTTGGAGGTTCGAATCTCACAAGAGTTATTTTGGTGGCTATTATTTTGTGTTGTGGGAGGAAGAAGCAGAGTTGAGTTCAAACTTTGCCATGGTGGTTGAAGACTCAGTCAAATTGTTTGAATGGGTGGAAGAGAGGGATTTTAGGAGGATATGATGGAGTGGATCAAGGAGTGGAGTGTGTGAGAGAGTGTGCCGTGAGTGGGGATTCAAGCTAGGCATTTCCAGCTAGGGGGAGTTGAGCATTTTGGGTAGAGTGTAGCCGAATTTTCTCTTGGAAGCATCTTGTATTTTTGGTTTCTATGTCACTTTGAGTATTTTTCTTCCCTTGAGCATTTCGGGTTGTTCCTTGTTTCTGCTAGGTACCATTTTGGTAAGACTAGCCTCTTAGCTTCTCAATTACTTTTACTCCTAAACCAAACCAACATTTCTTATCTTTTTTCTTTTGTGCTCACCATAGCCGAATCTTCTCTTACTCTCTTACTCTTTCTTTTCGTTCATTTCTCTCTCTCTTCCTTTCATTTTCTGTCTTCTATCTTTTCTTCTCCACTACTCTTCTACTCTTTTCTCTATTGACCGAATTCCCTCTTTTCTCCAATTAGAATCGGTTTCTCTTTGCTTTTGCTAGTAGCCAAACTTTAGTAGCTGGAAGTGGGGTGTTCCTTTGACCGTCGAACCTACCTTGTCTATTCGATTCGTCTGTGATCACAAGGTAACGTCTTTTTCTATCTCTTTTATCATTTTTTCTTTTAAAGCTAACCCGAAACACTCTTTTTGGGGGTAGGCCGATTCCTCTTATAAACAACGGGCGAAGATCATTACATTGTTTTTAGTAAAGGTGAAGTTATTCATATACTCTTTTATTTTGATGATTAGTGACATTCATGTGATTCTATTTTGTGGTGATGATATCGATTTCCTGCTCTTGTGGGAGAGTCGAATATTGGATTAAGGCTAACCCCGTGGTACATTGCTTATTTTTAGGAACTCGTTGCTCTAGCCAAGAAAGAAGAAAAGCCAAATTTTGTCACACTATTGAAGGAGATCATTTTGTAGGTAAGTAGTGGTATTGTTTCCTAGTTTTCCTATTGCCGAATTTTTCTCCTTCTTAAGTTTGATGTGGGATGGTGTTAGGGTCTTTCGAGGAGTGATAGGAGATTGGTGCTTGCTAATCGAGAGTTCTTCATGGAGACAGGTAATAGCCGAGCTGAGGGGGGATCAGCAAGGGTGCCTAATGGAAGTGGAATTGTGATCCCTGCTCCCAAGTTTAAGCAGCGTAGTGTGTCAGCGGTTCGGGACTTTCCGCCGGGTTGTGGAGGGACGTCGACATCTGGTTTAGATAGGCAAATCGCGGTTGAGTGCGCTAGTGAAGGTGACAACGATCGTGAGTGTATAGGACTCTGCGTAATCAGATGTGTAATCTCACACCCCTTTCGATGATTGCATGTGGTGTTCTGTGAACCGGCCAAAAGCCGAAAAGTCGAAAAGCCGACAACTGTGACCACTCGAGCATGCGAGCGCTCATAGTGGTAAATCAAGTTATGAATCGTGACGTTAACTTTTGCAGTGTGTCGCAAACACTCTCGCGATAATGAGGCTGTAACGGGGGCTTAACCGGGCCGAAACGGGCCAAATGGGCCCAACGGGCTATCCGAACCACTTGAGCAAAACTGTTAGAAAAACTGTCGAATGATAACTCTGAATGCCAAATTTGAAAATCTGAGACGAAATCGTGCGAAATGGGCCACACGAGCATGTGGGCCCCATTAGGCCTAAGATGGATTTTAGGCCCATTAACTCTGTAGTGGCTTAAAAAGAGTGCTGTGTTGCTCGAGGCGACAATAGGCCTTCGGAAAGGCCGTCGAATGCAAAAATTACCAAAATACCCTTGGAAGGAAAACTATCGAAATACCCCTGGGTTTCGAAATTACCAAAATACCCTCAGAGGGTAAATTATAGAAATACCCTTGGGTTGCAAATTTACTAAAATAGCCTCGATGGGTAAAATTTCTGAACTACCCTTGAGTGGGTGAAAATGACTGTTATACTCTTAATTGTGATTGAATATAGTGTGTATGATTTTTATTTACACTTTTACACGTTGATACATGACATTTTATCATATTGCATGGGGCGGGATAATGACTGAAGAGAAGTGTAGCCCGGTGGCACTGCCACATACTATTTTAGTGGCCATGCCACATATTGATATACTATGACTCTAGTGGCTCAGCCACAAATATTGCGATTAGCAGCTTGTCTGCATTATTGGTGTGATTGGCGGGGTGGGTTGACTTGATCCCCACAGGTGATGATTGGTTGGTACGGGCGTGTGATTGGTTGGATTGGGTTGGGTTACATTACATTTCATTGTTTGCATTATCATGATAAAAGGGCCTAGACCCAGTTTGATGCCTTAAGGGCTCAAGCCCAGATAGTGACTGTTTAGGGGATTACACACTGAGTTCTCGTAATTCACTCCCCATTCTTTTAACCTTGCAGGTAATCCCCAGCATTAGACGATTTGGAGCTGTGGAGGGCTCAGTGGTGGCCATACATTGGAGTTACTTCCCATAATAATTAGTAAATCCGGTTTTACCTTATTTTATGATTTTTAATTTGGGGTTAATATTATGTAATAAGGCCATTGGATTTTATTTTCTTTTTTTAAACTTTTATTTCAGCTATTTTTAAATTGTTAATGATTAAACTTTGGGTTTTATTAATACTACAGTAACTGTAACATCCCAAAATTTGGGTATCATTTGTGTTGGCTCGGGTATGAATTTTGTGTGTTAGCATAGTCTTGTGAAGGCTTGATTTTATTTAGGAAGTTAGAATAATTTTTAGTATGGTTTATTTAATGAAGTGGATTAAGTGAGCTTAGCCCTTAAGTTAATTTAAGTGTTAATTAAAGCACAAGAGGAGTTAGTGGCAAGGTGGTTAGGATGCTTGAAGGGTTGCTTGAGGTTAGTGGTTCGAGTAGCATGGAAAGTATTTTGAGGATTTTATTTTTCTTCATAGCATTTATGGACAGTCAACCTATGTTTATGATAGGTTGGACTTTCATCTTTTGGTAAGTTGAATGTTGGTTTAAGGAAAGCATGAAATTGGGGATAAGAATCTTAAAGTTATGGAAGGTTGGGGAGACATAAGGCTTGGTTTTAGGAGGATGTTTTGGAAAGTATTCCTAGGCCCTTAGAGCATGTATGTGGACAGCATGTAAGGCTAGGGGGGTGGCCGAATTTTAATAGGTAGCTTGGGGGGGGATAGTTGGCCAATTTTTCTTTTGTGCATCTTTTTGCATTTTTGTTTTTCCTCTCCAAAAACTTTCACCTTGGCCGAATGTATATTGTGCAATTTGTGCAAATTTTGCTTTTATTTTAGCCTTCATTTTGTTGAACCAAAAATGCTATTTCCTTTCTTTCATCTTTGCTTTTGAAACCAAAGGAGTTGGCCGAATCTTTCAACCCCATTTTCTCTCTTATTCTTTTTCATCCTTTTGGCCGAATCTCTCTCTTCTCAAAACTCATTTTTCTTTCTTCCATTGTTGCTAAAAATCGAATTCTTTCTCTCATTTTATCTTCTCTTCTACTTTCGTATTTCATATCCTATTAGACTCAAATCAATTGTTTTCTTCTCTCATAACCAAATAGCCGAATCTTCTACTTCCTTTTAGTTTTAGTTTGGTCGATTATTCAAGGGTAGACTCTTTTTGGTTTCTTCAATCGATTTTGGATAAAAAGAGCTCATTGGGATTTCGGAAGCAATCGATTTAAGCCCTATCTCTCTAGCAATCTAAGGTTGGTAAGTCAAGGGGGTAAGGATTCTTGTCGATTCATCATTCTTTTGAAAAGACTAAAGTTTTTGGGATTAAAGTGTTATAATGTTGGCCGAATGGCCTTTGTTTAAAATATTGTGATTTGGCCGATTGTAGGACAAGTGATCTAGTTTGGTAGATCGGATCTTCAGACGTTAGTATTTGCTTTTGGTGAAAGGTGTGAACCTTACACACTTTATAACTCGGTTTTGTATATATACTTATAATATTATTAATTTACTGATCATATTAACAAAGTGGGAAATACGATGAGATCTTGATATGATACCATGATGGTATGAATGAGGATTCGGGTAAGTCCGTTTCTATATGTTGTTGATATATGTGGATTGAAATCATGATCTACGATTTATGATATTTTCATTATGTGATTTATATCAAAGTATATTGACATGATTTGTCTATCTATTGCATTGGTATGGGCAATATGAGAGGAGGGGGAAGATTGATATTGTGTCTTCGGACACCAGAGGTTTGGTACCTCCAGTGATTTGGTATCACATTTGTGTCTTCGGACACCAGAGGTTTGGGACCTCATAGCGACTCGTCCCTGTGGTTAACACCACCGTGGGTTGGCCCCACTTTTGAGATATGGGATCGTCGCCAGTGATTTGGTATCACACGTGGGTTGGCCCCACAGATGGATTATTTGTGACTACGGTCACCATTGATTTGGTATCACTTTTGTGTCTTTGAGACACCAGTGGTTTGGCACCACCAGTGGTTTGGTACCACACGGGGTAGAAAAGGAGTTATGGATGGCTAGGTTGGGTGCATTATACATATATGTTGCTTTGTTATAATTTGTGTAAGTATGTGGCATTTACCCGGAGAGGGATTATGCACTGAGTCTTGGTGACTCACCTTCTCCCTTATCATTTCAGGTGATTCGTGAGATTGCGGACGAGGAGCCGGATGAACTCGAGGAGGCCATGCAATAAAAGTTGGTTTTATATGAACTTCCATTTGGGTACTTATTTTATTTGGTTTTCATATTTTATGGATTTGTAATAAGGCCTCTTTAAATTATGTTTTTGGATTATTTATATGTTTTGGACATGTTTTAAAATGTGATTTATAAATTACTTGGTTAATTTAATAATTGAACCCAAAGTTTTCTAAACTATAAAATCGCAATGGTTTTAAAATCTTACCATCGGGAAATACAAATTGTTTGTTGGCAAAATTATAAATTAAGTGTTTTCTACAATTTAAGTGATTTCCAAAATTCAAGTTTCTATACTCAAATGCAATCGGTTTCCAAAGTAATAATTCGGATTTTTCTTAAAAGATATAAATGTTTTCTATCCTATGATTTATCGACTAAGTTTTAAAGTTTCTATTTATGAAATTTCAAGTAAATTTTCGGTGTTAACTTATTTTACACCTGATTTGTACAAATATAGAATTACAAAGAGTTTCTCACTAAAAATTTATCTGTTAAATTCGATTCTTATCAAAATGTTTTCCTCTGTGGCATGCCAGATTCGGTCATGGCGTATTGACCGGGTTTGGGGTGTTACAGTAACTATTTTCAAAATATCACGTTTCCGCGATTTCGTAATCAGACTTCAGTAATATACAAGGTTTTCAAAAATAATAATATCATTTTTACAAGAAAACAATTATAGCAAATCTGAGTTTCACAAACAACAAAGTTCGGAGTTTCAAAAAGAATACAAAGTTTTTAACGAACGCGTAGCTTTTAAACAACTATTTTATGTGACATGCTAGATCCGATCATAACGTCTAGGCCAAGTTTGGGGTGTTACAAATTGTGGTCACACTCGAATTTTTTTATATGATTTTTTGCTCATTTGATAATAAATAAGTATCAAGTCTAGTGATCAAGTAGTGGTGGAGATGTACCTGATTATCTATGTTCAAATTCCTTCCCTCACATTATTTTTCTTTGTGGTTCAATTTTGCTTCAAACATTAGCAAAGGTCACACCATGTTTTTAAAATAAACGTTGTAGGAATTATAACAAGCTAGTAAGTAGTCAAGTGCCTAAGTGCTTAGTTAATTTCCTAAAGGTCCTATGTTCAATTCTTCTTCTTGTGGATCTCTTGCCATAATCTAATTTATATTCTTCTTCTTGTAATTTCTTAAATCGTTACTAAAATCTTATACTCCTTCTATTTTAATGATGATTTGTCCATGGTCAATACTCTTTTTTCAAATCAATACTCTGGTGAACTATCGATCCTTCTAGTTAAATCGTATTAACGTAAGTATGGGATGATATTGGTATAGATCATCACTTCTTTCTTATTTTTTATCAATGGACGAATGTAGTAGTAGTGTTAGATATAGTTTTTCTTCGATACTAACATCTCGTATATTATTCATGTGTCGAAGGATTGATTGCTAACAACTTGGAACACCTTTGACTTTTGGGAAGTGAATCAAATCTTCAATTCTCGTTGTATGAGCATAAGTGTGGTATGGGAAATCAAGATTAAACCGTTTTTATTTAAAATGATAACTTAAGTGACGATATAATGATGGATTATTCGTTTCATGTTAGATCCGAGATGATCTAATTAAATTTGAAAGTGGGCGTTAAAAGGAGTTTTTCGCATTGGAGTTGCTTACATCAGGTGTGGGTCTACTTAAACAAGTTCTATATATTGTTAAAAATGCCGAAATAAAATATTATTACTTGATTTTTGTCTTATGCAAATACTTTAAGTATTCTAAAATGGGAGACTCAATCCGTCAAAACGGATAATACAAGTAAGTGATTCCGAACCAACAATTTTGTGAAAGTATGTTGTGTGGTTACGTTTATTGTTTATTTGAAAAGCATGTTGTTCTCATTCTCATGTTATGTGATATTATGGTATAAATTATTATTTATTACTTTTAAAATGTGATGTTTCGATACATCATGATAATATGTGATTTGCATATCAAAACATGCCTATGTGATACTAAGTGTTAAATGATTTGATAAGCATGATTTACATGCCTAAAGTGTTATTTTGTAACAAAGTGAAAATGTGTTTATTGTGGCCATATCACATGCATGGGGTTGGGACATGTGTAATCAGGAAGTACTAGCAGTTTATCTGTATTACTGGTGGCTTGACCACACTACTGGTAGCTTGTTTACACTACTGACAGTTTATTTGCATTATTTGTGGCTTGTGCACAATACTAGCAGCTTATCTGCATTACTAGTAGTTTATCTACACTACTGGCGGCTTGTCCACATTACTGGAAGCTTGTCTGCATTATTGGTGGCTTGTCCACAAATTAGAGTGTTTGGACGGATGAGTTTTGGGGAACTCGATTTTGGAGCGTAGCAGTGATGGGTAGGATATTTTATAAAAATTTGCATAATTGTTTTATAAAAATCGCATTTCCATGATCATGTGCATAAAGAGAATTGATTAATTTGTATGATAACTATGCGCTCATTGTTACTTGATTTGTATATTGAATTCCTGCTTATTACTTAAGTTAAAACTCACACTGAGCTTTATAATTCACTCCCCTTTAATTTTCTGATTTTACAGATAACCCCGAGGTTAGGATACGATGACAACATTTAGAGGAGTTTCTTGGAATTTTTTTAAATTAAAGTAATTAAAGCTTATTTTAATATTTTTTTCATTTTGGGATTGTAATAAGTTTGAGTATGGACTGTGGCATGGGATTTTACTTTGGGGATTTTTCATTCTGATTTGTATGAATTGCTTGCATGACATTAAGTTTTAAAAACTACATAAATCAGTATTTAATTAACATTATGCATGAAACTTGGTTTTTATTAAAACTTGACAAAATCACTCTTTTTCACTTTGACAATGAAAGCGAGTTTTAGAAAAAGATATGACTTAGTTTTCGAAGTTTTAAATTGTCTATTGATGTTTTATCGAATTTACATGAAATATTGATTTTTAGCAAAATGGTTCGTTGCGATTTTCGTAAAAATATGTCAATATTACATTTTTCCGTTGCAAATCTGATAAATGAGTTCTTAATAAAATTAGACTTAGTTTCAAATTTTATAATGTTTACAAATGAGATTCCTAAAGACATTTGATTTTATGAATTTAACATTTTTTTTCAAATAGTGACAAATAATCAAGTTCTTTAGTTTTGATTAAACGAACGAATGATTTTGGAAATATGATTGAAATTATGAAAGTTTTGAATAGCGATCAAACTTTTACAAATACATAAAATACCAAAATCACTGATTTCTAAAATTCTCAATTCCACTAATTTTGAACGATTTACGCAAATGGTTTAAAAAGTATGTTTGAAAACTACGAAAGATATTCTGAGCCATTTCAGTGGCCAATGCAGCCTTCCAAATTCGGCCATAAAGTTACAAAAAAATATATGAACCATACTAACCGGGAGGTTGCATGACAACCAGGTCATCGTGTCGAGCTAGACTAAATGTTAATCCCCTTGAGACATGTTCTCTTGACCTAGGATTGATGGGCCCTCATCTTGACCTCCTACGATAATGTTGCCTTCTCTTTTCCGCATCCAGCAATAAATACGACTTATCATTATGCCTGAATCAATCCTTGTAATCCAGAGATGTCGCCAACTCTGGTGTGAGAAATGGTTCACGCGTTAGTAAGTAGTCGTACCTACACTGCCACATCTCGATATACTTTTTATGGAATGTTGGCCAATATTTGTCGATTCTTCCCTGCAAATTTATCTTGTACAGGTAATCGAGCCCCTAGGGTGGTGGCGGAATACGTTGTGTACACCTAAACTATTGTTACACCCCCAAACTCGGCCCAAACGTTATGGCCGAATCTGGGAATGTCACATCGAAGGCATATTTCAAAACAATTTTGCTAAGTTAAATTTTAAGGCCTAAAAGCCCAAAAATCCTTGAACATCTTGTTATGTAATGATAAAAGCCCATTTTATTATTTTAAGTATTTCAAAATCCATGTTTAAACATAAGAAATTTACTCAGGTTTAATAACTAAGTAAACAGTTGAAACAATAATAACAAAACTCAAAAGCTAAAGTCAAATCGGAGTATAAGGCCTTATTACATTCATAAAAAATAAATCAATTTAAAATCATGTCTTTTGAACAATTAAATAAAGTCTCTAAGTATCTTGTAGTGAGGCCATCCCCGAGTCCTCTCCCATGTCGAGCGGTCTACTGAGTATCTCTTGAAACAATTAATAAAAAGGGCGTGAGTTTCGTAACTCAGTGTGTACGACCCTTGGCAATCCAATCAACATGCAAATATTACATTGGGCCTAAGCCCTATCAAAATCAGTGGTCTTGGGCCTCAACCCACAACGACCTCATATCACATCTATATCACATAAATGTAATGCACCCATCCCAAATCCAACCCTGCACACCATTTCCCTTCCAACTGATCGTGTCTGTCAAGTCTTAGAATTTATAAAAAGAATGATCGAACCTAGAAACTAACTCTGACAATGATTTGAGGCAAGCGCACCTATCGAACAGTAGTATAGTTAAGGCAAGACCGGAATGTCGAACCCAAAGGAACCAAAAGTACTAATACTAACTCTCTCTTTATTATTTAGCCTAAGAATTAAGGGATTTATTTATCTAATCTAAAATTAACTATCAACTAAACTAAATATGCAAAGACGGAAAGGATGAATTGAGAAAATAACTTGAGAGAAAACCAATTAATTAAAACGACACCCAAGGAAGAATCCACCTAGACTTCACTTGTTATTTAACTCTGAACTGCATTTATTTATTCATTTGACTTGATCCGTAAGATTCCCTAAGTTATATTAAACCCTCTCTCGAAGCGAATAACGTCTAACCCTAGGTTGAATAATTGAAATCTCTTTCTAATTAAAACCCCTAGAAACGCATTAACTCTATCTATGGACTCCCATATTAGGTTTCACCCTAATCCGGCAAAATCTCGTTACCCTATCTCTAGGCGCGCGATCAACTCTGCTTAATTATGCTAGATCTACTCTTAAGTAGGGACTTTTGCTCCTCCACCTACCCACATCATACTTGAATTAATATCCCGGAAATATCAACACAAGAATTAAGAACACATAATTAAGAACAAGTCAAATATTTATCATATAGTTCAGCAAACGATAACAAGATTCATCTTAGGTTTCATCCCCCTCAGGTATCTGAGGGTTTAGTTCATAACAATAAAAGATAAAACAAAACATAAGAAATCCTTAAAACCCCCTGAAGGAATTGAAGGAGAGATCCTCCGTCTTGAGTATAACTCCAGCTTCTTGAGATGGATCAACTAGCTATCTTCGAGTGATTTCCACAAATCAGACCTTTCTGGCTCGACTCCTTGGCCTAGCTAATCGTCCTCTTCTAGGTTATACTTAGGAGGTTTATATAGGCTTTTGCAAAGGGTTTCTTTGCCCCTAAGTATCCTTTTTCGAGTGAAATTGCTCTTCTCCACGACAGGGACACGGCCATGGTACACGCCCGTGTAAATCATGGCCAGGCCGTGTTTGGACTTTTAATGAGGCACTGCCGTGTGGTCTTGGGCCCAAGCCATGTCGATATCTATTTTGGCCCAATTTAGTCTGTTTTAAGCCTGTTTCTCGTTCTTTTTGTCATTGGGTGCTCCCCTAGGTATAAAACATGAAAAGAAAGGATTAAGAGCACCAAATTACATAAATCGAGGATAATCCAAAAGCATGCTAAATGTGGGCTTAAAATATGTTACTTTTTTGTTTTATCAAATACCCCCACACTTAAGCTTTTGCTTGTCCTCAAGCAAAATTCTCAAGTCACAATTAAAACAAACTTCCTTGATCTATAAAATTTATCAATAATGTTTCATCATAATTCAAAGATAATTTATACATGGAGAATTCAACTCAAAGGGTCCTAAAGATTCAAACAATCAAAGCCATACATTTATAGTACAAAACATAGGTGTTTGCCCTCATCAAAATAATTACCTCTGATTCAAAATCAACAAGGGTTGATATCCTCACTAGAGATTCACTCAAATCACTCAAAGTGTTTAAGGTTCAGAATTAAGCACTCAAAAGTTAAAAATGAAGAGTTAATCCCAAAAGCTTGCATGAACATCAAATCTTCACCACTGTAAAATGAGATGATACACAAATCAAAAGGTCTTTAACAGGGTTGTAACGGGGCTTCGGTTAAGGGTATGGATATGAATTAGAAGGTTAGAATTGATATTGTCCTGACAAATCACCTAACTAGAAAAATGAACTAATCTTAAATAATTACATCAATTGAAAACTAATAATACAAGCTTTTTCTCTTCGAGAATTGAAATTTAAACATGTAAGCTCACTTAATTACATAACTAATAATGAATATACTTCATTTTTTTTAAGAACAAGTCAAATGATAATAGGAAAGAACTTTTACAACTGAAATATAGAACATAGTTAGGAAACTACTCAAAATCAAATCTCGACAAAAAGGGTAATCAAGAAGAATGGTAATAACAAATACAAAAGGCTTTGGGTTAATATTAGTGGGTAAGTCAGTAAAAAGGGTTGTTAGGATCAAATGGGTTCACTAGGGATTAATTATGAAGGTAAGCCTTTTAGTGGTGTAAGTGGGTTAAATCCCAAGTGCCTTTATCATCTCTGTATATCAAATCATAGGTGTGCTCTCAACATGTATAATCAATGCAAGTTCTAGAATAACAAATCAATGTTGACACACTCATAATCAAAAGAAAAAAATGAGCACGAAAAAGAATATATGCTCTATAAGGCTCAAAGTCTCACAAAAATTATGGGTGTTTGATATCAACCTTGTAAAATTAAACTTCAAGGTAACATTCAGATTCATGTATACAACCTAGAAAAATTTTTAATTTTTGAAAAATAGACTTATCATGCTTGATTCTCTAGTATTCTTCAAATTTAATCATCAATGCACAATTATCAATGACTTGATCTAAAACATATCAATAGAAATCATCAATCAAGGAAATTTCATTCTAATCATAATATGAGAAACTTACTTTTTGAACAAGGCATAATTCAGGGATTTTCAAATAGTACTATAGTTAATCCCTCCACACTTAAGTTGTACATTGCCCTCAATGTACAAAGATAGATAATAACATTTAGTAGATAATCAAAAGAGAGGGAGAGAAGTGAAACTTCCTGAGTTATGGCTAAAATCTTGTAGGATGGTGTGGAAACTTGACTTATATTGATGACTATGTAGAAACAATGTTTTCATTCATTAAGTGATATGTTAAATCTGTTTATTCTGCGAAGTCATCAGTTAAATTTAATAAATGGTGCTATTATGGAGACTTAGGGTTAGAGAGCCAGTGATTAGAAAAAATACTAATGAAACTTCAGGTCTTTAAACAGTAGATAGAGTCAACATAAATAAATAAAAATAAAAGTAAAAGTAAAAATAAAATAGAAAAATTAAAAATGAAAGGACTCAGAAGTCCTCTGTATCATCTGGGTCTTGAGGTGGTGGTGACGATGAGATATGAAAGTGATGACAGATCTACTAAAGGGTGGCCTCAATACCGCCAAATCGTTGAGCGGTGTTATTGAATTGCTGAGTACAGTAGTGTTCGAACTGGGTGAGGTGTGCAGAAATGTCTGAAAGTGAAGTTGGTGCATGGGAGGGATGCTGGCTTGGAAGTGGCGCCTCTTGTGGTGGTGGGACATCATCAGTAATGTCCTCAGGGTCGTCCTCATCGGTGGAAGGTGCGAGCCAGTATTGGGGAGGGTCGGTTCCATGTTGACACTGAATCATCCTTATATGTAGCATCGTCTGGATGCCCTGTGGGGCCATCTACCCTATCAGTGTGAGTGGGGAGTTTTGTGCGTCGGTGTTGAGCAGTCTGAAGTACCGAGCCAGACATGTAATGTAGGGACCCATAAATATGACCCCTCGCCGATGCTACTCCATCTGATGTTGAATAGCTCGGGCTATAAAGTATGCTAGGTAAACAACATGTCCGTTTGAAATGCACCATAGATAGTAGGCGTCATGAGTATTGACGACGCCGGTGCTCTCTCGTCGACCTGTCAAAGTATGAGACAAAATAGTGTGTATGTACCTTAGAGACGGGGCCAGGGCCGTCTCTTTTAAGTGATTGGGGTCATAATCGTAGGAGTTTGTAGCTATCTTGTGCCAGCATTGGGTGGGGCTGAAATGTATATGGCGATGCAACTCTGAAAGGTCATTCTCTTGTACGAAGTCGTCTCTATAAAGACCTAAAGTAGCTCCAAACTGCGGCACGTTCAGCTGTCGTATAATGCCGCCAAGACAGAATTGTATTGTGCCTGGATCATCGTAATGGCTCATCACTATTTGAAGTTGAAGTGTTGAGCAGACTTCCAAAGTGAGTTCTAGGATGTGGGCTCGACAATATTGAAGAATTGCTCCCACGGATCAGTGGTTAGGAGAGCCCATATATCACCGGCCAGATGGATCTGCTCTAAAGCGGCCCAGTCGATACATCTGCTTATTTCGAGGGGTCGTGCGCGTAGTAATTTATAACGGTCCTCTTGGACCCCTGGAGAAAATTGGAGGAACGGATGGCGCATTTCAGTGGTTGCGCTAGTGGAGGATGAGCTGGTCCCTTCCATTTCTTAGAAGTGGCGACTGCGGTTCGCTTTCCTTGTGACGATGATATTGTACCTGAAGATAGTTTATATTCACGTAATTGTCTATCAAAATAATATCAAGTATTTTGACCGATACCCAATAATATTTGAATGCTAAATAAAACATTTCAATCATGAGAAATTATTTGACAAAATTAACTAATTTAAACAAAAATATAGCAATCAAATTAGTTCTAAAATTTAAGAAATTATTCTTAAAACTAAATAATACTAAAAGTAAAAAGAAACTAAATATCATGAAGTTTTAATCAAACAATAGTTAAAATAGATGAAAATGAAATAGTGAAGAGTGACCAGTAGTGTTTTGGGGTGTGTGGCATTGTGAATGGTGAAGCACGGGCGTGTACGGTGGTGCACGGTCATGTGCTGTAAAATTCTAAGTAGCACGGCGGTGGCGAGGGCGTGGGCTCCTGTTAACACGGGCGTGGCTTTGTTTTTGTATGAATATTTGAAAGTTTGGAAGATTTGGGGTGGGGAGAGGCAATGGTGAGGGAGTTTCTTGCTGGTGGCCGGATTTGGGGGAGTTTTTTAGTGGAAAATAGCTAGGGTTAGGGTTTGGGGAAGGAAATTTGGGAAAACACGGGGCTGTGTTTGTTTAAATAGGGGGCGACACGGGCAGTGACCACGCCCGTGTGTTTGTTATTCAGGCCATGCTTTTTGCGATTTTCAAATTTGGGCACGTTTAATGTGTTTCCCACGCCCGGGTTTGAGGTTGCCACGCCCGTGTATATATAGTCAGTGTCTTCCACGGTTGGTAGGCACGGGCGTGGTCCGTGCCCATGCTTAGTTACTCAGATTAGACCACGGTCGCATCGCACGGCCATGGTCTTTTTATCGCAACCCATGTTGGGAAAAAAATTTCTTCTTCTTCTCACACGTCTACCTGCACGCCTGCTTTTCATCCCGTGTTGACCACACGGCCACGGGCACGTCCATGTGTAAGGCCGTGTGGTAGAAATCCTGCACTTAACTGACTCAATTAGTTTTATTTTGGTGTTAAACAAAAAAGAAAATAAAATTAGAATGTGAACATTAATGGGGTTAGTAAGGTTATTGCTCGGGTTGCCTCGCGAGAAGCGCTCGTTTAAAGTCTTAAGCTAGACTCACCCTATTTTCATTCCTAAAAGAAGGTTCACGGAGCCGAAGCTCCTCTCTCAATTCCTTGAAATCTTCACCATTGTAAAATTTTAGTCGATGACCATTTACCTTGACTGTTCCTTGAGTTGGATGTGTTACCTCGACTGTGCCGTAAGGAAAAACAGATTTTATCACGAATAGACCTGACCACCTTGATTTCAGCTTTCCAAGAAATAGTTTGAGCCTTGAATTATACAGCAGGACTAAGTCTCCTACTTCAAATTGCTTTGATTGTTTTAAACGAGCATCATGGCATCATTTTGTTGCTTCCTTATATAATCGTAAGTTCTCATAGGCTTCAGGTCGCCATTCATCTAGTTTGTTTAACTGCATCATCCTCTTTTCACCTGCGGTTTTAAGATCGTAATTCAAGAATTTTATAGCCCAGTAGGCTTTGTGCTCTAACTCAAATGGTAGATGACAATTCTTCACGTAAACAAGTTTGTACGAGGATGTTCCTAAAAGGGTTTTAAATGTTATTCTGTAGACCCATAAAGCATCATCTACTTTTACTGCCCAACCTTTCCTATTCGATTCAACAGTTTTCTCTAGTATTTGCTTAGGCATTCGATTTGCCACCTCCACTTGCCCACTGGTTTGAGGATGATAATGGGTAGCTATTCTATGGTGTACTCCATATTTCCTTAAGAATTTTTCAAATTGAGTATTGCAAAAATGAGTACCCCTACCGCTGATGATTGCTCTGGGTGTTCCAAAATGAGAGAAAAGTTTCTTAAGAAACTTTACTACAGCTATAGCATCGTTAGTAGGTAAAGCTTGGGCTTCCACCCATTTTGACATGTAATCTACTGCTACTAAGATGTATTTATTTCTGAATGAACTAGGGAATGGACCCATAAAGTCAATACCCCATACATCAAATATCTCACATGATAACATATATGTCTGAGGCATTTCATCGCGCTTAGAAATATTACCTGATCTTTGGCATTTATCACACGAAGTGGCATACCTGTTGGCATCCTTGAAAAGAGTTGGCCAATAAAATCCTGATTCAAGTATTTTGTATGCTGTCTTAATCCCGCTGTAATGTCCCCCTGAAGGTCCTGAATGGCAATGTTCCAGGATTTTGATTGCTTCTGTCTTTGTAACGCATCTCCGAATTACTTGATCTGCACATATGCGGAAAAGAAAAGGATCTTCCCAAAAATAGTTTTTTGCATCAACAAAGAACTGTTTCTTTTGATGATGTGCTAACCTTTTTGGTAAGATGTTAGCAGCTAAATAATTTGCAATATCTGCAAACCATGGTACCTCGAAGTTGGTTATAAAAAAGAGTTGTTCTTCAGGGAACGAGTCATTTATATCTCCTTCTTCGAGCTCTTCGATATGTGGGTTCTCAAGCCTGGAGGGGTGATCTACTGCAAGGTTTTTAGCTCCCTTCTTATCCTGTATTTCTAAATCAAATTCCTATAAGAGTAATATCCGACACATTAGTCGGGGTTTGGCATCAAGTTTAGTTAAAAGATAATGAATAGCTGAATGATCAGTGTAAACGACAACTTTAGATAATATCAGATACTGTCTAAATTTATCAAATGCAAAAACTACAGCTAGCAGTTCTTTCTCCGTGGTGGTGTAGTTTTCTTGTGCAAGTGTCAATGTTCTGCTAGCATAATAAATTGGCTAAAAATACTTGTCACTTCGCTGTTCTAAAACTGCTCCTACTGCAAAATCACTCGCATCACACATTAGTTCAAAAGGTAGATTCCAATCAGGTGCAATTATAATCAGAGCATCTGTTAGTTTATCTTTGAGAATATTAAATGCATCAAAACACCCCTGATCAAAATTGAAAGGGACATCTTTTTCTAGTAATCTTGTTAAAGGCTTAGCTATTTTAGAGAAATCTTTAATGAATCTTCTGTAAAATCCAGCATGTCCTAAAAAGCTTCTAATAGCCATAAATGAACTAGGGGGAGATAATTTTTCTATGGTTTCAATCTTGGCTTCATCTACCTCAATCCCTTTACTAGAAATCTTATGTCCTAACACAATCCCCTCTCTAACCATAAAATGGCATTTTTCCCAATTCAAGACAAGATTCGTTTCCTCACATCTTATTAGAACTCATTCTAAATTTTTAAGGCAAAGGTGGAAAGAGTTACCGAATACCGAGAATTCGTCCATAAATACCTCCATAATGTCTTCCACAAGTTCATCAAAGATGGCCAACATGCAACGCTGAAAAGTAGCAGGAGCATTACATAATCCAAAAGGCATTCTACAATAAGCAAACGTACCGTATGGGCATGTAAATGTTGTCTTCTCTTGATCTTCAGGAGTTATGGGGATTTGGAAGTAGCCAGAGAGTCTGTCCAAGAAGTAGTAGTACATATGCCCAGACAGCCTTTCTAACATCTGATCAATAAAGGGTAAAGGGAAGTGATCTTTTCTGGTTGCGTCATTCAGCTTCCTATAGTCAATGCAAACTCTCCAACCTATGACTATTCCTGTAGGAATTAATTCATTCTTTTCGTTGGCTACAACAGTTCCTTTAATGTCTGACATTTTCCATGCTATAGCCTTTTTGTGCTTCCTTAGTACTTTTAGCAAGTCTTCTTTCTCCCTTGGGTTCTAGTTCTGAAGAGATGATTACTAGAAGTGTAGAATTTTCCCCCAGGAATGAGTATTCCAAATGTTTTGGCAATTGTTTCAGTTCTAACTTGGGTGGCTCATCAATGGAGGGTTTTTGTTTTAGTTCGTCATTGATCTCAATGTCCTCTATTTATGTCTGTCTAGAGGATGATGTATTAGGATTCACTTCATCGATATCGTCATATTTCCCCTCACCTTGTGAAAAACACAGTTCTATCGTGTCACTGTGCATGATTTCCAGCAAAGATTCTTGAAAAATGTGATTAGTGGCATCAACAAAGTAACAAGAATCATCTTGTTCTCTAGAATATTGCATGGCATCATAAATTTGGACACAATTTCTTCATCTCCTACCCTTAGTGCGAGTTTACCATCACCAACATTAATGACAGCCCTAGCAATAGCTACAAAGGGTCGTCCCAAAATTAAAGGTACCTCTACGTCCTCATTCATGTCAAGCACAACAAAATCAACAGGAAATATAAATTTATCTACTTTTACCAGAACATCTTCAACAATTCCCCTAGGATACTTAACTGATCTGTCAGCTAACTGAATACTCATCCTAGTTGGTGTTGGTTCCCCGAGACCAAGTTGCTTAAACATTTTATAAGGCATTAATTAATGCTGGCACCTAAATCAGCTAATGTTTTTTCTATACTCAAACTACCAATTAAACAGGGAATAGTAAAACTTCCTAGATCTTTCAATTTGGTTGGCATCTTGTTTTGAATAATAGCTGAGCATTCTTCATTAAGTTCCACTGTTGAAATTTCCTCGAACTTCCTTTTATTCGTTAGTAGCTCCTTTAAAAATTTTGCATATGTTGGCATCTGCGAAATAGCTTCAACAAAAGGTAAGTTAATATGTAGCTGTTTGAAAAGTTCAAGAAATTTACCATATTGTGCGTCTAAGTGGTCTTTCTTCAACTTCGCTAAATACGAGATTGTTGGTTTAATTTCCTCACGGGTCGGAGTTATCTTTGCCTTATCGGGTTCATGTGGTACCTCCTTCTTTGTTTCAATTAACTCCTTTCCACTTCTCAGTGTCACTGCTTGGACTTGCTCTTTTTTCCTAGGTAAGATTTCTGATCGTATTTCAAAAACTAAGCTAGTAAGTTGCCCGATTTGGTCCTTGAACTCCTATGACAATGCCTCAAGTTTTGTTTCTACCTTCTGGAAACGTGTTTCTGAGGCTGTTATGAAGTTTGTCAGTACCTCTTCAAGGTTCGGCTTCTTTTCCTGTGGGTAGGGCTGTTGTTGGAAGTTTTGGGAAGGTTGTTGCCTTTGATTTCTTTGACCGCCCCATGAGAAATTGGGGTGGTTCTTCCAACCTAGATTATAAGTATTACTATAAGGGTTATTGTTAGATCGGAAATTATTACCCATATAGTTCATTTGCTCGCTTTCCATGCCCTGTCCGTAGGGTGGGTACTCAGGATTCGCCACTCCTTCACTTGCGTCGCACTGCATAACTGGATGTGCCTGTGAAGAGCCATAGAAACTATCAAATTTTTTATGTAACAACTCTACCTAATTTTAGAGTGCGGTTACTGTATCAATGTTGAAAAATCCAGCTGCTTTGGCTGGCCTTGTCCTTGTAACTTGCCACTGATAGTTATTCAGTGACATTTTGTAGCACCCCTAACCCGAGACCGTCACCGAAACAGGTTTAAGAGGCATTGCCGATCAAACGGAACATTTAACATCTAGAAATTACAACACAAAGTCAATCATTTCCGTTCGCATTCATTTACAAACATAGTGTCCCTTAAATGAGTCATCAAGACCCTAAGCATGCTTATAAACCGAGTCAAGACTAAACCGAAACACATATGAAACTTCATGAAAATTTAAAAATTTTCTAAAATTCAGAGGAGACACGACCGTGGGAGGAGACCGTGTGCCCTCCACGGCTTCTAGACACTCCCGTGTGTCCATCCGTGTCTATATACAGACTTTATCAACACGGTCACTAGGCATGCTCGTGTGCCTTGGCCGTGTGCTACTAGGCCATATACTGACTTTCCCACGACGGCCACCAAGCACGCCCGTGTGCCACGGCCGTGTGCTCTTAGTTAGCTACTGACTTGTACACCACGAGTAGCTGACACTCCCGTGTAGAGGCCGTGTGCTACCAAGCTACATTCTGCCAATTTCACCACGGTCTTTAGGCACGCCTGTGTGCTTAGACCATGTGACATTATAGGCCATTTTGCAAGGCCAAATGCCACCCACTTAAGGTCAAACCTACAAACCATATTTACCAATACATCTGATGCACATATAACCCCCAAAACATACCAAAATAGTCATTCGAACCATGCATTCAATACCATCTCCAACCATGACAAATTCAATACCAAAACTTATCTCATCACAAGCATAATACATTCAATACCAATCATCATTCCTTCTCAATTTCACTAATTCATCCTAGCATTTTTCCAACACAAAGTTACCATTCATAAGTCAATTTCCCAACTCACAATCCATACTATAAGATGAATCATACATACCAAAACCATTCATGCCAAAACTAGCACATATCTAGCCACATCCCATGGCTACAACAATTCTCAAACATGATTCAAATGACCAGCCTATACATGCCATATCTTAACTATGTACATCTTTCCAAAATACCCCAAAATAGATTGCCGATAGTGTGACTGAGATGCTGACGATCCCCTGATCCGAGCTAGCTTTACTGACACTGCAAAGCAGAGAAACAAATTACACAATAAGCTTTATAAAGCTTAGTAAGTTTGAAATAAAATACTACCATATCATCAAATCAAACCAATTCATATAATAATCATCACATAGATCATTCTTCTTATACATATACCATACTATCTATAGCTAAAATACTTATTCGTTCGCCCATAACATCATCTATAAACTCATCAACCACAAAGGTTCGATACATACCTCGGCTAACACATAGTTATTCAATTTCCAAGCTATTCAATGCTCAATTATACTTGTTGATCATCCTTTAATATTCATTAAATTGGATCGCACACTTAGTGCTATATACATAATCGTAGCATATTTGTCCTTGCACACTTAGTGCTTATTCTTTTAACCGACTAGTCTCGGTACCACACACACAGTGCCAAGTCAATAAGCCGTAGCTTTCATATCATCGCACATTCAGTGCCATTCATTTCCGTTTCGATTTTACATTTCGCACACTTAGTGCCATCATCTTATTCTTGCACATAGCATCTCGATTTCATCCACATATACACATTTATTTCATAATACTAAGCATATCTTAATAACATGTATTATATCCGAACTTACCTCGGATGTCGACCATCGATACTGTTGACTAATCGAGCACTTTATCTTTGCCTCGATCTCGATCAGAACCTCTTCTCTCTTGGTCTATACACATTTAAAATCAATCCATTCAATCACCATTTCATTCAATTTAGCCCACATACATACACTTAAGGCATTTTGCATAATAGCCCTCATATTTTCACATTTCGACACTTTAGTCCCTAATTCACAAAATCATCAAATTCACAAAATTCCACCTAGCATAAGCTTAGCCGAATTTTACTAGTGTCTATACAAACCCATACATTTCATTTATTTCATATTTTAACCCTTCAATTTTCTATTTTCACAATTTAGCCCTAATTAGCTAATTTCACCAAAAATTCAAAAACAACCATGTTAATCCAACACCAAGTTCTCATATTTTACTACCAACTAGCACATAGCTCAAATGTTCATCAATGGCTTATCACAAAACATCATCAATTTATGAAATTACAACATGGGTTAGCTAGAGCACAAAGCAACGATTATAAAAACGTAGAAATTATCAAAAACCGAACATAAAACACTTCCTAATTGAAGCTTAATGTGGCCAAATGTTTCAAAGCCTTAAACCCTTTATTTTCTTTCTTTTGCAAACGGTGGAAGAAGATGAACACACCCACCTACTCTTGATTTTTGTTTTATTAACATATATATTATTCTTATGCCATTTACTAAAATAACATTTATATCAATAAAAAAACATTTAAACATCAAGGTCACACTTGTCCATTTCCATCCACTATCATATTTATGGCATAATTGCCTCATAAGGCCTCCACAATATAAAGACATCAACACTTAGGTACTTATAAATCAGCACACAGCTTTTACTTTTTACGCGATTTAGTCCTTTCTCTTAATTCGACACACAAACGATCAAGTTATCACACAGAATTTTCACACAGACTATATCAAATACTATTCACACAGAAAATAACATTAAAATATTTTTACGACCTCAAATTTGTGGTCTCAAACCACTATTCCGACTAGGGTCTAAACCGGGATGTTACAACTCCCCCCCTTAGGGATTTTTATCCCCGAAAATCTTACCAGTGAATAAGTGTGGATACTACTCTCTCATAACGTCCTCAGATTCCCACGTAGCCTCTTCAACCCCGTGTTTGTGCCATAACACTTTCACTAAAGAAATTCTTTTGTTTCTAAACTCTTTAATCTCTTGTGCCAAGATTCGGATTGGTTCTTCACTATACAACAAGTCTGACTGAATTTCAACCCCAGTAGGGGCAATCACATGAGACGGGTCTGATCTGTACCGTCGAAGCATTGACACATGAAACACGTTATGAATCTTTTCCAACTCAGGTGGCAATCTCAATCTATAAGCAACTAGCCCAACTCGTTCAATAATCTCGTACGGTCCGATGAACCTCGGGCTCAGCTTGCTCTTTCGGCCAAATCGAAGTATTTTCTTCCACGGAGACACTTTTAAAAGCACTTTATCACCAACCTCAAACTCGATATATTTTCGTTTCAAATTTGCACAAGATTTCTGATGATCTGAGGCTGCTTTTAAACTGTCACGAATTACCTTCACTTTCTGTTCAGTCTCTTTTATCAGATCAACCCCGTGAATCTTATTCTCACTCAGTTCAGCCCAATATAATGGAGTTCGACATTTTCGACCGTAAAGGGCCTCATATGGTGCCATTTTGATACTAGATTGAAAAATGTTGTTATAAGCAAACTCGATCAATGATAAATGCTTTTCCCAAGTACTTTCAAATTTCAAGTATGCAACATCTCAGCATGTCTTCGAGAATCTAAATGATCCACTCTGATTGACCATCCGTTTGCGGATGAAAAGCAGTACTGAAATGCAATTTCGTGCCTAAAACATCATGCAATTTCTTCCAAAATCGCGAGGTAAATCTCAGATCTCTGTCAGACGCTATAGATAACGGTATTCCGTGTAATCTCATAATCTCATTGATATACAGTTCAGCTAACTTATTTAAAGAATAATCAGTTCTCACCGGAACGAGATGAGCTGATTTCGTTAATCTATCCACTATCAGCCAAATTGTATCTTTCTTACTTGGAGATAAGGGCAAACCCGACACAAAGTCCATCGTGATTCTTTCCCATTTCCACTCAGGAATCATAATCTGTTGTAATAAACCAGATGGAACTTGATGTTCAACCCTAACTTGCTGACAAACTAAACATTTCGGCACAAAGTCAGAAATATCTCTTTTCATACCATGCCACCAATAAAACTATTTCAGATCATTATACATCTTTGTACTCCCCAGATGTACAGTCAAATGACTATTGTGAGTTTCAGTCAAAATCATCGAAATCAACCCTGAATTTCTTGGAACACAAATCCGATCTCTAAATCTCAAACAATCATCATTATCAACTCGAAATTCCGACACAGCATCTGAATCACACTAAACTCTTTTTGCTAGCAACTCATTGTCAAACTTCTGAGCCTTACAAATCTGTTGTAAAAACAACGGTTTTACTTTTAATTCAGCTACTACCACGCTATCATTACACAGATCTGTCTGATTACTCAAAGCTCACAAAGCATATAACGATTTTCGGCTTAACGCATCAGCTACAAAATTAGCTTTACCCGGGTGGTAATCTATCACAAGTTCATAATCTTTCAACAATTCTAACCATCTTCTCTGTCGCAAGTTCAAATCTTTCTGAGTCATCAAATACTTTAAACTCTTATGATCAGTATAGATGTGACACTTCTCTCCAAACAGATAGTGATGCCAAATCTTCAATGCAAACACAATTACAGCCAATTCAAGATCATGCGTCGGATAATTCTTTTCATGCAGCTTTAACTGCCTCAAAGCGTAAGCAATGACTTTTCCATCTTGCATTAACACACAGCCCAAACCATTCAATGATGCATCACTGTAAACTACAAACTCTTTGCCTGACTCAGGTTGAATCAACACTAGTGCTTCTGTTAACAACACTTTCAACTGCTCAAAACTATGCTGGCCCTTTTCTGACCACTCGAATCTAACATCTTTCTGTAACAATTTTGTCAACAGAGTTGCAATCATCAAAAAGCCATTCACAAATCGTCTATAATATCCTTTTAGTCCCAAAAAACTATGGACTTTAGACACATTTCTCGGAGGCTTCCATTCCAAAATAGCAGAGATTTTATTCAGATCAACTCGTCTCCCGGCAGCTGATACAACATGTCCTAGAAAACCAGCCTCACGCAACCAAAATTCACATTTGCTAAACTTTGCATACAATTGTTTCTCACGTAGAGTTTGTAGCACAATTCTCAAATGTTCTGCATGCTGTGTCTCATCACATGAATAAATCAAAATATCATCAATGAACACCACCACAAAGCAATCCAAATACGGTCTGAATATCTGATTCATCAAATTCATAAACACTGCAGGAGCATTTGTTAGTCCAAAAGGCATCACTAAGAATTCATAATGCCTGTACCTCGTTCTGAAAGCAGTTTTCGGCACATCAGCTTTTTTAACCCTTAACTGATAGTAGCCAGACCTCAAGTCTATCTTATAGAACACTGTAGCTCCTCTCAACTGATCAAACAAATCATCGATACGAGGCGACGGATATTTGTTTTTTATCGTCACTTTGTTCAACTTTCGGTAATCAATACACATTCTCATAGTTCCGTCTTTCTTTTTCACAAATAACATAGGAGCTCCCCAGGGTGAGAAACTCGATCGTGCAAATCCTCTGTCAGTCAACTCTTGCAACTGCGAATTTAGCTTTTTCAATTCTATTGGTGCCATTCCATATGGAGCTATGGAAATGGGAGTAGTCCCCGGCACTAATTCGATACCAAATTCCACTTCTCGAATTGTAGGTAATCCTGGCAGCTCTTTAGGAAACACATCTAGAAACTCACATATCACAGGAACTGGTTCAACTTTCTTTTCTGACACTTTTGTATCTATCACATATGCCAAATAAGCTTCACAACCCTTTCTCACATAGTTCATAACTTTCATCGCAGATACAACAGCTGGTAGTCCTTTTATATCACTGGATTCAATTCGAACTAGCTTACCAATCTGACTTCTCAATTCAATACTCTTTCTTTTAAAATTCACGATGGCATTATGCAGAGTAAGCCAATCCATACCCAGAATTATGTCGAATTCATCAAAGGGAAGCAACACTAAATTAACCGGAAAACATATATCACGAAACATCAATGGACAATTTTTGCATACTTTATCCACCAAAACACATTTGCCTAAAGGGTTTGACACTCTAACCACAAATTTAGTAGACTCAACAGGTAGAGTTCTACTCGATACTAGGTTCACACACACATAGGAATGAGTTGACCCCGGATCTATCAATGCAATAACATCAATATCAAATAAAGTGAAAGTACCGGTGATGACGTCTGGAGATGATGCTTCCTCTCGTGCACGTATAGCATAGGCTCAGGCAGGAGCTCTCGCCTTTGATCTCACAGCTGTATCAGTTGTCCCTCTCTAGCTATCATTCACATTTCTGGTGTTTCTAGGTGGTCCACCTCTAGCCATCACATTACTCAGTTTTTCATTCTGAACATTTTCCTCTTCGACCATTTTCGGGCAATCTCGAATAAAATGATCTCGGTCGAGACACATTCTCTTGCATATTGACTCAATCGTACAAATTCTAGCTCGTACTCAGTAACAGACAACCGGCCTTGTTTCAATTCTAGAAACTCTTTATGTTTCTGATCAATGAAGCGTTGACTGATATACTTCTTTCAGAACTCAGCTTTAAAGAAATCCCGGGTGATTCTCTCCCTCGGAACCACAGATATCAATGTTTTCCGCCAGTTGTAAGTCGTGTCTCCCAACAACGAAACTGCACACTTAATGCACTCATCAGGATTCAGCGACATCTCATCAAATACTCTGATTGTATTCTCGAGCCAAAACTCGGCTCGTTCAGCATCGTCATTTGATGTGGCCCTAAACTATTCGTCCCCGTACTTGCGAATCTTATCCACAGGAGGTTTGTTCAATCTGATCGGATCTACAACTTGTGGCATAATAGGTACTTGTGGGGGTGGAGGTTGTGGAGCAGCCGGATTCGTTCGAACGAACTCCATAAACCACTCACTCATCATTCGGAAGAAGGCTTGCTTAGCCTCTCCTCCCTCACCACTATCATTCGGTCTTGATGTGGCCGGCGCTGTCCCTTGAGCGGGAGCAGGCGCATTGCTTTCTACATCGTAAGCAACTGTTCAATCGGGATCCATTACTATATAAAAACACATTTTTAGCTGTCATAATTCATCACACTATCACAATTTCAAATATGGCATGTATAGCTAGACTCACACACGCTACGTTAGTTAGAGAATCGACTAAATTGTAGCTTTGATACCAATAAAATATAACACCCCTAACCCGAGACCGTTGCCAGAACAGTGTTAAGAGGCATTACCAATCAAATAGAACATTTAACATCCAGAAATTATAACACAAAGTCAATTATTTCCATTCGCATTTATTTACAAACATAGTGTCCCTTAAATGAGTCATCAAGACCCTAAGCATACTTATAAACCGAGTCGAGACTAAACTGAAACACATATGAAACTTCATGAAAATTTAAAACTTTTCTAAAATTCAGAGGAGACACGGCTGTGGGAGGAGACCGTGTGCCCTCCACGGCTTCTAGACACTCCCGTCTATCCATCTGTGTCTATATACTGACTTTATCAACACGGTTACTAGGCACACCCGTGTGCCTTGACCGTGTGCTACTAGGCCATATACTGACTTTCCCACCACAGCCACAAAGCACGCCCGTGTGCCATGGCCATATGCTCTTAGTTAGCTACTGACTTGCACACCACGGGTAGCTGACACCCCCGTGTCGAGGCCGTGTGCTACCAAGCTACATTCTACCAATTTCACCACGGTCTTTAGGCACGCCCGTGTGCTTAGACCGTGTGACATTATAGGCCATTTTGCAAGGCCAAATGCCACCCACTTAAGGTCAAACCTACAAGCCATATTTACCAATACATCTCATGCACATATAACAACCAAAACATACCAAAATAGTCATTCGAACCATGCATTTAATACCATCTCCAACCATGACAAATTCAATACCAAAACTTATCTCATCACAAGCATAATACATTCAATACCAATCATTATTCCTTCTCAATTTTACTAATTCATACTAGCATTTTTCCAACACAAAGTTACCATTCATAAGTCAATTTCCCAACTCACAATCCATACCATTCATAAGTCAATTTCCCAACTCACAATCCATACTAAAAGATGCATCATACATACCAAAACTAGCACATATCTAGCCACATACCATGGCTACAACAAATCTCAAACATGATTCAAATGACTAGCCTATACATGCCATATCTTAACTATGTACATCTTTCCAAAATACCCCAAAATAGATTGCCGATAGTGTGACTGAGATGCTGACGATCCCCTGATCCGAGCTAGGTTTACTAACACTGCAAAGCAGAGAAATAAATTACACAGTAAGATTTATAAAGCTTAGTAAGTTCGAAATAAAATACAACAATATCATCAAATCAAACCAATTCATATAATAATCATCACATAGATCATTCTTCTTATACATATACCATACTATCTATAGCTAAAATACCCATTCGTCCGTCCATAACATCATCTATAAACTCATCAACCACAAAGGTTCGATACATACCTCAGCTAATACATAGTTATTCAATTTCCAAGCTATTCAATGCTCAATTATACTTGTTGATCATCCTTTAATATTCATTAAATTAGATCGCACACTCAGTGCTATATACATAATCGTAGCATATTTTTCCTCGCACACTTAGTGCCTATTCTTTTAACCGGTAGTCTCGGTATTGCATACACAGTGCCAAGTCAATAAGCCGTAGCTTTCATATCATCGCACACTCAGCGCCATTCATTTCTGTTTCGATTTTACATTTCGCACACTTAGTCCCATCAGCTTATTCTTGCACATAGCATCTCAATTTCATCCACATATACACATTTATTTCATAATACTAAGCATATCTTAATAACAAGTATTATATCTGAACTTACCTCGGACGTCGACTATCGATACGGTCGACTAATCGAGCACTTTAGCTTTGGCTTGGGTTTTAGGGTTGATCTCAATCGGAACCTCTTCTCTCTTGGTCTATACATATTTAAAATCAATCCATTCAATCGCCATTTCATTCAATTTAGCCCACATACATACACTTAAGGCATTTTGCATAATAGCCCTCATATTTTCACATTTCGACACTTTAGTCCCTAATTCACAAAATCATCAAATTCACACAATTCCACCTAGCACAAGCTTAGCTGAATTTTACTAGTGTCTATACAAACCCATACATTTCATTTATTTCATATTTTAACCCTTCAATTTGCTATTTTCACAATTTAGCCCTAGCTAATTTCACCAAAAATTCAAAAACAACACATGTTAATCCAACACCAAGTTCTCATATTTTACTACCAACTAGCATATAGCTCAAATGTTCATCAATGGCTCATCACAAAACATCATCAATTCATGAAATTACAACATGGGTTAGTTAGAGCACAAAGCAACGATTATAAAAAAGGTAGAAATTATCAAAAACCAAACATAAAACACTTACTAATTGGAGCTTAATGTGGCCAAATGTTTCAAAGCCTTAAACCCTTTATTTTCTTTCTTTTGCAAACGGTGGAAGAAGATGAACACACCCACCTACTCTTGTTTTTTGTTTTATTAACATATATATTATTGTTATGCCATTTACTAAAATAACCTTTATATCAATAAATAAAACATTTAAACATCAAGGTCACACTTGTCCATTGCCATCCACTATCATATTTATGGCATAATTCCCTCATAAGGCCTCCACAATATAAAGACATCAACACTTAGGTACTTATAAATCAGCACACAGCTTTTACTCTTTACGTGATTTAGTCCTTTCTCTTAATTCGACACACAAAAAATGATCAAATTATCACACAGAATTTTCACACAGATTATATCATACACTATTCACACAAAAAATAATATTAAAATATTTTTTTGACCTCGGATTTATGGTCTCGAACCACTGTTTCGACTAGGGTCTAAACCGGGATGTTACACATCTCCTCTATAAACTCATAGGCTACTTCAGGAGTTTTGTTGTTCAGGGTTCCGCCGGCGGCTAAATCGATTAATTGCCTTGTTGAAGGGTTTACACCGTTGTAAAAAGTTTGTACCTGTAGCCACAATGGTAATCCGTGGTGTGGGCACCTCCTCAACAAATTCTTGTATCTCACCCATGCATCGTATAATGTCTCTAAATCCATCTGCACAAAAGAAGAGATATCATTCCTCAATTTGGCCATTTTGGCCGGTGGAAATTATTTTTATAAAAATTTTTCGGTAATTTGGTCCCATGTAGTGATTGACCCTCGTGGAAGAGAATGTAACCACTGTTTGGCTTTATTTGTCAGGGAAAAGGGAAATAACCGAAGACAGATGGCATCATCAAAAACGCCATTTATCTTGAAGGTATCACAGAATTCTAAAAAATTCGCTAGGTATGTGTTAGGATCCTCATCCTGCAAACATCAAACTGAACAAACTGTTGTATCATCTGTATAGTGCTAGGTTTCAGTTCAAAATTATTTGCAGCAATAGTAGGCCTAACAATACTAGACTTAGTTCCTGTTAAACTAGGTCTAGCATAATCATACATAGTACGTGGAGCATGATGTTCGGCCATCTCTAGAGGTGGCGAATTATTTTCAGCCATCTCTTTCGTGGTATTTATTTCGGCTTCTTGCTCTTTGTCTATATAGTTTAAGCTTCGCCTTATTTTTCTGCTATTTCTACGAATGGTACCTTCAATATCACTGTCATAAAGTAGGGGTCCTGTCGGGTTCCTTCTAGTCATAAACTAGAGGTACCTGAAAGGAGTGAAAGAAAATTTAGCAAAGTAAAAAAATAAAAAAAATGGCTAAAGTAATAAAAATTAAGCTTTCTTAATAATTTAGTTAATAAAAATTAAGCTTTCTTAATAATTCAGTTCCCCGGCAACGGCGCCAAAAACTTGATCGTGTCTGTCGAGTCTTAAAATTTATAAAAAGAATGATCGAACCTAGAAATTAACTCTAACAACGATTTGAGGCAAGCGCACCTATCGAACAGTAGTATAGTTAAGGCAAGACCGGAATGTCGAACCCAAAGGAACCAAAAGTACTAATACTAACTCTCTCTTTATTATTTAGCCTAAGAATTAAAGGATTTATTTATCTAATCTAAAATTAACTATCAACTAAACTAAATATGCAAAGACAGAAAGGATGAATTGAGAAAATAACTTGAGAGAAAACCAATTAATTAAAACGACACCCAAGGAAGATTCCACCTAGACTTCACTAGTTATCTAACTCTGAACCAGATGATTTATTCATTTGACTTGATCCGTAAGATTCCCTAAGTTATATTAAACCCTCTCTCGAAGCGAATAACGTCTAACCCTAGGTTGATTAATTGAAATCTCTTTCTAATTAAAACCCCTAGAATCACATTAACTCGATCTATGGACTCCCATATTAGGTTTCACCCTAATCCGGCAAAATCTCGTCACCCTATCTCTAGGCACGTGATCAACTCCATTTAATTATGCTAGATCTACTCTTAAGCAGGGACTTTAGCTCCTCCACCTAAGCACATCATACTTGAATTAATATCCCGAAAATATCAACACAAGAATTAAGAACACATAATTAAGAACAAGTCAAATATTTATCATATAGTTCAGCAAACGATAACAAGATTCATCTTAGGTTTCATCCCCCTCAGGTATTTGAGGGTTTTAGTTCATAACAATAAAAGAAAACATCTCAGAAGAAAAGTGTAGCATCTGAGATTTGGGGGCTTTGCATTCACTTTGTATCTGTGTGTTTGGTATGCTTTGTATGTTGTTTGATGTGTTTGGGGTCCCCGGGAAGGCTCGGGGTTAAGTCAAACCTTGGCCAAAATTTTAATTTTGGGCACTTTAGGAGGGAAGCTGACTGGGGCAGGACTTAAGGATTATTGCTTGTGTTTGGTGACACAAGAATTCAATTGGTAAAGTGGCATGGAGGCACCACTTAGGGTGCAGGTAAGTGACGCCTCAGGGGGAGCATTGAGGGAGCAGGTTCGTTTCTCATTGTGAGTAATGTGGTTTCTTATTTTTTTGCTTATGCGCCAAGGAGCTTAGATGATGGTTTCGGTTGGGAGCCTTGAAGAGTGGAAGTGGACTTAGTCAAATATTTCAAAAGGGTGGACAAGAGTAAAAAGGGGATTTTGAATGATTCAAATGGATTCAAATGTGTGATCAAGAGTGAAGTTAGGAGAAAATCAAGGGGAAGAAGGTGGAGAAGGGTGTTAGACGAATTTTTTAGTAGTGTTAGAAGGGTAGGTTTCAGTTTTGGTAGTGGGATTAGATGTCGAAACTTAGGTGTGTTTTTAGTAGCTTGTGTGTGTTAAGGTTCTTTTTCGGCATTTGGGGTGTGTTCCACTTTCGGCACTTTTTCATGTTCTAGTTCCTAAAATTCCCAAGGTTGCTAATTGGTCATCCCTTCTTTGGTAAGCCTTTCTCTCTTTTCTCTCAATTGCTTCTTCTCCCCAAGCTCCCAACCTTTGCCGAATTCTCTCAAGCACTTTTGTCAACTTTTGCTTTCGTTCTTTCTCTTCTACTCTAAAGCCGTAGGACCCTTTGCTCTTTTTCTCTTTTTGTTTTCTTGCTTCACTTTTCAAAGCCGAACCACACCCCTCATTTTCCCTATTGACCGAATCATCATCTTCCATCACTCATCTCTCTCTAAATCCTTTTACTTTAGCTGAAAGTCCCTAGCCTTTCTTCTTATTAACCAAAGGAGTTAAGGTGGTGTCTTGGTGCTTTGGCCGAATGTAGGAGGGACTTCGCATTCATACTCCTATCTGCATCTAATCAATGGTTGGTAGATCTTGGTAAGTGGTATTGGCCGAATGGTGGTAGGAGGGTTCATGTATCTCGTTTGGCCGAAAGGCCATCTCTCCTAATCTATTTTCTTTCAACCGATTCTCACTTGGTATTTGCTTAATCCAAGCCTTCTAATCTCTAGATTCTATCAATTGACTTCTTAATCCAAGCCTTCTAATCTCTGGATTCTATCGATTTAGGTAAGAAATCTTTGCTTGGAACATATATTCTTATTTTCTCTATTCCAATGACTTAACTCGGTCTTCTAACCAAGATCTTTTGATGGAATCAAATGCCAGTCAAGCAAAGGAGGGGGTTGGACCCGTAATCCCAGCCCCTAAGTTCAAGAAACATGCGGTGTCTGCCGTTCGAGATATGCCATCGTGTTGTGGGCCGGCTTCGGAAAGGGATAAGCAGATCACTATGATCCCTGTAAGTGAGGACGTTAACGAGGTTGATAGTGTAGCCTCGCGTGTTTACAGGTGTGTAATTACCACACCACTCTCTAATTGTATAAATCATAAATGTGTTATGTGTGAAAGCCGAAAATCTCGGCAATGGCGATTGAGTTACCCAAGATGGGTAAAACTGAAACCCCAGGTCAGTGTATTTTGATTAAGCCTTATAAATGATGTTGATAGCATGATTATGTGTGTGCTTTAAATGTTGCATGTATGACATCATATAACCTGTTTATTACACTATGTTGCATGTGCATGGGATTTGGGATATTAATGATATGAAGGGGTAGTGTATATCGATGACATTGTCACACTAAATGATGGCTTGGTGCCTTATTATCGTATTGGTGATTTGATCACATGGTTATCAGTGGCTAGACCACGTTATATTGACTTTGAGTAGTGTGTCTGTCATCATGACTGCCAAAGAGGAGTGTAAAGGATGGAGGGTTGATTGTAGAAATCCCACAGGTGTGTTGAGGATGGACATATGGAGTGGAGTGTAGAGGATGGAAAATTAGGCTGGTTTGGGCTATCATGTTGATTATTTGTTTATGCTGTAATGATTGGGCTTCGGCCGATGGTGTTTTGGGGATTAGGCCCACTTGTGGATTATGTGGAATAATTGTACACTGAGTCTTGTGACTCACTCTTTGCTTAAACAACTTGCAGGTAATTCTTAGTTCTTTGGACTGGGCTGGAATGGCCTCGAGGTGGCCATGCATGGGTTACTTTGATAAACTTTAATTTGATTATCATTTGCTACTTTTGGGGATTTTTCTTGATTTATAATAAGGCCACTTCAAAATTTGGAAATTTTCTTTTGGGTTTTAATTTTTGGACATATTAATACAAACTGCTTGATGGGACGTTTTAAAAAATAATAATAATACAACCTGAAGTTTTCTTTGCAACCTGTCAAACAACGTTTTCATAAAAAGGGATTTTGTTAATAATCTAATAATTGAATAATCGATAATTGTTTTCAAATGCCACCTAATTGCGAGGCTTGGCTAATTAAATTTGTAACTTAAATGAACAACGTGTTTTCAACTGAGCCACGAGACTTAAGATTTTGAAAATGTCTTAAAAACTCTTCTGAAGCTCGTAAACTTTCTAAACTCTTTCCTAGTGACATGCCAGATCCGGTCGTGGTGTTTGGGCCGGGTTTGGGGTGTTACAAAAAGATAAAACAAAATATAAGATATCCCTAAAACCCCCTGAAGGAATTGAAGGAGAGATCCTTCATCTTGAGTATAACTTTGGCTTCTTGAGATGGATCAACCGACTATCTTCGAGCGATTTCCACAAATCGGACATTTCTAGCTCGACTCATTGGCCTAGCTAACCGTCCTCTTCTAGGTTATACTTAGGGGGTTTATATAGGCTTTTGCAATGGGTTTCTTTGCCCCTAAGTATCCTTTTCCGAGTGAAATTGCTCTTCTCCATGATAGGGACACAGCCATGGCACACGCCCATGTGAATCGTGGCCAGGCCGTGTTCGGACTTTTAATGAGGCATGGTTGTGTGGTCTTGGGCCCAGGCCATGTCGATTTCTATTTTAGCCCAATTTAGTTCATTTTAAGCCCATTTCTCATTCTTTTCGTCATTGGGTGCTCCCCTGGGTATAAAACATGAAAAGAAAGGATTAAGAGCACAAAATTACATAAATTGTCCAAAAGCATGCTAAATGTAGGCTTAAAATATGTTACTTTTTCAGTTTATCACCAACCCTACACACTTGTGGGGATATAAATATCAACCCACCCATCCTTACACACCAAAGGTAGTACCAGCAGCGGCACTACTCAAACATTGCAGCAAAGTTGCTATAATGGGCTTAAAGCCACCGGTGGATCCATGGTCGTCAAACGACTACACGATCCTCAAATCTTCCTCCGTACCATCAAAACCCACCCAAGTGCAACATATATTCCTTGAATGCAACATACATATTTCCACCCATTCGGCACTTAGGGGTATTTTAGTCACTTAACTACGCAGGGGGTATTTCTGTAAATCTACTCTACAGGGGTATTTAGGTAATTTTGCAAAACAGAGGTATTTGGGAAATTTTATAGATCAGGGATGTTTTGGTAATTCTGCAAATCAAGGGTATTCTGGTAATTTTACAATTCGGGGGTATTTTAGTAATTTTACAAATCCAAGGATATTTTGGTAATGTTCAAACTAAGGGTATTTGGTAATTTCTTAAAATAAGGGTATTTTACTAATTTTACAAATCTAAGGGTATTTGGTCCCTCTCAAATTTTAGTTAGGAACTTTGGCCCATTAATAAGTCTTTGCGGCTAAAGTGAACAGACACTATGCATCAGAACTATAGGAAAACCGATTAAGGGGGGAAAAGAAAAACTAATGAAAGCTCAAAGAACCTTTCAAAGCATTCGGCCCTCTCCTTTTATAGCCACAAGCCGAATACTCCTTTCCCCACAGTCCCATTCAGCGCAAATTCTTCCCCCTCCTCATCTCCCAACTTTCCTCCCTGATAACACCTTAGCCTTATCCGAATTTCCCTCCATTATCAGTTCCACTTACCACTCAAACACTCCAACGCAAGAGTTCATATTCAACACAACTCTGGCCGTCCACTTATGCAAAATAAAACACTCCAAAAATACCACTCCTAATGCTCGAACCTTGGACCTCCTCACCTGTCAACATGCCACCTTATAGCTCCCCAAGTTACGCCACTTGCCACTAGACCAGAAGCCCATTTGTGTCCTATTTCCTCTTAATCTGCTTAAGAGGCCTAATGCCTGAGACTAGGGTCCACTAAAGCAAGAAAAATAAAATTTTTCCCCGTGGTCTTCCCTATCTATAAGTCTTCAAATAATCCCGATAATGCCTTAAAATTAATATTCTAAGTGCTACTCATACATACCAACCTCAATTCACAGAAATTTAAAGTTTCGAGATTTTTTTGGGGTGTTACAACTCTACCCCTTTTAAAAAAATTTCGGCCTCGAAATTTACCTGCTTGAAACAAGTGAGGGTATTGTCATCGCATTGCCTCCTCATGTTCCCAAGTAGCCTCCTCGGCAGTATGGTTATGCCATAGCACTTTGACCAAAGGGACAGACTTTCTTTTTAGCACCTTAACATCCTAATCAATTATTTGAACTGGCTCCTCTTCAAAAGTTAGGTCTGGTCTAACCCCGATCTCCTTGATTGACACGATGTGAGAAGGGTCTAAGCGATAACGTCTTAGCATTGATACATGAAACACATCGTGTATTTGGCTTAGTTTCGAAGGCAATTCCAGCTAATAGGCAACTAGCCCAATTCGCTTCAACACCCGGTATGGCCCGATGAATCTAGGGCTTAACTTGCCCTTTCGACCAAACCTTAACACCTTCTTCCAAGGGGAAACCTTGAGAAGAACCAAGTCCCCCGCCGCATACTCAATCTCTCTCCGTTTGAGGTCAGCATATGACTTCTGCCTATTCGTCGCCACCTTCAATTGATCCCGAATCAACTTTACCTTATCTTCGGTGTCTGCTACCAACTCCAGACCCAATACTCGCCGCTCACCCAACTTGGTCCAACAAGTCAGAGTACGACATCTTCGTCCATACAGTGCTTCATATGGTGCCATTCCAATACATGCCTAATAACTATTGTTATACGCAAATTCAACTAATGGTAAGTAATCCTCCCAACTTCCTCGAAACTTAATTACACACCCTCTCAGCATATCCTCAAATACTTGAATTACCCTTTTCGACTGACCATCAGTCTGATGTTAAAATGCTGTACTGAAATCCAACCTCGTACCCAGTGCTTCATGCAACTTCTTCCAAAAGACGTAAAACGGGGGTCTCTATTAGATATAATAGAGACCGAAACCCCATGCAATCTTACAATCTCCGCCACATACAACCTTGCCAATTTCTGTAATGAGTAGCTGGTGCGGACCGATATAAAATTGGCAGACTTAGTTAACCAATCCACTATAACCCACACAGAGTCCTTCCTAGTAGGTGTCAAGGGTAGCCCACTAACAAAATCCATAGTAACCCACTCCCATTTCCAAGGTGGAATCTTAATCGGTTGGAGTAACCCTGATGGTAGTTGATGCTCCGCTTTCACTTGCTAACATACCAAACATTTTCCCACAAACTCTGTAACCTTGCATTTCAAACCTGACCACCAATAAAGCTCTCGTAAATCCTGATACATCTTGTTACCTCCGGGGTGCATAGCATAGGAACTACTATGCACTTCTCGTAGTATAGACTTCATTAGCTCTTTGTCCCTTAGCACACAAATTCTACCACGAAAACACAGCAACCCGTCCCTATTTATCCCAAAATCCATCATTTCCCCATTCTCAATCTGCTTGAACCGAGCACCCAGAATTCCATCCAATGACTGCTTAACTGTAATCTGCTCAACCCACAGTGGCTTCACCTACAACTTGGCAAACAAACTCCTGTCGTCATATAAACTTAACCGAGCAAACATTGCCCTCAAGTCCAACATAGCCCTACGGCTTAACGCATCAGCCACCATATTTGCTTTGCCTGGGTGATATTTGATTGTGCAATCATATTCCTTTAACAGCTCAATCCATCTACGCTACCTTAAGTTCAACTCCTTCTGAGTTAAAAGGTACTTCAGACTCTTGTGATCCGTATAGATGGTGCACTTTTCTCTATACAAATGATGCCTCCAAATCTTATGTGCGAACACCACTGCCGCCAATTCCAAATCATGGGTTGGGTAATTTCTTTCATGAGTCTTAAGTTGGCGTGACGCATATGCAACTACCTTCCCTTCCCGCATCAAAACACAGCCCAAGCCTACATGTGACGCATCGCTATAAACCGTAACCTCCTTCCCGTGCTCCGGCTGAATCAAAATAGGGGCCTCTGTTAAAACCTTCTTAAGCTTCTCAAAGCTTTCTTGTTGTTTATCCATCCACACAAACGACACCCCCTTCCGTAGTAACTTGGTCAAGGGTGCAGCGATTAGGGAAAACCCTTCAGCAAACCGCCTATAGTACCCTGCCAGGCCTATAAAACTCCAAATTTTTGACACCGTCTTAGGTCGTTTCCAATCCAACACCGCTTCCACTTTCCGAGGGTCAACTCTAATTCACTCAGCGAAAACCACATGCCCTAAGAAAGTGACTTCCCTTAGCCAGAATTTGCACTTGCTAAACTTAGCATAAAGTTGCTTCTCCCTTAGAATCTACAACACAATCCTTAAGTGTGCATCATGATCATCCTCCGTTCTCGAGTATACTAAGATGTCATCTATGAACACTACTACGAACTGGTCTAAATACGGTTGAAAAACCCGATTCATAAGATCCATAAAAGTAGTAGGTGCATTCGTTAGCCCAAACGGCATCACCAAAAACTCGTAATGTCCATAACGAGTTCTAAAAGCTGTCTTATGTACATCTGCTTCCTTAACCTCAGTTGATGGTACCTGAACATGAGTCAATCTTCGAGAAAACTGAGGCTCCCCTAAGTTGATTCGAAAAGGTCATCTATCCTAGGCAGAGGGTACTTATTCTTAATGGTTAACTTGTTTATCTGCCTATAGTCTATGCACATCCTCATGGACCCATCCTTCGTCTTCACAAATAATACCGGTGCTCCCTATGGAGACACACTTGGTCTAATAAATCTGCGATCCAATAACTCCTGCATCTGGGCCTTCAACTCCACCAGCTCCTTCGGTGCCATCCTATAAGGTGCAATGGACACTAGAGTCGTACCAGGTAACAACTCTATTCCAAACTCCACCTCTCTATTGGGAGTTAATTCCTCCAGAAAAACATCAGGGAATTCTTTTACTGTTTTCAAATCCCTAACAGTGAAACTCTTAGATTTCAAATCACTGATATAAGCTAAGTAATCTTCACAGCCCTTCCTTACCAATTTTTTTGCCTTTAAAGCTGAAATCACGTTCGACAAGTAATCTCGTCGTTCCCCGATCACTACTACTTCATCACCTTTTACAGTTTTTAACATCACCTTCTTCACAGCACAATCTAGAGTTGCTTGGTGCCTCGTCAACCAATCCATGCCTAAGATGAGGTCAAACTCACCAAATGTTAATTCCATTATGTCCGCTAAAAAAATAACTGCTTGAACTACCAATGGTACATCCCTAAACAACTAACTAACTTTCACCGACTGCCCTAAAGGACTTAACACAGTCATTTCATTCTCAATGGTTTCAAACTCAACCCCTACAATTTCAGTCCTATTGCATGCAATGTACGAATGTGTCGACCCCACATCAATTAGCGCAATATAAGGTAGCTCACAAGTAAGGAACGTTCCCGTTACCACATATGGTGCATCACCTTCTTCTCTGCAACGAGCAGCATAGACCAACGCTGGCTGTCTTGCCTCTACCTCACCTGCACCTCTGCCCGGTGCTCCACGTCCTCGTCCTGTGCCATTGCCACCTCTGGCTTGACCACGGCCCCTTGGTGGTTGTTGACCACCCCTCTGCGGCTGGAAATCACCTCTACCCTCAGCTCGCACCTGATCCGGCCTTCTCGAGCACTCCCTAATCCTATGTTCCATAGATCCACAGCCCAAACACACTCCCATCCTCTTCCAACATTCTCCAGGATGCCTTTTTCCACACCCAGCACAAAGTGGTATTTCATTATTAGCAGCAGCAATAGGGGCCCCAGCTCTAACCGGCCCATTCACTCTGGCCCTCCTCGTGGGCCTCTATCCTGCTCCAATAGGTTCCACACTCCGCTTGTTCTTTCCCTTCTCTTTCTCTCGGTTGAGGCTTCCCGGGCACTTACTTCCTCCGCTATCTTTGCTTTCTCCACCAAAACCGCAAAATCCCGCTCCCTCTGTAGGGCTATAAGTACCTTAAGGTTATCCCTTAATCCATCCTTTAATCCCTTTGGCATATTGACTAAGGCACAGAAACTCAGCCTCATACTCTGCTATCGACTTATCTCTTTGAGTCAGGCTCAAAAACTCCTTCCTTCGAGCATCCATATAGCCCGCTCCAATATATTTCCCCTAGAATGTCGATTTGAAGAACTCCCAGGTGATCTGCTCCGGTTGGTTGCCCTCCTTTACAGTCAACCACCACTGATAAGCTTCCTCCCGGAGTAAAGATATCGCCCCTTTCAACTTTTGCTCCACCATGAAATCCAAGTCATCCATTATTCTTTTCGTGGCTTCCAACCAGTACTCAGCCATGTTGGGGGCCACACCAGCTGCTCTTTTGAAAATCTCTGCCCCATTAGCTCAGAGTCGCTCCGCGATCAACCCACGACTTCACGTACCATTGTTGGGCCCAGCGACCCTTTTTAAGATCCTTAACATGACTGCGATCATCGCATCTTCCATAGCAATGAGCTTGCCCATATGGTCCCGTTTTCAGCTCTTGGAGGCCGAGCCTCCCTACTCCAATGTTCGGCATATAGCCCGACACCGATGAACCAGCCCTAACATTTCCACGGCCTCTTGCACCTCTTCTAGCGCTCATTGTTGCGTATTTCTGAATTAAATTTTTTATGAAATTAGTTCGTAATTCCACTATTTAAAACGCATGTCTTATGTAAGTAACAAACTTTTTAAAAGTTATTTTGCAGTCGAGAATCCACTACAGGCTTAAGTTTCCTACGGGCTTTAGTCTCTAAAAACCTATTTTTAAGGAGCCCATTATCTATATAGTTCAGTAATATAAACAAATGTAGTATAGAAAACTTACTTGGCTCAACGTCGAGGGCTCGGTGAACCACACTTCAAGAATCCTGCAAAAACTTTTTAAAACCCAAAATCTAAGGCCCATTTCATAGCCCGAGCTTTGCAATCTGGCTCTGATACCACTAAATGTCACACCTCCAGACCCGGCCCAGATGTTATGGCAGAATCCGGGGATGTCACATCGAAGGCATATTTCAAAACGATTTTGCTAAGTTAAATTTTAAGGCCTAAAAGCCCAAAAATCCTTGAACATCTTATTAAGTAATGATAAAAGGACATTTTATTACTTTAAGTATTTCGAAAACCATGTTTAAGCATAAGAAATTTACTCAGGTTTAATAACTAAGTAAACAGTTGAAACAATAATAACAAAACTCAAAAGCTAAAGTCAAATCGGAGTATAAGGCCTTATTACATACATCAAAAATAAAGTAATTTAAAATCATTTCTTTTGAATATTTAAATAAAATGTATAAGTATCTTGTAGTGTGGCCATCCCCGAGTCCTCTCCCACGTCGAGTCGTCTACTGAGTATCACTTGAAACATTTAATAAAAAGGGTGTGAGTTTCGTAACTCAGTGTGTATGACCCTTGGCAATCCAATCAACATGCAAATATTACATTGGGCCTAAGCCCCTATCAAAATCGGTGGTCTTGGGCCTTAGCCCATAACGACCTCAAATCACATTTGTATCACATGAATGCAATGCACCCATCCCAAATCCAACCCTGCACACCATTTCCCTTCCAACCCTACACACCTGTAGGGATATAAATATCAACCCACCCATCCCTACACACCAAAGGTGTACCAGCAGCGACACTACTCAAACGTTGCAGCATAGCTGCTATAATGGGCTTAAAGCCACCGGTGGATCCACGGTCGTCAAGCAACTATGCAATCCTCAAATCTTCCTCCGTACCATTAAAACCCACCTAAGTGCAACATATATTCCTTGAATGCAACATACATATTTCCACCCATTTGGCACTTAGGGGTATTTAAGTCACTTCACTACACAAGGGTATTTCTGTAAATCTACTCTACGGGGGTATTTAGGTAATTTTACAAAATAGAGGTATTTTGGAAATTTTGTAAATTAGGCATGTTTTGATATTTCTGTAAATCAAGGGTATTCTGGTAATTTTACAGTTCGGGGGTATTTTAGTAATTTTGCAAATCCAAGGATATTTTGGTAATGTTCAAACTAAGGGTATTTGGTAATTTCTCAAACTAAGGGTATTTTAGTAATTTTACAAATCTAAGGGTATTTGGTCCCTCTCGGGTTTTAGTTAGGAACTTTGGCCCATTAACAAGTCCTTACAGCTAAAGTGAATAGACACTATGCACCAGGTCGAATTCCAGAGAAAAGGAGGTGGGCCATTAGGACCGCTTAAGTACCAAGCTCTCCCTAGATCCAATCCTAGACATGCATATGCCCGTTGCCACACTCTAACCCAACGACTTGTCCACGGACACGTTTAATTATTAGATTAAGTCTTATGCAGTTTAAGAGTTGTTTAGAACTAGGCCTAAAGTCCATTAAACCCTAGCATACTTGTCTACGTCCCCATAAAGCCCATCAAGCCCAAATCACATCCTTACGGCCCATTAGGCCCAAATCTCATTCATATGGCCTATTAGGCCCAAAATAATTCCAGATCATGTAACGTTCATGATTAACTCAATTTGTATAACCACCAGACCCATTTAGCCACTTTTGACTTTCTGGCTTTTCAGCATTGCCGATATCGTGTGTGTGTAGTGTTTGTACACACCTGGTTACTGCGATGTGCTATACTATCCTTAGCCTTGAACCTACAACCAACCAACCTTCGATCAATCACTAAATCAAAACAATTACCAAACATCGAAACCTTACCGTAACCTTACCGTGTGCCACAGGGTTCTAATAGCCCTTCCTTAGCTACTAATCAGGAGTATCCCCTAGATCTACACTCACACATACACCATCAAAATCTGAGTGAATCATAATCCACACAAGTCACCCCTATAGATCACACACACATTCGGCCATTTACTTAAACCACAATCGATTTGAGTACATTTACCCTTGCTAACGATTCTACTATACTTGCGATCTTTGAACCTTATCCTTGTTATCACAGAGTTAACGACAGGACAGTTAGATAGCCTTTCGGCATTTAGAAAAATGTACAAGAGAGGTTAATTGAATACATACCAAATCCAATTTCGATCATGCGGCTTAAATTCGGCTTTTAACCTTGACTGATAGTAGATAATAATCGATTTGTGATGGTGGAAAACAACAAGGGTTTCGCACAAATACGGATTTCGGTAAGGAAGACTGATGGTAATTCGGCAATAGGAGAGTTTGGCTATGAGAGAATTCGGCAAAAAGAATTCGGCTATAGGAGATTTCGGCAATAGGGAGAATTCGACTATAGGAAAACCGATTAAGGGGGGAAAAGAAAAACTAATGAAAGCTCAAAGAACCTTTCAAAGCTTTGGCCCTCTCCTTTTATAGCCACAAGCCGAATACTCCTGTCCCCACAGTCCCATTCAGCGCAAATTCTTTCCCCTCCTCATCTCCCAACTTTCCTTCCTAATAACACCTTAGCCTTATCTGAATTTCCCTCCATTATCAGTTCCCCTTACCACTCAAACACTCAAACGCAAGAGTTCATATTCAACACAACTCTGGCCATCCACCTATGCAAAATAAAACACTCCAAAAATACCACTCCTAATGCTCGAACCTTGGACCTCCTCAACTGTCAACACGCCACCTTATAGCTCCCCAAGTGTCGCCACTTGCCACTGTACCACAAGCCCATTTGTGTCCTATTTCCTCTTAATCTGCTTAAGTGGCCTAATGACTGACACTAAGGTCCACTAAAGCAAGAAAAATAATTTTTTTCCCAATGGTCTTCCATATCTCTAAGACTTTAAATAATCCCGATAAGACCTTAAAATTAATATTCTAAGTGCTACTCAAACATACCAACCTCAATGCACAAAATTTTAAAGTTTCGGGATTTTTTTGAGGCGTTACAAATGTCGCATCACTCGGTTGAATTTTTGCATCTCGATCGTTGCAAAAATTATCAATGGCACTTTGACGTGCCAGATGTTGTGATTGGCCAAAAATTCGCCCATGACACATTCTTGAATTCTTAAATCCCCATATTGCATCCATACAAACTACAATATGAATTTATAAATTTTAGAACATACGTAATATTTAACTTCAAATGTTGGAATAAATATTATATAACTTCAAATTTCATAAACTAACCTCCTCTTCAGTTTGTTGATCCAAAGCTAGTCAGATATCCTTGAGCTTGGTCAGTATACATATTATATAACTTTAAATTTCATAAACTAACCTCCTCTTTGGTTTGTTGTGTAACACCCCACACCCGGCCTAGACGTTATGACCGAATCTAGCGTGCCACATCATGTGTAACGGTCTGATTTATACCCTAGTCGGGACAGTGATTTCGGGACCACAAATCCAAGTCTGAATAATATTTTAATATTATTTTCTGTACTTATGATATGTGTTAAAGCATGTGCTAAATTTTTGTGAATTAATTCATCCGTCTGTGTGCTTAATTTGACAAAAGGACTAAATCGTATAATGTTTAAAAGTGGCTTTTCATTTGATTAAGTGGTTAAATTGATGTGGCTTCTATTTGTAAGGGCCTTATGAGGCAATTTGCCTATTATCTTTGATAGTGGACGGTTATAGTCCATAATAACCTTAGAAATTATGTTTTGTAATTTTATATTATAAGGTTAAAATTGGAAATTATTTATTAATGAAATTATGATAAAATAAAGAATGAAAATGGACATTAATTCATCCATTTCTTCTATCAAAAACACAAAAGAAAAAGAAAGAACAAAAGCTTCAAGGGTTTCGGCTATTCCAAGCTCAAATTTAGGTATGTTTTGGCTTTAGTTTTTGATAATTTTTATGTTTTTGAGATTGTTGCTTAGTCTACTATCAAGCCCATATCTCAATTTTGTGTATTGATGATATTTGTGAGTTGTGCCATAGATGATATGGTAAGCTTTATGATGATTTTAATTGTTAAATGAAAGATATGTGTTTAATGGACATACTTTGTTCTTGAAATTTTGATGAATTTAGCTAAATAGGGCTAAATTGTGAAAATAGTAATTTGAGGGACTAAATTGCAAATTTGATGGAAATATAGGCTTGTATGATGTTTTTAAGCATTCGGCTAATCATAGATATATGATGATTTTGTGTATTTGATGTTTTGAGAAAAATAGACTAAATTGATAAATTGCGCAAATGTGAGGGTTAATTTGCAAATAGCCCTAAATGTGTGTCCTTGGGTTGAATTGAATGAGTTAGGGAATAAAAGGGTTAATTTGAATATGTTTAGATCAATTGTGCATATTCATATAATTATTGATAACAGTGAACGCTTACGAGATGCTATGTATATGAATTTCGAGATAAGATCGATATAGTAACAATGTTTGAGAAGTCCCGTACGAACCTAGGAATAGATAGGATTAGCTATGTCATGACATAGGTATATGTTCTGTTTTATCATGTAAGACCACGTCTGGGACGTTGGCATTGAGTTGAGAATTTGTGTAAGAACACGTCTAGGACGTTGGCGTCGATATGAGACTTACGTGTAAGACCATGTCTGGGACATTGGCATCATATTAATTCGTGTAAGACCCTGTCTGGGATAGGGGCATCGATATCTGAGTACATGTAAGACATCGTCTGGGACGTTGGCATTGTATGACCATTCCGAGCTTTCTCTGTATCCTATTAGGTTCCTAACGGTTCAGCGGGCAAGTCTGTGATACGAATGGCTATGTGAATTGTAAATCCGTTTCAGGTACATTGACTTATACACTAAGTGTGTATACAAGGTAAATATTCATATGATCTTACTATGATGAATTTGTATATTGGAACAATATTATGATATGTGAAAGTTTGCATGAAAGAACTAGGTGTATATAAGATTTTTGAATTGATGAATGTGGTATAATGTGGCCTAGTACATGGACCAAAACATACATGTGATAAATTTGCTATGAAAGTTAATTGTGCTAGTGTTCCTATATGCTTTTCATGTTAAGTTTATTTGTATATGACTTACTAAGCTTTTGGAAAGCTTACTCTATGTGTGTTTTCTCTGTTTTATAGATCGTCAAAGCCACTGAAGGCTCGGGGACCGTCGAGGATCGTCATCACACTACTCAACTTATTTTGGTACATTTTGGAAATGTATATAGCTAGATATGGCATGTATAGGCTAGTTATTTGGATAAGTATGAGATGTGAACTTAGCCATGTGATTTGGCTAGTTATGTGTTGGCAATATGCTTTAATGAATGTGATTTATGATGTATGTTTGGTATGGTTTGATAGCGTAAGAAATGATCAAGTTTAAGGTAAGTAAATGGATGGATTATGCTTGTGTTTATATGAGATTTAGTCTTGTAAATTTGGTTTGAATGAAATTGGATTTGAATGTAGAGTTTGGATGGTCATTTGATATGCTCTTGGTTGCTATTTGTGCATAAATTGAGTTGATAATTGGCTTGTAGTTTTGACCCTAGGTGTGGGTGGCATATTGGCCTATTTTGCCACACGGTTGTGGCATACGGGCATGTCTATTGACCGTGGGACTAAGTCAGTAGCTGATTAAGAGTTGGCACACGGACGTGCCTGTTAGCCGTGTGGTCAAGATAGATTCAACAATGGCCTTAGCACATGGACGTGCTTGGTGACCATGGAGCCAAGTCAGTTTCGACCACGGCCAAGGTACACGGGCGTGCTTGGTGGCCGTGGAGTTAAGTCAGTTTCGACCACGAGGGGAGACACATGGGTGTGTCTAGCCGCCGTGGGAGGCACACGGCCTAACCCCACGAGCGTGTAACCCCTGAAGCTTAGAAATGTTTTAAATTTTCTTGAGAATTTCTGTATGTGCTCCGGTTTAGTCCCGACTCTGTTTAAAGCATGTTTTAAGTCTCGATGACCTACCGAAGGGACATTATAATTCTAAATGATGGTTTAATTTATGAATTTATTTGATAAAGTTTCCGATCTGTCAGGTAATGCCTTTAACCCTAATCTGGCAACGAATACGGGATAGGGGTGTTACATCAGGTGTTGTTTGAAAACTTTATGTTCTTGGAAAACTCATCTACGAATCAAAACTTTCTATCGTTCAAAAATCCCGGTTCTCGTTGTTTATTAACAAAACAAGTTTTGCTCAAAATCATTCCTTTTCAAAAATATTTTTATACATTTATTAATTTGTATTTAAAACCTTGTCTGTTACAGAGGTTTGGTTTAAACAGTTGTGGAAATGTGATATTTTAAAAACGGTTGTTATTGTTTAAGAATCCCGTATTTAATAAATTAATATAACACCCCAAACTCGGCCTAGAAGTTAGGCCCGAATCTGGAATGTCACATTAAAGGCACAATTCAAAATGATTTTTCTAATTAACAATTTAAGGCCCAAAAGCCCTTTCATCCTTGAGTCTTGTTAAGTAATAATAAAAACCCATTTTTATAGTTTTAAGTACTTTAGAAACCAAGTTTAAACATACGAAATTTACTTAGGCTTAATATTTAAGTAAACAGTTGAAAACAACAATCCAAAATCTAAAGTCAAATCTGAGTACAAGGCCTTATTACATCCAACTAAAATAAAGCAATTAAAAACCATGTCTTCAATTTTTGAAATAAAAACCAAAAAAAATTTAAACGTCTCATAGTGTGGCCCTCTCCGAGTCCTCTCCCACGTCGAGCCGTCTTTTAAGGATCACCTGAAATAATAAATAAAGGGTGTGAGTTTTGAAACTCAGTGTGTACAACCCTTGGCAATCAAATCAACATACAAATATTCATATTGGGCCTAAGCCCTAACATAATCGGTGGTCTTGGCCTTAGCCCACAATGACCTCACATCATATCATATCATATGCAAAACAAGGTAATGCAAAACCCTCCCCAAAAATCCATCCGCTACAGACATCACTTCCCTTCCAACCCTACACACATATGGGGATTTCTAAATCGACCCACCCATCCTCTACACACCAAAGGTAGCACTCACAGCGGCACTACTCAACGTTGCAGCAAAGGTGCTAATCATATAATGGGCTTAAAGCCACCGGTGGATCCACGGTTGTCAAGCGACTATGCGATCCTCAAATCTTCCTCCGTACCATAATTCCCACTCATATGCATCCTAGACAGAATATCGTATGAATGCAACATGCACATGAGTAACTTCCACAAAACTCATATTCATCACATAGGGGTATTTTCGTCATTTCACAACCCAAGGGTATTTCCGTAAATCTATTCTATAAAGGTATTTAGGTAATGTTAAAAATAGAGGTATTTTGGAGATTTTGTAAATTAGGGATGTTTTGGTAATTCTACAAATCAAGGGTATTTTGGTAATTACACAATTTAGGGCTATTTTAGTGATTTTACAAATCTAAGGATGTTTTGGTAATATTCAAACTAAGGGTATTTTGGTTATTTTCAAATCAGGGATATTTTAGTAATTTTACAAATATAAGGGTATTTGGTCCCTCTCGGGTTTTAGTTATGAACTTTGGCCCATTAACAAGTCCTTGCGGCTAAAGTGAACAGACACTATGCACCAGGTAGGATTTATGAGAAGAGGAGGTGGGCCGCTAGGGCCGCTTAAGTACCAAGCTCTCCCTAGATCCAATCCTAGACATGCACATGCCAGTTACCACACTTTAACCTGGCGACTTGTCCACGGACAATGTATAGTTTTATGTAGTTTAAGAGCTGTTCAATACGAAGCCTAAAGTCCATAAAATCCTAGCATACTAGTCTACGTCCCCATAAAGCCCATCAACCCATTACACGTTCATATAACCCTTAATGGCCACACACATTTTTATCGCCCACTAGGCCCAAATCTCAACCATATGACCCATTAGGCCCAAAACAAATCCAGATCATGTAACATGCATGCCCAACCCAATTCATATAATCAAATTAATCCATTTCATCAAACTTAGCCTCAGGGCCCGGTGCCCATTTAGCCACTTTCGGCTTTTCGGATTTCTAGCATTGCCGACATCGTGCGTGTGTAGTGTTTGTACACATCTGGTTACCACGACATGCTATTCTATCCTTAGCCTTGAACCTACAACCAACCAACCTTCAATCAACCATTCATACTTAATCAAAATATTTACTCAAAAGCTGAAGCCTTACCATAACCTTACCGTGTGCCACCGGGTTCTAATACCCTTTCTTTAGCTTCTAATCATGAGTATCCTCTAGATCTGCACTCGCATACATCATTAAAAATTTGAGTGACTCATAATCCACAAAGTCAACCCTATAGATCACACACACATTTGGCCATTCACTTAATCCACCATCGAGTTGAGTACACTTACCCTTGCTAACGATCCTACCACGCTTGCGATCTTTGAACCTTATCCTTATTATCACAGAGTTAATGATAAGACAGTTAGATAGCCTTTCGGCTTTTAGCAAAATGTACAAAAGAGGTTAACTAAATACTTACCAAATCCACTTTCGATCCTGCGGCCTAAATTTCACTTCTGAGATTAACATGATGACAGAGACAATTCGGCACCAATAGGGAGAAGAAGAGGAGAAGTGATCGGCTAGAACTAAAGGTTAACAAGAGAAGGAATTTAAGAAGAGAAGGTACGGGAAATTCGGCTAGAGAGAAAACCAAAATTTCGACAAAGGAATGATGGGTTTTTTTTCGGCATATGGAAGAATTCAGCTAAAGGGGAGAAAAAGAAAAGTAATAGAACCCAAGGAACCTCTCAAAGGAATTCGGCACCTCCTTTTATCGCCAATAGCTAAATCCCACCTTCCCCCATAGTCCAATTTGGCACCAACTCTTCCCACCTCTCATCTCCTAATTTTTCTCCATGATATCTCCCTTATCTCATCCGAAATTCCCTCCTTTATCAGCTCATAAGACCAATTCAAACACTCCAACAAAAGAGTCCAAATTCCACACTACCCTAGCCGTCCACTATGCAAAATCAACACTCTAAAAACACCTTACCACTACTCGAACCTTGGACCTCTTCACGCCACCTTGTAGCTCCCCTAGTGACGCCACCCTGCCACTGGACCACAAGCCCATTTGTGTCCTATTTTCCCCTTAATCTGCTTAAGAGGCCTAATGCCTGAGACTAGGGTCAACTAAAGCAAGAAAAATAAATTTTTCCCTCTGGTCATCCCTATCTCTAAGACTTCAAATAATCCCGATAATACCTTAAAACTAATATTCTAAGTGCTCCTCATACATACCAACCTCAGTGCACAGAAATTTAATGTTTTGGGATTTTTGGGGCGTTACAACCCAATAGGCCCAAATTCGGGGCGTTACAATTAATATGTTGTAAGGAAGTGCCAAATTAAAGTTAAAACAATTCCAATGGCCTTATTAAAAAAATTATAACCCAAAAATAATAGTAAAGTAAGTTAAAATAAAATAGCTAAATTAAATACGGGACGTGTGGCCACCACTGAGTCCCTCGCAGCTGCAAATCCTCTAAGGCTTGGGATTACGTGCATAGTTAATGAGAGAAAGGGTGAGTTACAAGAACTCAGTGTGTAATCCCCTTATTACACCCACAGCTTGGCCCAAGCCCAAACAAGAACACTGGGGGCTAAGCCCTATTCAAGACTAACTGGGGCCTAAGCCCTATTCAGAAATGCTTCAGGCCAAAGTCTTATTTCAATAATAGTTAGGGCCGAAGCCCTATGGTATGCAAACAATGCAAACAATTATGTACCCAACCCAGTCACCCCAACACACCAACGTACCAACCAACACACTTGTGGGGACCAAGTCAACCCACTCAACCAGCACACCAATAGCGCAGACGAGCTGCTAATAACAGTATACGTGGTTGAGCCACTAAATCAGTATAACATGGCAAAAACCACTAAATCAGTATAGCGTGGCTGAGCCACCAGTACAGTGCTACCTCCAAAATCCATAACCCAACCCATGCAGTATGATATGTCATATTAAAATCATGTAAATAATGCATCACCATCAACATCAATCATACAATTAGTACTTATTCAGCAATGATCCTACCTCTAAGGGTAAAATAGTCGTTTAGGGGTAAAACGGTAATTTTGACCCTCGGGAGTATTTCAGTAATTTACCCACCAAGGGTATTTTGGTAATTTACCCACTAAGGGTATTTTGGCAATTTTACCCCTACAATGGCATTTCCGAAGGCCTACAATCGCCTCAAGCGACACGGTTTCCATTTTCGGTCAAAACAGTGTTATTGGGCCTAGAATCCAATTACAGCCTCTAACCAATATTCAACATTCGGGGATACACCTGAGATGCCCCTGAAGATTTCTAGCCGGTTTGACCGGAGTCACTCAGAAATTGACCCTCGTCCCACTAACCCAGTACTCGCTCCAGCAACCCTTTCCAGAACCCATAGCATCGCTTGGGACAGGGCATCATCCCCACCTGCTCGGTCATGAGACCTCATCTCAGTCACTGGTGATGTCGGCGCTTCTCTTTCAGGCATATGCCCTGATGCTGAGGAACCAGCCCTAGCACCTCGGCCTCTACCACGGCCATGTGTACCCCTTCCGTGACCTCTTCTGCTTATATCGATGTAGCGTATTTTCTTATTAAAAAGTTTTATGAATTAACCGATAGTTCATGTAATTTTTAACAGATATCTTATAAAAAAGCAGTAATTAGGGTTGTTTTCAGAGATCGAGTTTACTACAGTTTCAGTCCCTATAGTCTCAATTTCTATAGCTAAGGAGTTTCACTATCCTACTACTGTCCTTAGTAGTTTATCAGTACAACTGTTTCAACATATAATACAGTATAGAGTAAAGAAACTTACAGATTTGATCCCAGAGACTCGGTGTGCCACACGTTCAGTAATATCACTACTTTTTGAACCAAAATTTAAACAGATTTGGAAAATTTTCAAAACCATTACACAGTCGAGTTTTGCAACTCGACTCTGATACCACTAAATGTAATACACGGCCTAGATGTTATGACCGGATCTAGCGTGCCACATCAGGTGTTGTTTGAAAACTTTGTGTTCGTTGGAAAACTCATCTACGAATCAAAACTTTCTATCGTTCAAAAATCCCGGTTCTCGTTGCTTATTAACAAAATAAGTTTTGCTCGAAATCATTCCTTTTAAAAAATATTATTATACATTTATTAATTTGTATTTATAACCTTGTCTGTTATGGATGTTTGGTTTAAACATTTGCGAAAACGTGATATTTTAAAAACGATAGTTATTGTTTAAAAATCTCGTATTTAATAAATTAACATGTTGTAAGGAAGTGCCAAATTAAAGTTAAAACAATTTCAATGGCCTTATTACAAAAATTATAACCCAAAAATAATTGTAAAGCAAGTTAAAATTTAAAATAGCTAAATTAACCCAAGTAAATACAGGACGTGTTGCCACCTCTGAGTCCCTCGCGGCTCCAAATCCTCTAAGGTTGGGGACTACCTGCATAGTCAATGAAAGAAAGGGTGAGTTACAAGAACTTAGTGTGTAATCCCCTTATTACACCCACAGCTTGGCCCAAGCCCAAGTAGTAACACTCTGGGCCTAAGCCCTATTTAGTACCAATCTGGGCCTAAGCCCTATTCAGAAATGGTCCAGGCCAAAACCCTATTTCAATAACAGTCTGGGCCGAAGCCCTATGGTATGCAAACAATGCAAATAATTATGTACCCAGCCCAACCAACACACCTGTGGGGACCAAGTTAACCCACTCAACCAGCACACCAATAGCACAGACGAGCTACTAATAACAGTATATGTGGCTAAGCCACTAAATCAGTATAACGTGGCAAAAACCACTAAATCAATATAGCGTGGCTGAGCCACCAGTACAGTGCTACCTCCAAAGTCCATAACCCAACCAATGCAGTATGATATGTCAAAATAAACTCATGTAAACAATGCATCACCATCAACATCAATCATACAATTACTGCTCATTCAGCAATGATCCTACCTCTAAGGGTAAAACGGTCGTTTAGTTGTAAAACGGTAATTTCGCCCCTCGAGGGTATTTCAGTAATTTACCCACCAAGGGTATTTCGGTAATTTACCCACTAAGGGTATTTCGGTAATTTTACCCCTACAACGGCATTTTCGAAGGTCTACTATTGCCTCAAGCGACACGGTTTCCATTTCTAGTCAAAACAGTGCTATTGGGTCTAAAATCCAAATACGACCCAAACAGGCCCACACGAACAACCCATTTTTTATCTCGGATCTGCGGACTTTGCAGCTAAAACCATCGTTCGGCACTTACCACCGATTTCAGCTCTGTGGCCCATTAGCCCATTGGGCCCACTTAGCCCACTTCGGCTCGACAAGGCCCGTTTCAGCCTCAGTCTCACGAGAGAGTCAAAGACTCCCAATAGTCTAACGCCAACATTGTTGACTCGGTTTATCTCTACGAGCAATCACATGCTTGAGAGATCTCAGTTGCCGACTCTTCAGCTTTTCGGTATTTTGGCTTTTAGCCGATTCACAGATCATAGCAATAGCAGATTAAACTGAGGTGTGGGACTACACACCTTGATTACGATTGTGTTTTGAAAACTTTCAAGGCACTTATGAAACAACTGTAATAGTCTCTACCTCAGGTAAATCAAAATACTGATGTACTTAACAAAACAAGCCTTTCTTACCACGTGATACGATCTCCCTCAGCACAACGGTAATCGGCCCTATTTCGAGGCTAAAGAAAACGAATTCCTAGCATTAATTGATAAAAAGAATACGTTAGAACAGCTATGCAAAGGTAACTAAAGAAGCAGCCTTTCGGCCCCCAAAGAACCCATTCTAGCATGAGAGCAAAGAAAATAGCAGCCCTCCCTTCGGTTATAGACACACTTACCAACAACGAACAACAACAATCAATAGATTGTCCAACAATAAGATTCGGCCCCAACTACCAAAATCAAAGGATTCAGAATGAAAAGGGTAAGTAGATTCGACTTACAAATCGACACTTAAGAAGAAAAGTATTCAGCCTCGGGAGAAATTAAAAAGGAAGAAGTGTGGTTACAGCTTAGGGGTAAAGAAGAGAAACAAACGATAGGAAGAAGAGAGATGATGAGAAAGGAGGAAAGAAGATGAAAGTAAGGCTTACCAATTCGTCACTTAACAACAAAATGGAGGAGGAACAAAAAGAAATGAGAGCAAGATGAAATCGGCAGAAGTCAGAGAAGAAATAAAATGACCCAAAATGTTGGTAAAAATAATAACCCAAAATGCAAAACTCTCAAAGGAAGACCAAAGAAATTCGGCACACTTACATTAACACCAATCGAAAATGCACTCCCCACAATGCCAACCTTTGGCCGAATTTCCCTATTCACTTCCCCACATTTGGCCAACACTCCCTCACACATCCATCCCTTGATTTTCTCTACCTATTCCTCCCCTTGATGAGTTTGATCCGAACTCTGCTTCCTCCACTTTCCTGACACAAAATAAAATCCTTCATTTGCAACCTGTGAGATTCGAACCCCTTCCCTCCTAGCTCTCCACTTGACGCCACTCAACCACACCACATGCTCAACTTGTGTTTCTAAAACACACACAAATTTAATTAAGCCCTACTGCCAACAGCCCTCTCCACTAAAGGGTCAAAAACTAAAATTTTTCCAATGCTCTGACTCGAACCCAGGCCCCTTTAGAACCCCCAAATGCACTCAAATAGCCAGCTGAGCAAGCACAACATAAAATTAAACAAAAGCCACAACCCTTAATTTTTGGGATGTTACATGTTGATCCAAAGCTAGTTGGATATCCTTGAGCTCGGTCGATATACCTGTGTGTCTTGTGTGATTGTTCCACCTATTCAAATAATATGTTATTTCAAATTATAACAATGAAAAAAATACAAGGACAATGATATTATCAAATGAATTTTACCATGTTACGAGTGGGAATTCATAAGGGGGTTCACTTAGAGGCGTAAAGATGGTAGTCAATACCATGCCCACGATTGAATAAGGAGCATGCAATTATCAATTTTAACTTTTTCTAGTTTCATCGCTTGAACATTTCTCGATACAATATTGCCAGCACGATTGACCCCCCACTAAGTCGCCCGACTTCTTTTAAGTCGACTAGTAGTAGTAGCCACCTTAAGTGTACCATATTTTAAGATTTATCTGGCATAAGCAAACCTCCAATCGTCCTTAAGATGAATGCACATGCAAATTGTTCTTTTTCAATGCCACTCGCGAAAGCATCAATTTGTTTGAAGTTGTCCTCCAACCATCCCATCTCGATCTGGCTACCCCTAAACTTGTTCAGCACCTTCCCTAGTAGTTTCTCAAATGTTTCGCTCCAATCAGCACTCACCACTAGTGTCGTAATGACTTCGTCATTGACCAATAGATCGAGTTGTAAACCAATGTCCTCAAGTGTAATTGTACACTCACCATAGGAAGATGAAATTTATGTGTCTCGAGTCTCCATTTTTCCACCAAAGCACTAATAAGTGGGGGGATCGAATTTAGTCCCCCATAGCATGTAAGCCATGTATAAGAATCTTGCATCTCGTAAGTGTCCATGAATGGAAACCAATGCACTCTAACTTAAATTATGTATGTACGTCTCCAAAATCCAATCTTCAGCCTGAATATATAAACATAAAAAATTAATAATGTTAACAGCATAATAATTAACTAATTAAAATTAAATAATTTCATAACATTTTCTTGCCATTCGTAATTGAACGTTGCAAATGTGCTTGTCATCCAAACAAATAAGCTAATTTTTCATTTTACAAATTATAAGGAATAAAATTGAATTGAAGATAATAGGATTCAAGGAAAGATTTTAAACGAAATTATCGAGAGAATTGATAATTGAGTTGAAAAGAATGAAGTTTGGAGGGGTTTATATAGGGAAAAAAATATGGTTGTTGCGTGTAGCCATTGGAATGTGC